>OY720207.1:5000-1205000 GCA_963082605.1 Rhodophaea formosa
CGAGTCACCACCTGCTAATTTTATCCGTGTTTTTAAACATTCGTAAGGCAGGTGCCATAGTCCTTTCCATAGCCCATTTTCCAAACCATACCATCCCAATAGTCCCAATGTAGTTTTTTTTCCATTATGCCTCCATAGTCCTGCACTTACTAAGAATTTTCAGTGAGAACATTTTATAGTGTCCTTACTGTCATGCCCTGGTGGCGCCCCCGTCACAAATGATAGCAAAAACTCTCACAAGGCCTCTACGTGTTGGACCTATGTCCCCATGCAAGCCTTAAAGGTCCGGGATACGTCCCGTGAAGGATAAACTTAGAGAGAACATAATAATAAATTAATAATTAAGGGGGCTCCCATACAACAGAGTAGTTGTTGGCGTTTTTTGCTGTATCTCATGAACCGTAATAGCAAGTAGGTTAAAATTTTCACAAATGTTGTATTTTTATTGCCACAATGCTATTTGCTAAAGTGTCATTCTTAACACAACCAAAAATGTGCCTGGGGTCTTTCGGGCTATGGTTGTTACTTGGTTGTTGCCAGAAGAATTGAGTGTTGGGAAGAATTCTGCCCCGTAAGCCACCGATTCTTCGCGATGTGAGCTCCACCCACTGCCACTTCTCAAGACCTTTGTTTCTCTACGGATCTCCACGTCTCTGATCAATCACCGAGCATATCTCTTTGTTTGAGTGACCTACAGCTTTATTATGAGACCGATAGTAAGAGACCTCGATTTGGACCCGTAAATCTTCACGACAATAATTTTGTAGAATATTGAAATTTTCTTTTGGCGCGTAACCACAGCGGTGCAACGCGATAACCGCTACTCTATCTTCTTTCTTCGACCACTCCATATTTGAAAATGAATAAAAAATAATGTCTTTTCTATTTTCGGCAAGCGCAAACGTTCTATTTTTAAAATTGGTGAAGTTCATCTAGCCAGTATTAAAAAAAAAAAAGGTTTTGACAGAACTTATGACCCGACTAAATATCTAGACACGCGGCAGCGTGTCAAGCCAAAGTTCAAGCAAAGGAACTGGCTAGCCAGCGCACAGTGTAATATTACATGAACCTCTTAGTGCCACTTTTGAGCCTTCTATAACTCAAAACCTCTTTAACGTACACACATAAAACTACGTGTGTTTAATTTTGTCTATAAGGACATCTAGAAGCCCAAATTTCAAGAAGCCAGCTCAAACGGTTATAAAGATATGAAGATCAAAAAGTCGTAAATTTTCCTATTGACTGACTGACATATAGTTCCTAAACCTAACCTACTTCCAGATGACCTAGAAAGATGAAATTTGGAATCCAGCTCGGTAATTGTGTGTAAACGTAGGAAAAAATCTAAAAATAAAAAAAAGTTAAAAAATAGAGGGGGTCCCCATACAATTTTTTTTTAAATTTTTACGTTGGTACTATTACAACGTTACAAGTAGATATTTGAAATTTTATAATAGGGGTCTTAAAAGGTGTGAACAACGATAATCCCGCCCCTCGCTCATAGATGGCGCTTCGGGTCAGAAAACAGATACAACACCGATTGAATCAAGGTTTCCGCAGCCGCCCCTAGATGGCGCTAATCTGTTTGGTGGAATCCTACAAGCCTGGCGCTATCGTAGTTTTTTCAAAGGATACGACCTCGAGCCTGTATAATTGAAATGTTACACACCCTCCAACCCCGTCGCACTCGCCACTGGAATAGAGTGCGTAGAGTAGGACCAGCTCCGATTAATGGTGACCGCCCGATGTTCCCGGATGACTTGCACCCAGGATAGATCAGCATACGGCAAAACATGAAAGTTGTTGCTCTCTTAAGGCTTTGCCATTGCTTCTCAGTTCGGCCCTTCTGGTCATGCATGCAAATCGCGGCCCATCAAGCATATGCGAATTTGCTGTCTCTCCAAGCCTTGCGCACCCAGGTAACGCCCAAAGCCGAGGTTCGTCTCTCCTGGGGACCCTTTGGTGATGTTTGCCTTTCAGGTTGAGGGCACTCTGCTCTCACCTTAAAAGTCCGTTGAAGTAGCGAAAGCTCATTAGGAGCTAGCTACACAGTCCATTCAGAAAAAAATTGAAATGTTATCCCACATCAGATACTTACTTATAGTTCTGCACATACTACTTGGGCCATGTTCAATACGCTGAAGAAGTGAAGCAGTTAATTGTCTGAACGTAGTTTCACGATCGCAATTATCTGTTTTCCCTTCCGAAGTCCCTCTCATACTTCCATTTCATGTACATACTTTTTTACGTTTCACCGCACTCCTCTGCATCTCGCTTACAGTAACACGCGCTAAACAACCGGCCAAAGGTGTGTCGTCGGCGGCGTACGGCACCACATACTTATACACATAACAGAAGTAAATCTTCATATCTTTACAAAAAGTGAGGATATCCCACCAAAAACATAAATGTAAAAAAGGAGAGCCAAGTTCAATACAAAAATTATGCTTGGCTGTGGGCTTCGCCGCAAAAAGGATGGAGATCTAAATGAGTGCAAAGTTCTATGCAAAATCCAATTATGTATATATATAGGAAAAAAATTATCACATTATGTACAAGTATTAAACTCTATTTCTTTGCTTTATTGGATACCTATAACAATTGCGGTTATTTAAAAAAAATTGAGATCTCAAAGTAGGTTAAACTTGGCCATTTTTTTATCAGAATTAAAATATATAAAATGACTGATGTAATGAAAACTGGCCAAGTCAAATCTAACCTACTTTAAGATCTCAATTTTTTTTAAATAACAGCAATTGTTATAGGTATCCAATAAAGCAAAGAAATAGAGTTTAATACTTGTTCATAATGTTATTTTGTTTCTATAAATACATATTTGGATTTTGCATAGAACTTTGCACTCATTTAGATCTCCATCCTTTTTGCGGCGAAGCTCACAGCCAAGAATAATTTCTGTTGCGCCGAAAGAATTAATAATTTTTTCAAGGTCTGAAAGGACTGACACAGCATCGCCCCCTAAACAGCCGTCGTCTAAGTACCAGGTGTTAAATTTAGAAACCAAATCTTTGATATGTGGGTTTATAGCCAAACTAAAAATAGCCGGTCCGAGGGGGTCACCCTGCTGACAGCCTACTGCCGAATTTATGAGCTGTCCGTCGTATACCAGGCACGTCGGCTCACTATAGCATTGCCATAGGTAGGCAAACGCACCGGGTATTAAGTTTTTTATCTGTGTCAGCAGAGCGCCCCGATCTACTGAATTGAACGCATTCTTAACATCCACCTTCAGCAAAACTTCACTTCCGCCACACTTGAGGAAGGTGCGAGCTGCATGCACGGCAGCCTCACACCCACCCCTGGTTCCAAAACCTAGCTGTATGGGCTGGAATTGCGGCTCTAGATCGAGCATGATATGCCTACAGCAGATTTTGGAGACGATGCGGCGGAGCGTATTGCCAATGGCAATTGGGCGGATACCACCATCCTTCTTCCGTAGGGCACACAAGTTTGCTCCATATAGGACGTCAAGGATATTTTCACAAACTTTACCCTTGAGCATCAGATTGACGAGCCGCGTCAAATCCTCCAAAAGGCCAGTGCCTGCGGTACCCGTGATGCCACAGATGAGATCTTTAAAATGCTGTGGGGTTAAACCATCGAGTCCACCGGCAGAGCCCTTCCTAAAGGACAAGATCGCGGCTCGTACATCCTCTGGCGTGGCTTGCGGTGTGGGCTGGGATAGATCGGGGGCATCCGGCAGGCAGGACGTAGCTGAAGGTTTGGGATGTTTAGAAATCAGCGCAGCGTAGGTTTCTGGAGAGCTGGTGGCAACGACATCGCTGGAAAATAAAAGGTTGGCAGCCCCCTTTATGTCACCTTCGTCAAATTTCGCTTCAATGACTTTTGAAATTTTGTAAACAATACGTTTTTCCTGGACTATATCTAACATTGGCCTAATATTTGGAGAGCAATTATTTTTTATTTTCTGGGTAAGGGAACTGCCGATGCTTTTATCAAAGCATACGTGCAGCGTTCTATAAGAAAAAGTCAAATAACTCTCCCAGCTCTTTTTATCATTCTTACAAAAAGTAAACTACTTTAATACAGTATTTTAAACACCCACCTTAGAAACAAAACTATGATGCTTTACCGAGTTTACACACTTCGTTAAAATATAATTTGACAGAAGCCTTAAAGTGGAATACCTATGTACAGGAGAGAGAGTCTCTTTGTAGTCTATTCCTTCTATTTGAGAAAAACCTTTAGCGACCCATAGAGCCCTATATCTCACTTTATTGTCCTTTACGAAATATCCATTTACATTGGACTGGTGTAATATTCTAGATTGCATAGAGGTAAGTAAATGCATGCATAATATGTCGCTCAGTGCACTTTTATAAATGTTTATTTGTGGTTTTTATTCCGAAATCCATCTTCTTCTCGGTAGTCCATATTATTAGGTCTGTAGAGTCTTAGAACTTTGCAAAGTTTGCGTTAAGCGCACCGATTTTAGCCAACATGTTATTGGCACTTAATGGTTAAGAAGTTCTACCTAATTTACTGCCGAGAAGATAGTGGAACCATAGGTAACCTCTGCAGGACGGAGGTTCTGATGGCAGCTGTAGATCATGTCTTCACTTTAGCACTTGGACTAATGGTCTAGTTCTCCAAGTGCACCCAGGTTAGGATGGTTGTATCACACTTCATGAAGTACACAGGTGTGTGGAACCGATCAGCGGCATGCGTCGCTTTTTTACCACAATGGTAGTGAGTGCTGTACCAGCACTGGGGTGGGGAGTGTTAGCGACGCGCTCTAGATTAATTGTAAATATTTTCATCTCTTATATTTTATAAACAACGTAAGAAGTAATACTTTTCTTGACTTTCTATTTTAAAAAGAAATAGGAGTGTGGCTCCATTTTTATGGTCTAGTTTTTAAAGAACTTAAATTTTATTGTCTGTGGCGACGCCCGCTCGTATTATATATATAGTAACACTAGCGCCACCCAGCAATTAATTCTTTTAATCCTAAATTATATCGAATTTTTTTAAAATCTAACAAGTACATAACTAGTAAATTACTTGTAGTATTTTTGTATTCATTTTCACTAATATTCGTTTAATAAAATAAGGCAACTTAAAATATGGCACTAGTAAATTACTTGTAATAAACAAAAATACTATAAGTAATGTAGTTGTTTGGTATTTGTTAGATTTTTAAAATTCGATACAATTTATGATTTAAGGAATTTAATTGCTAAGTGGCTAGTGTTACTATAAGAGCGCCTTAATACACGAAATAACAACATTACGCAATTTTTGGATAGCTGGGTCCATAACCTAATAAAAAAGCGTTGTCTGGCTGACTTAGACTGAATTTATTTTTTATTTTAATACAGTTCAACACTTTTGAGGTGAGGGCTGAGTGCCCTCAACCTGTAAGGCGATTAACACCAAAGGGCTCCAGGAGGGACGGACGCTTTGGGCGTTGCCTGTGTACGCAAAGCTTGGAGAGAAGCAAACTCTCTTGTCTGATGAGCCGCGATTTGCACAGACGGAAGAGGGTCTGTGGAACGCATTAGACCAGTCCGTTTGAGACTCCGTCAGAGCCGGGTGTTTCTCGGGGTTTGAAATCGCAAAATTTAGCGAGGAGTTCTCGGGCGCCGCTAGTTTTCAATAAAATAACATAAGAATGTTTGTAAAGCATTTGTTCAGTCCTTTTCCTTAATATCCAAGGGGGTGCGGGATTAAAAATAAATGGACCAATAAACCCCCTGGCAACATCCAGAATCATGATCTGCAAGCTTATCTGAGTTCAAAAGTGCACAGAGCATGCGGCCCTCATATGTTGCACACTCAACTCCATCCAGCGCCCGCAGTAGGCAATTCTAAAGTAACTAAAATCAAGAAATGTTGGTAATAAGGCATTAAAACACTTGTGTTTAATTCTATAACGAAAACCGCATGGCTTCGTTTTATAAATCTATACTCGTGTTTTAAGGACCCTTATTATGTAACAGTTACACTAAGTCTTTGATTACTTAGCACTAAGTATTGTTGTTAGTTCTCTGAAAAATGTGACAGTGGTATTTATTACTTACTTTATATATTTTATTTACCTATCTACTGGATATCAGTTGTCCTGTTGAACCTGTCACACATTCATCATCATCATTTCAGCCACAAGAAGTCCACTGCTAGACATAGGCCTCCAACAAGGATTTCCAATAAGCACATAGCGCGAAGAACCGATGGCCGATGGGCTGAAAGGTTCTTGAATGGCGACCACGTACCGGCAAGCGCAGCATTGGACACCCACCGACCAGGTGGTCGGACGAATTGGTACGGGTCGCAGGAAGGCGATGGATGCAGGCCGCTTCCAACCGGTCACACATTCATAAGCTAATTCACATTCTTTTGAATAGTGAGGTCGGATGAGCTACAATTAAACAAACTACACAGATAAATGAGTTTTATTGATCCTGAAACATGCGTTTCATCGTGGTGTGACAACAAAATGTCATGCATTTACAACATTTTATTTTTTAGTCTTTCCCATTGCCTGCGACCAAATATCGAAAGTCACAGCACTTTTTTAATAAAATTTACAACTATTTTATTATAACACTGATAGCTTTCACTTTGCAATTTGCGTTCATCGTTTTCACAAATTCACAATTTAATAACATTTACCGTGTCCTGTGAAGTAGAACTAGAAATGTACACGCGCATGTCCGTTCCAGCGCGTGCTCGTCAGTGGCGGCGCGTCCGACGTGATGGAGGCGCTGGTGAGGTCGGTGAGCGGCGCGGGGTAGTACACCGTGGGCGCTGGGGAGGGTGCGCGGCGCGGCCGCCCGCTGCCCGCGCCGCTCACCGCGCCGCGCGACGACCGCGCCTCCGAACGCCGCAGCGTGCCATTGCGCGTCATCCGCAGCGACACGCGCTCGCCGCACGACGCGAATGAGTCGTCGCGCGTGTGCTCCGGAGAGTCGCGCCGGCGGATCTTACCAGCGCAGAACATCTTAAGGAAAACCCTTTGGAATTTCTCTCCGAAGATGACATAAATTACAAAGTTGACGCTGCTATTAATCGTGACCATAAGATTGCTCGTTTTTACCAGAGGGTCCAGTTTCTCGAGTTCGTTCTCAAAAAATAGTTCGAATGAGTTGGTAACGAGCGGCAACAAGTTGCAGAGGAAGAACACGAGCACAACCACCAGCAGCATGGTGGCGAGTGAGATCTCGCGACGTTGCACGCGTGACAGCCGCGCACGCTCCGCCTGCGCGCGCCGCACCTGCCGCACAATGCAGGCATTCAAAGCCGCCAGCGCCGAAAACGGCACGATGTACATCACGATAAGGTACATCCAGTGAATATAGATGGCGACGTACGACTCGGTGCGGAAATCTAAGTCTGACCTCACGCAGTAAATTACTTCTCCGTCGTCAACGCTGGGATACACCTCCGCTTCGAAGAACTTAGGCGCGTTGTATGCGAGTGCAAAAGCTGCCGTGCCGAGAACATACCATCGCGCCCGCGAAGATGTGCAAAGCGCTTTCGCCCGAAAAGGGTGGCACACGGCCACCCACCGCTCTATCGTCACGATGAGAGTCAGATACACCGACATGGTCTGCGCGGCGTTCGCGATGGGGTATGCGTAGGGTGTGATGTGCGGCGACACGTGGTAGTAGTAGTAGCGCAGGCGGCCGGTGTACGGGTAGATGGCGGTGAGGCCGAACAGCAGCACGGAGGTGAGGATGAGCACGGTGTCGCAGGCCGCCAGCCCCACCAGCAGGCAGTTGACGGAGGAGCGCATCTGCGGGCGCGACAGCACGAGCGCGGAGAGCGCGTTGCCGAGCAGCCCGCCCGCGCCGATAGCGTTGAGCAGCACGCCGTGCACCACGAAGCGCACCAGCTTGTCGCCGGGCTCCACGCCCTGGTCGGAGCCGCAGCCGCTCTCCTCCCCCGCTGTGCCGTTCATGTCGCGTCGCCCGCCAGCACCCCGCTCGGCGCGCTCGCAGCCGCCGGCGCTACGCTCGCCACGCTCAGAGCGCTCGTGCTCGCGCTCGCAGCGAGCATGTTCACCGCGAGCTCAGCGCAGCGGGAGATCGTCTACGCCCGCGTCGCACAAACACCTGAAAACCAACATACGTCCTGTTAGTACAGTTCAAACTGTAAACCAGACAGGGCAGAAACACTTTAAAATAACTCTTCAATTTATACGTATAAGTATAGTATGAATATTGAATTCTGGGCATTTTTGTTATTTATTAACACACAAGCTAGTTGCCATCCAAAGCATGTGTAACGGAAAAAAATTAGAAGAGAAGAATCGGACGTTGTATGTATTTATAAATAATACATACATCGTCCGATTATATATATACACCCCGGACCCGAGTGCCCCAGAGAGCCGGTTAGAGCCCTCGCTCTCGACGTGTCTTCATCGGTCGGGGTGGAAACCCAAGAGGGCTCGCAGGACTCTCAGCTCTAGCTTGCCTTAGTTGATGTCCAGAGTAGAGTCGTTAGAGCTGTTGCTCTAAGGGTGGAACTGTTAAAGGGCATAACGCCGCGAGTAACTTCGGTGAAAGCGCAGCACACATCTCGACACCCTTGAGTCACCCACACCGGTGTTGCCCCTTTTGCCGGCAGTAATCGTCGGCTAGTTTGAGGGGCCCATCTAGTGGGCGGCAAGCCACCACCTGCCAGTTGTAGTTAGTTATCATGATTACGACCGTTTGCAATTTCTTTTATTTGCCCATTAATTGCCTTTTTTAAATGCAATAGTCCCACCTCTGGCAGAGACCTGTTCAAGGACATAATCATACATTGGTATTTCCAGAAATGGGTTCTGGCTGAAGACCTACATAACATCAACTTCTCCAAAGGGCCTCTACGTGTTGAATTTATATCTCCACGCAAGCCTTTCAAAGGATCGGGGTAACAACAGTGACTCCAAGGGAATGTGAATATAATAAAATTAAAAAACAAAGAAAAACTTAGAGTCTAAATATGTTTACTTAATTAGTCCTATTATATCTACAAAATATCCCTTTATATCCCCTATAGGCTTTGGATTCAGGCTTAGGGTTAAAGATATCAAATTCAGGGTTTTTGCTATCTCATTACACTGACGGGCCGTCCTCACTATGGGGTTGTAGAAAGAGTGTTTGTACGAGCGAGCTCCTACATTTGCATTTATTTATAGTTATGCTGACAACAGCTAATTGTATACTCAAACAGTGACAATAAATCAGTCTTACGACATACACGCGTCGCTCATTTCTTTTAACATTCCTTAAACATTTTCAACATTTTAACATCTTTAACGTAGCTTCAGACTCGAACATCAAATGTGTGGTCAGTGACCTCACATTTTGGTCCTTCGAGTCGGATTATGAATTTCTGTGTGTTTTGTGCTGTTTCTGTGATTTTGCGATCGGTCAGATAGGCCTCCCACCAGCGGGTCTCACCTGTCTGATTGAGACGGCGCTCTACTATTACAGGACAGTGCAACCGGTTTTATACGGAATTCACTGGATATCTGGTGCAACGTAACATCCAACATCGCTCTGCTGAGCTAACAACCAACATCTTAACATCAACAAATATACTAAGGTATCTTCATCATGGAAGTGCTCCTAGAACGACAACATCAGATCGCTGAGAGTATTTCGAAGATATTCACCAACTTTAAAAAGGATTCTGCTGTTTGGAAGACTTCCAAGTATCTTAAAACAAGATTGGACGCCCTAGAAAGTTTATGGGGTGAGAACGAATCCAACAACACTCTTCTTAAACAAGAAGAAGGCAAGACATCTTCTTATTACATTAACAATGAGTATGAAGCTATGAAACAAATGTTCGACACTGGGTTTCAAATGATTCAGAACACCAAACCCTATGTCAACCCGAACGACGGGGAAGGTTCCCAAATTGGTGGTGGATCGGATGACAGAGGATTGACTTCAAAGTCTGATGATTTGATAAGCCAACAGAAAACCAACTTCCGAGCATTACTTCGTGTTATCAAAAACATAAACATAAACAACTTAACCGAGCGTTGGGAAATTGAAGATAAACTGCAAATGCTCCAATTACGCTGGAAAGCGGTTGATGAACTGCACTAGAAGATTGATAACCTGCTAGAAGGAGACGACGTAGTCTATGAAACGGAACTTTCCCAATATGAAGAAACATACGAAAAAACAAAATCGGTTCTACATCGTAAGTTGAATTCGGTTAAACATCAACAAGACTCGACACCGCATGTCGAGTTACCAACATTTTCGGGAAGTTATGCAGCCTGGCCAGCATTTTCAGACCTCTACAGTGAGGCGATCCATAACAATCCAACAAAGCTCAAGGGCGAAGCTGAGCGTCTGGTCCAACATCTGAACATTTCGGCAGAAAATTACGATACCTGCTGGGAAATTCTAAACAGAAGATATAACAACCTACAACTGCTTTTTACTAAGCTTATGCAAACTTTCATGAATCAACCTACTATGCAAAAACATAATGCCTATGAAATCAAGCGGCTTCATGATACAAGTTTAGAAACGGTTCACGCCATTCATAACCTTGGAGTTAATACTTCAACCTGGGATCCGATACTGGTACACATCATAACTGAAAAAATGGACCCGGAAACTTACACTGCATATATGGATGCGCGGAAAAACAAGCGTGATCTTCCATCCTTTGACGAATTAATGACATTCCTGGAAAATAAATTTACTGCCCTAGAGCCGTTGACTAAGAAAGGAAAACCAAACAAACAAAACACCCCTGCAAAGGAAAGTGAACCTAAAAACAAAGACAATACGAATGATGCGAGGCTCAAGTTCGCTAAGTCATTCAGGGCACATGCCGAACGCACATGTCCACTTTGTAAAACAAAGGACCATGTGTTACTAACATGCAAAAGGTTTTTAAATATGACACCAGAAACAAAGGTCAATACAATAAAATCGTTGTCTGTTTGCGAGAATTGCCTGTTTCACCACAAAAACAATTGTGTTTCTACAAAGAAATGTAAGGTGTGCAATAATGCACATCATACTATTCTACACGATGCGTTATGTGACAAGGCGGAGTCGAATATCGAAGAAAAGCCGACGACTTCGCAACAACGGAAATCATACCATGTGGCTGGAAATTATGACGAAATATTGCTCGCTACTATCGAATTAAACATTCGTTCTAAGGACGGAACATTTTTACCAATGAGATGCCTTCTGGATCAAGGGTCTCAAATAAACTTGATAACGGAACAAGCTGCTCAACGTTTAGGACTTGACAGATGCAACCAGGCAGCGTCCGTATTTGGTGTCGGTTCAACAGCAACACATAGCAACGAAGCTGTCCAACTTATCTGCGAGTCAAGATACAAGAACTATACCTTTGTAACAGAAGCATTGGTTATGCCAAGGGTGATCGGAAACTTGCCCAATTTTACATTTGAGAGGCAATCCTGGTCTCACTTGCACAATTTACAACTAGCAGATCCCGAGTACAATATTTCCAGACCAGTAGACCTGTTACTTGACGCCAAGGTCTACGCAGAGATATTGATGGATGGAATATTACGAGGTCCTGCCAATGCCCCAATTGCCCAGCAAACTCAACCTGGCTGGAAATTGGTTGGCAATGTAAAAACATTTAACTGCCACGCAGTTTTAAACAACCTTGACGACATTTCGCAATATTGGGAGATGGAGGAAATAACCCCATCTGATAGCAACATGACACCTGGTGAAGAGTATTGCGAAACCCTGTATAACACAACAACAACACGACGCCCCGACGGTCGTTATGTAGTTAAGCTACCTATGAAGCCTAACTTTGAACAATATTTGGCCCCATCTAAACCACGAGCTGTGGCACAATTTAAACATCTCGAGAAGACATTTTCGAAAAACTCAACTTTGTACGAAATGTACAGAAAATTCATCGCTGAGTACATTGATCTTGAACACATGAAGTTATGTACCGAGCCACGTGAGCCAAGCTGCTACCATCCGCACCACGGTGTTATCAAGCCAGACTCACTTACAACCAAGCTGAGAACGGTTTTCAACGCATCCTGCAAATTGCTGAAAGGATATAGTTTGAACGAGTTGATGGAGGCCGGTCCTAACCTGCAACGAGATCTGCAAGCCATGATCCTACTGTGGAGAAAGTTTGAGTTCGTTTACACCGCTGACATAGAGAAATTCTATCGGCAAATATGGGTCAAAGAAGAAGATCAACACCTCCAAAAGATAGTATGGCGCAATTCAACATCTGAAAAAATACAAGACTATCAATTATGTACAGTCTCGTACGGAACCAAGGCCGCTCCCTACTTAGCACTGCGAACAATAAAACAACTACTACAAGATGACGGCGACAAGTATCCTCTTGCCGTAGACATTCTAAACGATCAGCTGTTCGTAGATTTATTGGGAGGCAGCAATAATTTGGCAAATGCGATGGAAGCACAACAACAAATAATCAACATTTTGAAGGGCGGAGGCTTCAAACTGAGAAAATGGGCCAGTAATAACAAGAAATTACTAGAACATTTGCCGACCGACCTAATAAGTCAAAATATGTTTGACTTTAAACACGCCGAAACTAACAAAACGCTCGGATTATCATGGAATCCGTGTACCGATCAATTCAAAACGAGAATTACTATCGCACATATCAAAGCTATTCGACCCCCTCGGCTGGCTGTCGCCGGTTACTATACAAGGCAAACTCATATTTCAAAAGGTATGGACATTGAACCTTAACTGGGATGTTAAGCTGCCGCTGCAAGTACAAGGGGAGTGGGATACACTGAAACAAGATCTACACCGTATAGCTGAGATAAAACTAAACCGATGGATTGGCAACACGGAGAGGCCTATTGAACTTCACGGGTTTTGCGACGCCTCGGAGCGAGCCTATGGGTGTGTCATTTACTGCAAATCTATCGACAACAATAAACAGCCATTAATAAAGTTAGTGGCGGGAAAAACAAAGTTAGCGCCACTAAACAAAGCTATGTCACTCCCGCGCTTGGAACTATCCGGTGCATTGCTTCTATCCAAACTAATGCGAAAGGTCATAGATTCGCTAAACATTCAGAAGGGACAAGTCATAATATATGGATGGACAGATTCAATGGTGGTGTTGGGATGGTTGAAAGGAGACATCACACGATGGAAATCCTTTGTGGCCAACCGAGTCGCGAACATTAAGGACACTATACCACCATCCTCCTGGAACCACGTAAAATCCGAGGAAAATCCCGCAGACTGCGCGAGTCGAGGCGTATCACCTTCTCAACTACTTTCTCATCACCTTTGGTGGGAAGGGCCAGAATGGCTTAAGACTAAAAACATCCCACAACAACCAAACACATTAAACATATCGGTCCCAGAAGAGGAGAAGAAACCGAAGGCATGTACCGTGAGTAATAACGCACAAGAAACTATTATTGAGTCTCTTCTGGATCGTCACTGCTCTATGCAACATGCAATCCGCGTACTTGCATGGGTATCGCGTTTCATTTACAACGTACGACACAATGATAATAAAGAGACATTGAACTTGAAAGTGAATGAAATTCAAAACGCGCACAACATAATAATCAGGGCTGTGCAAAATAAACATTTTGCTCAAGACATTCAACAACTTTGAAACAAAAATATATTACAACGGAGAAGCAAACTTTTAAACTTACATCCATGGATTGATAACGAAGGCATCTTGAGAGTAGGTGGTAGACTGGAAAACTCTAACTTGAGTGGTCATCACAAACATCCTATGATAGTGCCTAACAACGATCGGCTCAGCATTCTTCTGATAAACTGGGCACATAAAATGACACTACACGGCGGGGCAAGGCTAACATTAACTTACCTGCGATCGAAGTACTGGATGCTCGGTGGAATGTACTCGGTCAAACGAGAATTACAAAAGTGCGTGAAATGTTTAAGATTTAGAGCCTCTAGCAAAAACCCAACTAATGGCGGACCTGCCGAAACCACGTGTGACGCCGTCACGGCCCTTCAGTTTCTCTGGAGCGGACCTAGCAGGGCCCGTAGAAGTCAAAGCAAATAAAGGCAGAGGAATAGCAACAACAAAGGGCTATATTGCTATATTCATTTGCTTCTCAACCAAAGCAATCCACATAGAACTGGTCTCGGATTTAACATCAATAACATTTCTGGCTGCCTTCAAACGACTTTGTGCACGTAGAGGGACGCCACGGCACATGTACAGTGACTGTGGCACGAACTTCATCGGTGCCGCTCGAAGCCTGGAACAAGAACACAAAAAAGCAATAGAGCAGTACTTGGCAGAGCCTGGAGTCATAGATGAACTAACAAACTGTGGTGTTCAATGGCACTTCAACGCTCCAGGATGGCCAACAGCTGGAGGACTCTGGGAAGCCGCTGTTAAACGTATGAAGCACCACCTCAAATGGGGGCTTGGTGAACAAAAATTAACGTTTGAGGAGTTCACTACTCTTCTAACGCAGATAGAGGCCTGTCTTAATTCAAGGCCACTGGTAGCGTTATCAGACAGTGTGGAAGACCTGAACTGCCTCACTCCTGGCCATTTTCTAACTGGAGACCAAGCACTGGCACCCCCGCTAACGCAAGAAGTCGAAGATATTAGCCTCGGTACACGGTGGAGGCTGATTGAGAGAATGCACAAGGACTTTTGGCGAAAATGGTCAATGGAGTATCTTCAAACTTTACAAACACGAAGCAAGTGGCAATATGCTGGTAAAGATCTTCAAGTTGGTGACTTGGTTATTATCAAGGAGGACAACATCCCACCTGCTCGCTGGCTGTTGGGAAGGGTCATACTGACTCATTAGACTCAGGAAACGACGGCCGAGTACGCGTGGTAACCCTGAAAACAAAAAACAGTGAAAGAGTTAAACGTCCAATTAACAAACTGATATACTTACCTGTGGAACCAGAGACGCCTCCTGAACAGCAACCGCCCGAGCAGGAACCTGAAACCAAACCTAAAACTAAACAAAACAAATCAAAAAGTATTCTCAGTATTCTTCTCAACATCGTGCTGGTATGGATCACGTTGTTTACAACAATCACCTGTGAACAAACGCCACGGTCAATTAAAGTGACAACCCTACAACAAAACAATCCGCTATACTTTGATAAGGTAGCAGAAATGCAAGCGATACAGGATGAGTGGAAGATCGTTGTTTACTACAACTTATCTACCTATTGGCACAGTTTAAAGCACATTGAATACTATATCAAAATACTTGATGACATAAGTAAAGAAGAACCAGCTTTCAAGGTCATCACGTCTCATCTGCGACATGAAGTAACGGACATTCAGCACTACAACCGAGTGTTGAGTAACGAACATGGAAAGCGGTCCAAGCGAGGTCTTATTGATGGAGTTGGATACATAGCCAACTCACTATTTGGTGTCCTTGACGAAAGATTTGCTGCCAAATACGACGAAGATATCAAGACGATACAGCGTAATGAAAACCATCTTCTAAGCTTATACAAACAGCAAACATCTGTTATTGAAGGAGAATATAACATTTTAAAACGACACGAAGAGATGATGGTTACACAGTTTGCTAGTATTAGTCAACAAGTCGCAGAGCTAAACACCTGGATGCAAAACGAACATAAAAAGTCAATGTACATCACTGCAGCAACACTTACAGCGAATATTATCATCCAGAACTTACGTTACCTCCAAGGAGAGCTACTCGATCTAGTAACTGATGTGCGAAGCGGACACATGGACACGCATCTACTATCACCAGAAGAGTTTGAGAGCCAACTCAACATCATAGCAGCTCAAATTCCTAATGACATAACATTACCATGTGTTAGCGGCCAACAGGAATGCATACGTGAGATGTATAAGCTATCACGAGTACATGTCAGAGTAATGAGTCATTTAATTTTCGAAGTGAAGCTACCTCTAATAAGTATCGAACCATTTGAGCTAAATCGTGTGATTCCTATTCCGAGAATTGATACACAAACATCGATGGCAACATATATCATACCTACAGCGAAGTATTCTGCTTTAAATTTAAAAAGGGATATGATCATACCCATGTCCCAAGAAGATGTTCATACAGGCTGCATAGCATTCAAAGAGAACAAATGGCTTTGCAGGATCAACCTACCTATACATACAACATCGAAGGCATTATCAACACTATGCGAAGCTCAAATTATCAACAATAACAACTTGTCGGACTGCGACTACACGAGAAAGTCCTGCAGCGATAACTGGATCGGATTACACAGCCGCGCTGCGTGGCTGTTTACATGTTGCCAGGGACGTATGGTGCGCGTCTTTTGTAATGATGCATCGGTGACGTCAGAGATTTTACACGGCATATCATAAGCATATGGCCTGGATGCATGCTAAAAGGAGATAACATCGTGATACATTCACCCAAAACATTCAACACAGAACTGAAGATTCATACCGAGGAAAGTGATACATTCCCACCTGAGTCAGGAGTAAACAATATTCTGAAGGGGATAAACTTCACCTACGCGCCTGAAATCCATGTTCAACAATATAAGGCCCTCCAAAATCAAATAAACACAATGAAGGCCAATCAAGACGATTTCAGCGCGCTCAGCAGTTCCCACGACGTGCACCACTACATTGTTTATGTACTTATTGCACTTGTTGCAATAATAATCATATGTGTGTGGGCGTATTGCAAGTGGTACAGGTTGCGTACAACCAGGATTAACAACATAACAAAGGACTTGGAACTGCAGGAGGTTAAGAGGACACCTGAAGAGGATCCGGAAGCTTCGAGGCGAACTGTCTTCGAGCGTCAATCATCTAGGCGTACAGTCAACAAGCAAACGTCTCCTTAACTTTTAAACTTACTTTGTTATTGTTAAAAATAATTTTGTGTTTTTGTTGTTTTCTTAAGTTCGGCAGTATGTACGAGCGAGCTCCTACATTTGCATTTATTTATAGTTATGCTGACAACAGCTAATTGTATACTCAAACAGTGACAATAAATCAGTCTTACGACATACACGCGTCGCTCATTTCTTTTAACATTCCTTAAACATTTTCAACATTTTAACATCTTTAACGTAGCTTCAGACTCGAACATCAAATGTGTGGTCAGTGACCTCACAGTGTTAATGGCTATTTGAGATAGCAGAGCAGGAATGTCGAGCATGGAATGAATTATTTTGTGGACACATACTAAATCAAAGTATTTTCTCCGTAACTCTAGCTTTTGAACTTTGAATTGTGATATTCTTCATAATCAAGAGCAGAGACCTGGCTTCATAATCAAAAGGCATGTGGTGTGTCTGTTTGGCTGATCTTCTCTACAGCTTGCATCTCAACCGATTGTCATGAATTTTTGTAAGCAGGATTGATAGATTATTACCTCGTATTATCGAAAACGCTTAATGGATAAAGTCGTCTTGGCAACTCAGACGCCTGAGGATAAGTGAATTATTAAAATAAAACAAATTAGAGAGTGACACAGTATGAGGTAATGTTTGCTCATTTGCCTCCGAGTTCAGATATTGCAACTCAATTTAGAAGCTGTCTACGCCGCATGTACCAATAAGGAAGCAGGAGCATCACGCGATACCAGCTGCACCAATCACCCATTTGGATACCCCCCGCGTCCCGCAGGGCCTATAAAAGAAGACTTCACCCTCGTTCGCCCTCTCTTTGCCATCTTGCCTGCTCACGAATCGCACCTTTGTATAGATTCCCCAATTTTCTATTGCTCATGTATTTTGGAGTTTATTTTATAATATAATTCTTTAAGGATCATTTCCTTTTCATTTAAAATCCTTGTTCTCCCTTGAACAAAGTGGCGACCGTGACAGGACCTGCTTCGGACAACCTAAATTTTGCCGGAGTTACAGGTCCACGCCCAAGCCACGTGCACGAGGTCAACGCAACGCCAGGTCAACTCGGAGGCTACAACGACGAGGCATCGACGCCAAGGCACTAAGTCAGACCACCACACAGCGTGCAACGAGCGGCCCGTTCCAAACCAGTTACGAGTAAGACAACGAGGAATCCACAACCACGAGGCAGCCAACGCCCAGCAGACGAAGCGACGCCGACGTCCCGCACTGCAGCTACCTGCCATCCTGACTGTGAGCTCGTTCCTATCTCTTTCCTAGTTTCTATCCTCTTTTATTTGTGTGAGCGCTTCGCGATATCTTTTGAATGCTTGGTGACTATTTCCATAGTAATTAGTGTCCTTTCACCACCGAGCCAAGATCATCAGTTATTCACCGCGGATCACTGGCCTAGTCATCTACCTTATCATTTCTACCCATTATATCACGCCTACGCTAAATTACCTAGTGTCATTTACCCCCATGCTGGGCTGGGGGCTATAAAAAAAGGCATAGAATGTTCCAGCTGCATCTCTTCCCGCGCAGATCGTAAGAGGCGATCGAGGGAAACAAACAAACAAAAAGGAAGGCCTTATACGCACATCTACCTTCCGCTAATCTCAAACGTTATTTCTCTTTTTAGACACTAGTAGTTTCCGTCCACTCTAAACTTACCTAATTACGTCTCTAATTTTAATTTTACTTATTTATCACAAACTCCATTTACGTAGCTGTATTATTTCACATTCATAGCAGCTTAGCCTCCCTCCTTAACGCTTGTTGTCGCGAGCTATTGCAAAAAACCATTCGTCGTATTATTCCAGGTGACGCATTTGTGCCGGTTGCATACGTCCGCTGCCTCCGCGCTGCGCGTGCTACTAGTGAGCACTGACTGCCCAGCGGCCGCAGCCGGCGCATGACTCACCGCTCGCTTGCAACGTGCCACCGCCTGCGACTTGAGGAGCGTATCGTTCGTAACAATTATTTACTTATTTACGGGTGTAGTTTTTGCAGTTCGTGATGGCTACTGACTTGCTTAAAGATTTAATTATCAAGCGCGGATCCATTAAGGGACGCGTGACTAAGTTTAAAAATTATTTAGATTCATTAGAACCTTTAGAAACCGTTTCAGCCATAGAATTAGGAAAGCTTGCCAGGAAGCTATCACGAATGGAAGCGTTACTTATTGACTTCGACGGGTTGCAGAGTCAAATAGAAGTCCATAGTGAGTCAAATTTAGATTATGAAATAACTACGCGCGATCTAATTGAACAAGAATTTGATACCTGTATCTCTTTTGCACAAGATTTTATTCAAAGGCACAGCCCTTCTAAATCGGAAAACAGTAATATTTCAAACTGTTCGCATTCCAATGGGTGCCTCCATCATAGCAATGATGGTGTTTGCAACAACTTAGGCTTTAAATTACCTGTTATTAACATTCCTAAATACGATGGCAGTGCCCACAAATGGCTAGAGTTTAAAGAAATATATTGTTCATTGATCCATGATAATGAAAAAATAAAAAATATACATAAATTTCACTATCTGTGTTCCTATTTGGAGGGCGAAGCTGCACGAGTTCTTAGTAACCTTGAAGTATCTGATAAGAATTATTCTGAGGCATGGACTCTTCTCTGCAACCGGTATGACAACAAACGACAACTAATTAATAATCACTTAAAATCTTTACTAACCATAGAATTTGTTCGTGAGTCTGACAAGGCTTTGAGATTTGTTATTGATCATGTAAACAAAAACCTACGTGCCCTCAACACGTTGGGTTTACCAACCGATTCGTGGGACGTTCTAATCATTCATATTTGTCTTCCAAGTTAGACACCAACACTATTTTAAAATGGGAAGAACATAGAAATAGTTTACCTGACATTCCCACTCTTAATCACTTCTTTACCTTTCTAAAAGGCCGTGCCGATGTTCTGGAGACTGTCAATCGTAACAAGTCCGATCGGCCAGACAGAAACAGACAGACAATCTTTAACACTCAGCCTAAAGCGCAAACTAAAACCTTTCTCGCTGCGTCAAAGGAGACAGCCTCTTCTACCTCCAACCAATCCAAAGTTGAATGTGCCATGTGCCACGGTTCCCATCGCCTCTATGATTGCACCTCATTCAAATCTAAATCCCCGGAAGATAGGAACTTAGTAGTCGGGAAGTTAAGTTTGTGTCACAACTGTTTAAGGCCAGGGCACACCGTGCAAACTTGTAAGCTTTCAGGCACTTGTAGGCAATGTAAAAAGAGGCACAACTCGCTTCTTCACTTGCCCGCTGTTTCTGATGTAGCTCCTACGTCTACTGCCACTACTTCTATATCTATGTCTGTCATGTCTTCTTCTCAAGTCTTATTATGCACAGCAATGGTACGACTATCCAACCCTTATTCAAATAAATCTATTATTGCTAAAGCAATCCTAGATAGTGGGAGTCAATCATCTTTCGTGACCGAGAGTGTAAAACAAAGGTTAGATTTAGTTCCTCAGCCATCAAATGTCACTATAGTTGCGTTGGGCAATAATCAATTAAATCAAAGCCCCGAACGCTGCGCCTTAAATATTCAATCGATCACAACTTCATTTAACATGTCAATGTGTTGTCTAATTTTAGAAAAAATTTCTGACAATGTCCCTAAGTCATCATTCGACATTAGTCAACTAAGTTTAGAACAGTTTGAACTTGCAGACCCCAGCTTTAACGTTTCATCCCCTATCGATGTGCTTATTGGAGCTGATTTATTTTGGGAAATAATAGGCAATAAGCAGCACTCCCTAGGCTTAAACAATATCAGTCTAAGGAGTTCCAAATTAGGATGGCTCATTGCTGGGCCTATACCTGCTTTCAAACCCAAAGTTTCCTCTAAACCCATTGTTTGTAATCTATTATTCAAGGAAGAAAACCTTTCCACTATCAGTGAAGAGCTTACCAAATTTTGGGAGCTAGAAAATATTCCCCAAGCTCGACCTTATTCAGAGGAAGAGACACTTTCTGAGAATCATTTTCTCTCTAATTATACCCGTACTAGCGACGGTCGTTTTTGCGTATCTCTCCCCCTAAAAGACGACGTAGATTGTCTGGGAGACTCCTATTACATTGCTAAAAAGCGATTTTTTAACCTAGAAGCTCGATTTAGAAAAAACCCTGAGCTTAAAAGGCTATATTCTCAATTTATAGACGAGTATGCCGAATGCGGACATCTCTCTAAAACAGTTATACCAAGGCCTCTCAATGCTTATTTTTTACCTCATCATCCTGTAATCAAAGAAAAAAGCGAAAGCACGAAACTTCGTGTTGTTTTTAACGCCAGTCAGCCCACCACTTCTGGACTATCTGTCAATGACCTTCAAATGGTAGGCCCTTGTATCCAAGATTCTCTATTTAATATTCTGTTACGTTTTCGACTGTACAAATACGTTCTGTCCGGAGACATAGATAAATTCTTTCGCCAAATCGTTGTTCGAGATTCCGATCGTGATTTACAATTAATTTTGTGGCGGGACAATGAAAATCTCCCTCTCACAACACTTAGACTAAATACAGTTACCTATGGATTTGCTAGTGCAGGCTTTCTCAGTACTAGATGTCTTTGGCAAGTTGGGGAAGAATGTGAAGACCCAAAAATAAAAAATATAATACAAAGGGACCTATACTGTGATGACTTGCTTACAGGATCCAATTCAGAAAGGGAATTAAGACTTATCCAACAGTCCGTTTCTGCCGAATTAAGTAAGGGTTGCTTTCATTTGAGAAAATATCGTTCTAACCTACCTAATATCATAGAAACAGACAACTTGGAAAGGTCTGACTTAATTATAAGTAATTCAACAAGTGCGCTCGGTCTTGGCTGGTCTCCAACAACAGACAAAATTAACTTTCCTACCAATTATACACCTAGTCCTAATTTTACTAAGAGAACAATTCTATCATCCACTTTTAAAATTTTTGATCCTCTTGGGCTATTATCTGCTGTCACTATAAAGGCTAAAATACTATTGCAAAAATTATGGGTTGATAAATTAGACTGGGATGACCCCGTACCTCCTCCCATTCAAACTTTATGGGTCAAGTTTAGTTCTCAAATAAGCCTTATATCTTCTATATATATTCCTAGAAAGGTTTTGATAGATAATTACTCATACATAGAATTGCATTGCTTTTGCGATGCTTCGCAACTAGCATATGGTAGTTGCATTTTTCTAAAGTCTACAGATGCTGATAATAACGTTCAAGTCAATTTATTATGCGCAAAAGCTCGCGTGGCTCCCCTAAAGGCTTGTACTATCTGCCGTTTAGAGCTCTGTGCGGCTTTATTAGGCGCGCAGTTGGGCTCTGCGGTATCTAAAGCCCTTAATTGCCCCATCAATCGCGTCTATTACTGGACCGACTCTAGTGTTGTCTTAGGTTGGCTCAAAACTCCTAATAAAACTAAAACATTTGTAGCCAACAGAGTAGCAGCCATAGGTGAACTCACAGATCTCAAAACTTGGCGTCACGTGCCTACATATGACAATCCCGCAGATCTCGCATCTCGAGGCGTGGATCCCCAAGATCTCGTCAAGTCTGACCTATGGTGGCATGGGCCGACCTTTCTTACCCAGTCTGAACACACTTGGCCCGTGCTTTCAGCAGAAAATGTTGAGTTACCTGAGATTAAAGCCGTGCCGGCTTTGGTGGCGGAAGTCCTACCTACGGTTCCTAAAGTTAATTTTCAGAGATACTCTAAGCTCTATTTTATACAAAGAGTCTATGCTAGAGTCTTAAGATTCATACATAATTGCAAAAACCCACAACAAAAAATAACAGAGTCTCTAACAACTCAAGAACTTGAAAACTCTCTTACAATACTAGTAAAGATAGCTCAATTAGAATCATTTCCTTCAGAAATTAATATTTTAAATTCAAATAAACAATTAAAATCTAAAAACCCTATGTCATCACTGAACCTATTCCTTGATGACTCCAATCTGCTACGCGTAGGAGGACGTATTGACTCTTCTAATTATTCTTATGACAAGCGTCATCCTATTTTATTAAAATCTGATCATCATTTAACCAAACTAATTTTCCATAATGAGCATCTGCGTCTTTTTCATTCAGGACCCCAGCATCTGCTCGCCTCAATTAGAGAGCGCTACTGGCCCTTGGGCGGCAGAAGGCTGGCTAGGAATATTGTCAAAAAATGTCTTACCTGTTGCAGATTTAAAGGGTCGTCTCTGTCTAATATAATGGGCAACTTGCCCCCATCGCGTGTAGAGCCAGATTATCCTTTCAGTACCGTTTCTACAGATCTAGCGGGTCCCTTTTTAATAAAGGATCGTAAGGGTCGCGGATGTAGAATCAGCAAATGCTATCTTTGTATTTTCGTTTGTTTTAGATATAAATGTGTACACCTTGAAGTTGTCAGCTCTCTATCTAGCGATGCGTTTATTCAAACTTTAAATAGATTTATTGCACGCAGAGGACTGCCTAAACTTATCTATTGTGATAATGGTCGTAACTTTGTAGGGGCTGCAAAGGAAATCAGAAATTTTATTAAGTCGAATAGCGCCTCTATCAATGACTTTGCAGCTTGTCGAGGTATAGAGTTCCGTTTTTCACCTGTTTACGCTCCTTCAATGGCCTTGTAGAAGCAAGCGTGAAATCAGCCAAGTTCCACCTACACCGAATTTTAGGTCATTCTCACCTTACATTCGAGGATCTTGCGACTGTGTTCACACAAATAGAAGCTATCCTAAATAGCCGACCCCTTTGTCCTCTCAGCCCGTCACCCAACGATTTCCAACCTCTTACCCCAGCTCACTTCTTGATCGGCAGGTCGATGACGTCTCTACCTACTAAGATCTACGTGGACTCCAACACACACCGCCTGGATCAATATCAGCGCCTCGAACAAATACGCCAGCACTTTTGGAAACGGTGGGCCTCCGAGTACGTGGCAGACCTACAACAGAGGACCAAATGGCGAGAAAGGGCCAAGGATCTCAAACTGAACGATTTAGTCCTCATAAAAGAGGACCAGACACCACCCCTCTGCTGGCGAATGGGCCGAGTAAGCCGACTGTATCCCGGCTCTGATGGAATATCTAGAGTCGCAGACATAGCCACTATGAAAGGAACAGTGCGGCGCGCCCTTAATCGTCTCTGCCTTCTACCACTGGACAACGAATGTTGAAAGCTGCATAGAGCTTTCAACGGCCGGGATGATGTCTACGCCGCATGTACCAATAAGGAAGCAGGAGCATCACGCGATACCAGCTGCACCAATCACCCATTTGGATACCCCCCGCGTCCCGCAGGGCCTATAAAAGAAGACTTCACCCTCGTTCGCCCTCTCTTTGCCATCTTGCCTGCTCACGAATCGCACCTTTGTATAGATTCCCCAATTTTCTATTGCTCATGTATTTTGGAGTTTATTTTATAATATAATTCTTTAAGGATCATTTCCTTTTCATTTAAAATCCTTGTTCTCCCTTGAACAGAAGCACTTGTCCTTTACCCATTGAGTTTACATTTGTGTATATCCTAAAATGTTCCTTTAGTGTAACTGTCTTAAATCTTTTTAATTAATAATTTTAAAACTGCATTCTTGTTATCAGTCCGTAAGTTTGGCCAAAGATCCTAGGGCCAAACTAACCCGACACTATACCGAAGACAGCCCGGACATCAGCCTGTACGAGATTAGGATTGCCCTCAAGCAGCTCAAAAACAGCAAGGCGCCGGGCGAGGACGGAATCACAGCAGAGCTTCTGAAAGCGGGCGGAACGCCGGTACTGAAAGTCCTTCAGCGGCTCTTTAATTCCGTTCTGCTCGAGGGCGTGACGCCAGAAGCGTGGCATAGAGGCGTGGTGGTGCTATTCTTCAAGAAGGGTGATAACACCCTTCTAAAGAACTATAGACCCATCACGCTCCTGAGCCACGTCTATAAGCTGTTTTCGAGGGTAATCACGAATCGTCTCACCAACAGGCTCGATGCCTTCCAACCTCCCGAACAAGCCGGTTTCCGAAAAGGCTATTGTACCATAGACCACATCCATACGCTGCGGCAGGTTATACAGAAGACCAAAGAGTATAACCAGCCACTATGCTTGGCGTTTGTGGACTATGAGAAAGCCTTCGATTCGATCGAAACATGGGCTGTGCTTAGGTCTCTCCAGCGATGCCGTATTGACCATCGGTATATCGAAGTGTTGAGGTGCTTATACAGCAACGCCACAATGTCAGTCCGAGTACAGGAGCAGAGTACGAGGGCTATTCCATTGCAGAGAGGTGTGAGACAGGGAGACGTCATATCTCCGAAACTGTTCACCGCTGCAATGGAGGACGCCTTCAAGCTCCTGGACTGGGATGGACTTGGCATCAACATCAACGGCGAGTATATCACTCACCTTCGATTTGCTGATGACATTGTCGTCATGGCGGAGTCGCTGGAGGATCATTAATTCTTTGATGTATTTCTTTGTGTCTTTAGAACTGGTAAATAAAATTAAATCATCTACATATACAGCTAAAAATGTTATATCTGTTTCATTCTGCACTCTAAAATAAATGCAAGGATCAAGTAAAGACTGTTTTAGACCAATCTCTTTCAGTGCACTATCCAATTTCTTATTCCACTGTCTACTTGCTTGCTTTAACCCATAGAGAGATTTTTTCAATAAACATACTTGAGTATTATTTTCTTCAAAGTTGGGAGGTTGACACATATATATTTCTTCTTCTATGTCACCCTGGAGAAAGGCACATACAGCATCCATTTGGTCAATATCCAAACTATACTTCACTGCTAAGGAGAGTAGGTATCTCAGCGATGTGTATCTGATTACCGGAGAATATACTTCATTGTAGTCAATGCCTTTCTCCTGAGCACAACTTTTGATAACAAGCCTTGCCTTGTATTTAAAAAAACCGGCCAAGCGCGTGTCGGGCCACGCGCAGTACAGGGTTCCGTAGTTGCGAATGACAACTTTGAGTTCAAACTGTTCACACTCGCACCCCACAGTTTAACGACCAAAAACATCTTGTATGAAATTTTACATTTTCCAGTACATTTTATAAGTTGGTTGCCTATAACTTTTTAGTTTGTACTTAGTACCCAGCTCTGATAGTTTTCCTTTCAATTTCAGTATATATGCTACTGCTGTAATTTTTTTCACGTATCTATATATAACCGTTTAGCAGATAGAGGGGGGGGACACGTACCTCTAACAAAAATTTGCACTTTAAAACCAAATATTTCTGAAACGGATCCCTAAATCGAAAATTGGTGTTCTCAGCCTCACAATATTTTTCAAAGACCTTTTTAACGATATCCCACACGATGGGTAAGTAGAGAAAAAAAAATTACTCCCCCATTGTACATATACCAAAAAATATTTTTTTTTCAAGATTTTTTTCTACGACTTTTTTGCCATGATTAATATACATACTTATACCAAATTACAGCTTTCTAGTACTTATAGTCTCTGAGTAAAACCGCGGACGGACAGACAGACAGACAGACAGACAGACAGACAGACAGACAGACATGGCGAAACTATAAGGGTTCCTAGTTTACTACGGAACCCTAAAAATCAGTCTTTTTTCGTTTTTTTTCCTCTTGAAAACCCATTTACAAGATATTGCCTTCTGAAAAGATGGTAAATCACATAAAACCCAAGTATTATTCTTCTTTAAGGATAAAAATTCCTCCTTCATAGCCTCCTGCCATTTCTGAGATTCTTCTCCTGATAATGCTTCTTCAAGAGTCAATGGATCTTCAATTATTGCCATACATGCATACTCAGTCCCATCAACATCATCTTCCTCATGATCTGTTCGATTACCACGTGGTCTCAGGTTGACATGACATGGGGAGTCGGTGAGTGTACAATCAGTGCTTGGCACGTAGGTAGCATCATGATCTTCAATAGTGTCCCTTGTAGAGTCAAAACTTTCATCTGTGGTGACAGTAGAATCATGACAGTCATCAACAGCAGGGCTGGAGGTTTCTTCGATCTCATATTACAGGTTCGTCTAACGGCATCTGTAATACTATAAATGTGACATTCCTGCTCTTAGTAACATACAATTCATTTGAGATCAAACAATATATTTCAAAAGTAAGGTAAAGTGAATTTCTCGCGGATGAAGTCGCGGGCAAAAGCTAGTTATCTCTATATCTGTGGAAAATATTAATTTTCTTATGATTTTAATTGTTGTTAAGTTTGTATATATGTATATATCAGAAAGCATTGATCGGCCTCCCTTCACATAATGTCATTTATGTTTTTTTATCTGACAGAGGCAGAAGTAGAAATGAAATTTGACTATAGAGCTGTTGTCTTGTGATAATATTTTGTGGTTTTATAGACTTTTAATTCATTATTGGGAAAAGAATAATAGACAGAAATGATATATAAAATTAAAATAGAATGGTTGCTAGTGACAGTGATGTGTGTAGGATTGGTGGCGACGCAGGGGGATATTGAAGACGACATGGAGAGTGTTGGCAACAGCGTTGGTGACAGCGGCGGCGACGGCGGTGGTGACAGCGGCGGCAACGACGGTGGTGATGGCAGCGGCAACAGCGGCGGCGACAGTAGCAGCAGCATCAGCGGCGTCGAGAGTAGCAGCGTTATTCCTACCACCACAGTCAGTGCGAGCAGCACAAGTGCGAGCACCGAGAGCTCCCGCAAGTCCAGTCCGCGGGGCGACGGCCACGGCTTCTTCCGCACGATGGGCGACCACGGGCGCTGGGTGGACACGCGGCGCGTGTTCGGTGGTTTGGCGGCCAAGCTGGAGGACTTCCCGCGCATCTGCGCGCTGCTGGACCGCTTCCTGGGCGCGCGCTGCTCGGGCACGCAGGTGACGCGGCGCTGGGTGCTCACGGCCGCGCACTGCATCTCGCCCAACCTGGCCTACGTCAAGTACAACACGCGCCACCCATTGCGGACCAACGACGGCAGCATCGTCGCCATTCAGTATTTGTACAAGCATCCGGATTACAAGGTGAGTGAATTTCATTCAAAAATGTAATAAGGAGCAATAATTTGATTCTCGCCAGTAAATGCTCATGTCTGAATAGTATTGCTTTGAACCAACCAGTCTTAATACTAGTTATAACAACATTGCAACTCTTCGCCTATCTATTTGATCTAACAGTAGCTAGTCAGCTGTTTTCTTGCGATTTCATTTTCATGATAGCCGATGTTACCAATTTCTTCTAGAATCAAAATTAAATATATTTTAAAAATATTAGTAGTCCGTCATCTTGTCGGGTCGAAATGGTTTTCTTAAGAAATTGTTGTCCAATATTTGGCCACGCTTATAACCCTAGCGCTGGCTTCGTATATAGGTATGTACTTTTATTAGTTTAATATTATCAGCATTATTGATCAGATAGGTGGCAAGTTCAAAATCCATTTAATTGGGATGATTCTAATTTCCATCGTTTCAATAATAAATCATTGGTCAATAAAGTCACGTTTAGTTAAGTGTATTATTGACTGACGCAGCGCAGCTCGGTCTAGTGATCATTTTCTGCTGATAAATGAAACTCGGCTATGGAAAACTATACAATATCTCTGTTTTGACTGAAGTTATTAGCCTTTCGACACAACCATTAAAATAAAGTCCTCTCGGTTTATCCAAAAATATAATTAAGTATTTGAGCGTTATTGGATGGGTTCTGCAGGTGCTGCAAGAGGACGTGGGGCGCGGCATGGATGTGACGCTGCTGCACCACGACGTGGGGCTGGTGCGCACGCGCGGCGACATGAGCATCGTGCTGCGCACGGAGATGGGTGACGGGCCCATGGACATGATGCCGCTCGAGGCCATGCGCACCTTCGACGCCGGGCATCTGCGCGACGAGAAAGTCCAGGTCACTTGGCGACTCGTGCTTTCTGTCAATAGATTCTTATCGGTGGTGTTAGTGACTTATAGCGGTGTCAGATTTTTCAACCTTAAGGTATTTGACATAATAAACAAATATGAGCAACTACTAGAATTCGCCGAAATATTCATATTCTCACTTTGTTGTATAACGTTCTTTTTGATCCCCGATCTCCTACCTATCTCCATACTAAATTCAATATCAAAGTAATTGATCCCGTCTACGTGCCAGTGGGACTCCCATACTACAGATACCAGGCCACTCCTCACAGGCATATGCCAAATCTTTCGCGGTGCTTGCTGCCCGGTTATGGAATACACTCCCTCTAGACGTTAGAATGGCCCCCTCAACTGATTCTTTTAAATACAAATTGAAGAGGTTTTATATAGCTAGATTCTCTAGGTTATTGAGCTTAAGAGTATATATGTAGGTATATATTATATATTTATATATATATATATTTATTACAATTATTTATATAATAAATGCATTTTAGTTTATTTATGTTTATTTATTTTTCTTTTATTATTTATCTCTTAACACTACTCCCGCATAGCCTTTCGTACATCCTTTCAATCACTTGGTTGACTGGAAGAGATCCCTTCAAGGGATAAGTCCGCCTTTGTACAAATGTTCTTTTTGATTGCAGTTATTGTTCTTTTGTAATTATTTTCTTTAGTGTTAAGATTTTTGTACAATAAAGAAATTACATACATACAAACATACATACATACTACTGGCGTCCATTGGTTCCACCGTTGGTTCGTGCCTTTCATGGCATTTTCATACACATAGATTAAGAGCTAGCGAACCATCTGACTAACCCGTTTCCCACAAACCTAGAATTTTTTTAAATAATATTTTATTCTCAGCTAATGGGCATGTTGACAAATTTTTTTTTCATATTGCTATGTAAAGACCTGCCAAAAATAAACACAATAGTGACGAAATACATTTCTAAACAAAAAACTCTTTCAGTTATAAACGTTTTAAAGACACATGTTATTAGACGTAAATTTTTAGACTTGAAAACGCGCCGCTGAAATGCCTACATATTTGTGACGTCACAAGCTTGTATTTTGTATGGGTGGCGTGAGAACTTTGTTTGGTAGCTATACGAAATATTTCGTTTATGGTAATGGTTTCATATTAAAAGTTGCTATAAATTTTGCAGACTAAAATACAGTATAATTGTAATTAAAGATTTTCATAGTTTAAAAAATGGTCCTATTCACCCAACTTTAAAGAAGCTTTTAAGATCACTTAACGAATCGATATCAAATTAAAAGTGTTCTTTATAGTGTTTTTAGATAGAAATTAGTCTCATTAGAAACAAATTTTATATAATCTTAACATTAGGCAACTACCGTATAAAATACCGGTCTGGCAGGGATATCGCGGTTGCGTCACCACCCCAAAAATTTTTGAAAATGCAAAAAAAATTTTTTTCTTAACCTTCTGCCACAAGGCTACAATTTTAATATGATATAATTTGAGTATTTTTAAGAGTAAAAAAAATTGCCAACCTATTTTGAGGGTTGCAAGTGTGTGCCAGACGATAGCAAAGTTGTCATTGGGACGGCAATTCATAACCTGCTCCCACAAGGCTACAATTTTGAGGGAACATTCTTTCAATTGTTTAAAAAATATATGTAAACAGCCAGACCATTCTAGCGGTTCCAAGTACCTGCCAGACGACTATATAAAAGTCATGTTGCTCGACGGGAGTGCGCGCGCAACAGACGTGTATGAGTTAGAATGTTAGAAAGAAAAAATACATCTATTGTAGTGTTCGACGGCCTCCGTGGGGCAGTGGTTAATCTGCGGCAGGGGTGGACCCTGGTTCGATCTCCGGCCAGGTCATAATGGAAAACGATCTTTTTCATATGTGCGTATTCTGATTTCTCTGAAATTTTGATATCAGGGCTCCTAAAAAACGATTAAAATACGTAGTGTAATAAGTACCTTCTCACTGTTAAAACACTTATTAGGTACTATGTAGGTACTATCGTAACATAGCCCCATAGTTTCTCCCGCGTGAACGACTCTTAACTACGCCGAAAAACTTAATCCATACTTATAATTTAAAGGGAAATTCGATAGTAACTGTTACCTTCTCAAGCTGAAACGGCTGGCCTAAAATGTGGCATGGAGATACTTTGTAACATAAGGACATAAATAAGTTTTGGTCGTGAAGCCGCGGGCGGTAGTGTGTAATTATAGGGACAAATTATGACATAGATTGAGCTAGCCCCACTCAGGGTAATTTGTGAACTAGTAGGATACTAACTCAACGATATTATATTTTATAATAGATAAGTACTCATAAAGATAAATATCCACAACCCAGGACAATTTGAAAAATATAGTTTTCCATCATGACCTGGCCGGAGATCGAACCAGGGTCCACCCTTGCCGCAGATTAACCACTGCCCCACGGAGGCCGTCGAACACTACAATATTTTATTGTAATAATGTATTGTTTATTTCTAACTTTAACACGTTCGTTGCGCGCGCACTCCCGTCGAACGACATGACTATTATATACTCGTCTGGCAGGTACTTGTAACCGCTAGAATGGTCTGGCTGTTTACATATATTTTTTAAACAATTGAAAGAATGTTCCCTCAAAATTGTAGCCTTGTGGCAGCAGGTTATGAATTACCGTCCCACTGACAACTTTGCTATCGTCTGGCACACACTTGCAACCCTCAAAAGAGGTTGGCGATTTCTTTTACACTTAAACATACTTAAATTATAACATATTAAAATTGTAGCCTTGTGGCAGAAGGTTATGAATTACCGTCCCAATGACAACTTTGCTATCGTCTGGCACATACTTGCAACCCTCAAAATAGGTTGGCAATTTTTTTTTACACTTAAACATACTTAAATTATAACATATTAAAATTTTAGCCTTGTGAGAAACGGGTTAGTCGGGTGGTTCTCGAGCTCTCCCACGTCGTCTGGCAGGTACTTGCAACCGCTAGAATGGTCTGGCTGTTTACATATATTTTTTAAACAATTGAAAGAATGTTCCCTCAAAATTGTAGCCTTGTGGCAGCAGGATATGAATTACCGTCCCAATGACAACTTTGCTGTCGTCTGGCACACACTTGCAACCCTCAAAAGAGGTTGGCGATTTTTTTTACACTTAAACATACTTAAATTATAACATATTAAAATGCCTTGTGGCAGAAAGTTACAAAAATTTTTTTTTGCATTTTCAAAAATTTAAGGGATGATGACGCAACCGCGATATACCTGCCGGACGGTGCTTTTATAATTAGCAGATAATAAAATATCATTTAAAAAAATTCTAGCTTTGTGGGAAACGGGTTAGTCAGATGGTTCGCGAGTTTTCCTTAAGTAGTATCAGAAGAAGTTTAAAAAAAAATTTCATGTGTTTGATTAGTGTACAAACTGACTCAGTGTAATTTAAACTTGCTTCTCGCAGATAGTCCTTATTTTATTCCAATGCTTAGGCCTCTCGGCTATAATCCCTTCCACGCACGTCAGCCACGCTTACTTAAGGAGAGGTTTAACCCTGCATCAGCGTTGACACGGACACTCGTCAGGTGCTGGGCTACGGGCGCACGGAGACGGCGCCGCAGGGCGAGGAGCTTCTGGAGGCGTGGCTGCGCGTGGTGGACTGCGACCGGCCCACGTGGAAGCACTGTCTGTGCGGCGTGGCGCCGCCCGGCGCGTCCAGCGGCGTCTGCTCCGGTGACTCGGGCGGGCCCGTCATCTACAACGGCATGCAGGTCTCGCCATTTTTATTGCCAACCAATTGGACTGACACCGGCTTAAGTGGATGTGTTGCGTATAGAACGTGTTTAAATAAATGTATTAATAAATGATAATACTTTGGCCTTCGAAGTACTTCAGCTGAGGATGCAGGTAGGACACCGCTCAAATGAGAGAAAGTACATTAGTAAATGAATGAATGAAGGAATAAAATGGATCGATGGATAGATTATTAATTAATTTAATTTCTCGTCAATGTTTCGTCAGGTATGTACGGTTTCCACTCACGTTTATTAAGTCGGTCCTACTAGTTTTGATCTGTTTCGAAGATCATCATTAGAGTGAGTGTAAGGGGTGACGATGGTTTCGCCTCGAAAGTATTGAAGGCCGCCTTGCGCACCTTCGCCCGCGACTCCGTCCGCGCAGCGCGGCTTACCAACGAAGGCTGGAGGGGAAGTCGAAATTTCGGTCGTTGTCGGCCATCGTCATCCGAGTCTGGTATAACGAGGTTGCATGCACCAGACTGACTGAGCCGACACTCCTTACAGTATCGCTATCAGAGTTTACCAATTCTTGATGTAATGGCTTTCAAGTGGCAGGTTGTAAGTCCAACTGTCCATCCTCCAACAAACGATGCGCATTGCTGATGAATCGTAATGTTTTCTTGAACTTTTAGTTGCTAGTTTTAGTGCTGGTGTCTCTTAGTATTAGTTTAGTAGTAGCGTTAGCCTTAGAGGATGACACTACTAGAGACAAACTAGCCAACAATGTGTTGTAGGTGGGCGTGACGTCGATGGGCCCGCTGGAGTGCGCGCGCGAGAACGCGTCGTGGCCGATGCGGGCCACCAGCGTGTTCACGTCCCTGCACGAGTACACGAACATCATCAACCGCACCATCCTCGACGCCGAGGAGAGCATGGAGAGGCTGAGCGGCATGAACCACGCGCCGTGGCACGATCCGTTTGCCGCGTCTATAATCACAGCTGTTACGTATTTACTTCACGTTATATAGATGTTGCTATGAATATACAATCGGTTTTACCAGTGTTTTAATTATTTGTAGGTGTTATTTCCACCAGAGGTAAAAATTGGGCTAGTGTGAGTCGGGCTCACTCATGAAGGGTTCCGTAGAAGCAAACTTCGATTAGCCAAAAACCTTTTTAAGAAGTTCCAGCAAAGATAACTTTGTTTTTCATAGTGCTTATTTTTGCAGTTTATTAAAATGTACCTTGTAAAGACAGTTATTTTTGCAGTTTATTAAAATGTACCATATCTCTAAAACTTCTAATTGCATATCGTTTAAACCAATTTTCGTCGAAAGTCGTTAGCGTTAGCACTATACAATGAGCGGAGCTCTACTTAAACACTTTTAACACCACTATGTTTGTAAATGGTCACTCACGTAGTGGGTTTGGCGGTGGCCGCCGGGTTGCGGGGGGCTGGCGCGGGGAGGGGCGGGTGCCGCGTGCGCCGGAGACACATGAGTCCTGTCCTGGAACAATAGTACTTTCCTAGTTAGATCATCTTTACATGAGTACAATAAAAATGCGGGAAAAATGTCTTTCCACAGCGGGAAACCGAATTCATGCATATAGGTAGATCATATTGTTCTCAGATATTTGGTTACTGGTCTATCTATTTAACAACCATCCATGACATGAGCATGACCCTCTCTGTATTACCAGAGCCATATATTAGCCAGAGGATTTGGCTTACACTATAAGGCAAACGCCTTGTTGACCCGGTGACTTGTTGTTTGGACTTGACCTTGGAATAATTATCTACACTACACATTATGACGGGCCGCATCGCAAAAATTCGCTTAATTTACTCGTGTGTATTTTCATACGAAATACAATTTAACAGGTTCCCTGTCCCCATACAAGGTATGAATTTGATTTATTAATGCCCCAATTTTTTTTTCTTGGTACAGCTACTAATTTTATCTGTCGTGGCGCGGGTAGAGTATGAACGGAAGCTTTGTTTATCTCGAGAACTCCGTGTAGGCCCTTTAAGCGGGGAACCGACGCCATTGCATATTCATGTACACGTTGACGTAGGAGTGATTGACTGCAATATTTTTTGGGTAAGAATCCTGTTCTTTTTTACACAGAAATGAAAGACACATTGTATTAAATTTTAATTTTCAGAATTGGAATCTTGTTCCAAATTCCGAGAGTAAAGTAGACAGTATAATGTGTCACTTGAGCGTGTCCCGCTCGTCCCGAAGACGACGTATTCTCTCATTTTTATACGTCTGCTGTCGTTTATATTGAGCTGAAACACAACGTTTAGACTAAATGAGCGGAGGAAAATTGATGCCTTAGAAATGTGGTGCTGGCGACGTCTTCTTAAAATAAGTTGGACAGCCCACCGCACTAACCTCTCCATATTGAAGGAATTACAGATTAAGAAAAGGCTCTCGTCGACTGTGCAATTACGAATCCTTAAATTCTTTAGCCATGTCACCTGCAGAAAAAACTATGGAGTGTTAAGTGATTCAGAGTCGTATTGAAGTCTGCGCGGATAGAGAAGCAGATGCTACGTGTATTTTGTCCCAAATAAGCATAGACGTACTAACTGTAAAGGCGAAAGAGTGTTGATGTATTTTTTTTGTCACACTTTAACGTTTTATCTACTGAATTGATTATTTTGTAATTTTGCAAACAAATTATGTTAAATACTATCCAGAGAATACATTTAGTTTCGATAAATTCAAGGTGACGTGTTGCGACGTATAAATGAAAGATGTAGACCCATGGAAATGAACATTTAATCTTAACTTCTCTTTGCTTATATACTAAATAAAATCAAGTATATTAAATAAAGATCTAAGCTATACAAAAACTTGGACGCACGTACATTGGGACGTAAGATGCAAAATAGACAATTCCATTTTACTATGTCTATTCACGTCTTAGCATTAAGGTGCAGCCGAAGAACTCCCCCTTTGAAAAAAAAAATTAAAACCAACTAACAATAAAATTAACAAAAATACGAAATTCAAAAACTGTAACAAACAATAACTTAACAAAAACGTGTTAACTGTTGCGACGTATAAATGAAAGTTGTAGATGGAACCATGGAAATGAATACTCGCAGTATTCGAAGTGACATGGTACGGGTGTAGCAATATTAGATATACCACGGTTATGTCTCGTCTGTACTGCGCTATGGTATTGTTTTGTGGGGTTATTTAGTGGAGGCAGACCGTGTATTCAAACTATAAAAGAAATTTGTCTGAGCTTTATCTGGTCTGGGACCCATGAAATCTACTAAAAATTACTTCTTAGGTTTGAAAATATTGCCATTGCCATGTCTGATTATATTTGAGATATGTATCTTTGTAGCTAAATATCCACATGTGTTCCGACTTAAAGGTGACATAGAAAATAGCAGAAGTAGACACAAACTAGTCATTCTGATACAGAACCTACAAGTATATTCAAGAAATTTGTATTGTATGGCTATCAGAATATTTAAAAATCAGCCTAATGAGTTCCATAATAATTTAAATATAAGACGCTTCAAAAAGGTTTAATTGCTGCTAGAGAAGCTTTATTATAAAATACAAGATTACATGACTGATAAAATACAAATTAATTTAACATCAAAAATAATTCATACATGTATAATAAAGTAACATATTTGTAATTAATTTTTTATTTGACAATGTTAATTCAATGTGTATGGATTATTTCATGACTTTTCCTAAATATACATTATAATTCTATAGTGACACATGTCTATGCCCAGCAGTGGACGTCACTAGCTGATAGATAGATCAAGATAGATAGATATTGACACATGTATACTTAGTTTATGCATTATTCCAACGCCAGTAATGGCAGAATTTACTGTGCACCATTAAATTGTAACATCTATGAAACCATTTTCAGAGGTATAAATGATTCTTGCTTCTTGAACATTTATTCTTAACTAATTTTTGCAATACTAAATAAAAACAAACCTATAAAATAAAGGGCTTAGCTATACGAAACCTTGGCTGCACGTACATCGGGACGTGAGATGCAAAATAGACATAATTCCATTTTACTTCCTATGTCTACTCACGTCTTAGCATTAAGGAGCCAAACAACTCGCCCGGAGTCACAGGAGTTAGCTACGAGTAGCAGTAAATAAAATACGTGATAATCATGTATTTTTAAGGTCCCCGTTAAATTCTTTGATATTATGAGGTAGCGAGGAGTTTATTGGAATAATGCTTTTTGTCTCTTTATAACGTCACAGCCGTGGAGCCACCGATTTGCATAGTAATTAAGGCAGCGTGTGCCGTGATACGAGCACGGTGCCAGCCGCGCTCCGTGTCAGAAGTACTACCTACAAGTACCAACTGGTAGTACAAATGATACAAGATAATTATGAATAAATTTATTGGCATAACTTATTTTAGCACTATGAATTTTATCATAACAATATATTAGAATAGTAAATATTTGCATTAATTAATTTACTATAATGGCAACTAATCATAAATTTTTTTGGCATTGAAACTTAAGACATAAATATTACAAAGCATAAAATACAATTGCTATATTGTTGAAATTCCGATTATTGATACTTATTTTTTTGAAAACTGTTTGCTTTGCATTGCAACCCAACGTTTATCCCCAGACACTATTGCTCTATGTTTTATTTACCAAAAAAAATATTTCCATATTATTAAAAGACAACAAATGAAATCCATAAGAATAAGTATAATTTACTTACCTGTTTTATATCTTTAAAGTCTACCTAAAAGACATAAAAACATCTTTTTTAGGGTTCCGTAGTAAACTTGGAACCCTTATAGTTTCACCATGTCTGTCTGTCTGTCTGTCTGTCCGTCCGCGGTTTTACTCAGAGACTATAAGTACTAGAGAGCTGAATTTTGGTATGGGTACGTATATTGATCATGTCAAAAAAGTGGTAGAAGAAAATTTTGAAAAAAAAAAATTTAAAAAAAATTGTAGCTCCCATACAAGTAAAGAGGGAGTAATATTTTTTTTCTATACAAACCCATCGTGTTGGGTATCGTTAGATAGGTCTTTAAAAAATATTGTGAGGTTGAGAAAACCATTTTTCGATTTAGAGATCCGTTTCCGAAATATTTTGTTTTAAAGTGCAAAATTTTGTTAGAGGTAAGTGTCCCCCCCCCCTCTATCTACTAAACGGTTATATATGGATACGTGAAAAAAATTACAGCAGTAGTATATATACTGAAGTTGAAAGAAAAACTATCAGAGCTGAGTACACTTGGTACTCAGCTCTGATAGTTTTCCTTTTTAAAAAGTTATAGGAAACCAACTTATAAAATGTACTCAAAAATTTAAAATTGCATGCATTTTCATTGTTACATGTTTTTGGTCGTTAAACTGTGAGGTGCGAGTGTAAACAGTGTGAAGTCAAAGTTGTCATTCGCAACTACGGAACCCTACACTGCGCGTGGCCCGACACGCACTTGGCCGGTTTTTCTTTACAATTTCTCTCTACGGTGCTGGGTTTGGCTACAAAACACTTCAGAATAACGCGGCAATTTCGTTTCTGGCGCTTCGGCGGCCGCTGCCGCGGCACGCTCGCCTCGCGCATGCTTGGTTCATGTAGAACCTAACGCTCGTCGCTTCGCTCCTCGCAACCTACCCCTAGTTTTCGTTAACCAGTTCCTTTCTAACACCATATTCCTAACCTTCCAAGACGAATTTTCGTAAAACCATGAGTCACAGAGCAAAATTGAAAAAAACAAAAGTGGCTTTTTTTAAAACTTTTAACCATTAAGACAGTAAAAAATAGGCTTCTTTAACTTTTACGTAGACCTCCAAAATTATGTTTCGAGAAGTGATTTTTTACGGGCTTTAGCAGCTAATTTAAATTTGTGCTAATACGGTATTTGAGTGCTGTATTTTGTGGAATACATTTATATTTTTTATTTATATAATTAATAATAAATATATGTTTTCTAAACTTTTAGTGTGTTTTTATTATTATGTGTAGGCCTTTTATACATTTAGTTTTTTATACTTTAAAATCTTTAGTCATGCAACAGTTATGCCCTTTCTTTTCTGATTATTTAAATTATGATAAAGGACATTGGACTACATTAAAGTTATGCCTATGAAAACATTATGCCTTAAGAACACTTTGCTATGAATGTTTTATGCTTAAAAACTTTATGCCAAAACAGTTATGCCAAAATAAATTATAATTAAAAAATTTATGCTTTCGAAGAGGCACCCTTCTAAAACGCCGCGATTGACTTTAAGATAGCAACGTACGGTCAGACAAGGATTTTTACCCCCTCCATTTCAGAAGTACTACCAAAAAGTACAACTGGTAGTACAAATAATACAATCGGCTCACCCACCATGAAGTAGGGTAATGATATTCGCGTATGTATGTAAGTATGTCTTTTCCATTGTTACATCTTGTAGCCTAAACGACTTGACTGATTTTGAAGTGAATTGTATTGTTTTCCGACGTGTCATAGGCTATATGACGTTAGTAAATAATCAATATAACGTAAACTGTCAAATAAGTTAGGTACCTAACAAGTTTTTAAATAATGCTACTTGTAGTGTATCGTTTTACGCTAGACTATCAGCTCTTTAAATATCTTCAATAAATGTAGATCTTAAGAACTAAATGATTTGTATGTCAAACGAGACGAAACTTTAATCTTTATTTTTGCTTTATGTTGGGTGCACTTAGCTTAAGCGACGGTTGAACTACGGCAACCAAAACATTTGGTAGCTTACCTTTATTTAGGTTCATAAATTTGCTTGCGTTGATCCCGGGGAAATATTGTAATTAAATAAAATTATTTTAAATACGGGTTTTAACGCGTTTATTACATTATGCGATAAAAACCGTATTAAAATAATTTTATTTAAATGTGTAACAATCGCGAAAACATAAGAAAACGAAATATTGTATATTTCTGGGATAAAATGTTTTTCTGAACCCCAGATAAAGTCTATGCAAAATTTCATGTTCCATTAGTTAAGGCAAAAATCTTGACAAACAACACATAAATAAAACCAACAGAAATTCTAAAAAATCATTAAACAAACTCATTTTCACATTTATAATGCTAATAAGGATTCAACTTTTATAATATTAAGTAGGAATAGAATAGGGATTGCGATAGAACGGCACGCTTTTTCAACTGAGCACCCGGCGCAGTGCGGCGGGAGCGCGCGGCTCTCGTCTCGATCAGAATGTCATTACAATGTAATGGAAATCCGCGTGGAATTAATGCCGGCTTTTGTTTTCAATCACAGCCAAATCTGGTCCGTCCCGCCGCGTCACGTCACCGGCGTCACGCCGATTACGGCACGGGCGTGACACAATAATAACTCTTTTTTGTTTAACAGATTGTAAATATAAATAAATGAAAGGTAAATCGTTTTTGACCAAAAATAAAATTAAAATTACATCTATTCGTTTTCTACGGGGACATTAAAATTCTTCCATGTTTGAGATGACTGATTTTTTTTTGCAGCTTCTATGCTAAATGCTATCCTGTTAATAATTATATACGAGTATAACTCTCCTCAAAAAATGTAGCCCTGACACGGCGGAAATAAGCAAAAGTGTTCCATTCGCAGTTAGTGCTCTGAAATTGTTTTCATAACCTATTCCTATTTCGAATTGTCTAAATTCTAGATTCAAGTATTTATTTGCATAAATGTAGGTACACTGTAAGGTGACAATAATTATGTTTAAATAAAATTATTTTAATACGGTTTTTATCGCGTTTATTACATTATTTATACACCTTTCGTTGTTCTCCCCAAAAACTCAAGTATCTTTATTACTAAAGCATCTTAATTCAATTAATAACAAAATTAAATTCACCTTAGAAACTGAGACAAATAATTCATTAGCTTTTCTTGACATTTTAATAATTACTAATCCTAATAATACTATTAGTCATACTGTGTATAGATAGCCTACCCATAACGACAAATATCTCAATGGCAAATCCCATCATCATCCATGTCAGTTGGCTACCGTTGGTAAATCTTTGTTTCAGAGAGCACATGGCATCTGTGACACCCACCACCTCAAGGAGGAGCTTCAACGAGTAAAATCGGTTTTAAGAAGCAACAACCTCAACCTCCCAAAAACACATCACAGAAGCCGCCCAAAGCCTCACACAGTTGATCGCTTTCCTGCCATCTTACCATATGTAAAGGGAGTCACGGACAAAATTGGTACCTAATATACTTAAGCGTGCTTCAATCAAGACCTATTACAAGCCGCACAAGAAAATAAACCAACTTTTAAGACCTGTCAAATCTAATATCCCGTTACAAGATGCTGAAGTTTATAAAATTGACTGTGAGTGTGGTTTATCATACATTGGGCAAACAAAGAGAAGCATCGGTACCCGTATAAAAGAACATATTGCTGACATGAAGCATAGGCGCTCAACGAAGTCTGCAGTCTGTGAACATGCCCCAGACAAACCCAACCATTATATGCGTTTTGATAATCCTCAAGTCCTTGCAAAAGAAAACAGATACATTCCAAGAATGCTTCGTGAGGCTATTGAAATTAAAAAACATCCTAATTTCAATAGAGAGGATGGTTGGCAGTTACCACCAGCTTGGGATCCAGTCATCAATTTAATCAAATCTCAAGCTAAGCAGAAGACTACAAGACCTTCAGACACCGTGAGCCAATACTGCGTACATCCGGAACGTTATCAATAAATATTTTAGGCGGTAGATTTTGCAGTTCTTATAAAATACTAGACAAATGTCAACTTAGTCTACCTGCGACCACGAACACTGTAAAGTGCTCGAAACGTTAGTTGTATAAATAATGTAATAAACGCGATAAAAACCGTATTAAAATAATTTTATTTAAATGTGTAACAATCGCGAAAACATAAGAAAATAATTATGTTGTTTTACCAGTACATTTTACCTTCACAAGGTGTGCAAATATTAGTTAAGAACATCTTATTAATACTAAAACATCTAAGTAAAAGCTAAATTTCACTTATTCCATGCAAATAAAAACATGCATATAAATATTAATAGTCAATGATATGTCAAAGCTAATTATATGATAATAATAACAATGTCAAACAAGTATGTAATTAAAGCAATTAAATAATTATATTATAAAGTCAAAATTTACTTACTATATTAACAATGTATTATCTGATAAATATTCATCAATATTATAATAACATTTTTCAATTAAAAGTTTTTGCAATTTAGCTTTGAATTGTTTTATTAATAAAGTCTGGTAGTTTATCATACAGTTTTGGTGCTGTTACATATACTGTTCTGTCATATGTTACCATGTTAGAAATATGTTGTGGAAGCACCTGAACTTTATTTCTTGTCGCTCGTGGTCGCTTATTTTTAATAGTTCTAAACTTATTCATATTTTCTTTAACATACAAGCAAGCTTCCAAGATATACATACAGGGCAAGGTTAATATATTTAGTTTTAAATAGGGAGCACAACTATCTCTCTGACCTCCTCCAAACATGGCTCGAATACACTTCTTCTGCATTTTAAATAAAGGTAATAATATGTGTATACACATGTGTATACGCAGCATTGCCCCAGTATAATATGCCGTATCTCAAATTAGAGGCTACATATGCATGGTATGCGCAGATAGCAGTTTTTTGTGATATTGTTTTTGTTAACACTCTTATTAGCAATTATATTATTGATATGTAACACTCTTATTAACAATTATATTATTGATATGTGATTTCCATTGCAAATGGCTGTCAAGTGTTTCACCCAGAAATTTACATTCTCTAACAAAATCGATTTTTTTATTTAGGAACTGGATTGTAAGGGTTTTGGGCTGAACTTGAGGGACATGGACTTGCATGCATTTTGTTTTTTCCAGGTTAACCACTAAATTATTTGATTGAAGCCAATTTACCGTTTTATATAATGCATTATTACAGTTGTTTTCATACTGATTGTCATTAATATCCGAAATCAAAATTGATGCGTTTATTTATAAGCTGTTGGTTCTCCTTAATAAATAAAATAAAAAAAATCACACTGTTTTGACACGAAGAAGAAATTTTAAAATTATAAGGAATATAATAATTTAAATTCATTAAATTATAGTGTAGTATTAGTATGTCATCGCCGTAGCCATAACAAGCCAGCTGAATACCGCAGTTTAAATGAATGTTGTAAGTTGTAAGGGAGCGCAGGATCAATGGCTGTGTAACGAGGAGGAAGGCTCCGGGCCGACGCCATATACTGTCCCTTATTACCGAGTGTGCCTGCTGCGCCCCTGCGTCCCGCGTCCCGCGCCCGCCCCGGGATTGCCGGAGGAACACAGTTAATGGTTCTCTTGGCGTGGGTTTCATTCGCAAGTAACTGGCGGCCAGCGGGGCGCGGCGTCGCGCTTTCCCGGCGTGGGCCCGCGCCGCGGACCTAAACCGAGGAAAACGATTCAGAAGCATGCAACTAGTGGCGATAAACTTTTGTTCGGGAAAAATATCCGACGGGCTATCTCCGTACTCGAAAATAGCACATTGGTTTCTATCGGAGTCGAATATGGTAACGGAGCTTTCGGGGATGCTCAAATGAAGTTTAAAAATTAGACTAACTGACGATTCGGACACATAATATTCGGACGCGCTGTCCGAGATTATATAAACTAACTAAATAAATAAATATATAGGGACACATCACACAAATTGAGCTAGCCCCACAGGAAGTTGTGAACTTGTGTCGCAGGATACTAACTCAACGATACTATATTTTATAATATATACTTATATAGATAAACATCCAAGACCCAGGTCAATATAAAAAAGATCTTTTTCCATCCTGACCTGACCGGGGATCGAACCCGGGACCCCCGTGTCGCAGGCTAGCGTGTTGACCGCTGCGCCACGGAGCTCGACAATACTGTTTGACAATAAGCTATTAAAGTTAGTCTGTTCACCATTTATCTCGGCACGATGTGTGTCGTGCGTGTTGTTTGCCCACGAGGGCCTAACGCGTGACTCCTCCGATGTTTACATTCCGAAAATGTCTATTAAATACATCAAAGGTCGGTTTATTTGAACTAGAATGAAATTTGCGCTGGCTTCGGCAAACAAATCGCGGAAAAAGGTTGATTTACATAGGTTGTTCGCAAACAGTACTAGTTCAGGTAATAATCTTTTTTCGGCTCCCAAGCGACGCGGTGATAAAACAATAGATTTCTGTTGTGCCAGGATTTTTTATTTATTTTATATACATATGTTGGTCTGAGTGTAAGGAATTAGAATAAACTCGCTCTTATTGTCTTTCCGCGCCGAGTCGCCGACCATAGAAGCCGACCGATGGCATGGACAATAATCTAAGGGGTTACCTATCATAAACAAGAATAGGTTTTGTACGAATTTTTAAAACACCGAAAACGTTTCGCCATTTTTTTATTTTCTATAGTTTCATTTTACCGAAAATACAATTGCTATATTGTTGAAATTCCGATTATTAATACTTATTTTTTTGAAAACTATATGCTTTGTATTGCAACCCAACGTTTATCCGCAGACACTATTGCTCTATGTTTTATTTATCAAAAAAATTATTTCCATATTATTAAAAGACAACATTTCAAATGATAAATTAATGAAATCCATAAGAGTAAGTATAATATACTTACCTGTTTTATATATGTATTTAAAGTCTATTTAAAAGACATAAAAAAACATCTTTTTTAGGGTTCCGTAGTAAACTAGGAACCCTTATAGTTTCACCATGTCTGTCTGTCTGTCTGTCTGTCCGTCCGCGGTTTTACTCAGAGACTATAAGTACTAGAAAGCTGTAATTTGGTATGGATATGTATATTAATCATGGCAAAAAAGTGGTAGAAAGAAATCTTGGAAAGAAAAATTTTTTTGGGTAGCTCCCATACAAGTAAAATGGGGGAGTAATTTTTTTTTCTCTATTTACCCATCGTGTGGGGTATCGTTAAAAAGGTCTTTGGATAATATTGTGATTATATTTTTATACTATTTTTAGATTTAGGGATCCGTTTCCGAAATATTTGGTTTTAAAGTGCAAATTTTAGTTAGAGGTAAGTGTCCCCCCCCTCTATCTGCTAAACGGTTATATATGGATACGTGAAAAAAATAACAGCAGTAGTATATATACTGAAGTTGAAAGGAAAACTATCAGAGCTGGGTATTAAGAGCAAAATAAAAAGTTATAGGCAACCAACTTATAAAATGTACTGGAAAATGTAAAATTTCATACAATTTTCATTGTTAGATGTTTTTGGTCGTTAAACTGTGAGGTGCGAGTGTGAACAGTGTGAACTCAAAGTTGTCATTCGCAACTACGGAACCCTACACTGCGCGTGGCCCGACACGCACTTGACCGGTTTTTTCTTTACAATTTTTCTCTACGGTGCTGGGTTTGGCTACAAAACACTTCAGAATAACGCGGCAATTTCGTTTCTGACCTCCAAATTTCACGTTCAAATTTTTTTAAGTCCCAAAACTTGCGTGATTCGATTTTCGGTCGACAGTTTGTCTAAAAGACGAAAAATGTGTTTATCAAAGTTATAGAAGGAGAAATTATGGCAAGAAAGCCATTTGGCATTTAAAACGTCGTTGTACCGTTGTCGAACAACTGAAATTCGAAGAGAAGAAATTCTTGTTTGTGATAGGTTACCAATCTAAGGAATAATGTCAAAAGACAATGCAAGAAACCCTCTTTACTATTTTTGTTTGATTCCGATTTTAAGCTACATTTACACCTGCTTATCATTTAGATTTTATGGACTTAGTCTCTGTTTACCCTGTAACAAATGTAGACATGATTAATGTGGCCAATAAATACGAGCGTTGTCAAGTATTGCCATACAAACGTACTCTGCAGCCGAGTTTCTACAAGACTTTACTACGGCGTAGAGCACGAGCTACGCCGTAGCACATTTAGCTGTAGCGTAGACCAAGTACGTATATTGAGTTTGTTATTGTCATGCAGAGTTAGATGAGGGAGCTTTTCGATATAACATGTTATGAGCGAAATTTTACCTTTTTAGGGTTCCGTACCCAAAGGGTAAAAACGGGACCCTATTCACGAGACTTTGATGTCTGTCTGTCTGTTACCAAGCTGTATCTCATAAACCGTGATAGCTAGACAGCTTTGACTATAATCAAAGCTAGACAGTTGAAATTTTCTCAGATAATGCATTTCTGTTGCCGCTATAACAACAAATACTAAAAACAGAATAAAATAAATATTTTAGGGGGTTCCTTTACATGATTATTTGCCAGATAACGATACGGAGCCCGACTCGCACTTGGCTGTTTTTATAATTTTATTTCATTTCAAATAGTCGTAGATGCAATTGTGCTTTTTATTCTTTCTTCACTTGGGGCGCATTGTTAATCTGTTCCCTGGTAAGGACGGGACCCCCCGGTCCGCAGAGGTTCTAGTACGAAAAGGCGGTTTTCAATTCGAAATTATAAACTGACTAGCCGACAACTTTAAAGATTTCCAATTTCAAGAGGGTTTCAATGTCATTTGTTCGAAAACAGTTACTAATTACCAATGTCATCTATATGAGAAATATAAAATCAATGAAAGTGGCGCTTGTCGTAAGCTCGTCTGGTAATTATTGCTGCGTTGCAGCGGTTTAGTGCGACGTCGCACAATATAAATGCAAATACTTCGCCGGCGCGGGCCCGCCGTCTGACGCCCGCAGCCCACTAACCGCCGCGTCCTTTGACGGGCGGTGTTGCGTTTTAGCTTATATCGCCATCATCATCATCATACGGGTTTTTAGTAACTTTTTTAAGTCTCCACTGCAGGAGCACGACCCTCTCTGTACTACCAGAGCCATTGTATTAGCCAAGGCAGTCAGTGAGGATTTGGCCTACAATCTCCACGCTGGCCAGACGGGTTGGAGAGGTCTCTTTGATGTTTATAAGCTTTGTTTAGCTTGTGTTTCTTAAGTCGCCTTTAACGACATCTACGGTAAGACTTGGATTGGTCTCATTCTTCTCTGTCGGGAACCACACGGCTTTGGCTCATATGCAAATATGTATATGCCAAATCATCTTTGTGATCACCTCTATTGAAACTCGTTTACTTACAATAGAAATTCGACGACGAGAATCTCGTCAGCCGTCTCGATCCTCTGGCTCTGCGTAGGGATGTGCTTGTGCATTCTTTACCGCATAAATATCACTAGGAACTACTCGACCTAATGCCTGAAGTAAATTTTCACCATCGCACTACCCGACATAAATTGAAGTTTCATGCGTACCATCTGGATAACTGGCAGTCATCCACTATACGTTTCAAACGAAACTTCCTGCCATGTACCGCCGAACTGTGGAATCAACTGCCTGCGGCGTTCTTTACATACTCAAGGAGCTCGAGATATTTTTATGCCACTTGTGGTCACCCATCCAAGTGGAGACTGCGACCTCTATTGCTTAACATGCGGAAGCGCTAATAATGCCCACGCCCACTAGGCCATCGCGCTCGTTGGGACGACTAAAAGTTCAGACCCAGTGTGAGGGAAGTTATTGTTTCTTTTTATGTAGAAAAAGGCTCCAAATTCTTGCAGTATTTCTCGTCGTATGTTTCCCAGCAAGCGCCACTCGTCTTCGTTGGCTGCTCGCTGGCTGCGTCGCACTATCATCGAGCATTCATCGAGTGCGATCACTCGTACTGCATGGAGAGCGTGGCTCGTCTCCGATCAGCATGCATACGGCGGGCGACGACCTCATCAACCCTTATTGCCGCGACTCGACGCTTTATGGCCACGGCGACGTATTGAATAAAATTTCAATAAAACAATCTCGATCCGTATTATGCAAAGCGGTTATTTGACTTAATTCGGTATTCCCGAGTTATTGAAGCGGCGAGCAATAACTGAGGAGGGGTCGTGATAGCTGGCGGCTGACGTCGCGACGATTGCGAAATCAACCAGTTACCTAATTCTATTCTCTATATTACTCTGAGCGTTTCAGATACCTACAAAATTATTTACCATTTTGCAACACCAGAAAAAATACATTACACGTGAGTAGTTAGGTAGTCGTGTTATATGTGCTTTAACTTTTTTCCGGAAAGTAGTGCCTTGTAGTCCTTTCAGTCAGGGTTCAATAATTTTCTTTACACCAGCATGACTTCTTCATGACTGAAACATCGAGAGAATTAGGCTTTGTATTATTTGGCTGGTCAGGTGGTTTTTATTTGTGTTCCGTGCCTAAAATGTAAAAAAGGAACCCATAAGTCGCGCTGCGCACGCGTTACTTCTCGCTCGCGTTGTGTGTAGTGTCCGTAGAGGATTAAAAATGTCCTCGAACGTGGTGAAATGTGCAAGTTGCAATGTGGTCATTAATGAAGTACTGTCGTTTATGGATAATAAAAAATCGGTAATGGATGATGAAAGCATAATTCATATCTGTGTGAGTGCTTTTTCGGAAGGTAATATTGTAGCGGCCAAAAACTTACTATTTGAATCGGTGCCAGTTTCAAAACGGAAGATAGTCCGTAAAAAAGATACTCGTAATAAAGATGGCAAGGCAAGAAGGGATTTAGATGACATCATCCGCCTTCTACGAGAGACCGATCCAGAATATATTCCTGTATTTGTGGCAAGAGATCTGGAAAAACTGCCCCCTGTGCTTTTCAACCATATAGACGTTACCAGAATTTTAAAAGACATCGTCAAAATGCAGCAGGACATTAGTTACGTTAAAAAAGAATATGCGACTACTGAACAGTTAAAAGAAATACAGAATGAATTGGAAATCTTGAAAAATACGTCTGTTATAAATAACTACAGGCATTGTGTAAACGTAAAACGCGGGGCTCATCTGTGTCATCATAGTTTCGAGTGTCATAGCGGTCCTATGGGATTGCCGCCTATGAATACTAGTGATAACACCCAATTAGATCTATCGCTGAAACACGCAGAGTATCGAGATATCGGTCAGAATTTATATTTGCCGGAGGGTACTCGTTCTCCACCAAACGATAAAATATCACGACGAGAGTCCGAGACAAAAGACACAACGCCAACGGTGAGTCATCCCGAGCAGCTGACCGCTCCGTTGCTAACGGTACCTACTAGCGATAAGAACGCGATACACACAGCTGATCCGTGTGTCATTCAGCCTAAGACAGTGGCGCAACTTGTTGGAGAAAACGGGAAATGGAAGAATAAGGAGCCGAGTGAGGAGTGGATACAGACACAAAGAAAAAGAGACCGCAATCGCTTTACCGGGAATAGAGGGAAAGCGTGTTTAGAGCCGGGTAACAATTTTAAAGCGGCTGATACAACAGTACCACTGTATGTTTTTAATGTGGCAAAAGGAGTATCCGTGTGTGATATTACCGAGTACATAAAGAAAAAGAGTGACAGACGTTTGTATAGAAAAAATTAATATGAAGATGGAAAAGGGTTATGAATCATATAAGATATTTGTACCTAAAAATAGATTGTATTTATTTATGTCGCAAGATTTCTGGCCGAAAGGTATAGCGTATAGAAGATTTATTGACTTTAGACACAGAGACAGCGGAAGACCCTTTAAGGCCGGGGCTACGACACAAGCTACTTTATGATTAGTAACGTCAAATTAATAAGCTTTAACTGCAAAAATATTGTTAGATCCGTGGAGTGTGTGCGTAGTCTGTGTCGCGCGTCAGACCTGGTAGCACTGCAAGAAACATGGCTACTACAGGAAGACTTAGAGTTTTTGGGGGATATTGACAGCGAGTTCGCTTTTACGGGCATCTCCGCAGTAGATACATCGGCGGGTGTTGTCCGAGGTAGACCTTACGGTGGTGTGGCCATACTCTGGAGGAAGGCTTGTTTCCCTTGGTAACAGTAGTGAAGTGTAATAGTGTTCGGCTAGCGGCTATTAAGATTACGCTTAGTGATCGATTGGTTATGATCTTCTCAGTGTATATGCCAACTGATAAAAAGGAAAATCTAGTGGAATTTACTGAGTGTCTCGGTGAGATGTCGGCTATTATTGAGAGCCATAATGTCGAGTCAGTGATTATGCTCGGGGATTACAACGCGCACCCTGGTGAGTCTTATGACACCGAACTATTATCTTTTTGCTCAGAACAATCGTGGACGTGTGTGGACAGAGACTTATTACCTTCTGACAGTTATACGTATGTGAGTGAAGCTCACGGGTGTTTGCGCTGGCTTGATCACTGTGTTGTCACAGGTGCTGCGCGGCCCACCGTACTTTCGGCATCTGTTTTGTATGACACATATAGGTTGGATCATTTTCCTTTATTAATGAAATGTAATTTTAATTTACTAAGTGCAAAATTAAAAACATCAAAAAAATTCCGTAAGTAAAATTGTTTGGGAAGAACGAGACAAGGATCAAATCTCAAAATATCATAGCGAATGTCACTCTAAATTAAAAATGCTCGATTTTCCATTAGAGTTTTCGGAATGTTGTGATTCTATGTGTAATGATCCACAGCATAGAACTCTATTGGACAAAATGTATAGTGATATTGTATGTATACTATCGGAGGCTGCGAAATGTAGTTATACGCGAAAGAGGACAGGTAGATATATACCTGGGTGGAATAAGCATGTACGCGACGCACATGAGCAGGCTCGGCTTAGTTTCCAAATGTGGTCACTTTACGGTAAACCCAATTCTGGTCAAATATATGACGAAATGTGCGAGACCAGACGCATTTTTAAGTCCAAACTAAAATGGTGTCAAAACAATAGAGAGCAAATAAAGATGAATATAATTGCTGAACACCACAAAAACAAAAAGTTTGGTCAAGTTTGGAAATCCACAAACAAGTTAAAGCATAAGTCGAGCCTGCCTGCAAGCGTGGATGGCTTTCACGAGCCTAGTGAGATTGCTAACATGTTTAAACAACATTTTAGGGTGGAATCGCCTCTGGGACCGGCGGCGCGGCCGGTGCCCGGTTCTGAAGTGGGCGTTCCTAAGCGAAGTGTGTTCTTCACGGCTAAAGACGTGGCAGGGGTGATAAAGAATATGATCAGGGGGAAGTTACCGGGATATGACCAACTCAGCATCGAGCACCTGCAGCACGCTGGTGTGCACCTCCCACGAGTTTTGTCTTTGTTTTTTAATCTGTGTGTGGGTCATTCTTATATGCCTGAAAACTTAATGCGTACTATAGTTGTACCCATAATCAAAGATAAGACTGGTGACGCCTCGGATAAATCTAATTATAGACCAATATCACTTGCCACTGTGATTGCGAAGGTTTTGGACAGTCTGCTTGGTAGGCGTTTGGATAAGCACATCTTACTTAACGATGCACAGTTTGGATTCAGGTCGGGTTTGTCTACTGAGAGTGCTATCCTTTGTCTCAAGCAGACTGTACAATACTATACCGCAAGAAAAACACCGGTGTACGTTAGCTACCTAGATCTATCGAAGGCATTTGATCTTGTATCTTACGATGTGTTGTGGGAGAAACTGAGAAGCGAGACTGACCTTCCAGAAGAAGTTATTTTATTGTTTAAACACTGGTACGATAATCAGAAAAATAACGTTAAATGGGCAGGAATACTCTCCGATGAGTATGGGCTTGAGTGTGGGGTGCGGCAGGGTGGTTTAACTTCCCCCACCCTGTTTAACCTTTACATAAACAAACTGATTGGCGAGCTCAGCAGGACAGGTGTCGGTTATCACATAGACGGAGTCTGTGTCAACAACATCAGCTACGCAGACGATATGGTCCTGTTGAGCCCGTCAAGCGGGGCTATGAAGACACTTTTGAGTAAATGTGAATCCTATGCTGAGGTCCATGGGCTTAAATATAATGCGGCTTAAAGTGAGTTCATGGTGTTCAGGCCAGATAAAAGGCGCTATACTAATATCCCAAATTTCACGCTGTGTGGTATTTCTATGAAGAAAGTTCAGCGCTTTAAGTATTTAGGCCACTGGATCACAGAGGATATAAAAGATAACGCAGACATTGAGAGAGAGCGAAGGTCGCTGTCTGTTCGCTGTAATATGCTGGCTCGCAGATTTGCTAAATGTACTGACGAAGTCAAAGTCACGCTTTTTAAAGCATTTTGTCAGTCTTTTTATACATGCAGTCTGTGGGTCAATTTTACGCAGGGATCATACAGCGATCTTCGCGTTCAATATAATAACGCGTTCGGGGCGTTGATGCGACTGCCGCGCTTCTGTAGTGCTTCAACCATGTTTGCGGAGGCGCACATAGATGGGTTTGCAGCCATCATTCGCAAGCGCTGCGCCTCCCTCCTCAGGCGCATGCGCGACAGTCCCAACGGCATCCTGCGCGCGCTGGTGGAGCGCTGGGACTCGCCGATGCTGGCCCGCTGGCTGACACTGCATGCAGTCAAATAACTGTCGCCATGGCATCGCTGGGTGTCAGCCGCTATGTTTTAAAATTATTTATTTTTGTGTAATTGTCTTGCTAACCTAGTTATAAGTTTCATTGTTACTAACACACTTTTTATGGACCTATAAGTTGTCTGAAATAAAAGAATTATTATTATTATAAAGTCGAGTAAAGTCGAGCTCCGTGGCGCAGTGGTCAACACGCCAGCCTGCGACACGGAAGTCCCGGGTTCGATCCCCGGCCGGGTCAAGATGGAAAACGATGTTTTTCAGATTGGCCTGGGACTTGGGTGTTTATCTATATAAGTATATGTTATAAAATATAGTATCGTTGAGTTAGTATCCTGCGACACAAGTTTACAACTTACTGTGGGGCTAGCTCAATTTGTGTGATATGTCCCTATATATTTATTTATTATTATTTATTTATTATGTATTATAAAGGAGTACTCGTTTGTCCGTCTGTCAGTTTGTCAAGACCTTTTTCTCAAGACCTTTATGGTTTGCAATAAAATATTGAGTAATGAGTATTGAGAAACGCGTAGACGAAGCAAGTCGAAAATAATGTTACACATTAAAACCCGCAGCTTCTTTTGAATTTTTTGAAAATAATCATATTTCTTAATTATTATCACAAATTTTGCGAATATTTTCAAATTGCAAGGGAATGAAAACGTCATAATTCAATCATAAATTTTTAAGCACAACTTAAGAAAATAATACGAAAATTGTGAATTACTAATAAGCACTAAAAAACAAAAGTGTTTGGATTCCTCGGTGCGCGAGTTCGGGAAGCACTAGGCTGGTTATTTTTTAATTGATTGAATTACATGACTATGCAAGCTCAAGTCCACATTTTAGTTCTAAACTTCTAAGTAGGTACTCGTATGTCGTAGATTGTAAGTTGACGTCATTTGGAGAAAATGCGCTGTGCAGTTTGCCGCTTCTTCGGCACTCCGCTTTGGAAGCGGTGTAAACTTAGCTTTAAGTAAATTATTGACGTCAATAATAAATAACATTGTAAACCAATTGTTATGTAAATTGGCGTTCATCAAATGATTCTTAAGATGAATAAAAATTTTTGACTATTGACAATATTAGTCGTAAACACTACTTAGTCCTGTACAATGGTTAGCCATGACAATTACAAGACTTACCGTTTTATTAATTTAGTTCACTTATTTTTGGTTTAGACTGATATCTGTCGGGGACAATGATGGCTGCAGTATTATCAAAATATCGGGAATGCGACTAAAGGAGAAACAATCTATTGCTATCCTTTATTATCACGTGGCCTGTTTTTCGCAACAATATCTCGATGACGGCCTCCCCCACCCCGCACCGCACTTCGCGCCCGCCGCGCACTTAGCAAATGAGCAGTAGTATTCGCAAGTCAGCGCTGCCTTTAATAGGACTGCGCGTGTTCGAGGAAGCCAGCGCCGTGCGGCGGAGACTTAGGCTAATGAGTTCTGGCGCGCCGCTGTAGGCTGCATGCGTCAGTGTGTCTTTTGTGCTGTATGCAAAAATTTAATTAGGAAATTAGGTCGTCACAGACACTTCGAACGATAAAGACTTAGGCTATGCAATACAGCGCGTAAATATACCTTCGACATTCCCTTTCAGGCGTGACTTAGACCATCAATTTGAATATCTTTTCTTATGGGAGCAAAGGAACTTCTTTTTATGTCATAGGACGACAAACGCGCAAGCGGGTCGCCTGATGGTAAGTGTCACCGCTGCCCATGGACAACTGTAACACCAGGAGTGTGACAATAGCGTTGCCGGCCTTTTATTTTTCCCTCCCAGAGGGGAGAGGGGATGGGCCTCCGGCTCTCTCACTCACCGAACTGTTATACGGGAATAAGTCCGCGAGTTTTTAAAAAAAGATTTTGAGTACACCTAACTTTTTATTTAAATGTCACAATTTATTATTTGGGCACTGTCGATTAAAATATATGGATGCAGAGAACAAGTGCCTTGGAAGAAGGTTGGCGGTGAACTAAACTGTCACTGCCCCTCCTTAGCTGAGGGGAATCAGAAGTGCTGACTTAGATTTGGATGTCTGCACTTTAATAGGGTTGCCAAACATAATACACTATGTAACAGAACGAAGCATAGCAGCGATATAGCTACTACTCATACTTCGATTTTCTGTGAGAGTGTGGTACTTCCCCGGACGAGCCGGCCCATTCATGCTACTAGCAAAAGTGAATTTCGCCGGTAGCGTGGCTCTACCACAACCAAAGGAACTGGAAAGGGAACTCAAAATTTGTTCTGAAAACCAAATATTTTTTATTTATTTATACTCGTATACGGATGAAAGTATGTATTTATTTATGTGAGTTTCTACATTCCAACGTAAGGTATGTTGAAAACCTTACGTTGGAATGTAGAAACTCAGAGGTTCAGAATAACTTTTCTTGAAATCGTTAAATGTAAATCTCAGACGAGGCTTGAATCCTTCAAAAGGTTTTGGCGTAAAAATAAGTGTGTAATAAAATGTCTTAAGTGAACACCTCATAGCCATTGTTATTTAAAAGCAAAATGTTGAAACACCCCCCGGCTTCCGAGATGCAAACAAAGAGAGCTGCAACAGGGTGAACGCGGGCAGACGGACGCGGACGCGGCGCACAATGTACAGGAGTGGGTTTTTTTTAAATACTCTTTTCGCAACGAACGTGAATCAATATTTTTTTGTATGTGTATGTGTCTTTTTTTTCCTATTTAGATATAGGATTAGGGTAGATAAACACCGTTATTCCTCAAACCACCATAAACATGAACAATATTTACCTATCGGGTCAATCTGGATACTCGAAAAATATAAACGTTTTCATATGATGGTATCCAATGGTACTCAAATGGAACTTGATTAAACCCAATGGGACTCAATTTGCGCTGATGGGACCCTATGGGACCGGATGGGGCCCAAAGCCCGATAGTACGCAATAGTACTCACAAATAGTATAAGAAAGTATTACTTTATTAGTAGACCATTTGGAAAATTCATTCAAAAAATGGTTCAAATATAGAGCCAATGGGAGCTTGACGAGTGGTGGATCGAATCTACCAGTTAAAAAGTTGAGCCAGGACCTCAGAAAAATAAAAACCGGCCAAGTGCGTGTCGGGCCACGCGCAGTGTTGGGTTCCGTAGTTACGAATGACAACTTCGAGTTCACACTCGCACCTCACAGTTTAACGACCAAAAATATCTAACAATGAAAATTTTATTAAATTTTACATTTTCCAGTACATTTTATAAGTTGGTTGCCTATAACTTTTTATTTTGCACTTAGTACTCAGCTCTGATAGTTTTCCTTTCAACTTCAGTATATATACTACTGCAGTGGCGGCTCGTGACTCAAAGACCTGGTGGTGCACATCATAAAACATGCCTAAACAATATGGATAATACCTAAGTGCAGAAATAATTCTCTTAATTAGATAGAAATTTTAGTGGCACATGTTGGTGAACTGAGCCTTACATCCATCTACAAGCCACCGGCATTACATCTGCCCATACAGTCTCTGCCAGTGAATGCCCACCCCTCTCTCACTATAGGCGATTTCAACTGCCATCACACAGCTTGGGGGTATAAGAAAAACGATCGTAATGGAGAGCAGCTCCATATGTGGGCTGAAATAAATAAACAACACCTTGTTTTCGACCCCAAAGAACGGAGCTCTTTCAGATCAGCTAGATGGAGGAGTGATACTAACCCAGATTTGTGTTTCGTTTCGGAGAATGTACAGGGAATTGCCCTTCCTATAACCAGACGCATTCTTGCAAATTTCCCTCGTAGCCAACATAGACCTGCACTGATTAGTATTGGCATTCAAGTACCTTTAGTAACATCAACACCGCGGCCACGTTGGAATTTTAACAAAGCAGACTGGAAATCATATTCGGAAAGCCTAGACGCTACTTTGCGCTTTATAAAACCAGAAATTAACAACTACATAAGATTCTGTAAAGCTATCATAGCTGCTGCTAAACGCTTCATTCCCAGAGGTTTCCGCAAAGAATATGCACCAGGCTGGTCACCTGAGACCGAAGAAGCCTATGAGGAATTTATTTCCACTAATAGTACTGATGCCGCTCACAAACTACTGGCATCCCTGGATGCATCTAGAAAAAGTAAATGGGAAGCCTCTGTGCAAAACATGGATTTCACACATTCTAGTAGGAAAAGCTGGTCATTGCTGCGTAAATTGGGAGGGGCCGCAACATTGCAGCAAAAAACATATCCTATACATCCTAACGATATAGCAAAACGTATGCAATCGCTTACTAAAACTGCACACCCAGATAAAAAACTAACGAAGGAAATCCGACAATACAATACCAATTTTCAAAAATCCAAAGTTCAAATAGATTCCTACTGCCAACCTTTCACTGAGAACGAACTAATGACTTCACTTAAATCTATCAAACTTAATAAAGCTGCAGGTCCCGATGATATATATCCTGAATTTTTAGCACACCTCGGAAAACTAGGGCACAAATGGCTACTCAAATTTTTCAACCATATCCTTGAAACCTGTAGGATTCCGGATATAATGAAAAGATCTAAAGTCATTGCGCTTTTAAAACCCGGAAAACCACCAGAAGATGCCTCGAGTTACCGACCTATATCTCTACTATCTGTTACATATAAATTATTAGAGCGCCTCATATACAATAGAATCTGTAAAGATGTAAACACCAAGATCCTTCCCGAACAAGCAGGATTCAGAGAGGGCAGAAGTTGTGCAGATCAAGTCCTAGCTCTCACTTCTTTTATCGAAGCAGGCTTTCAGAGAGGTATGAAGACTTTTGTGGCCTTCGTAGACCTAAGTGCCGCTTACGATTCGGTGTGGGCAGCGGGACTCATGCACAAACTTGGCCTAAACATACAATGCCACAAGACACAAAAGCTTATTAAAAGTTTGCTCGGTCCCCGATACATCAAAGTATACCTGGGTGAAACAACTAGTGCCTATAAGTTACTGAAACATGGTCTCCCACAAGGTTCAGTGTTGGCGCCGCTTCTGTTTAACATCTATATTAATGACATGCCTGACACCAAATGCCATAAATTTGCATACGCAATGCAAATTTGATCTTGCGATTGCAATTCAAGCAAAAACATTCGAAGAGGGCGAAGCTATACTAACCGCTGATCTTAAAATACTTGGCGAATACTACGCAAAGTGGCGCCTAAGCCCAAATCCCTCAAAAACAGAAGTGGCTGCCTTCCATCTTTCAAACTGTCTTGCAAATAAAAAACTAAATGTTTCATTCTGCAATGAGCCTGTAAAACATACTTTCTCGCCAAAATATCTAGGAGTGACGCTGGACCGGTCATTGACATTTAAATGCCATCTGGAAAACGTTGCACAGAAACTTAAGACTAGGCTTAACATTCTAAGACGTTTAGCTGGCACTAGTTGGGGGGCTTCAGCCTCAGTATTGCGTACATCTGCAATAGCACTTGTCTATTCCACCGCAGAATATTGTGCACCCGTGTGGTACCGCAGCGCGCATGTCAACAAAATTTTTACTCAGCTCAACGAAGCCATGCGCATAATAACGGGGCTGATAAAACCAACCCCAATCCCATGGCTACCAACGTTAGCACATATCCCCCCATCCGAGATGCGCAGGTGTAAGGCTGCAATATCTGAATGGCAAAAATGCCAACGGAAAGATATGCCAATCCAGGAGACACTAAACGATCTACCACCTCAACGTCTTTCATCGAGATCGCCAATCTGGACGGATGACAGACTTAAAACTCCGTTTAGTGTCGAAACATCTTGGCGCTTATCCTGGGAGGCCTGCGAGCTTGCGCAAAAGGAGATAATCCTGGACCCGATCCAGAAACCAGCCGGTTTTGATGCTCAACGAGCTGTTTGGGTCAAATTAAACCGATTCCGGACAGGATACGGACGGTCCAACCACCATCTACACAAATGGGGACTTAAGGATTCTCCAAGGTGCGACTGTGGGGCAGCAGACCAAACTCTGCGACATATTGCCGAAGAGTGCCCACTACATCGTTTCCCCGGAGGACTGAGTGAACTTCACTCTTTGACGCCGAAAGCTGTAGAATGGCTGAAGAATTTAAAACTAGACGTATAGGATTCTTGCAGTAGGTAACCTGCCATACGAAATGATGATGAATTAGATAAGCATTTTTATTTACATATACACATAATAAGATTAATTAGTAAAACAAAACAGAAAAACAGCGAAAGTAAAACACGAACAAATACAAACGTAAGACAATTTACACAAAAACTGTCTTATCCGAACATTTCCGAGCGTCGGCGTTCGTCCCGCGTCGGGCCCCGTGCGGCGCACGAGATTTCGCTAAACTTCCATACTAATCTTCCGTCTCACGCGCCAGGCGTTTCGTCGCCTTTTCCATAGTAGCTGTATAGGCGCGTTGCGTGCACTGGGAGCAGGCGCACGGCAAATTGTTTTGTCAAGCGAAAATAATACTTATTCTGTTAAACACACGATCGATTATCATTAAACTGCTTATTTATTTTTTATATCAATGATATTTTTTTGTATATATTTAAGCCTAAACTGGTAGTGCGCCGCACGAGTGCACTTAAGGAGGAGCCGCCACTGTACTACTGCTGTAATTTTTTTCACGTATCCATATATAACCGTTTAGCAGATAGAGGGGGGGGGGGGACACTTACCTCTAACAAAAATTTGCACTTTAAAACCAAATATTTCGGAAACGGATCCCTAAATCGAAAAATAGTGTTCTCAACCTTAAAATTTTTTTTAAAGACCTATTTAACGATAGCCCATATGATGGGTAAGTAGAGAACCCCCACTTTACTTGTGTGGGTGCAACCCTAAAAAAAATTTTTTGTCAAGATTTTTTTCTACCACTTTTTTGCCATGATTAATATACATATCCATGCCTAATTACAGCTTTCTAGTACTTATAGTCTCTGAATAAAACCGCGGATGGACAGACAGACAGACATGGCGAAACTAAATAAAAACAGAACAGGCTTTAAGTCCGCCTTTACACTGTATTGTGTATAAAGTTAAATAAATAAAATAAAATAAATAAACTATAAGGGTTCCTTGTTTACTATGGAACTCTAAAAATGAGGGTCAAGTATTACCGGCACTGGAAATCCAACCCAGAGTCGCTCTGTTAGTAGAATAGCATGTAAACCACTGCGCCACGGACGCACAGAATACATAATAGTTGACGGAGGCTGTCAAATTACTAGAGATACTCGCACTTTCCTGTTTCTGGAAATACGATATCCCCGGTTCGTGCTGCGTCACTGCGTCAATTTTCTCGAATACCCGATACAAATGGATACTTTCAGGGCACTTTATTTTATTTTATAGTGCTCTTTCTATTACTTTGCATTGTCTTTTATTTACTTTATAAGGCGTATGTAGAGTTTTCTAAATGTACCTGTTCATCTTAAAAAAAAAACTATATACGCTTACATGGTTTTAAAAATCAGGCAATTTTACGGCAGCTCATCGTTCTTTACACTAAATCCATTACATATTATAAAAAAATTTGCAAGATATTGAGAACAGGTTACATTCCATAAAAAATTTGATACGTAAAATTCTTCTTCCATAAGAGTAAGACTACGACGAGAGCAAAATCAATTTTTGTTACTATGGGCGTTATGTGAAAATAATCCATAAAAAATAGACAAGCATGGTACGATGCTCGTAAGATATACGTGTCAATACAGTGGCGGTCTCCGCCGATTTCCGACAGAGGCAGTGCGGCTCACGTCCGAAGCATCCATTTTGTTCGACAGACATTACAGAAACCATCAATCACGGTGACGGGCCACTAATGGCGGCGACAGTTTCAAGTGTTGAAGGCCCGCACCACACCAAGTATAGAGATTAAGTCACAGAATCAATACACAAAAGAATTCCAAATAACCTCCGTGATAGTTCGTCCCCGCACCTCCCTCACCTCTCTAGTTGGGGCTCTGACGGGTTCAACGCATATTAATCAGCGTATGCGTAACTCACATAATTATAAAAGTATGAAGGAATTAAATTTTTCATTTTGTAATGGTAAGTCAAGTGTAATAACATACAACCAGGCCTGTGACTATCAGGCAAGCACGGTGTACTAAGAGTGTACTACCGTCTTTGGGAAATACGAAAGCTGTGTGACTTATAAAAAGGCTAAACAATGTACTCCTGCACAACTTCCGCTGCGTGGAAAAGTAATCTTAGTATCTGAACAGGGTTAGTTTGTCCCCGAGCTACTCTTGACCATGCTGGAATATTGCTAAAAGAATATGACCGCAGCTAAACCCAATATTGTGGATGTTGTTATCCTCTTCAAATGACAATAGCGGTCAATATGGAGAGGGCTCGCGTCCGGCCGTTATCGACATGCGCTGGCCGCCGGCCGACATCGGTTTTCGGGCATCCGGTATCGCACTCTTTTCAGGGGTATTACTTTTGAACTGACGGCTCACGAACCAAGTGATTTCGAAAACTTCGGATTTTTAATTACCTTAAACATGCGTCGAGGGGTCTAGACAGTCAAAGTTAATAAATGGGTCAGTTATCACGATCTTTATGTCCCTTTTACGTTCCAATCTCTTAAAGCTGATATACATAAATATTTTTAAATGCGAGAGGAACGTACAGCAAAAAAATGTCGAAGCACAAAATGGTGGGATGCAATGAACAACGAGCGGAAAACTGCATATTATGATGACCTAGGAGATGGTGTATACGCTTTGGTTGAGCGAAGTGGCAGTTCAAAAATAGCCTCCCAATTGCGGCTCGTATAAAATATGTCCTAACATTACTCTTTATCGACTGTGAAATATGGATCTCAGCTCGCTGGTATTAATCGAGCTCCGGGTAAATAAAAGCGCATATAAATTTTATCTATATATCAGCGATCTCTGTTCGAAGAGTTATCATTTGGTCTATGAAATGTGTTGCAAATGTCATATTGAATATCTTCTTTACTTACTGCAAGGAGCCCAATGGCCTAATGGGCGACGCGTGAGCATTAATTAGCGATCCCGCATGAGAAGCAACTCCGGGCGCAGCCCCTACTTGGGTGTGTCACCAGAAGTGGCTGACATCAGTGTTGGCCACTTAAACACATGAAAAACAACAAACTTAGTGCAATGGCAGCAACCCAAAGTGGATCTTGGTGTCCAACACTTAAAGGCACCATTTCTTGCGATCATGTGCCAGCTGTTGCCAATCGCACACTCGAAGGCTCTGTAGGTTCTTCATGATCTCGTCACACCAGCGGAATCTAGGACGACCGACCAGTGGACCACTATTCGGTCTACGCGAGTATCTTTACGGGTCGATCTCCACTCATCCTCGCTACGTTGAAATTAAAAAAACCGGCCAAGTGCGTGTCGGGCCACGCGCAATGTAGGGTTCCGTAGTTGCGAATGACAACTTCGAGTTCACACTATTCACACTCGCACCTCACAGTTTAAGAAAATTACAGCGAGAACAAGTTTTCGATACGAAACTTCAACTCGCTGTAATTTTGTATAGGTATGGTTTTTAAAATTGAAATCTGATTATAAACATCAATATGCCTTATCCGGTCGTATGTACGAAATTTGGTTGAAATTGGCTTAACTGTTGTAAAACTAAAACGAAACTACGTTTGTATGGGATTGCGGCCTTACGTGGGACTCTTAACGACCAATAACATCTTACAATGAAAATAGTATGAAATTTTACAGTTTATAAGTTGGTTGCCTATAACTTTTTAGTTTGTACTTAGTACCCAGCTCTGATAGTTTTCCTTTAAACTTCAGTATATATACTACAGCTGTAATTTTTTTTCACGTGTCTATATATAACCGTTTAGCAGATAGAGGGGGGGGACACTTACGTCTAACAAAAATTCGCACTTTAAAACCAAATATTTCGAAAACGGATCCCTAAATCGAAAAATGGTGTTCTCAACCTCACAATATTTTTAAAAGACCTTTTTAACGATAGCCCACAAAATGGGTAAATAGAGAAAAAAAAATTACTCCCCCACTTTACTTGTATGGGAGCTAACCTAAAAAAATTTTTTTTTCAAGTTTTTATTCTACCACTTTTTTGCCATGATTAATATACACTCACATGATTAACATACCCATACCAAATTACAGCTTTCTAGTACTTATAGTCTCTGCGTAAAACCGCGGACGGACAGACAGACAGACAGACAGACAGACAGACATGGCGAAACTATAAGGGTTCCTTGTTTACTACGGAACCCTAAAAAACGATTTTAAAATCAGTGTTTCCATCGAAGTATTATTTTCATAGATTTTTTTTGTATATACAGGTTTAAATATAGATAAATCAATTTTTATTAAACCATTTTGTAAGCAATACTCATAAAAATTTCAAAATGAAATTGGCTTATCATCATTTTAGCAGATAAGTAAATGCGGGTTAGAATGAACGAGTGAATACGTAATAAATTGGCTATAATGGAGAGAGAGTAAACTAGTTCGTAAATATAGTTTTACGAGCCATCAAGAGAAGCACTCGTTTGCGCGGGTCGTAAAAACGCGCGCAGCGGCCGCAAGCAAACACCCGCCCGCCGCGTGCTGCGCGAGAGCCGCAGCCGATACACCAACAATTACAAAATACGAGCAATTTATGTGTTCGTTGTAGCATAAAAGTATTGCAGTAGATAGGGAACAAGGAACAACTAGTAAGTAACCTCTACGAAACAAGTGAGACTTATTCAAATCAACAGAACTGTAAATTACGTTGCTCCTCTGAGCGTTTCTCCAGATGCATGCTATGGCTATGATGAAGTTAGCGCATCATAAAAATTCAGTACCTGGGTGATAAAATTTCACTCGTTAGAAAAAAATATAGTATATAAGATTTAAGTCCAGCCGTGTGGTTCCCGGCAGAGTAGAATAGGATCACTCCAAATCTCCCCGTGGATGTCGTAGAAGTCGACTAAGGAAATAAAAGCTAAACAAAGCTATAAACATCAAAGAGACCTCTCCAACCCGTCTGGCCAGCGTGGAGAGTGTAGGCCAAATCCTCTGACTGCCCTGGCTAATATATGGCTCTGGTAGTACAGAGAGGGTCGTGCTCCTGAAGTGGAGACTAACAAAGACCTGTTGATGAAGAGTTACGTCACCAAGCACCCTCACATATCTATTACTTGTAGTTTAGTAGAACTATTTCCAAGATACGCGAAATATGCTGTTCCACTGCGGGGCAAAGATATTTCCATACATCACGACGCAGTAATTTTAGTACACCACACTGTCCGTTCAGAATATTAAATTTTCAGACGAATCTTTTCAAATAAATTTTCATCATAAGTTCACTGCCGAAGACGCAAGATAAAATAATGTCGCCACGTTTCGTCGGAACGTTGTACGTTACAGGTGTACTCCCCTCTCGTTCGAGTACAGCGGAACAACCCGATACCGTGGGCAGTCATTCACAAACACTAAACTGGAAACATCAGTCAGGATTTGGGCTTTTCTTGCTCACTTACTTTCCCAGTTTCCTACTATAAAGCTTATAAAAAACCTTCTAGCAGTTTTTGTCGAGTGACATGGAGCGCTTTCCATCGAGTGGGCCGTATGCCTGTTTGTCAAGTAAGTTGTATATAAAAAAATTATTCAGTGAAGCCTTTTTAGGGTTCCGTAGTAAACAAGGAACCCTTATAGTTTCGCCATGTCTGTCTGTCTGTCTGTCTGTCTGTCCGTCCGCGGTTTTACGCAGAGACTATAAGTACTAGAAAGCTGTAATTTGGTATGGGTATGTATATTAATCATGGCAAAAAAGTGGTAGAATAAAAAGTTGAAAAATAATTTTTTTAGGGTAGCTCCCATACTAGTAAAGTGGGAGAGTAATTTTTTTTTCTCTATTTACCCATCGTGTGTGGTATCGTTAAATAGGTCTTTCTAAAATATTGTGAGGTTGAGAACACCATTTTTCGATTTAGGGATCCATTTCCGAAATATTTGGTTTTAAAGTGCGAATTTTTGTTAGAGGTAAGTGTCCCCCCCCTCTATCTGCTAAACGGTTATATATAGATACGTAAAAAAAATTACAACAGTAGTATATATATACTGAAGTTTAAAGGAAAACTATCAGAGCTGAGTTCTAAGTACAAACTAAAAAGTTATAGGCAACCAACTTATAAACTGTAAAATTTCATACTATTTTCATTGTTAGATGTTTTGGTGCGAGTGTGAATAGTGTGAACTCAAAGTTGTCATTCGCAACTACGGAACCCTACACTGCGCGTGGCCGGACACGCACTTGGCCGGTTTTTAATTTTGAATGTTAGAAATTATTCTGATCTTCCTCGTGTTTCCAGTGAACAAGAGAGATCAAAAAGAATATTTAAACCTTTGGGTTGATGTTATTAACTTGATACAACACACGGCAGTTAGCAGCGAGGCGCCCAGGCCAAGGCAAACTTCGCTGACGAGATTAAAAATGAAGAAAGTTAAGAGGAAAGTCGCGAGGCACGGGGCTTAACTTCGTTTGAGAATCACTGGACTCTTCATAAATAACGGTCGTTGATTCAATTTTGTAGTCCGGATTTTCCCTTTTTAGGGTTCCGTAGTAAACTAGGAACCCTTTTAGTTTCGCCATGTCTGTCTGTCTGTCCGTCCGCAGTTTTACTCAGAGACTATAAGTACTAGAAAGCTGTAATTTGGTATGGGTATGTATATTAATCATAGCAAAAAATTGGTAGAAAAAAGTCTTGAAAAAAAGTTTTTCTTAGGGTAGCTCCCATACAAGTAAAGTGGGGGAGTAATTTTTTTTTTCTCTACTTATCCATCGTGTGGGGTATCGTTAAAAAGGTCTTTGAAAAATATTGTGAGGTTGAGGACACCATTTTTCGATTTAGGGATCGGTTTCCGAAATATTTGGTTTTAAAGTGAAAATTTTTGTTAGAGGTAAGTGCTACTAAACGGTTACATATGGATAAGTGAAAAAAATTACAGCAGTTGTATATATACTGTAGTTGAAAGAAAAACTATTAGAGGTTAGTACTAAGTGCAAACTAAAAAGTTATAGGCAACCAACTTATAAATTGTACTGGAAAATGTAAAATTTCATACAATTTTCATTGTTAGATGTTTTTGGTCGTTAAACTGTGAGGTGCGAGTGTAAACAGTGTGAACTCAAAGTTGTCATTCGCAACTACGGAACCCTACACTGCGCGTGGCCCGACATGCACTTGGCCGGTTTTTTTACATAACCTAGATATTTAATAAGCAACCAACTATGGCTGAAATAAATTTGGCTGGTTCCTTTCATGCGATAGTGAAAGCAAAAGATATGGTAAGAATCGGATCATATAAAAATGATAATCTGAAGTTTTCGGTTCTAATCCCGCTCAGCCTGGAAAGTCGGTTAGGCGTCGTTTGTTGTTGCTAGACGACTTTCGATTGCATGAACTGAGTAGTTTACTGGTCTGCTCGTTACGCTGAGACAAGTGAACGCACTGAACAGCATGTACAATCACTTTTGAAAATCAATCTAGCCTTACTTGTAAAAGTGAGATTCATTGCACTACAGTAAAATTAATGGTCAAAGAGAATTGCAACAATTTTTGTCGATAAAGTTAATTTAAACAAAGTTAAAAAATGCCTTTGGTAAAAAGTTGCTCTTTCATTCATACAACTTCTCAGATGAGTTTACCAACATTTTTTCTCAAAGTAAATAAAACTTTACTTTAGAAATAAAATGTTCATAAAGCAATGTCACCCCGAAGATACCTATAAACGTACGAGTAGTAAGTATAATGCGATCAAACCGAATAGCGTTGGAGCTCGCATATCTCACGGTTAATACGAGATTCTTATATTCTTTTTTACGAGGTTCTAAGATTTTTACGACATGATGAAAAATAATAGTTTGTCCTACAGCGCGCGGCGGCCGGCGGCCGGCCGGACGGCGCGGCGGCTGGCGCGGCGCCAGCGCGGCGCGACCTAGGGATGGGACAATTGTTATTTTATAATATTCGGTATTTCAGTGATGTAACGAATATGTACCTGATAAACACTGACTATGTTAATTTTTCAAGCCAGTTTGTTAGCTTTGCAAATAAACTTTTTTTAGCAATAAAAAAAGAAACCATTTTTTATACTTACTATCCCTAGGCACAACTGTCATACATATGATATACATTGTGCACGGCCCGCTTGCGTTTCAAACTCATCCGACACTTCTCGTACAACAGTATGAGTGGTAATGCAATGTAACGAATAATTGAAGGTTCGCTAACATTCGCTCGGGAATCAATGTGTGTCCCACCTCTAGCTAAACACAACTGTCAATGGATTACTCCGTGTCGGGGCTGACGTCTCAGACTGGCCGTCACTCGGCACTACAACTATGTGAGCGGTAGGTCTGTACGAGTATGCGGCGGCCCACGTTTTTGCAAACAAACGCCTCTCATTAACAACCCGACGTAATTGCGTTGCCTTTTTCATTTTGAATGAAAGCCACAAAATAATGACTGAGAGATGTAACGACTTTCATGATATGGTTAATCCAGCTTGATATAAATTCACTCTACTTTCGTTTATTTTGTTTTATTATTTTATACGAGTGGTACTTAAAGCGTTAAATTACAAAGCTTCCAATATCCTAATCCTAACTAATATTATAAATTCGAAACTGAGTTTGTTTATTTGTTTGTTTGTTACGCTTTCACGCCCTATCTACTGAACAGATCATTATGAAATTTGGCATACACATAGGTTAGGGTACGGAGAAGGACATAGGCTAATATCATGCGGGCGAAGCCGCGGGTAACAGCTAGTATTAAAATAAATGTCATCGTTACTTGACTACAAATCTTACCAAATCTCAAAGAATCCTAAATAGGACTCTCGGTCAAAGGCCAAAACCAGCAAGGGCAAAAAAAAGCGGCAGATTCGGTTTGTGCGTAAAGCGGCTAAATGAAACATGCAAGGAATGTCGTTTCCTCTTTGTCGTCTAGTTTGATTCGATCGCGATACCTACAGATACTTGTAAATAAAAGAATGAAACGACACATTGACTTTTCTATATTTTTATACATATAAGTTGCCTGACTTTAGTAATCCATCAATATTAAAAAACCGGCCAAGTGCGTGTCCACTTTTTTGGCATGATTAATATACATATACCCATACCAAATTACAGCTTTCTAGTACTTATAGTCTCTGAGTAAAACCGCGGACGGACAGACAGTCAGACAGACAGACATGGCGAAACTATAAGGGTTCCTTGTTTACTACGGAACCCTAAAAATAGTTAATCTTAATTTTATTTATTTTGCCTTTTTAGTTTATTGTCTGTAAAAGGAGTGAAACTGAAACCTCCTCTGCGGCACAGTTGTAAATATTATGGTTTCGTTAGAGGCGTCCGCCGCCCGCCGGCGATTTAACAAAGTATCGAGTTCAGACGGCTCCCGCAACTGAAATAGAGATACAACAGAATGTGCATCAGTGTCGTACGTACTGCGATACCTGAGAGATGATCGCAAATTAAAACGGATTGCTTAGTTGCAGTGACTTTAAAGGGGCTCGTATGAATTCAATGTCAATAAATATCTGATGAAGCTATTGCGGCGCAGCTGTCCACACGATCAGGCTGTCAACTACCACATCGAATGACAAGACATCACAGGTTTATGTATATTTAAAGACATCCTAAATACTTGCAGATATATTTGAGATAAACGCTGAATTGATTAGCAATTAATCAAGCATAATTTTATCCGGCATTTTACTAAGTACCTTTTCCAGTGTGTCTGGGTTACGGTACCATGGGTACAGCTCAGTTTGGATTGGATATGTTTGCAAGAAAGGCGTAGTGTGTATTTTAAGTACTATACAATAACTTCCATAATGCTAAAATTTCAAAAGTCTTAGTCCGCATTACTTAGAGGAACATCTGCGTTATATTTACTTTGAATAATGAATTCGGGTCTCCACCGCCATAATATTGATACCCCTTATTTATTAGGGCTCCGGCCACCCGTTAGTATTTATCGACGAGCGTAGTCACCGGCGCCCACGAAACAACCCGTCACTCTCCCGTCGCGGCGCAGCGAGCTGTAGCGGGATTCGTATAACTCATTGAAATCAGCTCGACTTACTCCTTCTACGTTATTTATGTACATACAAATGTAAGTAAGAATGAATGTAAATATGTATGTATGTTTCTTTATAACACTTTTAAATAACTAAACAGATTCAGTTGGTGAGGTACATATCGTGAAAATCTGCACATATTATGACATTACTGATACTTTACTTTCTGTTTCAACAAAATATATATAAATATGAAATAAATAAATAAGTATATATTCGAACAGATCACACAGATTGTTGAACAAATGACAAAGTAAGTAAATAAGGCATTTAAATTTTTTACTTCTATTGTGATTGATTTCACTTGGTTTGCTTGTTTTTCGTGTATGCAAGTAAGTGTTGATTTTATGGATATTTTATGGCATAGGATAGCAAACAAGCAAGCGGGTCGCCTGATGGTAAGCGATCGCCGCCGCCCAAAACAACAACAGCAACACCAGCGATGAGATAAGAGCGTTGCCGGTCTTTTCTTTTTCTTTCCCAAGGAGAGGGATAGACCTCCAGCTTTCTCACTCACGGAGCACGAACGGAGCATAAAACCGATAAGGCATGGATACTTCCTCGGACGAATAGTCCCATTAATGCAACTAGCAAAAGTGCAATTTCACTAAAAATTGCACAAAAAATCTTAAAATGCCAATGAATTTTTAGGGTTCCGTAGTAAACAAGGAACCCTTATAGTTTCGCCATGTCTGTCTGTCTGTCTGTCTGTCTGTCTGTCTGTCTGTCTGTCTGTCTGTCTGTCTGTCTGTCTGTCTGTCTGTCTGTCTGTCTGTCTGTCTGTCTGTCCGTCCGCGGTTTTACGCAGAGACTATAAGTACTAGAAAGCTGTAATTTGGTATGGGTATGTATATTAATCATGGCAAAAAAGTGGTAGAATAAAATCTTGAAAAAAATTTTTTTTTAGGGTAGCTCCCATACAAGTAAAATGGGGGAGTAATTTTTTTTTTCTCTATTTACCCATCGTGTGGGGTATCGTTAAATAGGTCTTTTAAAAATATTGTGGGATTGAGAACACCATTTTTTGATTTAGAGATCCGTTTCCGAAATAATTGGTATTAAAGTGCAAATTTTTGTTAGAGGTAAGTGTCCCCCCCCCCTCTATCTGCTAAACGGTTATATATAGATACGTGAAAAAAATTACAGCAGTAGTATATATACTGAAGTTGAAAGGAAAACTATCAGAGCTGAGTACTAAGTAAAAACTAAAAAGTTATAGGCAACCAACTTAAAAACTGTAAAATTTCATACTATTTTCATTGTTAGATGTTTTTGGTCGTTAAACTGTAAGGAGCGAGTGTGAATAGTATGAACTCAAAGTTGTCATTCGCAACTACGGAACCCTACACTGCGCGTGGCCCGACACGCACTTGGCCGGTTTTTTCGTTTAGAATAGAAATTATTTTTTACCAGTGCTATACCAATTAAGCTACCGCACTTTGATCCCACACATCGAATCTTTCCACCATATATCATAACTGTTATGTGCATTAGGGCTTGCGTCACCTTACACAAATACCTTCCCATTACAAGTGGGGCAAAGACTATACTTAAGGCATTCTTATTATAACACTTAGAATATTTTTCTTATCTATTATCAAAATATTTGTGTATTGCCTTGTGGTCGCAACTTCCGGCTAACATGGTAGTCCCCATCTTGCAGAAAATGAGAAAAATGTCGATACGTGGTCAGCCGCTTCCCGACTATTGGAGATGGTATTTTGCGGCTGAGCGGAAGTATCGAGTCACCGGCGTGGAAATAGCCGCCTGAAGACGCGGCGAAGGCGAGGCCCGTTTCCGGCCGCCGGCGCTGGCGTCAGGGCCGGTTGGAGCCGGGTCGCGGCTGGCGCCGGATCAGCCGCTATCGGGCCTTGGCGAACACGACGGCATTTCCTTGATGTCAACATTATCATATAATATACACGTCTAAATTACTTTTTATACGGTTTATTACATTATTTATACACCTAAAGCTGCTAAGAATTAACTGTGTTCGTGGTCGCAGGTAGACTAAGTTGACATTTGTCTAAGTATTTTATAAGAACTATGTAAAACTACCGCCTAAAATATTTATGGATCACTTTCCGGATGTACGCAGTATCGGCTCCCGGTGTCTGAAGGTCTTGTAGTTTTCTGCTTAGCTTGAGATTTAATTAAATAGATGATTGGATCCCAAGCTGGTGGTGTCTGCCAACCCTATCGTATTGTATCATGGGTGGTTATTTTAATTTCAATAGCCTCACGAAGCATAATTTTTGGAAGGTATCTGTTTTCTTTTGCAAAGACTTGAGGATTTTCATATGAGAACTCCACAGGTTTTGTATATATATAAGTATTAGTCTATATTAGCTTCTAAATATGTGTGCGCAATTTCTAAGTGCATTTCTGAAAATTGGTATGTTTGTCAGCGTGCATCTCAACAACTCAGTCAGGTTGCAAACAACATTTTTAGTTGGACTAACGGTACAGTCCAACTAGGGAAAACATAATGTAAGTTTCATGAAAATAGGTGGGGTAGTTTTTGAGATAAAGAGTTAAGTATACTATATATGGGATTTTATTTTGCATTCACAATGCTATTTTACCTTATTTATTAAATGAAGAAAATAAGAAATGGTGAAAAAAATCCACGCGGGCAGGACTTGAACTGCGTCTAGATCTCAGTACGATCTATGCGTTGCCAATTACGCCACCGCGCTTCAAGCGCGTAAATAAAATAAAATCCCATATAAAGTATTGTATGGCTTCCTACACATTAGTTGATTTCCAAATTCATTGCAAAATGAGTTTAAATCAAATACCGCACTTGTAAAAGTGGGGTAGTTGTGTTGGGTGACGCAAGCCTAGATGCGTGTAAGAGAATGGGATATGGTGGAGAAATTCGGCGCCGGGGCTTGAAGCGCGTTTGCGTAATTGGCAACGCATAGATCGTACTGAGATCTAGACGCAGGTTCAAGTCCTGCCCGCGTGGAATTTTTTCACCATTTCTTATTTTCTTTATTTAATAAATAATATACATATAGCTGTTAGGGAAACGTGTCGTTGGTTTAAACTGTGTAAAATTTTTAAAGTCTGTTCTTTATTTTTATATGCCTTTTTTATTGGAATAAGTAACTCTAAAGCGTTTACTCTTAAAATTCCTGTAGAGGCTTTCAGTAGCTAGTAGAGTTTTTCATAAAACAGTTTTTATTGTAGGAAAACAAGACTGTGTTTAAAATGTATTATTTCAAAAGTTTTGGAAGTAGTGGCGTGCACTAAAGGTCACGGGTTAAATATAAAAATAAAATAATAAATATATACGGACAAATCACACAGATTGAGCTAGCCCCAAAGTAAGTTCTTAAGTAAGACTTGTGTTATGGGATACTTACTCAACGATACTATAGTTTATAACAAATACATATATAGATAAACATCCAAGACCCAGGTCAATCTGAAAAGATCATTTTCCATCTTGACCTGACCGGGGATCGAACCCGGGACCATCCGTGTCACAGGCCGGCGTGTTGACCGCTGCGCCACGGAGAATGGGCTTTAGTATTTAATAGCATAATTCATGAAACTGTACAATAAGTTCAAAATGTTATCTCAAATATAGCAACTTGAATTAGTTGGCGTTAGATTGTGATTTCTGAGTAAGCTAATCTTATAATCTCAGTTTGACTGGAGCTGTCAGCGCCGGCTGTTCTCAAATCTACCTTAAGCCGGGATTATTAATGTTAAGTTGGTACGAGCTTTTATTAACTTGCCGTTTTGATAAGTATCTATGTGTGTCAAATTCTGAAAGCTAAGTATGAACCACCACCTCCAATTACATATAGGGAGTGTAGTAGCACCTTCGAGCAACACGCCTTCCATCCGTGTTGCTCGAAGAGTAGCACTTGCTTCAAATGTAATAAACGTTATTTGAAATACGTGCGTCAGCCGGATAACAATGTAATTTTTAACCTCTGACGCAAATAGAGGTATGTTAAAATTTTACTGCTATGAGTTTTTGAGGGTGTGTTTGTCTGTGTCACCGTAGCTCTTAAGCGGATGAATCAGTTAGTTGCAGTTTTTCTTTATTTGAAAGTAGGCTAAAAATCCAAGGGCAAAATCAAAGGAATCAATGCAAAATGCGATGCGGCTAGCAACCCATCACTATTTTGATTTCGCTTTCCATCTCCAAGCCCAGCAACATGCGCAACGTGGCTTCAGGTCTTCCAGATTTGGAGTCTGTCTACGCCGCAAGGGACAAAGAAGTGACAGTATGTATGTATGAGTAGGGTTTCTAGCAATGGTTCTTGTATGAAGTGTCTTAAAATAAGTTTTATCACAATTGGTTTAGCCGCTTACAAGATAAAGAGATGTATGTTCTGGTCGGGGGTTGCTTACGGTGGGTTATCAATTTGACCTGTGCCAGCTAACCAGTTTCTAAACATGTGTGCCGAATTTCATAAGTGTACGCATGTTTGTATGCATGTCTCAAAGACTGTACCTAATTCAGAAACCAAAAAGAAAATGGTGGACTATGTATTGTCTAACTTAGGGTATGCTACGTTCATCAAATTCGGTTTTATTAGTGGTTTTTGAGATAATAAGTTATGAAGACAGTTTAAAATATCAGCTTGTACACTATAGATTTTAATTTCCTTGGGAAAGTATGAAAATACAAATATAAATAAAAAAAATTGTATTTGACTCTACGAGTTTACACTATTATAATAATAAGATATTTCAAGCTAGAATAACTTATAGATGGGAGTAGAGATACAGAATATGAGGAAAATTATATTTCGCCGGTGATGTAAAGCTCCAGCTTACAGCACTAATGCGGCTTGAATGAATGATTCTTATCGAGCTTCTCCAAAAATAGCGCGCTTCCGCAACTGCTCGCAGCATGATGGACGGGCTTTTTTACGGCGGCGGCAGCTGCTGGTAATGTTGGATTTACGACTATATTCGTTTCATTACAACATCATTTCATAGTGATGCAATATTGCTAAACTATCCATGCTCTCAATAATTCATACAGGCTAATAATAATGGCGAGTAATAATGTAATTCTGAGGCCGTTTTTGCTTTTATTTAGTTAGAATTGGAGAAAACCATGCAAGACGAGAGAGACTACGACTACGAGTAGAGGACTAGATGTCTACAAAACCCTTCGTATCAATTGAAGATTCCTGTAAAGTTTGTTACCCTAAGATGTCTACAGAAGCTTCAGTAACTAAGTACATCGTCAATCTCAATAATTCGATTGAGTCTGACCTAGACTTAACAACTAATCGACTTTGATCTAAACAATTAGGATTCGGTCCCACATAATAAAAGAAAGAATGTGACTCCCAACGGAGCCCTTTTTTCTACCGGCTTCAGCAGAAGCGATGAAAGAAAATGACACCGTGGGTCCGCATCGGCCCACCTCTCCGCGACTTGTCTTCACTCTTCCGGCGCGTGTCAACTTCTTTGTCAACAAGCATCAACGTGCGCGTGTGTGCGCGTGTGATAACGGGGAGTGCGCGTGCGGTCAGCTGAGCGCCGCAAATAACAGCTCGCGACAGGCGACAGTGACGCCGCCTTGAACTTATTATATTTTGGGCACAACTGCTGCTGTGTTAACTAATACTGCTCCGCGGAAAACACGTGAAAATACAATGTGGGTGCGACGACGCGCGAGGCGGCGGTGACGTGATTTATAAATTGAGGTGGTCAGCGCTGAAGTTGGCGACCTTTTGAAAGCGGCTATTGAATCATTATTAATAACCCCTCAAAATATCAATACTCGAAGACCTGTATTCGTCATGTTAATCATTATAATTTGCAAACAAATACGTAGTGGCGTAAAAACGTAATGGATATTATGTAAAATTGTGCGCCACATAAGGTCCCGAATTCTCGAATACCTCAATAATAATTTCTATTAGAAAACGGCAAATAAAAGGGAGTTGAATAACTAACAAAGATAAAAGGACTTTGGTGCGGCGTTCTGGGTGCCTGGCTCTCGTAATGAGGGCCGCGGCGAGATAAAGGGCTGGCGGAAATTATGCCTTGCCGTTAATTAAAAGGAAATTCCCTAAAAATGGCGGCCGCGCCGAGTCGCCGCAGGGACCAATTTGGTTCCTGACAAAACATCGTCTTTATCACGCGGCCATCCGTAACTTTCAGCAAACAACACCTTATAATGATCGCCTTGACGGTTTATACTAAATCTACAGCCGTCACAAGGCGTTCAAGTACAATAACAGTGAAGTATAGCATTATCAGCTGCAAAATGCTGCAAGCATGCTAGTCTGAGAAATTAAAAAAAAAAAACAAAATGTACCAGCTATTTCTCATCTCGCGCAAATCGTCGGAGCAGGCCTACAGATGGGGCAAAAATTTTACCCAGTCAGTCACAGGTTACAGAAAAAATACTTAGATGAGCTTAGAAGCAGAGTTCAAGTAGCAATATACTTGAGCGGAAAAATATATTTTGAACCATGTTGGAACTAAGTTGAGCCAAACCGAAGCATAGCGAAATACGAAAAAATATGATCTCCTATGTAAATAAGCAACTGGCTGATTTGATTCTTTTACTTTTCGAGTTTACAAAGGTTTTGCGGTGCGTTCAGTACCTATCATAGACTGAATTTGACTTGAACTAAATGCAAAATAAAATTATATAAAGAGAATTTAACCTTAATCATACCTCAATGTATTATTTAGCCTATGACAACTTGCTTTTGTCTTTTTCATCTCCACTGCAGGAGCATGACCCTGTACTACTAGAGCCATATATTAGCCGGAGCAGTCAGAGGATTTGGCCTCACTCTCCACGCTGGTCAAGCGGGTTGGACAGGTCTCTTTGATGTGTATAAGCTTCGTTTAGCTTAGGTTTCCTAAGTCGCCTTCTACGACATCCACGGGAAGACATGGAGTGGTCCTATTATACTCTGCCGGGAACCACGCGGCTTTAATGATATTGATTCGTCAATTAAGTTATCAAAATGAAGCCTATTGTGTATCGTTTTCGTCCATATTCGACTGGAATACGAAACAGGCATTACGAGTGTTTCGTCCGCTGACCTCGGGAGGTCACGTTTTGCTATTTGTTCAGTATCCACGGGGGAGGATGTGATCTAACCGTGGGTAATCTGACGTCACTGCTACCCTTAAGGGCGGGCAACCCTCATTATTACGATATCAGATTGCCGAAGAGAAGATACAAAAAAAAATATTCAAAAAATTGAGTGAATGTGGTCAAGTGTGAGTCTAAATCGTCGTCGTTTTGTAGTAGCAAGCATAGATTAACCAAAATACCACTATAATTTTTCGCCAGCAAACATGTTTTTGTTTTGCATAGTGTTTTTTAAGAAAATGTGCTATATCTCAAAAACTGTTGACTACATCTCCTTCATACCAATTTTCATTGAAAGTAAGTGTTTATTGAGATCTACATCAATTTTTATTTTAGATTTTTAACTCTCTTATTTCTAACTTAGATGAGGGACACACATACATTTTTACCGTTGAAAGTGCTCACCTTAAGAAATTGTTTTAGGAACACCAATTTTTTCTATTAAATTGTTGACGAACAATTTTTATTTTTTCACGTACAACTACGTACATCGTATGTACATTTTTATCATATATTAATGGAATCAGTCTAGCATTGTGGTACTGCGTCGGAGCATCACACAACCTCAATGTCATTTTTAAAGATCTCTTTGTGGTTTCTATGTCTGTGGACACCCTGCACGCATAGATTTAATGAAAAAAAACAGACATAGAAATAGCTGATGTCTCTCGGAAGAGTGTCAGGATTCTAACATACAAACATAAACTCGAAAACCTAACTTCTCGGAGTCGAGTAAAAACTGAAGAACTCCCGATATTTTAAAAGTTGGAATCCTGTGTTGCTTCATTACTTTCGCCATAATTCGGTGTTAGTTAGTTTCAGGTGTTGCTATTGTGGTGACCTCTACATTCGCTACAAGAACTAACACGAAGACTCAACTGCGAATGTGGCGACACAACAAATAACTTCTATTTCTTCTATCCATGTTTTTGCAGTGCAAGGCAAAGACTTTCCTTTAATTTTCCAAGGCGAATGTTACTGATTAAAGCTCGTTGACTGGTTTATTAAAAACTAAAAAGTCTTACGTAGTTTATCCTCACATAATATCCCAACTATCTCCCGTTGCACACGACCGGCAGCCATACATCAGTGTCGCTGTCCACGCCATCGACACCATCCATCACAATTTAGCCGAAAACACATGCCATGCGCCGCGTTTGTCGTGTAGTCGCAGATCGCCCAGTTCGCAAGTTACCAAGACACAGATTGTTTGAATCGCAGTGTTCAGTTTGAAAGTTTGCCAATCTTATTCCTCAAATTTAAAAATGTCGTGAAGAATGAGACTGTAATATGTTTAAGTGATTTGTTCCTTCGTCGCCAATACTACTATACAGATTTTGATCAATTTACAAGATATACCTGTAACATATATTATATTTTGATGAAGTCGTGGGAAAATTCTAGTCAAAGATACTTGGAAAGATTGATATCGTCTATGAATATGTGCCACTATGCATCACGCATCCAATTTATCAATGCTTTTATATTTCGTTTAGTTAGTTGAGTTGTAGTAGGTATTTGGTCTAGAACATCAAATAAACTTGAAAAATAATTCAAAACATATCTGAGTTGCATATATGTCCAGTCAGTATTGCGGGCATTGACTGAACAAGTAGCTTATCTCTGTTATAAAATACACAATGTTTGTGCGTTGTTTGGCATTTCTCACCAAATGAATATAAAAATATAATTTCTGAAAGCCGCTGCGAGCCAGCGATTGCATTAAAATGTTAGCGGTACTAAGGCCGGCTGCCGCGGAGCGAGCAATAAACACGGCGACAAGAAACGGCGGTGGCAGACAGCTGACAGCGACACCACGGACAGACTAATCCACGCCACTGTTTTTGTACCGCGCCCTGGATGAAACTATAACTGCAACTTTTTATTGTACTATTTTTATATTGTTTGCTTAACGTTTTTCAAGATCAATGTAATTATAAACAGCTAAAAGATTTTAACAAGCTTTTAATAAATTTGCTGTAGGTCGAATGCCAGTCCAAGATTTTACTCACATATGCACGTGAGTAAAATCTTGGACTGGCATTCGAGAGCTGAAATATTAAAGTAAACAAAAAAATATCTATATTTGTAGCTGCATTTATAAACTTAGCGACTCATTAAGATACGGTATTACGATGAAAGTAGATAGTAACCAGCGGCAATAGTTTGGGCCAAACATGGAAAGCGGCGCTCCCGACGAGGCGGGTCACGATTACGCCCGCATTCGTTTTATGTTGTCTAGTGCGCCAGATAACGGCAACAATGAGCGACACATTCGGCCATCGCTTGCTTAATATCCCAGGTATGGCGCTGCAAACTGCGAACTAGCGGAGCGATCGTTATCAATATTCTCAGGCCACATCAGGCCTATGACCAGCAGTGGGCTGATGTTTTTCTGTTTTCACTGTGCCAACCATTATTTTCCGCCCAACTGAACAAACCGATATCGTATTGATATCTATTACTACTAAAGGAAGCTTTAAAATCTGATATCAGTGTTGGCCACTCACTCACGTAAAAATAAATATAAACTACTGAAATACAGATGTCATTCGTATAGAAGACAATATGTGTTATGAGTTTAATTATACTAGTATATTTAGTAGTAGTTTGTACTAGAATATGCCATAAACAACGGGGCCGATTTTGATGTCCAACGCACTCAAAAATTGAAATACGAGTAATATTATAATTGCAATATTGGTTCGAGAGTTATCGCGGAGCAAATACTGCTACAGACATAAAAACAAAAGATGTGTTTTCGCCCCAACTCGACTTGAAAAACTTGCTCGTTTCGCTCGGTCGGTCAAATTTGCAAAAGTTTGTGACAATGCACCATGTTTTTAACTTTTTCACCCAAAAATGAAATTTATTAATGAAATTTAATAAAATGACGTCAAAATCTAATCAGTTGAGAGGATAAGGTTTCAGAAAAACGTTTAGCCCGCCTTTGCCCCCGAATGCCGAAGAGGCGCTCCGACACAGCGTGTCGCAGGGCAGTACGAGTTGCCATTGTGTACGTTAGCAGTTATATTATTTTTGTGACAATATATAAATAAACGACCGACTCTGCCAACACGTTCCGAGACGTGCATTGTGCATCATTCGGGCTATAGCGCTCATCAGTACATAGCGCCTATAGTAATAAATATATATTATTTTTGATCCCCGAGAAATTATTTGTAAAGACAAACGAGCGTCACATCCCTCTTCTTCTGCGCTTGTCAATCTTAGTTATTTAACTAGTGGCGAGAAATCACTTCAAGCTTTACAGAAAAATTCGTAAGCAATTTTTCATATAAATCGCTTGGCCGGCCGAAGACTAGTACTTATGAAAATATCGTTTTATTTTTCGGGTTCCAAGCATTGGTCCCACTCCCACATGGGAAAATATTTATTTATTTATTTATTATTATTTACATTGTTCAGCATTACAGTTTACACTTATGCGCTGGACAACTTAAAATATGGACAACAAATTCATACCTCCCTATCACAAAACAATAAAAATTTATTCTTCAATCGTGCAAACCCATCAGCAAACAGATCACAGTCACTGCCACGCTCTGATGCCACGAAAGCATTGAGTTCTGCCAGTCCGCGTAAAAGGGATGACTGTTTGTGAGATTTGGTTCGCGCCTCTGGTACCGCAAGCAACGACGCCGACTACGCAAATAATTATTGGGAACAAAAAGTTTACACAGTCGAGAGACTAGTTCGATACAGTCAGCCACCGCGAAGGCAACGACTGATGAGCTGCCAATTACGTCGCGTACTTAAATAATTGTAACCCAAAGTACCCAAAAGAAATTTAGTTGGGTATAAAAATGGGTAATACTCATAACTTTTTTATAAAGAAATCTCAAAAAAGCTTTTTGAACTTTTTCAATATGTTCATTTTGACAGATTGATTCGATGACGACCTAATATAATTACAGTGCAATGATATTATTGTAAGAGCTGATGTAATGTACAATACGAAATGCAATAAAGAAATTGAATTGATGGTTTAAAGGACAACAGTGTTTACCCTATTTAACTGTAGCCTACGCTTTTTAATACAATTTAAAAACGTACTTAATTTCTTGTTGTGAAAAAGTGACTCCGTCGTCTAAATCCGGAGCATTAAATTCATTTAGCGCAAGCACAAGTTGCGAGTGACAGCAGAGGCAATCACTACTAGTGTTGTACAAATTTTACTTTCAAAACTCGAGACTCGAGACGCATTGGGCGTGATTGAATTACAAACATACAAACTTTCGCATTTTATAATAATAATTGTAAGTAGGGTAGTGTAGTAGTAATATTATAAAAGGTAGGATAGTATGTAGTAGTATATAGTAATAATATAATGTACGACTCGGTTCTTTCTTTTATGTCCGTGCTACGACGGACGACTCGTGTTCAGTCTTTTACTCGAGTTATATAAAGAAAAGAATACAGTAAGATTTACGGGCTAAGGCGTTAGATACAACACTAGTTACGAGTAAAAGAGTAACCCTCCGCAGCCCGCCCCCGCGCGACAGTCTCAGCAAGGGGACATCGGACAGCCGTGGACACATTTCCTCATTACGCGTCCCAAATAGTGGAAACAGAAAAATTTTGGACCCACGCGTCCCTCACATTTTGGCATTTCTCTTTGTTGTCATAAGTATAACTGATTTTTCGGAAATGTACGATGAATTTCATAAATGTCAAAGCGGCCGAAATTTATTCATAGCTGTACAGATTGTGTAGCGTGTATAGTAATCCGTAGATTTTAATAGGAATCAGTTGCAATATTTACGAGCTGCGTGGTGCAGCGGTCAACACGCCTGCCTGCGACACAGAAGGTCCCGGGTTCGATCCCCGGTCAGGTCAAGATGGAAAATGATCTTTTTCAGATTGACTTGGGTCTTGGATATTTATCTATATATGTATTTGTTATAAAATATAGTATCGTTGAGCTAGTATCCCATAACAAAAGTCTTACTTAAGAACTTACTTTGGGGCTAGCTCAATCTGTGTGATTTGTCCGTATATCCTAATCCTATCCTAATCCTTCCTAACTAATATTATAAATACGAAAGTGAGTTTGTTTGTTTGTTACGCTTTCACGCCGTAGCTACTGAACCGATCATTATGAAATTTTCCATACACATAGGTTAGAGTACCGAGAAGGACATAGGATATATATTACGCGGGCGAAGCCGCGGGTAACAGCTAGTATTTATTTAATACTTTTATTTATTTACAGAAGAAACTTGATTGTTGACACTGTACCCATGGGAGTAACAAGAAAGTAAATATATTCTTTGGGAGAGGAAACAGTCAGATCTTTCTTACAAGTTGACCAATCAGCTCACCGACTTTCTATGGAATTCCTAGCTGTATGTGTTAAAGGGGTCCATATTCGAATGCATAAAATTAAATTGCACATATTAATGTTGCATAAATTTTTTGGAATTATCATCATTTCGCATAAAGATAATTATGAATAAATTTATTGGCATAACTTATTTTAGCACTATGAATTTTATCATAACAATATATTAGAATAGTAAATATTTGCATTAATTAATTTACTATAATGGCAACTAATCATAAATTTTTTTGGCATTGAAACTTAAGACATAAACATTACAAAGCATAAAATACAATTGCTATATTGTTGAAATTTCTTTACAATTTCTCTCTACGGTGCTGGGTTTGGCTACAAAACACTTCAGAATAACGCGGCAATTTCGTTTCTGGCGCTTCGGCGGCCGCTGCCGCGGCACGCTCGCTTCGCTCGCTCGCCTCGCGCATGCTTGGTTCATGTAGAACCTAACGCTCGTCGCTTCGCTCCTCGCAACCTACCCCTAGTTTTCGTTAACCAGTTCCTTTCTAACACCATATTCCTAACCTTCCGAGACAAATTTTCGTAAAACCATAAGTCACAGAGCAAAATTGAAAAAACAAAAGTGGCTTTTTTTTTAAACTTTTAACCATTACGACAGTAAAAAATAGGCCTCTTTAACTTTTACGTAGACCTCCAAAATTATGTTTCGAGAAGTGTTTTTTACGGGCTTTAGCAGCTAATTTAAATTTGTGCTAATACGGTATTTGAGTGCTGTATTTTGTGGAATACATTTATATTTTTTATTTATATAATTAATAATAAATATATGTTTTTTAAACTTTTAGTGTGTTTTTATTATTATGTGTAGGTCTTTTATACATTTAGTTTTTTAGACTTTAAAATCTTTAGTCATGCAACAGTTATGCCCTTTCTTTTCTGATTATTTAAATTATGATAAAGGACATTGGACTACATTAAAGTTATGCCTATGAAAACATTATGCCTTAAGAACACTTTGCTATGAATGTTTTATGCTTAAAAACTTTATGCCAAAACAGTTATGCCAAAATAAATTATAATTAAAAAATTTATGCTTTCGAAGAGGCACCCGTGTTAAAGTGTATCCTACTTAATATTACAAATGTGTCCGTTTGACAAGATGTGCGTATCCTTCTCGCGAACACACCGGGGTAGATTTTATATAATAATGCCATGTGCTTTTATGACATAAAGGTTGAAGCTATACCTTAATAAAGCACATGGCATGCGGCTAAAACCGCGAGACAAAAACAGTCATCCATATTTCTTTCTTTGCTGGAGTGAATGTAGATACGAACTTTTCCAAATTTTGTCTTTGCATACATAAATCGTTTCAATAGTTGAAGGTTGCAGATAGACAGAGCTTCATGTGAAACATTTATAATTTTAGTATGAAATTGTTCGTGGATGCACAGTGTCGTAGGGATGGATAATTTCGTCCATGCTGGTATGGGAGAAAAGAAAAAAAAAACGTTACGAACATCTGAGGAATCATGTCAATAGGCGATGTGGCTATCAATATTTTGATTTCATTTTTCACAAACAAACTAAACGTGGCGTTTTCGTCTTCTGGATCTGGGCTCTGTCTACCCCGCAAGGGAAAATTATAATTGTGTATGTTTGTATAGAATTAATTTGACTGTTGCGCTTCATGTATTTTAAATCCTTTCAGCTATAATTGCGACTGACAGGTTTAATTTTAATGTTATTTCGCCGTCAGCCGCCGACAGTTTGTTTAGGCCCGATTCACCGATAATATGCGGCGTCGGTCGACATAATTGGCGAGCGGAGCGCGCGGTCGCGTGCCTTGCGTTCCGGACAACGGTTGATTCCGGCCCGGAATGCGTCCGCGGTGCGTCGCACCGCACCGCAACGTTTTCTTATGTAACTTCTATTTCAATTCATTTATATTGGTTTGGTCAAAACTATGTTACATATCGATACGGTTTGTTAGTTTTCCTCGTGCGTAAGTGGTCAAAAGCGCAGATTAGTGACAGATTTTCAAGCCGCCTATTGGCATATAATGTATCTTGGCAGCTTGGCAGCCTAATGTACCTTTCAAAGCAGCAAGTAAAGATATTCTTCATGTCACCTCTGTCTGGCAAGTCAACCATTCTAAGTGAGAAACATGCCCGTGGTTGCGATGCGAAAGACTGTGCCCATGAGCTATATACAAATAATTTGACGGTTTGCTATGTAAATTTCAAAACGTTATTAGAATGGACACATTTTCCTAAAATTAAACTTCATTGTTGGTCGCGCTGGCAGTTGCCCGACAACGTGCCTGGCATCGGTTGACATACGAGTAATTGGCGGAACGGCAGTGAGGCGGCCGCATGCTGCACGAACAACGGCCGCCGGAATGCGTGTGCATCGCGTCGCAAACGTTTATTTAGAAAATTGGTTCTTGCAGGCACTTTTTCTCGTCAAATCACATTTAAAATTATCTTATTAAGTAAGTACTATGCATTTACTTATGATTGTTCAGAAGCTACAGACTAATAGCATTTCGGAACCGACCACTGCAGAGAAGAAATACCAAAAGAAACTCTTTTCAACAGTATGCATTTGCGACAAAAGCCCGCTACAGATAGAATATTAACAGTTAGGTACAACAATCGAGAGCTTTTCATTGTTTTGGGAGGCACGTTAAGCCGTTGGCCCTGAAAATCTGAATTTAATTAGATTCAAAAACGGTAGAGCTGAATTGAACCCTCCAAATAGAAATGTTGCCTCTGTTTATGTCATTATAGTGTATTCTGATATATAGATTTATATCACGCTTATACATCCTGCTTATACTGACATATAAGTAAGGATTAATTCTAAAAAAAGTATTTTTGTATTAAATGCTGCATTTATACTATAACGATAATCGCCATGGTAAGTACCTATACCTACATGCAAAAGTTAGTTTCGTTTGTCAAGCTTTCATCCTATATATATATATATATATATATATATATATATATATATATATATATATATATATATATATATATATATAGGTTATTAGACCTAAAGGCCACATTTAGTGTTTTAGTGGGCGTAAAGGTAAAAAGCAGAATCTAAATAGTGATGGGTTGCTAGTCGCATCGCCTATAAATGTGATTCCTTACATTTTCACCAACCCTTTGGCCAGCTATTATGGTCTGTACGGGATGAATTCTATGATGATGATGATCCAAGCATTTAGTTAACCGTAGCCGCGGGTGAAACACATTTATAATAATAGCACAGTGAGTTTACTTAGTACTGCTGTATCTCATCTCCGCCTACCTCCATCTTAAATAGGCGATGGCAAGAATCATCATTCCTGTATGAAAAAATGTTTTAAGTGGGCTAAAAACAAATCATACGAAACACACGGAAGCCGCAAAGCACTTTCGCGGCCACTCAGTGATAAAAGTGTACAAATTGAGCGCTATCTGAAAGTTACGGGCGTATGGAGTATGAGATAAGTTTAACCAGCAAACAGGTGTCCAGCGGTTTGAAATAAATCATGACGATCGGATGACGTCGGGCGGCTTCGGGCGGCGTCGGGCGGCGTCGGCGCTCGGCGCGCGCGCTGTGTTGTATGAGTTTGTTTATTAATATACAATGAGCGTGAAGTGCAGTGACGAGACAAAAATAACGAGTCCACCGCGAGGGGCACGCGACCACCGCTGAGCGCAGGTGAGAACGGCGTTTGGACGATCAAGATGTTTACTTTGTAAAACAAAGTAAACGTCGTTCGCTGCCTCGTTACATTCGAGCCTGCTGCCAGTAAGGATTTTTATACAATGGATCACCCATGCCATGAGACCACAATGATTCTTTTAACCCGACTGCGGCGAAGCCAAAAGAGGTATTCTGGCGGCTATACATGTATAAAACACATCTTTAGAGGCAGCTTGAATATTCCTTGCTTAAGAAATACGTAATGTCATTATACCAAATTCAAAATGGCGCTCTATAGATAGTCGCGTTAAAAGACTATGAAAGATCTCTTTCAGATTGGCCTGGCTGTCGGATGTCTATCTATATATCTATGATAAAAGTAACAGTCCATCCTGGCTTCGCCTGTGGTACATACATAGCGTATTGCAATCAGAGATACCGTGCCTATCTAACCGTGAAATAATTTTGGAAATCGATTCTGTATTTCCTGAGTATTTATCCAAACAACCAAACCCTTTAACCTTATAATATTGGTGTAGATGTATTCAATTCAGTTCATTAATTTTTTCGGTTTCCCATATGATGTTAGTAACAATTTGACCTAAACCTATATTAGTATAATTATATAAATCATCATCATAAATAATAAAATCACATTCACGTTTCATATCCGACCCTGTACTGTATTATGCTCAAAGTGTCTGATTTTTCCGTTCATATGTATTTATTTATTGGATTTGCCCGAACTGAAACATTACCACCGGGGCCGTAGCACCAGCGACCTAAATCCAATAGTAAAAGGGAAGAATTACCTAAAGCTGCCTCTTATTCCAAATCTCACTCATGGAATACGTTTTCTGGGTTAAAGCATAAGAGTAGGGAATTCTCCAAAATTGGATGATCTCCGTAAAACGAGAACTTAAGCTAACAATTGAAAGAATTTCTGCCAGATTTATTGGGATAAATTCCGACACAGGGGTGCATTGTAAACGTCTCGGGGCTGGACCGTAGCCGTAAGGAGAACATTTCTATCTTTTGCTTAGTCAGATGAGGAGTCTACTTTTTCGATGCAATTGCTTAACTGTGTCCAAAGAACTAACAGGCAACGATTTGTGATAGATTTATTGAAATAGTATCTAAAAGCATAAATTACTTACACGTGCTCAAAATGTCCAGTTTCTTGAACCCAAAACGATATAAACGAAAAAACTATCGAGCAGTTACAATATCAAAATGAATAAAGAAGTGGAATTTGCGTTAAAATAACCACGCTAAGGCTGTTAGAAAGCGGAAGTTTCTATCTTTGTCTTCTTCAAAATTTTCCATTGTACTTCCCCTGTAAGATTGTTCTCTTTACCGCTACACTCCATAGTATTGGGGGTTGGTGTGGAGGTGGGGATGGGTGCGGTGTCATCTCGGAGACAATGGCGCGATTGCTCGGCAGTTAAACCCGGCCGTTGACACAACAGTCGTTACTGGTACAACCTTTAATTAGAACTTGTACCGCAAATGATTAGACTCCACACTAAGTAGGATTATAGGAATTAGATCTTGAAGTAGTTAATGTGGATGGAATTTAAACACGCTTTTTTAAAGAAATAATAAATTAAAAATCACTTTTTAATTATTCATACTAAAATAAAATAGTCATTTAAAAATAGCAAAAGCTTTTTGTGCTTCTTTCCTAATTTAAATAAAAGCTTGTAAAAATAGCTTGTCCTACAGACTGCCGGCCAGTGAAACAAAAGCTTCCCGGCACGAGCATGTCGCGCATTCGGTTCGCGAAACCAAAAGTTTTACGCTCCCCAAAAATCGCTAAACACGGCTTAAGAAATTTCTCTCATCAATCGCCCTTGACATAAGACATTTGCAAGCCTGAGAGCACCACGTGCATACATTGGTCTACACTTTGCAAACCATTACAGTTTTCTGACGGTCAGTCCACCGAACATCGAAATTGTGATAACGGGAATTGTTGTAAGAAATCTAATACCAGAATTCTGACGCTAACAGGAAAATACTCCGTGTTCATGTTCTTAAAACGGCAGCTACAACGTTGTCTAAATATAAAAAAAATCAAAAATAATCGTGGTAAGTTCTCTTTATTATGCTCCTAACTCCTTTTGTGTTATTTACTTATCTATTCTAGACAGAACCTAACAAAATAACATATCTTCTGGAAACTAGGCATAATAAAGCTTTTACAGCTAGAAATGATGAGCAGAACCGCTTAGCAATTTGCTGCAGTTGAGCGCAGGATGTGGAGTGCGCCATTAGAGCGCGGACAATGGACTTGCACGTTATCGCCGATATTGCCGACAATGGAAACAAAGCGTGTGTGCGCCGCACCGCGGACGCGTTAATGTGGAAAATGCGCTTTACAGTGATTACAGAAAGTAAATACTCGTATAGGCGAGACTCCGAAGCATCATTGTTGGAAACAATGCAATTGGGAATACTTTTTTAGGGTTCCGTAGTAAACTAGGAACCCTTATAGTTTCGCCATGTCTGTCTATCTGTCCGTCCGCGGTTTTACTCAGAGACTATAAGTACTATAAAGCTGAAGTTTGGTATGGGTATGTACATTAATCAAGCCAAAAACGTGGTAGATAAAAATTTCGAAAAAAAAAAAATTTTTTAGGGTATCTCTCATACAAGTAAACAGGGAGTAATATTTCTTTTCTATACAAAACCATCGTATTGGGTATCGTTATTTACAACAGTAGTATATATACTGAAGTTGAAAGGAAAACTATCAGAGCTGAGTTTGTAGTACGAACTAAAAAGTTATAGACAACCAACTTATAAAATGTACTCGAAAATGTAAAATTTCATACAATTTTCATTGTTAGATGTTTTGGTCGTTAAACTATGAGGTGCGAGTGTGAACAGTGTGAACTCAAAGTTGTCATTCGCAACTACGGAACCCTACACTGCGCGTGGCCCGACACGCACTTTGCCGATTTTTTTAAATATTTATCTTAGATGAAAGAGAATTTCTTTATAGAATATTATGGCGCCATATAGCTGATCTGATCATGGAGCCCGAAGGTGGCCATGGATGGGCATATCTAAACTAAAGCAGATAAACCCACGTTTGGGCTTGTTTGATTTGTCTTGACAAGCACTTTATAATATGGATTGCTTACAGCTAATTTTCTTTTCTCTTACGCTGTATTAGCGTTTACTTAGGTTTACCTTTTTGGTTAAATTTTGTGTTTTATAATGAGTGCTATTTTTAAACTAGTGCTATAGTTCTTATTCTGAGATCATAACTAACTGTTTTAAATGAAAAAAGGGAACGCTCCCTGTTTAAAAGTATGTTGTATGAGTATTGGCGTTTTTTCTTATTATATCACGACTTCCTGAGTCCTGAATATTCGGGCGAAAGAGTAAGTGTAAAAAACATGGGTCATACGATGCAGGAAGTTGCCGGAAGCGAGCTAACCTCAACGTATCACTTCACATATTGTAACAGACGAGGTCATAAAAACGACCTTTTGGAGGGTCTTGATAAATTTTGTAAAATTCATTCGGAAGCAACGGGCTTTTTCCGGACCACAGATCTTCAAGAGTTTCAAGACGCCTGCCAAGTGTTCATGAACAGAACCCTTCACATTCATCCTAGTTTTAAGCAACTTAATATCAAAGGAATTTGATACAGATACAAATATTTGGGTACTTACCTAGGTGCTTCAAGTTTTATATTGCCGCTGCCACTGTAACAATAGAAACAATAAATATTAGTTAGTGAGGGCGTAGCCGTATCTTGCAATTTTATCCTAGTTACGACTTATTTATTGAAATTCTTTAACATTCTCCGTGGCAGCCTTCCTGACGCAGTGGTTAACATGCCTACAACCTCGTGGTCCCGGGTTCGATTCTCGGACAGGTCATGATGGAAAATGGTATTTTCAGATTGAACTGCTTCTTGGATTATATAAATAAGTATCTTTTATGAAATATAGTATCGTTGAGTTAGTATACTACGACAAAAAATCATCTTTCTGAGTTACTGTGGAGCTTGCTCAATCTGTGTGATTTTACCCTATATAAATAAATAAAAAAACTATGCCGGTTTCCAAAGATAAAAGAGGAAGACAATGAGAAACGAGATGTGATTGTTGAACGCCAAAACATGTGATAAAATGATTTTTTGAAACTGATGCTTTACCTGTGATATATTTTATAAAAAAACATTTTTCCGTTTAATATAATCGCCTGCTCTAAAATAGTACCCCAGAGCGCCATTCCGCAAAGGGTTATTTTTGCACTCCATGTAATGGCGTCCGCAACATTCGGCCCGGCGGAAGTACAAGTGTGAAAAACATGGCCCATACGACGGCGGGAGCTGCCGGAAGTGGCCACCGCAACATATCACTTCATACTATTACAGCGGAAACGTTGTTACAGTGGACCTTTTGGAGAAGCAGGAATTTTAAGAATTTATTCGGAGCGGACGGAATCCGGCGATGTTGTAAACCTGACCTTTTTGGGGCTACGGATCTCCAAGCGTTAACCGCATATGTATGCGGGTAATGCTCCATCCTATGTAAAGCATGTGCTTAACATTGGATTCATCCAAGCTTTTTGCATGATACTTTTCATTAACAGTACATGTTGGCATTCATCAAATGATTATACAAGAAAGAATATAGTTCGCTGGTGTGTTCACTAAGAACAAGATGGATACTTATTCTGAAACTGTCTATGATTGCGGAATTAAGGCAGCGTACTGGATATTTTCCACCATTTATTTAGATTTCGTCAATTTGAGGTCTATCAGTCGTTAATAAAGTGATTGGATTGGAAAAAGGACGTCAGCCCTCTCCTTCGCATCTTCTAATGGCTAATTGTATTTTCGTGGTATGTGAAAATATAATTTTGTTATAGCGTTTTTTTGTATTTAAACAGCTGTTTGAACTAACTGGCGTAGGCTACCAGGCTATTTCAATATCGGTGTAACAGATAGCTGTCTGATATATTAATATCGAAATAAGATTTACACTAGTATACTGAATTCTTGAGGTTGTGGTCTTCAATATCATATGAAAACAATTATTTCTAAGATCCTTGGCACCCTTTGGTTAAAAATATTACTCCAATTTTGTAAAGCAAATTTGTCATCGTTGGTCGCGCCGTCATCATTAGATGGCTCTCGTTAAGCCATGTCAAACAGACAGCTGACACCTGTGTCGCCAATTAACACACACTAAACAAACAAAAAAAAACAACATTCTTTAACTTAAGGTTTAGGATCTTCGGTGCCGTGTAGTTTTTTTTTTTTCTTTAATATACTAGAGGTAGACACCCTCGGTACGTAGATGGGAGAACTTTTTTCTAATATTAATGTCACGGCTCATTTCTATTACGGCAGGCAAAAACCTGCGCCATTTTATTACATATTTCACTTCAGTATGAGGCGTATCACGTTCCACGACAACCTATAGGAATCTTATTTCCTCTCCGCCTCCGCTACCGCCAATATAAACGTGTTTTCATGAGAGCCTTTTTGAACGGGAGACTATTCTAAGCAAACGACTTTCCATATAAATTCGTATGTTTTGGTGGTCATCCATTTAGAAATAACTCTCCAGCTTGTCGACTCTGTTTGAGACGGGTTATCACGTTCGTCGCCGTGAGACATGAAGAGGGCTGGAGTAAGCGGGAAATGAATTTACACATTGGGCAAAGAAAGATGATGAGCTCAACTCGGCCTTTGGAATTTCTATTTGGCACTTGATCTTAAGACTACTCTGACCTTAATTGAGCAGGAGGCTCATAGTTTCATCAAAACAACGGTTTTATTGGTTACTGACTGTGGCTTTGCTCGTACTTTACTTAACATTCTGAGCCACGGCCTAAAAGGGAGGAGTTATTATTTTCCAACGTTTGTTTGCGGCATCATCATCATACTGTAATACAGGCCCTGCTTACATCAGACTCCAGTCTCCTCCAATCTGTGTTTGTCTCGTTAAAGATAGCGTTCTCGCATATTTATGTCGTAGATTGATTAAAGAAAATAAATATTTTTTTTTACAAATACATCATGGTCACCAAACGGGCAGACAGAAATTTGTTTTTGTCTGGTCGTGTGAACAAGCATGTAGCGTAAAGCAAGATCATTTGTTCTAGACTATATTATTTGCGTGTACGTAGTTTTTAAACACGTGTTTTAAAAACTGTCAACTCCAATCAAAATGATGTCGATTGGTAGTCTGTTATATAGTCCGAGATGTACAGCGTGAGCCGCGTCGCCGCGACAAGGTCACTGAGACAATTTCATAAAGGTAACAACTATTTATAATGCTACTTGAAGAAACAATACAGAGCTGAACTCAAGAGGTTTGTCAGTGTGGGGCGAAAGCGGAATGAATTTTGGGTAGAATACGGAATTAAAAATTAATTTTTAAACTTGGGTTGAAAGCGGAAAAGGTTTTGGTATGAAAGCGGAATTTTACAAAACTGGGATGAAAAAGTGGGATGTAACCGGAAAGCCCCGTCACCGAGATGGTAAATGTGCTTTGTCTGTTCTTTGTGTCTGTAAGTGGCCAATACTCATGTTAGATCTTTTTGACCACCGTGACAAATTAAGCTTGCCGATTGCCATGAAATGATTAGCCAGGGAAAACAGTTTTTACGTATTTCGAAGCACGGAAGAGCTCGAAATATTTTATGCTACTTGTGTGATCATAACAAAATGCTAGAAGTGCATATCTACTGGGTCCTCAAACTCCTCTCCTAGGTTTTTTGCTGAGCTACTGAATGTACAAGCGCTCAAAGCCAGCCAAGGAAAATACTTTTAAGATGTTATATACGTAGTATTACGAGAGTCGATACAAGTATGCTATTTTTACTGACTAACGCTATTTTCGATATAAAATTATAATTTCTAAGGGGTCAGAGTGGAAAAGCTTGTAAGCGGATGCTGCAAAATGCTAAGTGAGTGCGAGACAGTGGAGCGCTTTTGTGGGGAGCTGGTATTTGTGGCGCTACCGTCAGCCATTTGTTGAAATCTATAAGATCTTTAAATATATTATAGATGTTAACTTTTGTTTATTTTAGATAATGGGCATTTGGGTAAAATAGTGTGATCAGGGTGTAATCTTCAGTTGAAGATGACGAGAGGCAGAGGGATGATGGCAAGAGGCCTGACAGAGTGTCCCTGATCACTTGGGCGCTCTAGAGTGGAAGGTAAATCTATTGGCACACTGGCCCCATCTCAAATGATGCGATACGTTTTCGAAAGCTGGATCTAAAGCGCTGAGGTCTTCAAAAGGCGTCAGTACGCTTCACTTAGCAGGAACTACATATTTGTGACGTTTGAGGTAAAAAGATTTGGATCATGGCGTCCTGGAACAAGAAGTCTTGTGAAAGAGATCTCTCCTTGGCTTATGACCGCCGCTGATGACAAGAGGGCTGGCTGCCTTTTTTGCCCTACGCTTAAGCATTGCAATACAATATAACGAGATGTTTAAGGGCTAACGAGTAGGTTGTAAGGAACTTTTCGTGTGCCATCCTGGTTGGCATTCAGCCGCTTTTATTTAGCTTATTCATGCAGTTTATGTCATATTTTACTTTGTGTTTTAATAGAAATTTATCAGAGATGGCTATCGATATGAAATTCAAATATCCCGAGTGGCGGAGAGTGCAAAAGCTTGTAAAGCTTGTAGTGGACGCTCGCAAAATGCTAAGTGAGTGCGGGGCAGCGGGCGTAGCGCTTATGGCATCGGCGATTGTTGCGTTGTTGGAGTTCAGGGTGTCATCCTCTACTGCCTGCCGGTGGTTGCAGCTATGGCATCGGGTACGCGCTCGGCCTCCCGAGCTAGTTCTACTTTCTCATTCCCAATACTTCCGAGCAAGTCCCATCCCGGCTACCTTCAAAAAAAAATTTTTTTCAGTTATGGGACAGACAGACTCCGAATCTTTATGACCTTAATTACTTTTTGGCAAGTTGATTGCTGGGCGAGTAGATGTAGAGTAATCTAATTGTAAAAAAAGTGTTCTCATAAAACAGCTTATAATCGGCGATGCATCAAGGTACTTTATGTATATGTTGTATACGTGACTTCAGTGCTTTCAGTAATAAGGAACACCGGTGCAAGTGTAGTCTCTATACCTACTGCATCGCCGACTCATTTGCCAACTCTACTACAACGAAAGAAGGTGCTGACGTCTTTCTGACGTCACGTCCTTTCCACTGCAAACTTTGTCGTCGTAGGATATTTTTGGCTCTTTGTTACTATTTTTAAAGTTGAGACATAACGAAAACATCGTAAACTTCTGAATGAATTTCCTCTCACAATAATATCAGGAAACATTTCATAGCTATGAAATGTGTGTGTGAAAGGACACGATCAGCAGTAAATAAGTAAGAAATATATGACTTTCAAAAGAGGTGCTTGCAGGTTGGATATCTACATTTTTTCACAAAAATTTTGAAAATATCTTTGACTTCGATAAAAGTACTAAAGTTTGCCAATTTAACTCTATGCTGTTTACATTTATAATTAACAACAAATTATCTGGCAGTTGATATTTTTTATATGAGCAAGATTTCTCTACCGCTTATGCTATCCGCGTACAGGAAACTCAACTAATCATTCCAAAATCATTTGTTAGCCTGTTTTGGCGTCATTGTGGCAATCAAATAACAGCGCAAGCGTGACAAACCTAAAATGTATACGTATAGAACTGAATAAACATGTTGCAAATGACAAATTACATATTTCATTAGCGGCTATGTGGCGGCGAAAGGACCGGCGTGAGGATAATACCGCCCAGCGAAAGGGCCGACGTGTCGATAATACCGCCCGAGAGATTTATGACGCGATGTTTGCGGGTTGTTTAGACACAACATGCCGAGAATTCAAATGGGTAACTTTGTTTTAACATAGATCTTCTCAGTCGCAATACCTGCATGCTAAATGTAGGACATTCTTAGGAGGGCTGCCCTGCATGCAGGGTCTAAAGGCGCAGTGCCTTTGGATCCAATTATCATGTTTAGTGTGATGTCTAACACTACTTTTGCCGCCTATTATATTTGCTCCTGTAATAGAAAGCATGGTAAAAAAACAGTTGAAAAGTCATTGAGTTGGATCTATAGCTATCGGAGTTCCGATTTGTACTGCGCGTTCCAGACAATCTGCAAAATCCCGGCCAAGTGCGAATTCGAATCGCACAGGCAGTATCACATACAACAAACAACTCTTCTTATTTTTTGTTGTTGTTATAGCGGCATTAAACATCCGCATTATTTGACATTTAAGTCTCTATATCTATTTAGGATCCCGTTTTTACCCTTTGGATACAGAACCCCAAAAGTATGGCTTGCTTAGTTGATTTTTTTTTCATGAACTATTTAATAAGTAGCATGACATTTACGATTGTAATGAATGGTTTGTGGGATATTCATAAACGCACCAATGCTGCGAATATTCAAGATTTGCGAATAACATGAAGTGTGCCAAATCCACACTTACTTTATTTTGGCGCGTGGCCGATCGGGGGCGAGTGTCAACAGCTCGCGATGGAGGCTGCGCAAACACCATCGTCAAGGAACGAGGGTCACTTCAGAATAAGCCCCTAATGACTTGTATAACATATGCCTTTTTTAGGATTCCGTATCCATAGGGTACAAACGGGACCCTATTACTTAGACTTCGATATCCGTCTGTCCGTCTGTCTGTCCATCTATCGCCAGACTGTATATCATAAACTGCGATAAATAGACACTTGAAATTTTCACACATGATGTATTGCTATTGCCGTGTACCCAGAAGGCTTGCGGTATTACCACGGTGGGTGTCAATTGTCAATGCTGATCTTTACGCCAAAAGATTTATTAAAGATCGGACATACTGTACAGCCAAATGATGACCGACTCATTGATAAGAGGATGACTAAAACCGGCAAACCGGTGTTTCTTCATGCATACACGATACTATTTTATTCTGTCTTTAAAATTAAAAAATAAAATCTTGGTTTTTTATTGAATATGGTAATCGGTATATTTAATTATGTACTTTAAGAAATTAAAGAAGTATTTTTAACCCGAAATCTGGATAATAATATGCCATGCGATTGAATCTACTACAACAAATATACTTAGCATAAAAACTGCGGCACGGAGATCTAGCCGAAATTAAGCGAACCCCACCTTGTCACACTTCCTACAAATAAATCTGCGACCATGTCACACACATAGGTAGATAAAGCACATTCTTAAGGTTTTTGTCAAAATAACGAATGTGGGCGGCAGTACTCAGCGGGGTTGAGGGCGGGGCGAGGTCCCGCGTCACGGGGGGAAATCACTTCGCAGCCTGTGACGGTGAGGCAAGCGACTCATAAAACTGTTCGTTATACGTCGACACCGTGACACCGCATCAAGCATCGCATCAAGGAGGTCCAAATAGAAACCTTAGGCCAGTCAATATCAACATCAAACATTGCAAACGCGCATGTATCGGCGATTTTTATATATATTGTAGAGACCAAGAAAGTTGCTAACTTGGGTGTAGGCCTTAGTGATCTCTACATTAAATAAAAAAATCGCCATACATGCGCATTTGCAATGTTTGACAATTTTTGTGTCGATATTGACTGGCCTCTATAGATTACTCGAGTCTGACGAAGATTTTGTTTATCTATTTATTAGAGGCATGCTTGTAAGCATTTATTGACATTTAACTTAAAAATAAAGGAACTTTACAAAGTGAATCGGAAATACTGTAACATATAATGCTAGCATAAAGTTTAACCCTATTATTCATAAAAAATTACAATAGCTTATAAAGCATTGTAGTTAAAATATGTTTTGTCTCTTTTTTTCAATGTCAAACATTAGAAAGTAGGATAAAGACAAAACATATTTTAACTAAAATAGGTTTAATAAGCGTTTGTTTAGTTTTCTGAATAAGGGGGTAAGTATATAAAATGTAAATCATACAATATGAATGTAGCTTAATAACGATGGCAGTTGTTAAGCTACGTCAGATGCCTCCAGGCAGCTTGAAATATCTGACACCAGAGTTGGCCACTTTCACACACGAAAAACAAACAAACAATGTAGCTGAATGAGTGATGCTTTGATATTTTAAAACATTACTGTTTACTTTATGTTTATGAGCAAATAAACGCTTTTTTCAATATAAACTCTCACCTAAGTTCCCATAACTTTACATCTTATCACGTTGATTTCTTACGAGGGAGCCAGAGCCTTACGCTTGCAGTAATAAAGGTCACGTTTAGCGATACGTGTCATGTAAGAGAGAAAATTATATAATATTATTAATGAAGCTAGATATGATTTCACGACTTATCTACTTTAAAAATAACAGAAGATTAATTAAGAATTAAAATCAGAGAGAAGCACACGACGTGCCTTTAATTATTTTTGAGGGTCTACATCCACTCAAGCAGAAGGGCAAGATAGTAAGTACTTAACGATACTAAAATATTTAGCTACCCTTAGGACTGAATCCTGTGTATGGCCACATAATTAATAATAGTACTGGTATGGTATTGGTCCCCATAAAGGCATTGAACTGGTGAAATAGGCCAAACGTTGTTGTTTTGTGTCCATGTCTCCTACGACGTCATATCATAATTTATAATGAGCGGTGCGTGTTGCCTTCTAAAGAGTAATTGACAAAACATGTACCTATTCGACGTCACTCGCGCAGCGCTAGCACCATTATCTTTGCGATAATGCGTGCCAATGATTTGAACTCTTTCTGGGTCTTTGACCTTAGGGATTTTCCTGTAGCGGAAGAACGAACTTATATAAGGTTCCCTTTTTGTCTTTTTGGTACGGAACTCTAAAAACAGATAGGTGTGTAGTATCCAAACACCTATCTATTTTTAGGGGTCCGTTTATAATCAAAAATGAGAAATATTTCCGTTAAGAATGGACACTACATACCTACAAATTATAGAATCAAACAATAAATCAGACCAGTTAAGGAACAAAGATAAAAATAAGACTAACAGTTACACAATATGAAGAGACTATTTGTAAAAATTGGTAGAAGGAATGCTAATGAGAAGTATTTCATTATGCGCTGTTTTGTTAAGTACTGTACACTTCGGTTGCCTGGAAGATTATTACGTAGGTACAGATGCGAAAAGGCCGCCCTTGTCATCACTGGTGAATTTAACTATTGTTTGTATGGATATTTGACAACAAAGGGAAATTAGTTTACTTCTCATACTAAGTTTACAAAAATATAAATAACTATACTACATCATCATCATCATCGGGTCTTTTTAGTCTCCACTGCAGAAACATGACCCTACTGTACTACTAGAGCCATATATTAGCCAGAGCAGTCAGAGGAAAGTTAAAAGCTAGTGTAGCATAGTCAGTCCTCTGACTATACTGTACTAACTCTTAATTTACTTGAAATAAAACCAACCAGTCTTATCCTTATTTCAGGCACCAACCCGAGGTAAACCTGAGATCATATCAGATTACTCGATATTACAGCTCGCGAGCAGACGACGTCTATCCTCTCCTCTCATCGACTGACATGACTCTGCACTTTACCTGCCGTCATTTTTCAAGTTTCAAGATTGTTTTTATTTTAGCTAGACTAACTACAAGTACAATAAACTCACAACTTTTGCTAATATACAGGAGCAAGTTTTTTGACACTGTAAAAAAATATTGAAAAGAAATTGACCAACCAGAAAAAAATTACTTAATTTTTTTAGCACTGTGTAGTCGTCTCTCCTCTAATTGAACTTAAGGCTTTAAGTCCGCCTTTACACTGTATTGTGTATAAAGTTAAATAAATAAAAAAAAATAACTTAAACCAGTAAACAGAGATCGCATACCGAGTAGTCGGACCCTCATGAATTATCTCCCATCGATAAGGTCAACATCCAATCCCATCCAATCTGCCCTGTGAGAGGCCAACAAGGGTCTTATTGTGTTTGCACCATATACAGTTAGAGACTGTTTGCACAGTCCCGACGCCTTGCTGGTTAGTAGCATATGTATCACGCAAACGTTAGAGGTAAAATCGTTTAGATTGTGCGAGTGTCTTTCTAAACCGTAAGAACATGTATGCTGCCTCGAAGATCCCCGATATATACGGATTTGAACTACTAAAAGGTGATTATATAATGGTACAAGTGGCAGACTGTGAATCCGAGACGTCTTTTGATCATTTTAAGTATGCCCTGCCTAAATAAAGGGAGATCTTCGTAATACTCATAAAACTTAGTCTCTCGTTCTTTTATTAACGCCTTCGTCAACACGACTCAACTATGTTTAATAAACGTGAGAAAACGTTAGACGGTTGTAATAATTCTCTAGATAGATTCTAGTTAAGGGTCTCAATGAAAGAGTACATCCATGAGTGTTGGTCAGTAAGATGAGGCCATCCGCGGGAGGCGATCCCTCGGACATACGCCGAGGCCGCGTGATGGATCGGTGACGACCACTCAGCCGCCGGACTCGGGAGACTGATTTACGACAGCTTCTTGAGATTACGTGGGGACGGCACGGCCCGCTGCTGGCCGGCACTCTCATACTTTGGAATCATTCGAGAATGCTTGTGGTATGATGTAATCTCACCACGTTGGATCTAGGCCTGGCTAGGAAACCCTGTGCGTCAATCTTGTCAGCCATGTGTTACCTACATTAATTTCGCTACGTAAGAAACTAAGAAAATCTTTTGATGTATAGTACTGCAAACAGTTTTCGGCGACTGTACTTAAGAACTAACTACCTTTCTGGCAGATGTCTTACTCTTTAGAATTACAAATACAAACGACGACTAGAAATCAAAATTTTTGCGAAACCTCCCTTCAAAATGCCTCACTCCGTATTACGTAGCTATTATCACAATAAATTAAACGTGATGGGTTCAGTGCTCAAACTTATAAATCGCGTGCGCTTGGCTGCGTGTGTCGTCCCATCCCGACGCATACAAAGGCGCATTTAGTGTCGCCGGCGAGACGCATAAACCGCTTGAGTAAACTTTTTCAATGTGATTTGCCGCTGTAAAGGGGAAATGGGGCGAACATCGCACACAATCGCAGTGCGGTGCGGCGCGGTGCGGTGCGGTGCGGCGCGTACGACCACTGGCAAATGTGAATATATATTAATGGACAAAGTCAGCATATATTCTTGAGTTGACTTGTCCTATCAAGTATGATGAGCTACTCAGTTTAAAAATGTGCGAGTTTAAATACCCAGCAGTTGTTATGTAGATGAATACATTATACAATCTAAATTTTTCTTTGAATTCTTATTATGTTAAGAACTCTACCTCTTATATTGCGGTGCATAAAGGTACTAGGCCCATAATGTTTCTGTAGAATGTTATTTACTATCCTCAATTCTGTATTAATGATCTGTTATATTATGGTAAGCAGTAAATATTTGATTGATTGATTTAATTTGCCGTTGTAGGTAATTAGTACCTATAAGTATGTTTATGACTTTCTGACTTACGATTGAGCTGAAGTTTCACTTATTCAAATCGAATGACAAAGTAGTATTGTTGAGTCATAGAGCTGATCTGTTTACAAAGAATCCCTCAACACCGAACAATTTAAAGTATGAATCCTCTCATAATGTAAGTTTGTCACAAAAATGACATTTATGATAGAACAAATAAATAACGCCAACGATATCGTCTCGTAGAGACATAACTCTCCCCCGTGTTACGTCTCCAGGGCGTCTCAACCAGCCGCCGGAGGGCCTGCGTCGCAATTTGGCGTAAACGCCGATTTGCGCGACGATTTTTTACGTCAATTGATCCTTCCCAGTAACCGCCACTCCGCCATTGATACGAGACAAGGCTAATATCGGAGATTGCCGCCATATTGCGGGATGAAACGGGCCGACGATTTATTTCCACGTGACATTATCATATTATTACGTTGTAAATTGAGTTGCATGACTTTCAGTTTTATTTTAGTACAGCCATTTTTCTTTGCAGAAAATGACGCCTATTTTGGTTCATCTTCACAACGATCGTAGCTTTAAGGTTTAATTAAAAAGTTTTTTTGCAGTGAATCTTGTTAGTTTTTGTACAATATATGTTTAGATCAAATCTGGCAAATAAATTTTAAGGCTAGTTTTCCTTAAGCTTTTGAACTGATATTTTGCATACTTGTAAGTTGGACGATAATATTTTTGTTGATGAGAGAGTCCGAAGCTGGCCATAGGAACTCATATATTAAATTAACAGCCATTGTGACTACTTTTTAAAGGCAGAGGAATATAGAACAATGACCTTGTCACATGTAATGCAATCATTAAAGGAAAAATAAATGTTATATTACGCATACCACGAATACCACGATAATGAATACAATCATGATGTCTGTAGCTTTCCGAGTCATAACTGATGTGGCAATCAAATAAAATGGAATATATACACAGCTGTTTAATTACGACGATTCTGTCATAAACATGACAGGCTGAATGTAAAATATGGCGAGGTAATTATCTGTTCTAAAATAAACCTCCAAATCCAGTTCTCTTCCATATTATTAACAGGTTTTCTATGCTGGCGAAGTGAAGCTTTATTGTTATCGGCCATTAGGAAGAAACGTTTTAGTAAATAAATACGGACACATAATGTTCCTATAAAGCCTTACAATACTTCTCTACGGCAAAAATACCTGTATAAAACTTAGGGTAGTTAAGATTTGGTGAAACTCATTTTGCGCTATTGTAAAAAATGACGATTCTATTTGGTTCATGCAAATGTCCGAAAATGAGAATAGGAGAATACTTTAATAAGGTTTAAAATATCATAAGCATCTACGAGTACATTAACTCGAAGAAGAAACTTTGTTAGACTGTCGGGAATCTGCGGCCTCTAGTGAAGAGGAGTTCCTGCCCTCCAGCGCACTAGTTGTTATCGGCACTTTGCGCGACACTCGCATTGATATGCTCGGTCTAATTGCTGTGGGAATGGTCACGAGTCACGACGAGTTATGACGATTATGAAGCGTTGATGATTTGTTGACGCTCTCTTAGTTGTCTCTGATTACGGACATAGTCATATAGTGTCAGCAATGAGCACTATTCCTGTATCAATTATATTCTTCCATGCTGCTCTGGGAAAATAAGTTAACGTTAAATGAATTGCTTCTCTCCCCGCGCACAACGAAAAGCCAGCCAAGGGAATGGGTGAAATTTTACGTAACCAGTTCAATAGGTGATTCAGCTAGCAACTGATCACTATTTTATTTTCTACTTATGTCCACCAACATGGTAATCGTGGCCTTTGGTCTTATGGCCTTCGGCTCTGTGTTTCCTTTTAGGGATAAAGACGTAGTATTATGTATATTCCATTATAGAGTCGCATTTGTAACATAACTTTCTAGCTGGTTCAGCAAGAGCTCGCTGGAAAACGGAGGTGTGTACGTGTTCTTCTGTTATGGGGCTAATTTCCACACTCACTTGGACCTGGATTTAAGTGAACTCAAATATATTCAATTTCATTTATTTGTCGATAGTGTGGCTTTATATTAGTACAAAAGTGTCTGAAATTAAAGCAGTAGTTTTAGTGATTATCAAAATATCCAACATCCCATCAAAAACATCTCAGGCATATAATTTACCTTGACTTAATATTTGTATATATATATATATATTATTTTGATGAAGTGCTACTATTTTACTTTACTTCATGCATTATACCGAGAGGAGTTTTACAATACCTAACAATCATAATATTTTCTAAAAGAATCAGTTTGGTTTGTATCCCGCCGGTCCCAAAAATAAGATTACGTTTTGTCAATGGAAGGGCTCCAGGATGTACGAAACTGGTAGTTATCTCAAATAGCCGTGTTTCAGAAAACGTGCCGAGTTTCAGACGCGGGCCACGGCGCAAACATTGTAAGTATACAGTTTACCATAAAAATGTATACACATTTTTCATTGTAAAGCGGTGAGTTGGGTTGTGATTACCTATATGTACTTATACAAACAGAACAACTCTTTGAGATTCCGATATTGTATTCGATAAAATGCAAATAACTAATACATTTTAGTTTATCCTGTTTCGAACAAACCCTGAAGTCTTGTCACCATAGATGAGTATTCCGTACACGATGATTGGACCGCACTTTAGATTTTAGGGTTGCGTACCCAAAGGATAAAAACGGGACCGTATTACTGAGACTTCGATGTCAGTCTATCTGTCTGTCTGTCTGTCTGTCACCAGGCTGTATCTCATGAACCGTGATAGCTAGTGATTTTTTTACAGATGATGTATATCTGTTGCCGCTATAACAAAAAAATCCCTAGTGTGATAGAAACAGTAGTACGATTCAATCCACACCATGTAAAAAAAAGCCAATTGTTAGGTAATCAATTCAAGAGTTGAGATGAGTCATGACTCGCGTCTACGCCACTTGGAAACACACGCGTCATGAAGTGCCGACAAGAGCGTACTCATATCATTTTTATAGTAATTTTTGAGAGCTGGTGCCAAATCGGAGAGTGATGCTAATAAGTAGTTATTGTTTTTGTAATAATCGGGAAGCGTGGAGGAGCCCGGGGTCCGATATTATAATATCATGTTAGTAATTCATGCTGGTATTCGTAATTCTCTATGTAATTATGTTTCAAACACAATATTATTCATAGAACTATCCAACTACCCCTCCAGCTTTATAGTATGTACTACAGTCTCTGAACTAAAGCGCGGACGGACAGACAGACAGTCATGGCAAAACTATAAAAGTTCCTTGTTTAGTATAGAACCCTAAAAATACATACATACGATTAAGTCTACCTGCGACCACGTACACTGTAAAGTGTAATTTTGGTGTATATTATTATAATGTAATAAACGCAATAAAACCGTAATAAAATTAATTTTATTTAAATGTGTGACAATCGGCAAAAACATAAGAAAAATGACATACTTACATATGACGTTATTGTCAGACATAGTCCGCCTACGGTCACGTTAGCTGGGGGTCACTTGATGTGCCCTGTGTAAGAAGTGCACCGGCTGTACGCTGTCCACCTCGCTCAAATATCGGCCGGCGCGGCTGGCGGCGGCGCAAAAACATAGGCAGTTGAAATCTTTTCAGTGGCGGATTTTTACGCGGGTTGCTTATAGTTAGATGATCCCAAAAGTAATACTTTAAGCGACTTGTTATATTTTTTAAGTGATTAATATTATTACATTATGATTGAGTTCAACAAAAAAATATTATGTTAGTTTTGGTACAACAGAAAATTAAGGTCAAAATTTTATATTTATCAAGTATTTTCTTGTTAAGCAATTAAAACACGACTTTAAATTAAACAAAATTTTACATAATTTCCCAGAAAAAATTAGTACTCATTATTCTATTTCAATTATTACTGTTGACAAAATAAAATCAAGAATCTTTTTCTTTCTTTGGTTTTTCACTTTCACTTCTCAGAGGAAATAAGGCACTGTCCCCCGACAGTGCCTTATTATTTTAGTTTTATGATTTTTGGGTTGCGTTTTGAAAGGATGCCACGCAAAATCGTGAAACAAAATGTACTTATTAAACGCGATAAAATAGTCTTAAAAGTATTTTTTCTCTACTGAAAATATATAGGGTTACTGTTAAAAAGCCATAGTATGACTATGGCTATGTAATCAATATTTCGGTTGTTGTAGCAATAGTGCTTGTGTAGCAAAGATTTTAAGAATCTTAAAGAATGAAAAGTATTTATTGACCATTAATAATATGAGTACTTATTGTATTGAGAATTGATAAATAATAGGATGAGAATATCTCTCCGCTTCCTGGCCCCTCAGCAGGGCACGAGTGTAATGACGTAACTTGCCTAGTTATCAGCGGCCTTGGCTCTTGGCGTCGCCCCGTGGGACAGTTATCCCCAATTATTGTTACAAGTTATCTCTCTGGAAATGACTCACGCAATATCATCGGCCCGTCGAATCTGCGTGCTGCGTGAAAAGCGAAGAAAACAGTAGATACATTTTTCTAATAAGAATTAGTGCTCATATTTTGGCCACTAGGGCATGGGGTTAAATGCCATTTATTCATTGGTTCATAATATTTTGGTATATTAAGTTTACTTTCTTTCTAGACAGTGTATATTATCCTCACAGCTGAGCTTTTTGATAGCATTCATGCTGTTTTCTCATTTAAGTAGGTAACTTTTAATTTAGCGAGCGGCCGCCTGTCTAATATCAGCCCTCCAAGGAATGCATATTGATTAGACAGTATCAACTTTGTATATGTATATGTAACAATATGTATTTTGCAGGCTTCATATTTAAGGCTTTGGGGGTAGAAACCATGGATCAGTAGAGTACATGACTCTTTGATTGTCTGTTTAAGAGACTGACCGACTAATCCCGCGGCCAATTTGCTGGTAGTAGTGGGAGTCACCTGGCTCTTAGGATAAGCTTGTCATCCAACGTGAAACGTTGCCGCGGGGGACGGTTTGCGGGGACTAATAATATAATTTGTGAGTATTTATATTTTAGTTGGTTTTGGTAGTATGACATTTTGTAATTGTATTATTTACTATTTAAGAAATAAGTGAGGGTTTGTGGTGGGAAGTCAAGGGGTACAGTTGAAGTTTGCCTTAGACATTTTTGCAAATTGATTTTAGTGGACTTTATAATATGAAATTTGTGTAGTTTGGTGGTATAAAAATGCTCGTGCTCATGAACAATTTGTGAAAAATGGACTCGTATAGATTTGCCGCCAGAAGCTCCCACGAGGAGCACGAGGCATCAAAGAACATACGCCATCTTTGATGCTACTTGGAAAAAATTTCTCTATTGATTAAGAACACAAAACTTTACTATCTGATATCCTCATACGAGTAACGTTTGTAATGTTTATTTGAAACGAGTGAAATATAGTTCATTTATGTTTATCAATTTTTTGTAGGTCAACGATTTTATAGTTGGACATTTTAATAGCCTTAAATATTTTTCTCAGTTGGCCATTTGTACTACCAGTTGTACTTTTCGGTAGTACTTCTGACACGGAGCGCAAAAGTCGTATAAATCCTATTTTTTCCTTTGTCGTTTTGTTATTTGTTTTCGCTAGGGGTAATTGACATGATAATTTATTTAATTATGATCTAGTTTTGATTTGATACAGTCTCACACATATTAGAGGTAGTAAGAAAATCCAATGCAGCAATTTTATAATTTTCATGTTGAGGAACCCGATAGCCTAGTGGGTGCTAGCATTATTAGCGCTTACGCCTTAAGCAACTCCGGATGTCTATCGGGATTGGCAGGTAGCATATAATATATCGAGCTCATCCGTGTTTCGCTGACACGTTAATCCATGGCAGTAGTTAAGCTACGTCAGATGCCTATAGGCTGAAAAATCTGCCACCAGAGTTGGCCACTTACATGCACGAAAAATAATGTTAAAAAGAGTATTTATATCAGTTAATGTCGTCATTTTTTCATTGATTTTACAAGTTTTGGGAGGTCCACGAATTGTTGGCCGGTGTCTTTGTTACAGAGGCGTTTTTTGTCCGCGACAAAAACGCCCCGCGCCCAGCGTGCCCGTCGGAGCGCGGCCGCTGCCCGCGTCTGTGCTCGCGCCCGTGCCCTCGTCACGCGTTTTATTTTCACCAAAATACACTTTAATCTCTTTTGGCACGCACTTTTGTCGCGAACGCTAAAAGGCGTGTGTCGCGTGTCTGATCTCTGGCAAGGTTCCGGCGACGAGAACTTATAGACTAACGAACAGTGACCTAATTATTGGACTATCTTCTCATGTAGATTCTCACCTTCACATATTTTCACTTTCTATTTCAAAAACAACGGTCTAAATTTTTTTTAAACTGTAACTCTAATACCTTATTTATTATTTAGCTCATTAAGCTAGTATTTGAGTATTTATTATAAAATTTTGTATCAATGAGTTAGTATCCGACGACACAAGTTCACAACTTAGTGTGGGTAGCCCCAATCAATTGCTCAATTTGTCCGATTTTGCAGTGTATATTTATATATAATGTTTTTCAAATAGTATATGGTATTAACGTAGATTAAAATTTTAGGTTGTTTTTTTTTATTCAATTCCTATATAAATATTTTTTATTATGATAGTTTAATTTTCTACAACCATCATGTGCTAAGGCACTGAATTTTAGATAGTTTTTATTCTAGATATAAGTATTGTATTATTTTTTCATGAACCCTATCGCAATATTGAAAGTGTTTATGGTGATTTTTGTAGTCATGCTATCAGGGTCCATGTAAGTATATAGAAATATAAAAAACTCAATAACAGCAATAATCACGGTAAACACTCCGTTGAATTTCAATGTAATGTTGACTAGCTGATGCCCGCGACTTCGTTCGCGTGAACTTCATGATTTCGGCGTATTAATATAAGTCAATACGAACGAATGTCAATACATAAGAAAATACTTGTAGCAGTGTATAATTAATAAATATCAACGTATTATAAAAAAAAAACTTAGTTTAATATGTTCGATTGGAACTTATTATCCTTTGGGTTAGTTTTTTGATATCAATATGCCGCGTTAGATAATTGTGATCATACATACAGACAGACAGATAAGAAATTCTAAAACAATTTTTTTGCTTTCTATTACTCTTTTTAAGTGTCTTTCTATCCATTTCAGTCAAAAAACTTTAATGTACAGACAAAATATATTTCCTGTTTTATTAAATGTATGGATAGCCATGAAAGTTTGAAAAGTAATAATTAGTTAAAAGGTTATATAACTTCAATTGTCTTTGTGTCATAGAAAATTCAACAATTTTGGATTTTAAGAGACCTAAAAGTCAATTTACCAGGCACAAGGGTTAAATTTTCACCAGTAATTTAAATTCAGAAACCTATGTAAGTACCTAACCACTATTGTAAATGCAAGTCTCAAACTTTAGTCAAACTTTCCTCCACTCAACGTACCAGTTTAGAAGAATAGCTTCGGGCTACTTCCCGATAGTGTAGATGGTATAGGGTGCACTGCAGTCACAAACACTGTCGCACTCACATCAACCGCACTGGTTCGCACTCGCGAGTCGCGACAAGTTTCGGCAGAGGACGCCGCGAGGCGGCGACGGCAGCGCGCGGGCGAGCGTCGGCGGCGAGTGCCGCGCGGCGGGCGCGCGCCGCGTCGCTACACCATCATACGGTGATGAGGCCAAACTTCACTTCTCCTTTTTAAATCCCTCAATTTTATTTCATATGAATTTATATTTACAAAAAAGAGGAGTAAAGAAAAATGCAATCAATTTTTTTTAATCTACACACTGGTGCGAATGCTGGCTGGTACGCGATTTCTTCTATATTCATTGGGGTCTTGTTTTGTTTGATTTTTAAATTGTAATGAACAAAATTTATATAAGTTTGGATTTGACAAACTGGCGTAAGGTCCAGGTGGTAGCGGTCGCCGACACAGAAAAAGAAAAACATTACTTATGGTTCGAATAGGCTATGAAACATTTCCTCCTACTTCTTTAAATGGAGATATTTTATTGCAAATAAAAATAAAATTTAGGTTTCATATTTATCAATTTACTTACGCAGCAGAGCACATTAGTTAGATATAAAATAATAATTTTATGTTCCGTTTCCAAAAATAACGGTAATCTTTATCAAACGACTAATTAACCTATCAGCAGCTGAAACAATAATCAGTTGCTGTTTTGTGCGCCTGTGTATGTCACCGTAGCTATCAAACGGCCCAAAAAAAATATTGATTGATTTGTTTGGTTTGGTTATTGATTACTTTTCTTTTTGGAAGATTTTTAGTACCGGGTTGATAATTTTATCCCTCAATTTATTCCAGCTTTTGCTGTTTTTGACAATCCATTACAATAATTTCACTTTATCTAGATGGTATCTTAAGTTAGTAGAGATAGAAAGAGGCTTATGAGAAGACCACTTGTACATTTTCCTAGTATGCGGTTTTGGAATACCAAATCAGAATTGACGTGAAACTTTCGTCAAATTATATCACAGCATGCATGAGTGCTGTCATGATAGTGGGCCCATGGCTCCAACGCATCATAGCTGAGGAAAACCAGAAAAACCAGGAAAACGCTCAAACGAAGAGGAGTAAACATTTATTTTCTCGCCACATAAAAATCTCATTCTTCATTGTAACGTATAAAGTATTTTTGTTTTTGTTTGAACAACCCACACAAACATGTAACCGAGATAATTCGTGATCAAATTGCTCATCTCGAGAGTAATGTGTCAAAACAGGTGTCGGGAGTTAGGAAAGTGAGTGTGTTTGGTTGTAATGGGCGATAAAACATTAGCACCACATAAACTCCACTATTGTTATTGTGGGCGAGCGCGCTTTGCCGCAATCTATACTTACAGAAGGATAACTATACTATATTTATGCATATGAGAGACCAAAGATAATGAGTATTTAGTAGACCCCGGGCTCAGAAGCATTTCAGGCGAGTATGCAACCGGATATACTGAGACAAAAGAGAAAGGGAGACTAGAGTAATCAGATAACATTTTAACCAATAAAGATCTTGCATAAACGTGTCGTATGTATTTTATTTATTTATCACTTATCATCAGTGTTTGTTTATTATTATCAGTCAGGTAAATCGGATCTCACTACATCCCAACAATTTACGCTTTCATTTTTGATTATTTAATAGCGGGACTAATAGTACTTCATGATTCAAGAGAGTTAAATTGATCATTAGAAAACGAGTTATGTTGATAGAAAATATGAATGTTGTAATGGTTGATAAACTACGTGACAATATCTAGTGATTCTAGCCCGTGTGTGGCACGATAGCAAGAAATCTGGCTACGTTTCTCGATAGCTATGCTTATCCATTGGCCAGAAAGCAGGGTTCGATTTCTCCTGCCCGGCCAGGTCACCCATTTAACTCATTGTATCTGCAGCAGAGCGAAAGAAGTCCGGTTTTTGCTTGGGTTCTCCTGGAATTTAATGAAATTCCGAGGCGATACTGCGAGGAATCACGAGGCGAATGCTACCATCTGTTGTCTTTTTGATTTGCGATGCGGTGGGCAGTCGTTAACGTGAGCTTTATAAATATTACAAAAACGAAATTGAGTGTTTTAGTTGTTTATTTGTATAGATTTATCTCGTGAAATAACCATCATTAAATTTTTCATATTCGTTGTGTGGGTTACATACTACCTGTCGTTTTAAAAAACAGTATTGTTCCCGAGGGATCGACATTCACATATTTTGCGCTTATCGATTGCTGATCAGATATTCTTTCTCTCTATAGATCTCTTTTTACTCTACCCTGTTATTATATAATATTGGCGAATTATTGTCAAATTTTTTTGTTTTAAAGATGTTATTTTTTTTCGTGTGTGATATTGATTAATATCTGTGTCACCTTCGTCTGACGTAAGTCTAATGTTACGAAAAAGTTGTTAGTTGCAAGAATCTTTTGCACAAAATATTAAAATGAGTTTTAATTTGCGGAGGATACCAGCTGTTCATGTAATTTAATAATGAGTCCAAGGTGTCGCAAATTTGTTCTACATTTAACATGGTCTACTAATGCTTCTTGCTGTCCCTTCACGCGCGGGGCGCGGGCTGACCGCAGAACAAAAAGATATTTCTCTTATAGCTATCGGAGGGTTGTATACATTTATTGTCGTCTCGCCAAGGGCGCGGGATGACCGCAATATAATGAAGCGTACCTTACGACCGTTTTAATTACGTCGACTCAAAACGCGCGAGCAAAAATAGCCGCGTGGGCCGCACTTGTCCGCCGTGTCGCAAGTCGCTACATCATGCTGGATTATCGTAAATTGGCTTCCGTCACTGGCAATGATCTTGAGACTCTTTTTACTCAAAAAGATATGACAATAATGGTCAATTTCATGTGTATGGTACTTCTGACCAAAAGGTGTTTATTAATTGCGGTTGAGACGTGAATAAATATCAATAATTATCCGATCGATAAATACATTTATAATCGATCCTGTGATCCCTTATGGCATACAAGTCACCTAGTAATAAAATCTTAAGGCCACGTTTAGCGTGAAGTGGGCAGTGTATAGGTAGAAAATGTGATCTACTTGATTTGTCATAAGGTATATTTAAATTACTTTTTATCGCTATACATACATTCAGTGATGAAGTGGTGCGGTTTTGATTGTGATCGTTTCAAAGACTTGTTATTGCATCATAAAGACTAAATAGCCATTCCACCCATACCTTGCTTTGCTTGTTCTATCATCTCCGTAGTGATGTGTTATACTCGGTGTCGCGTCGCATGCAAATTGATGGACGATACGTCGCGGCGACAATTGCTTGATTGGGCCGAGATTGCGCGCCGAGGCCGCGCCACGCCGCCCGCCACGTCTCCGCTACACCACGTACGATCATATAGGGTAAGGTCCCAAACCTGCTAACTCTACGTCATTTTAGTAAAACTGTATTTTTAAACAAATTTGTAAAAACTAAAGATAATTATAACGCACACAATTTGAACACCACACGTTTAAGTATTTAAAACACAAAACCGACACTGTCAGCAAAGCCTAGGTGGACGAAAAATGAATTTCTCCGAGGGTATCGCCTTATAAAAATAATAACTGGATAATTGAGTAAAAATACTTAATGTCAACTTCAAAAATATTATCGCAAGATCATCCTGAAAAGAGTTTCCGTAATCTTGCAACAAAACCTGACATAGCTAATAAGATATATAAACTAACCGTGCTGGTTACGACATAGACTGGGTTAGCTTTATAAAAGTCTTTGGACCTTCTCTGACACCAAGACACATAATCGCTAGCTCCACGTTACACATACATTGTTTTTTTGTAATATATACCGCTACAATTTTAAATCAACATCAGCTTTGCTAAAATGACGTAGAGTAAGCAGGCCTGAGATATTAATCAAATGAATTATTCTTATATAACTCCGCATGCGAGATGAACTGCTGACGGAGAAACAGCACATCCGTCGCCCGAGCCATAAATCTCATTTTACGGCCATTAATAAAACTAGTTATTTCACATTTTTTCGCTATCTATTTATAAGTTACGTTGTATCCAAGTGTTCATCGATCATATTCCATAGACTCGTAACATTTATTACATTATATAATACAGGTTGGAAGGCCGTGCATTAAAGTGACTTTGAGTTCAGTGCTCTAATTACCACAGAAATGGCGCTTCATATAAGCGGAGCAATATATATGTATATACGTAGAAGTTAAAATGAGGGTCGTAACCGCAAAACGGATTCAAGTATTCATTTACTTATGCGTCTAGCAACAGTAGCAGCTAGAACGGGGGAGAGGTGCGGGAGACGTTGCCAGTTTCTACGTTAATATTAATTATTTCAACGGTATTTTCTTAGTTAAATACTCTAGTGGCGGCCTTGTGAGTGTCATTAGCTTGTAAGGAAGCCGTGTGCCCGTCCGCGGCCACTCTGATAAAAATATAAAGTTTGGGGAGCGGCGCGGGATACGAAAGGCAAACAACAGAACTAGATGAAGTTTCGTTTATTACTGAATCATAACTGAGAATAAATGAACTTATGAACTATTGTTACACGTAATAGACATCAACATAATCTTAACATGACATACATCATACGCCCTCTTTCAAAAATAAAAAAAAATAACATTAGTTCTTTTTTTTTTAAGAGTAATAAGGCTTAGTCCTATTCTTATGTAATACTTCTTCCTTCCCGTTCTTTAATATTTTGACATTTACTGACAAATCTTCCAAAACTTCATATGGTCCTAAATAAACATTATCAAATTTACTACCAGTTTCATTTTTTACAAGTACATGGTCACCTTTACTATAAGTTACAGGTTTTATATAAGTATCATAAACACATTTTCTTTGCTGTTTACTTTTTATTAAATTACATTTTGCATCATGATGAGCTTGTTGCAACCGAAATTTCAACTCAGATGGATAGTTTTCTACGTTATACAATGGTTCAACATAATCTTGCTTTAAATTACTAGGAACTTGACATTGTTTTCCAAATACAAGCTCATACGGTGTGTACTTAGTTATGCTATGAACAGATGTGTTATAAGAAAAGGACCAGTATGGAAGCCAAGCACTCCAATATTTTGGATCATTAGAACACTGAATTCTCAGGAAAGCGTTAAGAGACTTGTGGGAATTTTCTAAAGAGCCTATAGACTCGTGATGATACGCCGTCGAAAATAATTGCTTAACCTTTAAAAGTTTACATACCTCTTGCATTGTTGCCGAGATAAACTCAGTACCACGATCTGTAGCTATTGCACGCGGGATACCATACCGTAAGATAAAATTTTCCACGAACGCCCTAGATACCTCTTCACTACTCTTAGACTCTAATGCATAAGCTTCTACGTATTTACTAAGCTCACACTGTATCGTGAGAATATATGTTTTATTATAATAATCCTTATCTAATGGGCCCACTAAATCTAAATATATTTTATCAAATGCTGAATCAGCAGTCGTAGTAATAGTCATTGGTTGCTTAGTTGGTAAAGAATGCTTTTGAGTTTGACATTTGTGGCATTTCTTTACAAACCGTTTCACGTCCTCATCCATGTTTGGCCAAAAATAGTATTTTTTAATATTATTCAGCATGCGTCGTACGCCAGCATGACCACTGGTTGGTAACAAGTGAAAATCGTTAATAATCACTTTTTTATCATCGTCATTTAATATTCTAGTTACTCCTTTTATAATAAAAATTTGTGGACCGGACCACGTTTTATTTTTTATTTCGCTGGTTAACCATTCTATAATTTTAATATTTTCATTACATTTTATGACATATATTTCATTTATATGATATGATTTACAAAATAACACAAAGTCTCTCACAAAGACGTCTCGCGTCAAATATGATCGAGAATTTTGGTTAATATAAATAATTGATTTTGACTGCACATAACTAAAACTATCCGTTTGCACAGTTACATCCTTTATATTTTTAACATTCATACACACAGTCAGCTCGACGCCATTTTTTGGTTTTTTAAGAAGCTCCACGATTTTTGGTTGATCAGGCCACTCATCAGTAGAACTCTTATCAACCAAAGAATGCTCGTTTTGGTTTTCATTCGCCTTTCTTACCATCCTCCTAGTCATAACATTCACTATGCTTGCATTCAAATCTTCCAGCTCTTTAGATGATACCGTTATGCGAGACAATGCGTCTGCAGCCACATTGTTCGCTCCTTTCACGTATTCTATTGTATAATCATACTCTTCCATAGTTAGTCTAAATTTAAGAAGTCTACTGGAAGGATTTTTAATGCTAAACAAATACACTAAGGGCTTATGATCAGTCCAAATTTTAAATTTCTTTCCGTACAAGTATGGCCTGAAGTACTTTACTGACCATACTGTTGCCAATAACTCCTTTTCGATGGTTGGATAATTTAATTCAGATTTATTCAAAGTGCGACTTGCATAAGCGATTGGTAAATTATTTTTGTTGCATAACATAGCGCCTATTGCCAATCCAGAAGCGTCGGTATGTAATATAAATTCATTTTCCTTTGAAAAATCTGGATATTGTAAAATCGGAGGCGTAACTAAAGCTTGTTTTAGACATTCAAATGCCTTGTCACATTCAGAAGACCATTCGAATGCTACACCTTTGCGAGATAATTTATTTAGTGGTATAGTGATTTCAGCAAAATTTGGTATGAATTTTCTGTAATAATTTACAAATGCAACGAAGCGTTTAACCTGATCAGAATTTTGGGGTTTTGGATATTGTTGCAATACTTTAGTTTTTTCCGGGTCGGGTAATACTCCCTCAGATGACACAATATGGCCTAAATATAGAAGCTGCTTTTTAAGAAATTGGCATTTTGAAGGATTTAATTTTAAGTTTACCTTACGTAATCGTTCAAGAATATCCACTAGATTTTTATTGTGGTTGTCTAAATTTCGTCCAAAACAAATTAAATCGTCTAAATATATTAAGCATTTATCGTAGTTTAGACCGGACATAGCAACAGTCATTAGACGGCTAAATGCGCTGGGACTGATCTTTAAGCCCATCGGAAGTCTTTTCATATGATATTGCTTGTCTGCAATAAACGCTGTGCATTTCCTACTGTCCGAATTAAGCTCGCATTGATAATACCCCTGATATAAATCTAAATGGCTAAAATAAACCGCTCCCGTAAGAGAATCTAGTATCTCGGTTATGTTGGGTAATGGAAATTTATCATCGCAAATTCTTTCATTCAACTTTCGAAAGTCAATCACTACGCGCCACTTTTTCTCACCTGTAGCATCACTTTTCTTAGGCACAAGAAGTAATGGACTCGACCACTCGCTATTGCTTTCTTCTATGATATCATCTTCCAACATCTTTTTTATCTGTCTGTCTATTTCGGATTTCTGAGATTTTGGTAGGCGATAGGGTTTTGTGTATGACGGTGTTGCATTTTCCTTGAGATGTATCGTTTGTTGATATAAATTTGAAACTCCTAATCTATCTCCCGGTAAAAAAAATACGTCAGAATATTTTGCACAAATATTCTCTATACTAACTTGTTCCTCATAATTTAAATTATTTAATTTTAAAGTGGAAAATAAATTTTTCACTCTCTCTGCGTCAGTTTTCCCACTGTTAAATGAACATACAGAAAAATTATTTAAGTCTAATACCTCAATGCTAAAAAAACTTAACTGAACGTCATTTTGATTAGTATTTAGTAATTTTACGGGTATTCTACCTTCCCTAGGACATACTATAGCACTAGCCATAAAAACTCCGTCACTCAACTGCTTGGAAACTACGACACAATCCTCTTTAATGTTTGTATCAAAATAATGAAATGACTCAGATCTCGCTGGTAAAGTAATAAAATTATTGCACCCAAAAAGCCCCATTTGCACTGGAAGAGTAATAGTATTATTTGTATAAGTATTCAAGTATTCTGTACAAAATCAATAACACATTGATATCTATTTAAAAAGTCTTGTCCCAAAATACCGTCCGTTCGACAAGGTAAATTTTTAAACACATAAAATTTATGTTCCCATTCGTCATTTTCCGAACCAAGTTTTAAATAAACATATCCTTCTGACTGTACACTTCCACCGATGCCCTTAATTGAAATCCTCTCATTATGGAATGGAATGTTTATACTTACTAAATATTCTAGCTTGACTACCGAGATCGAGGCTCCGGTGTCAAGTAACCAACACGAATTTGAATCAAATAACTTAAAGTTCACTGAATTTAAATTATGACAATTATTATTTAAATGATTATGGGCGAAAAAACCAATTTGGAAGTTCAGAATTATCTGAGTTTATGTTTTGTTGTGTCATGTCCGAAGTACACTCAGCTACATTAACTTGATGCTGATTATATCGACCTCTATAATTTTTATTATTAAAAATTCGCGATTTAGGTGCGCCTCGAGATGAGTTCGTAAAACCACCCCTACTATTACCACGACTCGAGTTTGTTCCGTAAGTGGTGGGTTGGCCTCTAAATCCACCCCTATAACCTCGGTTCCCTCCAAATGCTCCATATCCACGAGACCGACGTGTATAATAATTATTCGAATTACCTCTTGCTTGTCGATTAAAAGACATTAGCTGACCTTCCGGCGCAGACAGTTCCTCGTCCAAGGCACCTCGGATGGCATCCTTTAAAGTTGTATAATTCCTTGCTGTTATAATGGTACTGAGTCGACTATTACGTAATCCGTCGGCAAATCGTTTAATAGCGTTTTTCTCATTAATAGGTTTTAATATTTCGTATCTACTAGTATCCCCGTCGGCCTGCGCAATAGTCAACTCAACAAAAAGCTCTTCGATTTGCTTACCAAACTGCTCAACACTTGACCTGTCTTGCCGCGCACGCTGAAGCTGTTGCTGAAGAGCCGTGTCGGAAGCCCTGGACAGAAGGTGCTGTTTCATGTCCTTAACGAGTTCTGGAACAGATGAATATTTCCCACATATCCGCAACCTAGCGCTTTCCGAAAGTCTAGAATTTACTACGAAATTAATGAGTGCTTGTTTACCATCGCTATTTAACATACCATCATACATTTCTATGTTACGAATTAATTGTTTTGTTACATTTTCGTCTCCTGTCATAACAGGGAGCAAACTCAAGGCCGTTTTTAATTCAAACTTCTCCATATTGGCTTCTAATTTACTATCACAAGACGTATCACAAAGTTCTACTATTTTTGCATACAAAGTTTCCACGTTACTAGACAACGATTGTATATGACTCACAACATCATCAGATTTTTTGCTTATTTGTTGCTCACTAATTATCAGGAATACCTCATTAAACTTTTCATATAATATATTAGCCTCAGATAATTTTTCCGATTTTACTTTTAAAGATCTACGGCTTGCGCCTAATTTAATGAGATATTCTTTAATATATTTGATTTGCTCGTAAATAGTCTCAAGTTGTTCCATTAGGTTATATACATACTACAGTACAAGTGCAATTAAATGACGATTAAGTACTTATATTATAAGAATATAATTGAATAATATTGATTATGATTTTTTTTTTAACGTATAATGATTATAAAAATATATCTTTATAACATACCGCTATGATACCGCACTGTTACACTATATAAGTAGGCACTGACCTTTCACTTATTTTTGCACTCACACATTTTCATTTCTCGGCTCCCTACGACGCAAAAAACTCGCTGACCTCCTCAATGCAAATTCCTGAATTTCTGCCCGCATCCACTGCATCTGACACCTTCGATAAAGCTTACAGCCCACAAGAACAGCTCCAAAAACCATCAAAACGCATATTATCAGTAGGACGTACGAAGTCATCCCTGCATGGTACTTTATATCTGATACCGTGGCCTCGTTGTTGCCTGCCGCATTCTGGGCAATAATAACTTCGCTGCTTTTACTGGATTGTGAAGAACCCATTTTGATTTTTTGACGATAACTTGAAAGAACTTTCCACAAAGTATAATAGCAAGGCACACCGGCGAACGTTCAACAGAGAAGTTTTATAACACATTATAATTCAGTTCATAAATCGTGCACAAATCACTCAATGTTTATAATTCACTGTCCATATTCGGGCGAGAGGAATGCGTTATTCGACCGAGCCGAGCGCGCGGTAGCAGGGTCGCCATTTGGGGAGCGGCGCGGGATACGAAAGGCAAACAACAGAACTAGATGAAGTTTCGTTTATTACTGAATCATAACTGAGAATAAATGAACTTATGAACTATTGTTACACGTAATAGACATCAACATAATCTTAACATGACATACATCATAGTTCAGATAGCCGGCGGTCTCCCGGTGGCCGCCTCTAAATCTATTAACACGTTACAACATTCGTTTCATGAATAGAGAAATGCTAGATTTGAGCTTTTATTTAACTCGCCCAGTTAGTTCAACATTTATGGTAAATCTTCCAACTCAATTTTGAACCACTTTTCTTAAACCGATTGAGCTGAAATCTAGTGTACTAATTAAAGTTGGATGACAGTATTCTATGAGAATACAATCATCTATAAGTAGACGCCATAACAGAAAAGACCCTGAAGAAGACCTTGAAAGCGGTGGAATGATTGTCTGGAGGAGGACTTGAAGAGACTAGGCTAGGAAACATCTTGGAGGCGGGAGGCCAGAGACTGAACGAAGTGGAAGAAGATTTTAGAGGAGGCCAAGACCCATAAAGGGTTGTAGCGCCCATGGACAATATAATATTATGGTACCTTAGACTGGATTAGATTGAGTTGGAAGGTGGGCACAGGCATGTTTAAATTTAAGAGGATAAACCCAACCTGTTTGGGCTCATTTGACTTTTTTTGGTAAGCACTTCACAATGTTATTAGAGTTTAATAAAAGCTTGTCACTAAAATGTTATATTTGAAAAAGGCTTATTATTACTTACATTATTATTCTGATATGAAAGCCCCAGCTCTTAATAAAAATTCATAGTAGCAGTTATATTACGACATTAATAACACATAATGAGACCGATAAGAGCATATCTTATCGGTGTCATTACGTGAAAAGAAACACACGCAATATTTATTTTTTGCAAAATACTTAATGGATTGCTTTGCCTTCTATACTTTACTAGTGAACAGCCCACAAGCAAACAGGTAAGCACCACAAGTATTCACCAGAAGCAGGTAATGGGCGATCAAAATAACCGTAAATGATCAATCCGACTACGAAGGCACGTGCGGGATGGAGTTTGAAACCGGGACCTTTTACTCATCGGTTGCACCATTAGACCACTGAGCCACCACCACTTAAACCACAAACATTATCTTTTCAACATACAACAGTCTTTAGCGCTAGCGGGGCAGACAGAACCCAAAGTCATAAAAACAAAAGGACACGTTTAGCGTGTTAGTAGGCGTTAAGGTGGAAAGCAGAATCAATATAGTGATTGGTTTGATTCCTTAGATTTTCGCCCAATCCCTTTGACCAGCTTTTACGGTCTGCGCGGGAAGAAAAGCAATTCAATACTTATATTATTTTATTTTTATGATTTTTTTTAATGGTCTGTGATGTCATCCTTAACTAGCTGTCTAGTGATTGTAGGTATGGCATCGGATGCGTGTGCCAGGCCCCCCGAGCTACTATCTATGTACCGCATGCTGTGTACATTTTTTCAATCAAGTCATCTAGAAATTATCAGAACACGGTGAGTTCAAGAGGAAAATATTTATTAGTGCGCGCGCCACGCTGACCGCGCCGATCTGGTTGAATAGCTGTCGGACGAAGGTCGCCAGAAAAAATATATTGTTGCCAACTTCTATCGCACGAACGTCCAGTCAGTCGATGGTACATCTAGGTATAGATGGGGCTCCTAACGAAACTGCAAAATAAGTTATTATTTAGGGCTTCATCTTTTGAAATGTGACAGCTAGAGACATTTTCACAGAATGTGTATTTTTGGAGCTATAATAAAAACAATTCAAAAATAAGGGGCCCTGTACAAATTAATGTGGCTTTTAAAGTTTTTTTGTAGTTAAAACGTTCGATGACAGTACGTCACTGGGCGAGATTTTATAAGGATGCGTTGAGACAGAACGTCGAGGGGAGGGCAACTTTTTTTTGCTAATGTTCGCAGTACGTCTGGCGACGACTCTTTTCCATACTAGTTCTATGAAGAGCAGTATCTACTGTCATATTGTAAGCAACTTCATGTTTCTAACTGTCGTATTACAAGTGTTTTAAAGGTATCTTCATATTGCTATCTCGCTCGTTACCCACACATGTAAAACTCTCGCGTGTGTGAACTACGTCAACCGGCGTGAACGCATGCGCTTGCTTTCTTCAATCCAGTCAGCGCCGCTTTGCGAACTCCGCGTCTTCACTAAGGGCCAGGCTACACAAACGATAGTTTACCAACCGAATAGTTTGATCGGTTGACAAAAATCAATGCACCAGTACTCGAGTGCGCACACGGCACCAACTCAACTGTTTAATCAATAGAATCAAGACCGATCACCAACTAAATAGTTGGCCAATCGACGTAAACTCCACGGTTTTGTATCACGGGGCGCACACGACCAATCGTTCAGTCGGCGACCGACTGTTCACTCAGCCGTCAACTGTATCGGTGGAAGGACGCTAGCGCAATACGCGGTAAAAATGAAAGATTCGCCAGCTTCACCTTCGTCTGCCTCGCCTTCATCAGCTAGTCGTAGACGATTTTGGGAAGTTAATTAAGTTGGTAGAAGCTCGGCCGCCTTTATATAACAATAATTGGCCAAGTGCGAGTCGGGCTCGCTCACGAAGGGTTCATTTACACCTAACAAAAGTTTGCACTTTAAAACCTAATATTTCAGAAACGGATCTTAAAATCGAAAAATGGTGTTCTCAACTTTACAAGACCTATTCAACAATGCCACAATGAGTTAGTAGAGCTCCTACTTTACTTGAATAGGACATCATCATCATCATCAGGTCTTTCTAGTCTCCACTGCAGGAGCACGACCACCACGAATAGGACATACACTAAAAAAATTGTTTTCAAGATTGTTTTCTACATACAAATTAAAATGATACCAATGGCAAGAAAAAGTTGTGGGAGGAAATATGTTTAGAAATTTTGCCTAATTAGAACGAACTCAATATTGAAAATAAAAGCAAAACTTTCTTCATTCTGCATTTTGTTACAAAGGCTATAATTTTTTTTATTATACATTTTGGACATTTTCATTCTTGATATCTTGAATAATGCCATCCACACCACAAATTAGTAGAGTATGGTCCACACCTCTCAGCTCAGACGACCGACTGAATAGTTGATCGTATGCATACATAGCCAACTAAACTGTTTAGTTGGATAGAAGTTGGTGGTGACTTCCAATCCAACCAAACAGTTTGGTTGGACAAATAATCAGTCGTGTAGCTTGGCCCTAAGAGTTAATCGTAAGTGAATTTTGTACATCTTATTATTTTGTATGTTTAGTTACGAAAATTGCGATAGTTTTTTTGTATTACGTATAAAATAAGTAAAGTTAAATGTGTCAGTGCCTACTATATATATACCCTTATGTCATGACAATAATGAATGATTAATTTATAATTTCAGATGTCAGCTAACAGGCTCACAAAACTGCCATTTAATCTCTTTGATGACCTGTCATCAAATTTTGAAGCTAAACTAGAATTGTATAAAGATTACAACGAAGATTTCAGCTCAGTTACCAACTATGAGCCACAACAGCCAACAGATCTAGAAGACGGCTTGCAAGATGCTATACCAGAACCAAATGAAAATTCATCATCCATTTTGACATATTCGCAGCCAGTGATCCTTTAAGGCGAAGTGAGTTCAGACTCTGAACCCACTTCGCCTTAAAGGATCACTTATTTGTCCATCTTTCTGCCTGTCAAAACCTTTTGCTAGGGAACGCGTGGACTTTTCAATCTGTAAAAATCAAATTTATTAGTCAAAGCAATCGAAAGATTGGCAAGTAATTTCCGGTGGCCGTAAAACACAAAATTTGGCATGTAACATGTACTAACTACAGGTATAGCGCAAATTGAGGAAGAATCAGAAAGCTTTTGATTTTTTAATGAAATAAATGTATGGAACCCTCCTTGCACGACTTCGACTTGCACTCGGCCGGTTCTTGCCGTCTCTTATCAGTTATCACAAATTACTTCCGCTAATCGTAAGAATGTCCTCTGTTTGTCATGAGAACCAGCTGCCCACTCCTGCAGATTATAGCAGATAATGCTGCTCTTCTGAACTGCACGTATTTGTGGTTGATATCAGCTGTCATCGTGAGAACCAGCCGCCCACTGCTGCGGATTATAGTAGATGATGCTACTCTTCTGTACTGCACGTATTTGTGGTTGATATCAGCTGTCAGCGACAGACTTGCGCACACCGTAAGAATCAGCTGGCCACTCCCGCGGATGATGCTACTATTCATCCAGCTGCCCACTCTTGCAGATGATGTTACTCTTCTGTACTGCACGTATTTGTGGTCGATATCAGCTGTCAGCGACTAACTTCCGCGCAGCGTGAGAACCAGCTGTCCACTCCGGTGAATTTGGGACGATAGCCATGTGAACGTATCGATTGCGAGGACGACCGTGGTACGTGATATGTTTTATCATTATATTGTTGTGCTGTCCAAGAAAAGATGTTTCAATATTTTGCATAAGCTGCGCCTACTGCAAAAGGAACTTTTTTGTGGATTTCAGGATTGTTTTAATTATTTTTCATCACTTAATTCATTTCAGAGCCCTGAATCTCCTTCTTTCCTCTTCTTTAGGTCTTGCACCTTTACCGTAAGACGCTCTGAATACATACAATAAAATAAATAAATATATACGGACAAATCACACAGATTGAGCTAGCCCCAAAGAAAGTTCGTGTCTTGTGTTATGGGATACCTACTAACTCAACGATTTCATATTTTATAATAGATACACATATAGATAAACATCCAAGACCCAGGTCAATCTGAAAAGATCGTTTTCCATCTTGACCTCACTGGGGATCGAACCCAGGCCCATCCGTATCACAGGCAGGCATGTTGACCGCTGCGCAACGGAGCTCACAATAATTTGCTGCCAGAATTACTAGTCTAACATTCAATCATTCGATTGATCACGGCTGGTAATCGATAATGGAACAATAAAAATTAAAAGGTTCAGTAACCGCATAATTTGCTGTAAATACTTCACTCCCACCGACCTTCAATACCAACAACCGCCAATGACCTGATAATTGGCAATGGACACTTGTCTTCGCGAGCGTAATCGCCGCTCGATTCTGCAACCGACCGGCGTGTCGGTCACGAATCATGCTACAGTAATAATTATCAGCGTTAATGAAGCCATTTATGGTCTCTTTATGGAGATGCGTTTATACCTTCAGCAGTGAAACTTTTGGCTCTCTAACGATGTCTTTGGACTAAACGGCGACTAAGTGGCATACTGCAGTAAACACTACATACATACACATACTTGCGGGGTAGACAGAGCCGTACAACCCAAGGGCCGCTTTTAGCGTAATAGTGGGCGTAAAGGTGGAAAGCGGAATCAAAACAGACGGACCCTTCAACTGAACATCCCTTGACTGGCTTTTACGGTCTGCGCGAGAAGAATAGTAACTGGTATATCCTATATTTTCCTTTTCTCCCAAACCATGGAAGAAACCAATAATTTTACAACTGGCAATGAACACTATACTCTTCTTAATTCCACAATGGAGCCGAACAATCACAAATCCCGGTGTGGCAATAGTTAACGTTTAATGAAGTCATATTCATGGCGTCTTTATGTCGACCGTGTTCGAATTAGGATCCTGTCTCTACGGCGCGTAACAAAACACTGAGCATGGTAGTACTATTAATTCTATGGCATGGGTGCGTTTCCATTGAAGATACACTGTGTAGCGGAACAGTGCGAAGATACTTGATGAGGCTGTGGGAAAATCTCTCAGAAAATTGAAGCGATGCTGTTGGTGGAGTTTTCCTCGCCACTTTGCTCCCTCGCTCAACATTGACGGAAAGCAGCATATTCTTTGTCTATCGGGCTGAATAGCGACGAAGTGAAAATTAAGTCGATGATTAATGAATGGCACAAAGAGATTAATGAATGAAACTTGTACCGGCTGTTGTTAAGGCCGTAATGTTTCGCATCTGCGCTTCGGAGCGGACACTATGACATAATGTCTCAATTGGTTAAGCTTCTTACTTTACCTTCTATATATTCTCGCGCACCTATGAGCATTGAGGTAATAATTATACTCAAATCTTTGAGTTATAACGCTCATATAAGTTTAATTGTGCTCTAAAATATTATAATAACATAAGTGGGAGTCTTAGCAACACAGAAACACATGTAGTGCTGTGTAAACTAAAGAACCGTTGAATTATAGCATAATATATTATAGCGAATTAATTGAGTTATCCTATCCTAACTTATAAATGCGAAATAAATTAGTTTTTTCTATTTCACGCTTTAATTACTGAACCAATCGCGATGAAGTTTGCAGACACGTTATCTGGGGTACGAAGAACGACAAAGTGCACCTTTCATCCAGGCTAAAAGTACTGTTCCCGAAGAATTGACATCAACGCGTGCGGATACGCGGGTAAAAGCTAAATTATAATAAAGTACATTTTATATGCGCCGTGTGATTCCCGGCAGAGTAGAATAGGACCACTCCAAGTCATCCCGTGGATGTCGTAGAATGCGACTTAGGAAGCACACTCGTTTAGATTGTGTTACCCGTCTGGCCAGCGTGGAGAGTGATCGCTCTGGCTAATATATAGGCTTTAGTGGTTCAGAGAGGCTCGTGCTCCTGCAGTGGAGACTGTATTGCATATTTTATGCTCATAGAAAGACCACAACAAATTTTGACACAAGTCTGATCTCAAGGGAACTACATTCCGATGCTTACTTTATGGCGGCTCGGAACTTGCGCGATGTTCCGAGCCGCCAAAGTCTCCATCGGACTTGTACCTAGGTAAATTAAAGAAGTATATTAATCATAGATTTATTCAGGCGTCGCAAAAATTGCCCTGTAGAAAAGTATCTGCTGAGTTCCACTTCAGTAACAGAATTTTCTTATCCAATTGAGCTGTGCTGTGTAGTTGTGTACCTAAATATTTACTTTTAACTCGTCTTTTATATAACGATGTTACAACTACTCAAGATTTTATAAAACGCGTCAAGGTCGCGCAGTCGGAATAACATCAAGATGTTTTCGTTCCCGAAAATCGCCACAAACTATTTTGATACAATTGTACTCGCGTCTTTTATTTCAGACGACCTTGTGCTCTAATGAATGATTAAAATTCAGTTGAATCTTTTTTATAGCTCGTACTACATTTACAATGTCTCTTGAAGTTGATTGATGTCGCTGTGAGCGTGATTTCTGCGTATGAAATTCATTAACATTTTCTCTCTCTTAATAAACGTCTTAAAAAAAGAGTGTCTCAATTCATCAGAATATTTTTTGTAAGCCAGGTTAACTTTCCAATTAGTCCCACATAAATATCATCAAAATCGTTCGTCGTCAGCGTTTTGTAGCTTGGTTGAAGGCAGTTAATTGAATTAATTCCCTTACCCAAAGCCTGTTCAGTTAAGCGCAGTTAATCTAAGTTGTTTATCATCTCTCGCAGGCGCCGCCGCGACTCCGCGAGCTGTGTATCTGAGCTTGTACATCTCAATATAAGCCCATTTTAGGCTTATTTCCTACAAAAGAGTGCTAAGTGAGGCGAGTAGACGTAGCTATGTTCTGCTTCCGAAGTTCAAAGTTTCGTTAGGCGAGTTTCCACCAAAGATGTGCTGATTAGGGGAGTTTGAAAACGTTATAAAAGTGTTTTTACACCATAGCTGAGCAGAACAAAATGTACTTATAGCGGACGTATGAAATAAAAAGTAAAACTCATATTGCGTTTGCGATAATTTAAATATTTATCGAAATCCACGGCGATATATATATTTACCTATTTTGGAAGTTGGCTAGTTTACCTTAGAACTAAGATAATGTAACCCCGCCGCGCTCCACCGCACAGCTTTGAGTAAAACGCAGTCTTAGAAGCCGCGAGAGCCACTACGTAATAAAGCTAGTCAAATGGCCGCGGTACTGGTAGCACTTTGTTCTAGCCGCGGGCGCAGGGGCTCAGACGTGCTCGGGGTATAATGGGGTAATTATTTTACTGTCCGTCGTTGGCCCACTTGCTAATGGCACTAGCTAGCCATTCAGATAACAATCGGCAGCGCTATAAGGCGTCGCATTACGCACGCCGCTTACGCATGAATTAGTCGTAAAATGTGCGTAAAAGTATTTAAATTGTCGTAACATGTTTTGTATGGTAAGTGAAGCGTGCCGATCGGTGACCGAATTCCATTTATTTGCCGATCCTCGGCCGAATCATTCAAAACGAATTCATCTTCGTATCGAGCATGTTAACTAATACCGGGTGACAGATTGTTTGACATGCCTAAAGGCATTTGATATGATGGGAGTTCGAAGTTATCATTATAGGTATTAGGTCAGCCAGTAATATTTACTTAGTAAAGACTATCGATACCTTTGATTGTACAACTTTTCTACAAAAATAAAGCAATGACAGTGTCCTGCTTTTATCATGAAAAGCTGAAGTAAAGAATGAGAGTTTTCATTAGCGTGTGTAAGAAGTCATTCATCAACCGATAAAAAACGGAGGTGGTTATCAAGTCGGTGCATATATATTTTTTATGTACCTATGATGTTTGATAATTATTTTTTTATTAGATTATATCCAGTCAAAAGGGACTTTGTTTCGGTCAGAACAAGCTAGGTTCTACAATAGGTAAACTTCTAAAGCATAAAATTTAAAAGTGCATATCAAAAAGTATCATTTTCAATACATTTGCTAATAATACGGTTCTTATGACACCCAAATCTGTATCGTAATGATGAATTTACGCCACTAGTGCTTTTTACTTTACACCAATCACAGCCGCTCAATAGCCCAATGCTACAGATGCAAAATTTAAACTTCTTCATAGAATCCGAGCAAAGAGTTTTAAGTTCAGCATGAAAACTTTTTCTGATTCGTGCGATGTGATTTTTTAACCGACTTCGAAAAGGAGAAGATTAACAATGTACTTTTTTGGAGAAAATAAACCTCAGTAAATGAACCTGATTATTAAAATGTATTTTTACAAACTGCTTTAGTTCCTAACTTTTTAAATTCCTTATTTTCTGAATTGCAATCTTGTTTTATTTTATGGTAATCGCAAATGTATTGAAAAACGTCGTATGATACTCGTACGGTAAGCTGTCTAATAAAGTCGTCGGTTTATTAAGCACTTGGCTTCGCCTCGTGCCTACAAACACCTCGACTTACCGTACTTGTATCATAATGTACTTCTTCTTCTTCCTTTACCTTATCCCACTTTTTTATGTGGGGTCGGCACAGTATGTCAGCTCTCTCCACCTTGATCTATCATCTACCATAGCCTTTGTCACTCCCCTCCTGTTCATACTCTCCTTGACTCCATCGATCCATCGTTTCTTAGGTCTTCCTCTGTTCCGCGTACCATCTACTTTCAAATCGAATGCCTTTCTTGTGATATGAGTTTCTTCTCTCCTCATCACATGTCCATATGTATTGTATCATAATGTACTATTACAGAACAATTATTAAATTTATTCTTAATAGCATCAACACCAATACATTTGCATCTATCATACGTAAAAAAGTAGTATTTTTAATTGTTATCTAATGGCAATCAATTTAGATATAATAGTAAAGGAGCCAGATGATCCCCGCCATGATTGACACGTCTAATATCCACTCGTGCCGATATAATTAGTGGCTACCGGCGGCGGGCGGCGGCGGCAGGCGCTGAAAGAACATAAATCCATCAAGTATATCCAGAGATTACGTCGACTCCAGTCGGCTTCGGCCGAAATGAATGATGCCGCGATGAGCGCGCATTGTACGCGCTTGATAAATACCATCGGTAAATAGACACTTCTTAGGGTTGCCACTCACCTTCTTTAAGTATGTCACAGATGACGTCACACTTCGCGGCCGTCGGCCGAAATGAATGATGCCGCGATGAGCGCGCTTTGTACGCGCTTGATATATATACCATTGGTAAATAGTCACTTCTTAGGGTTGCCAGTAACTTTCTTTAAGTATGTCAGAGATGACGTCACACTTCGGCCGTCGGCCGAAATGAATGATGCCGCGGTGAGCGCGCATTGTACGTGCTTGATAAATACCATCGATAAATAGACACTTCTCAGAGTTGCCAACCACTTTGCTCTTCGTTAATTTTGAATACCATCCTCACCTGGTTGAAATATCTAAAATTCGTTCTTATCCCCTTTCCTCATCTCTTATCATTAGAGATTGCAATGCTTTGCCTGCGTCTGTGTTTCCGAGTGCATACAATCTGTATCTTTTCAAAGTTAGAGTAAATAGACTTTTTTTGGGCGAACTTGTTTCATTTTGATTGTATCTTTGCCTCAGAACGCGATGATGGTCAAGGGCCATACCATTTCTTAATAAAAGAATAATGATTCCATTTTCTTGATTATTTATTAATTCAACAATTTTGCCTGAAACAATAGCTAATTGATAGATAAATTATCACGTATAAGTTTCATTAATAGTCAGTTGTAAGAGCTGACAAGTGACACCCCTGGTCCGGCGCTCCGGTGCTGGCGGCGTCTGGCGTCCGGCGTCCGGCGCGGCGCTGTCGGCGCTCGTCATCCAAATTGATTGCGACAACAATAGGCCCGACTTTTTGCTGCGACTAATAATACTCGCAAAAAATGTCTAATTACCAGCCCCGCAAAATATCTTGTTAATTTGGTCCGTCGCGCTATAAAGTGATTAGCTCATTGTGTTAACTCTCAATTATTGTTTTACTTTCAAAGTTGGATTATATATTTTTTGAATATTAATGGTTGCTAGCGAGCGAAAAAACTAGGTTTTGCTAAGACTTCATACGCGTTATTTATAACCTATTTATTGTTAACAAAGGTAATTTTTTTTTAAACTTTTAAAAAAATAAGTAACCATCGAAATCCAGCCCGTGCGTGGTTTTTGTGTCGAGCAGACAAATTTGTGTAAATTAGAAAAAAACATTAATAATTAAATCTTTACTAATTTTCAAAGTAATAAGTACGAAGAAATAATAAAACTAACAGATAACCTATAACTAGACCGGCTGGACATACAAAAGTAAAACAAACAACATATACATAGATCTTATAATTGAACTAGGCGTATGTAAGGGACAAAGCGATAATTCGAAATATATGTTAAACAATGTTATGGGTGAATTAATAGCCACCAACGGTCGCCCATTCATCACGCCATGAATGGGGACTATGGTGTGGAGTCGCCGACGTACCGCTCAGTTGTATGGGCAGCCAGACTGGCAGAGCGACACGCTTGTTTCCCGGTGAAAGAGCGTGACGCGGCGGGTTTGAGGTATCTTTGACTAAGTTCGGTGTCCCAGTAAGCGTTCCCATTTATAGCAATTCCGCATGCTTGATAACCCCTGGCATGATTACTAATCAGGCTAATCGGGTTGTTCTTGTGTGTGTGTTAGATTCAAGATTCAAAACTCATTTCAATTCAGAAAATAGGCCCTTGCAGGCACTTTTTCACGTCAAATCACATTTAAATTATCTTATTAAGTATTATGCATTTACTAATTATTGTTCAAAAGCTACAGACTACTAGTATTTCGGAACCGATGGTCTACAAACCGCTGCCTGTGTTCAGACATAAAATGTCTTGAGCTCTTCTTTGCTTCGAGTTATTATTAGATACCAGTTGTTAGGCTCTTGATCACTTAGACATAAGTTACTAGTGGCTCTGTGAGCTATACACCTCGCTAGTCTGACTTGGGATTAAAATTGAATAAATGCTCATTCATCACGCACTCAAAACAAAGACCTAAAGATACGTTTGAAAATATAAATAAAATTACAGATACAAACGAAGAGAAGGCTATGCTAAGTTTTGTTTTATAATCACCGTAAACAGATAATTGTCACTAATGCCCCTAAGTTTAGTGGTGTTAACTTCCATTCTGCCAACTTGGCATTTCGAAACACTTTGAAAATCTGAATCGACTTAGTAAAACAATCTATATAATTTTCGAAACAGCTCACAATTTTACGAGAATCAGTTGAGGAATGCAACCTGTAGAGGAGAACAACTCGACAGACATACCTCATAATTTTTTTGGCAAAATGCTGAAACAGTGTCGCTTCGCTCTAGCGCGGTCAATAACAGCTTTACAGTTTTATGGTAGTACAGAGAGGGTCGTGCTCCTGCAGTAAAGACTAACAAAAACATGTTGATTGATTGATTGACAAGCTTTGGCTTCTAATTATTATATATTCCAACCAGTATCAAAGTCCTGCTTAGATTATAATATGCTGCAAACGTACGCAACGCATAATAAAATTAAAAACAAAGCCATGATTTGAAATATCGATGAATTGAAATAAGTTATGGGCGAGTTAATGAGAGCCATAACGGTCGCCCATTCATCAGCCGTGAATGGAGTGTATGGTGTTGAGTCAGCGCCAAACCATAGAGTTGAAATACTCAGCCAGGTTGGCGGAGCGCCCACTCACTGTCTCCCAGAGAAAACGAATGACGAGGCTTTTAGGGTGTTCGACGAGAATAAACCTTAATTTGTTGGAGTGGATGAATGGGTGCAGAATTCTTGTCATGAAGCTATAATATAAGACTTGAAAAAAACTGAGTAGATAACCTGAAGACGAGACATTGCGGTGATGCGTAAAAGATATATCAGACGACAAGCGATGACATGGATTGACGGAAAGGTTTTATGCTTTGTACTTTTTTACCAAACTGACCCACCCAGAAGAAGAGTAATGTTTTTCGTGCGTATGTATGTAAGTATGTCTGTTCCATTGTGGCCTCTTGTAGCCTAAACGGCTTGGCGGATTTTGTAAAGTGTCAGGTGTCATTAGGTTTGTATTCATCCCCGGAGTGTCATAAGCTATGTAACTACAGAGGCGTACACTAAGAGATCATAAGTGCAGTCATAGCTCAATGTTTATATTGCCGTACAGTGCCGACCGTCCCTCTTTGTGTGAGTGGGCTCCATAATACACACTTACAAAAGATATACCTTAGTGACTAATCACGCACACATTGTTGTCAAATAATGCAAATAAAAATCAACCTTGATTCAAAAGATATATGGCTCAATACGCAGTTGGCACAAGAATCCCTTATACAGGAATATTATATAGATATCCATAGTTTACTTAGTATAATATTGTGCACACTGATTTCTTATCAATCACGTAAACCGGAACAAATAAAAATCAACCTTAACTGAACGTATATAAGGTTTTACAACAGAATAATCGCAAGGCCTATATTGTAACTAACCTCACAGCGGCTGTTGTTTTGCTTTCGGACATGATTAGTCATATTCCTTATTTCGACGAATGAATCATAGATGCAGTGGCCTGTCGGAAGGTTTACACATTTAAACACCTTCTCCGAACATTTATGACCACGGTTCAAATCAGGCTATAAACCTTTATTATTGCGTTTTTTTATTATTGTTCGGTTTTTTTTATATATTTCAATATATTTTATGCCACGAAAAGCGTAGCACTATATTTTGAGTAGACAGGTAGTAAGGTAATATTATAAATATAAATATTTAAAAAAAAAAACAAAAAAAAATATCGAATGACATTTTATTTCAATGTTTGAAACCAATTGTTAAACATATATTTTCCTATCTATTTCATATGGTTAATTACAGCTTAAGTATTCGTTTTCGTGATGAAAAGAAATTGAAGCTATCTAACCACAGAAATATTACAATTGTTACTATCACGCGGCGGCACTAGAAATTTTTTAGTAGACTCATTAAAAAATATTAACTTAATATACACTATTTTTTACCTAATTTTACTTTACACAAAATATTTGATAGCAGTCTTCAACCTTTTCCTCAAGCAAGCGCCGCCGCATTGACCCAGCTATTTTTCATTACGCATTCATTATCATTTCGTAAACAGAATTGAAACTAATCCGCAACGATTTATATATTTTATCAATTTATATATTTTATATATTTTACTAACTTGATACAAAATGAATAATTAAAAAAAGGAAATGATTACACGGTTGGTAGTTATAACACTTTTAACAGTATGTGTTTAATATTTCGTATAACCACCGTTATTATCTATACATGCCTGTAGGCGTCTACGCATGGAGCCTACAAGATTTGCGCATATATCTGTCCCAGTAAAACTGTTCCAGACTTCCATGCAATGAGATACTAATTGTTCTGTATGTCTCTCATCCCTTGCTTTCCACCTTTGCACCATTAGGCCCCATAGATTTTCTATGGGGTTGAGATCAGGGGATCGCGCTGGCCACGGGATTACTTTCACCTCGGGATGTGAATTGAACCACTCACGCACAACACTCGCTCGGTGTATAGGGCAATTGTCTTGAACAAAATGTATTTGTCTCATTTCGTCGAAAGGATATACAATTCGCACACTAGGCAGCATCGTGTCATTTAGCACTTCGACGTAGTCCAAACTGGTAGCACGGGAAGTAATGCACACTAATTCACCAGGTCCTGCTGCACTCATCCAGCCCCACATATTTACTGATATTCGACCAGATGAAGTATTGGGAATTACATTTTGCTCTGTCCAACGTGTGTTATTTCTACGCCATAAGTGAAGTCTACCCTTCTGGTTAGACATAAATGATTTCTCATCCGTAAAAACAGTACTCTCCCAATCAAAATCTATATATTCTCTTGCGAAACGTAGCCGTTCCTCTTTGTGGCGCATTGACAAATATGGCTTTCGTGCAGGTTTTCTATGATGCACACCATCTTCATGCAGTGCACGACGAACAGTTGGCAACGACACGTTAAATAACTCCGCGAAATGTCTGGTGGGCATGAAACCATTGCCTTCATATTCGTTTAACATCAGACGTCGCTGAGTTTCGCTGAGAAGCGACGGCCTTCCACACCGCTGACGACTAGCTAGGCTGCCCTCATCACCAAATCTCTGCACCCAACGTTTTACTGTCCTCCACTATAACAAAAGAAAACTAATTAAGTTTATTAGGAATAGATTGAAATTCGATATTTTTCTTATTGTAGGATGACTTTGGCATTCACACAGTAACACTATAATAAAATACTTATTATAACAAATTGAATTTAATTGCGGTGATTTCACTACTAAAATGTATAAATCAATATTGTTACATATATATAAATACAATAGGTATTACTCACACTTAATCCCGTCTCATTAGAAATTTGAGATATATTTTGACCACTATTATGCAAATCAATAATTTTTGCCTTTGTTTCCACATTAATGTTCGCTTGCATTTTTAAAGGTGTAATGTAAGGTAATCACAAGAAGCAGTTATAGTTAGAAAGCACGTCAACTTGTCGTCACAATTCAACTACAACGAATAAGAAACTTGATTGTCTCCCGTCTCATATGGCTTTTTTAATTCACCGTCAACTTACCATTTATGATTTATGGATCTGTGACCGTCAATTATTACTTTAGTTTAGAATAAGAAAACAAACTAGGAAAAAAATTCTATGGATAAAAACATGACATCGCCAACCAAGATTGGAACCTGCGTCCCCTCAGTCGCTATCTATGCATTAATTTCGAAGCGCTTAACCGCTAGACCAACTAGCTACTTGATGAGTTGACGAATTGATCGTTAATATTCCTTTAATACACTTTTGTGTGCATGTGTGCGTATTCCATCTTATTAACTTGTGAAACGACATCGTAAACGTAAGGTCGTAAGTACAATTTGTTCTTTATGCTAATGATTACGGAAACTATGACTGCACTTCTGATTCTTGACTGTACGTGAACTGTAAAAATCGGCAGTTGAGTTTCTAAACTTTTAAATAATGCAACTTATTTCGAAGAGACAATCACTATAAAGCGAAATAAAGGTTTCGAAAGAATAGAGATTTAACGTGGTACATAGATTGTAGTTCTCAACTACAATCTTACACTTCAAATCTCCATCCACTGGTACTATTAATTTATAGTGTCGTCCGAAGAATGGATTTTTGGATTTAATGCTACTTATGTTGCCTATTCTATTAGCAATTGCATGAAACAAACCTGGCGAGCGACAATATTGTGAACACATGCTAGTCATCGAGCGAATAATACAAATTGTATGCTTGCTTGCGAGGATGATGATGTCAATTTAATTATATATAGATCACGGCACTTATTTATACTAATACCAACACGATGTAATACCTATGTCTCACAAAATAAATTAATCTGAAGTCTACATTACGTGAACTTTCAAGAAAGACTTAGGGTACTTTCTCACAACCAGCCATTTTATATTCCTTCCCGCAAAGAAAACATGATAGCGTCGGGCTTCAGTCGAACTTTATAGCGGAGTTCAGGCCAAAAGCTCGGAGAATATATAGCAGCACGTTTATCGGGCCTACATAACGTGGAACCGATATTTTACGGGGCAATATGACGCCGACGAGGTGAGACGGGTGGGACGCGCCGCGCCGCATATATCTCACATAGACCTCTAGGTATTAAAATAAATCTACGAGTACTCGTAGCTAACAATATTGGAATATTTGTATTTTGTAGAATGTGTCGTCGGTATATTCTCTCTTCAACTCTCACACACGCACATGCAACATGGATATTATAGCAAAAATATTCACTGTACAAGTTTTTTTTATTAAACATTTTAACCAACTCCCGAAAAGAAAAGCCCTTTATTTCGTTAATCGCTGAACAGCTTTTAATAAAACATATCTAAAAACTATTGATAGAAAATCTGGTCTCATCCATAGATTTTCACGGACAGACCATGTTTGTTTGTTTGTTTTTCGTATGTGTAAGTGGCCAACACAGGTGTCAGATTTTTCAAGCTGCCTTAAGGCATCTGACATAGCTTAACGACTGCCATCAACGAAGACAGCCGGGACCAATTAACGTGCCTTCCGAAGCACGGAGGAGCTCGAGATATTTTTATGCCACTTGCGGTCATCCATCCAAGCAGGGACTGCACCAGGGGTTGCTTAACATACGTAAGCGCTCATAGAGCTCACACCCACTGGACCATCGGCTGAGGAAAAGTTTTCCGATAGCTTGGTCTCAGTGCTTACGAATATGGATGTGGTGATCAGCTTCTTTCAGAAATTTACAAGAATAGTCTATTCTGGATAGAAGTCTAGGCCATCGTCACACTTGCTCCCGCACTATTTTATATGTTATCCTCAGAATTTATCATAATATGACACCTTTACGAGCAGCCATGGTCGTCGTGCCTACGTTAGTGGTTCTATTATTTAATTTGATTTTGTGTTTCTTTACTTATCTTAGAGCATTTACCCTATTACTTATCGATTAAATGGTAAAATTTCTTTCGCTTGGCGAAAGTGTCGTGATATACAATAAATGCCATAAAATTTCAAAGAATTAGCATTAAGTCAAAGATAAGATATATATATATAACTCCTTCATCGCAACAATCTATATCTCGCTTGGACTATAATAGGTAAGTCCGATGGTATTCAGAACCGCTTTAAAATGGAGCAGGGAGAATTAAATCATGCAACTTATGTGCATACTCTCCGAAATGCAGCCACTAAAATAAATACTAACTGGCTTTGAAGCAAGGGTTTTTGATGTAGCCTATGCTTCTATCTACCACATACAGAGTAAAGACGCGATCGCATAAAGCAACCCGGGAGCCACACAAAGAGTTTTAAAGGCGAGCCATAAAAGTAGATGCGGGCGGCCTCTCGTCCTTTAGTGTCTCTAGCATTTGCACACAAATGGCCGACCCCAACACCGCACGTCACTCCGCAAAATGTGATAAGATACAATACTTGTTTTACTGTCGTCACCAAAAAGTACTTAGGAACATGGGATTCTCACACAGTAACACGTCTGCACTACTTACGGAGTAGGTAGACTCAAGGACATAATACGAACCCAGAGATCATTGATGGAACTCAACAAAATTGCATTGTCGTATGGTACTCTAAATAACATTTCCCGCCAAACGTCGTCAAAAAGATGGCAATTTGGTATTTTTAATGTTAAGTAATTATTTTGATAACCTAGACTAAAAACAACTCGCAGACACTGATAAATCGAAGTCACTCGGGGCCGTCACAAATATGTTACAGGCTGCAATAAAAGTAGATGAGAGCAACCTCTAAGAGGTAAATTCTAGTGACTGTATAGTACTAGACTTGTAATTTAGCCTAGTGTTTACACGCAAATGGTGACCCCAGACGTCACTTCATGGACATCATAGTTCTTGTTGCTTTAGGCGCTGTGTATCCAGTGAGCTTCCATGCTGGTCTGGAAGAATAGAAAAAAACATAGAATGTACCAGATGCTTCTCTTCCCGTGCAGATCGTAAAAGCCGATCGAGGGAACGGGCGTCAGGAATCATCTCAATAGGCGATGCGACTAGCAACCCATCACTATTTTGATTCCGTTCTCACCTACAAGCTCACCAAAAGGCTAAATGTGGCCTTAAGGTTTTAAGGACCTGGGCTTTGTCTACCCCGCAAGGGAAATAGACGTGATAGTTTGTATGTATGTATTATCCAGTGAGATATTAGGACGTGATTAATAAGTTTACAACTTAGAGTTAATTGACGAATACAACCAAATCTACTGGGGCTAGAAAGAGTGTAAAAGGAGAGCAATAAAGATAGATGTGGGCGACCTCTGTCTTAGGGCCAAGCTACACGACCGATTTTTTGTCCAACCAAACTGTTTGGTTGGATTGGAAGTCACCACCAACTTCTATCCAACTAAACAGTTTAGTTGGCTATGTGCGCATACGATCAACTATTCTGTCGGTCGTCTGAGCTAAGAGGTGTGGACCATACTCTACTAATTTGTGGTGTGGATGGCATTATTCAAGATATCAAGAATGAAAATGTCCAAAATGTACAATAAAAAAAATTATAGCCCTTGTAACAAAATGCAGAATGAAGAGTTTTGCTTTTATTTTCAATATTAAGTTAGTTCTAATTTGGCAAAATTTCTAAACATATTTCCTCCCACAACTTTTTCTTGCCATTGGTATCATTTTAATTTGTAAGTAGAAGACAATCTTGAAAACATTTTTTTTTAGTGTATGTTATATACAAGTAAAGTAGGAGCTCTACTAACTCACTGTGGCATTGTTGAATAGGTCTTGTAAAGTTGAGAACACCATTTTTTGATTTTAAGATCCGTTTCTGAAATATTAGGTTTTAAAGTGCAAACTTTTGTTAGGTGTAAATGTCTCTAGCAACTTAATTAACTTTCCAAAATCCTCTACGACTAGCTGATGAAGGCGAGGCAGACGAAGGTGAAGCTGGCGAATCTCTCATTTTTACCGCGTATTGCGCTAGCGTCCTTCCACCGATACAGTTGACGGCTGACTGAACAGTCGGTCGCCGACTGAACGATTGGTCGTGTGCGCCCCGTCATACAAAACCGTGGAGTTTACGTCGATTGGCCAACTATTTAGTTGGTGATCGGTCTTGATTCTATTGATTAAACAGTTGAGTTGGTGCCGTGTGCGCACTCGAGTGGTGTGCTGGTGCATTGATTTTTGTCAACCGATCAAACTATTCGGTTGGTAAACTATCGTTCGTGTAGTCTGGCCCTTAGTTTATCGCATTTGCATACAACGTCACTCGCGGACACTCAAAAGACACAAGACATATATGTATGTCCTAATAGTAGCAAAAAACAAATTCTAACGAACAAAAGTAGTTCAGTGAAAAACAAACGCTATAGTGTATCAATACGCTATAGCCTTAACAGTTAGTAGAGCTAAACACTGAGATGTACATATATGATATACGGACTGTGTGACGTTCGCGGAACAATCTCGGAATAAATCTAATTAAACTTTGATATCTATTGTACACGTAAAAAAATCGGTTGTTTTTTGATGGCGGAATTGTATAGACACGTCCAGTTAGCTTAAGTTTACATAAAAAGTTAAGCAAAACCTAAACGAGGAAAATCAGCCTACACTGCCTTTCAGCATTCCGTGTCGCTGGATGAGTAGTTAGAAAAAGGACAATTTATAAATTGAGGAAAAAAGACTATTTCATGTTTCAATATTGTTCTATTTTAAACCTAGGTCATCAGCTTCGTGACGGCAATGTGACGTAAAAAGGCACCGAGTGGCCGCTTACGTATGGTTTTATTGATTATCCTCAATGCAAAACCAGTGAAACGATCGTAAATAGTAAAACGTTGCGTAAAATTTCACTAGCCAAATTGAAATATATTTTTTAGTACAACTCTAAAAATAAATTGTACTGACGTACAATTAACTACAAATCTGTGTGGCAATTCCGGTGTTTATAATATAAACTATAATGATCATCACCATCATCTCAACCACAGAAAGTCCACTGCTGGACATAGGCCTCCCCCAAGGATTTTCAATGCGACCGGTTGGAAGCGACCTGCATCCAGCGGCTTCCTGCGACCTTTATCAGGTCGTCCGACCACCTGGTCTGTGGATGTTCAACGCTGCGCTTGCCGGTACGTAGTCGCCATTCAAGAACCTTTCAGCCCCATCAGCCATCGGTTCTTCGCGCTATGTGCCCCGCACACTGCCACTTCAAAGAGCTAATCCGCTGGGCTATGTCGGTGACCTTTGTTCTTCTACGGATCGCCTCGTTTCTGATTCGATCTCGCTGAGAAACACCGAGCATAGCCCTCTCCATAGCTCTTTGTCTCGCGCGTTTTTCTGGCATGCACCGCACATCTCCACAACCCACGCACGCGTCCATTCCAGCCGCTTCCGAACACAAAAGGATCGCTTTAAAACAATGACAACGACATAAAAGAAAACAAAATGTCGGGAAAACGATCAAAAAAGCTGGAGATCCAATTAAAAGCAATAACTCGCCGATGAAGCCACGCATACACATACAATACATACATGTCTACTTAAGGCGTCAATGGTATTTTCGGTAAAAAGAGGTAGATGCGTTCAACTGGATTGCTTTGGAAGTGTTACAACGACACGCAAGATAAAAGATCTAAAGGACGCGATGATGCTTTTACATACACTCATACTGGCTTTACACTTCGTCGATATTTTGAGTGAAAATTTATTCTTGTTGGATTAACCCACTTGTTACGGAATTCCTTGTCTGATCTCTGTAAGTTTTTTATTTCCGCGGGCTTATATTTTATTCTAGTGATCCATATATTAAACGATAGTAAAATGTGGGTATAAACTGCCTGAGCAACGTAAGAGCTTTCTTTTACTACTAGTAAATTGAGTGGCATAACAAGATCTTTAGTATCTGAATGCTTTGGAAGTCACGTTATAAGCCATTGGTCTCGGCTATCATCAAATGTTAGTTGGTAAGCTGTGCCAGATGTCTTGCTAGTTAAAAATATTTGACACCTTTGTTGGCCACTTACACACAGTAGCAGAACTTATTGTCGTTTTTATGTTAGTTATACAAAAAGTGTTGTACGATTTTAATTTATCACTCTTTTAATGCAATATCTATGTAAATTTCCCTTTTTAGATCAGTGGCACACACACATAAAGCACATTATAAAGCACATTATTGCTAAACTTGAGTTAGATTTGTTCTAAACTCAGAGGGCTCTTACGGCGCCACCGGAGTAAAAATATATTGAAACGGTTGTGAAGTGCTGTTAATTTGAAAAAGTTTTTTCATTATTGCTTGAAGTTGAGAACAGGCACATGTTGTTACACGCCTTATATTAGCTTCACTAGTATTTAATTTATTAAACAATACTACACAAACAATGGTTTATAACTATTGTCGTGCCCAGCGTGCCCAGAGACCTGCACACTGGAAGACCTGTACAAGTGTACAAGGCCACAGAGAGCGGCATACAAGTTGCTCAGTACTGGGCGAAAAAAGGAATTTAACCATCGAATCGATAAGAAGAAGAACAAAGTGAAATTTATTTTATAAACAAAAACTAATAACGATTTCACCCAAAAATTAATCTATAGAGAACACATAAAATTTAGAAAATGGATCTAAATCGCGGCGCAGCGGGTAAGGTGCCCAAAAAGCTGACAACATTTCTTTTCTTATTTTTTCTTCTTTTAATTATGGCTTGCACCGAGATTTCAGTGATTCTGCCAATGTCCAGCAAATTGAGATACTAAGTATCGGTGTTGTACGGTATGTTGCATCAAAGATGGCGTAAGTTCTTTGATAGCCTCGTGGGAGCTTCTGATGACAAATCTATACGAGTCCATTTAACAGTCTACTTTAACTATTTTACAAATTGTTCCCGAGCACAAGCCCAAACTACACCAATTTCATATTATAAAGTCCACTTAAATCAATTTGCAAAATCGTATAAGGCACCCCCATACCCCTTGATTTCCCACCAAAAATTCCCAACATTTCCTTGCTTAATGGCCAAACCCAGTCTTTGTCCAAAATGAGTACCTGCCTTCAGGTCATTATTATTTTCACTACGCGATTAGTTTTGAGTTTCGTCTGATATTTTGACAACATTGTAGCTGCCATTTTCACAGACTGACTGAGGATCTACGGCGGTGTATGCTGAGCTGTCAAAAGAAACCGTATCCGTCTACCCTCTTTCTTAGGTTTTTGCACATAACACTGACGGCGTCCATTCGGAAATTGTTCTCTGAAGCGCGTATACACTTATTTCACAACCCTATCACTGTATTCCATGTACCTTGAAACTGTCTTCCTGATTGAAATTGAAAATTAATTTCAATTGATTCCCTGACTAGTCGGGGTAAAAGTAGCGTTCAGTTACAAGACTTTTGGCTGGTGCAGCTCAATCAAGTGGTTGGATTCTTCTTATGATAGATGCTCCGCTATAGAAGTCTTCACAATGACCCTATTTTCAATTCTTGTTTCAAAACTAATCGCGATAAGTCCTATAGTAAAAATAATAGCCATATCATTAATTTTTAATCTTTTTAATTCTTGCTCAAGCTTTGTTTAAATTAGTAGTAAACTTAGCTTTACCTGCGGTTTTGCTGGCGTATAATTTTGCCTTATAAATTTGCCGAGTCGTTTATCGCACATCCCACGGAAAAAGTCCTTTTTTCCCGGGTTGAAAGGCATATGTTCTTCTCAATACCTATGTGTATGCAAATTTCAAGAAGATTGGTTCAGTAGAGAGGTAACAAACAAACAAATACACAAACTCATTTTCGCATTTGTAATATTATTAGTTGGGATACTTTTATAATGTTGTCTTCTACTTAATTTCTATTTTTATTGCTTCCATATAGGCAATAACACAACTTTATTTTTAAGTTACAATATTGAAACTATATGACTCGAGTATCTCGTTCTATATGTTGGTAATTCCAACATGTAAATAATAAATATTAATTATCTGTGGGCATATATTCTTGTACACTGGCAACTCTTGCCTAATTCTCTGATTGTCAGCCATCTTACGGCCAAGCATATCGTTCTTGTCTCCGAATTATTCTATGTACGGTGTTTAGTTGTGATAAACTACAAATATAAGTGTTAAAGTGCTCCGGGTGTTTCATTACCAGCCAAGCAATCCCACAGTCCACTGCTATACGCTGAGCCGAGCTTCCTCTCTCACTATATTATTTATTTATTAATATTAACAGGCAAAAAAAATAAAATAAATGTCTAAATTTAGTTCCATAACGCAAATGAAATACGCATTTTTTGGTAGTAAAGCAAAGTGTGTATTTAGAAAGCACTTTGGAGTAGAGCAATAGTCAAGTTGATAAAAACTTAATTTAATTCTAAACACAAGACACAATGACTATTTCATAGCTCGATTCTTTGATAAGCGTAAGTAGCCGTGTAAAATTACATACCTACTATAGAGGACAATAAAACAGGCTAAGAACGATTGCACACGAAGGATTTTGTAGCACCTAATAATATTTATCTGCAAAAACCGCTCAATTTTTATTATATTTTTGCGAGCTTAATATTTTATTTTTATTATTTACTATCTGTTACCCGTGGCTTCGCCCGCGTGACATTAGCTTATGTCTTTCTCAGTACCATAACTTATGTGCATGTAAAATTTCATGATGATCGGTTCAGTAGGCTGGGCGTGAAAGCGTTACAAACAAACAAACAAATAAATAAACAAACTCACTTACGCATTAAAAGTTTTTTTTTGTTAGTTAGGAAGTTAGGATTAAGATAGGATTGTTATAGCGTCAAATCATGTACATTTAAAGTTTCTTCTTATTACGGTTCATTAGATACAGTACTGTGACACATGTGGATGGATGGGCAGCGGGGGTTTAGTACTTAATAGGTTCCCGTTTTACCTTTTGTGTACGCAACCCCAGAAATAATAATTTTATAAAGAGCGTGAGAAACTCAATCTTCAGTGCAAAACTACGATTGAAGTAGGTAGGTAGCCAATGAGGTTTGCAGTGTAGGCAACCGCTGTCATTAGGAAATTTACTAGCTCGATGGCAAAAACTCTAAATGGAGGCGCAAAAACTGTGTTTTATCTGTGCAAGGAAAAAAAGCGAGTGATGTCATGCGGTCAGCGGCCGCGGACACTCACCTTTGTCACTGTGCACCTAATCTCACCTCACTTCATCTGAGGATTTTCACATCCTCGGCGGTGAAGCCTGGGGTATTCAAGATGTGATATTTATGCTGTAATATCATTTGATCATGAAATAAAGGCCGAGTACCTGATACAACTTTCCTGCTATTAAAATCAGCACGAGCAAAGAGCATAAGTATTAGGGAATCGAACCCATCCTGCAAAATGAAATACAAATACAACTTCAACAACTCTGTTGCTCAAAATGTTTGTTTAACGAGGCTAGATTATTATCTTTTCAATATTTTTATCTACCAAAAATTTATCAAAAATCTGTAAAAAGATTTTAAGCATTTTTTCAACAATTCTTCTAGTCGTATCGATTAGCTAAAAACTATAGTTTTCTTCAGTAGGCCGGTACTTAAATACCTCTTGCGAATCCTTTCGTTAACAATGAACAACTAGGGTCAATCAGATCAAAGCCCATTTTGTATATAATAAATGACGCCATTACGTGGAGTTCGGCCGGCGCCGGCGGTGATTGTTCTGGTAACAATCAGTCAGGAAACCGACTCATCACTCTTATTTCATAGGATTCATGTTTCTGAATATAATCGTGATTAAATCGAAATCAAAAAATACAAATAATATACCTTCCGCTAAATATAAAACCACCTTTACTTCAAAATCAATGACAACTCACCAAATAGTTAATAGTTTTTCGAATAAAACCAGCTTCAAACAAATTACAGACATTAAGAGTTAATACGACATAACCCGGGTGATGAACCAAAACATACAGTTGAATTGAGAATTTATACTTTTTAATAAAGTCAGTATAAATGTGGGTCCTAAGTACAAGGTGTTACTTTGATACGAATCTTAGAAAATATGTGTTCAAGGTTTACCTTCTGACGCAAAAAATGCAAGGTTAACAAAGATCTAGGACGGTTAAGTTTATCTAGACTAAACTCAAGAACTAATCATTCGTTCATCGTTGTCAAATTTTATTGTTGGACAGTGTGTTTGTTTGTACTTATTGTATATGTACTGTATTTTTGAACTTTTTTTTCGGCTTTGAAAGCTGCATTATCACCAAGGAACATAGGCCTATTTCAATTTTTGAACCAATTCGTGATCCGTACGAATTGCAGTTACGTTACCCAAGGCATCAAAAAGGTTGCCTATAAATGTTATTATTGGACGTCACGAGCGCTGACGAAACCACTAATTATATTTAATCTCTCTTTCATTTGAGCGTGTTTTTGGTGGCATCTTCACTTGAAATAGTTCAAGACCCGGGCTCCGGGGCCTGGATAGATTGCGTGATAAAAACCGAAACTCACTTGAACATAGTTGCTAGATTAGTTTCGTATAAAAGTATTGAGATTATTTTAATTTCGCATCAAAGCACCACCAGACAAAGAAAAAGCGGCAGTAGCGGTAAGAATCTGAGTTCTGATGTTCTGATAGATCGAGCAACTGTTTCGCCTGGCGATGGATAGAGAAGAGTTTGGGAAGCTGACGGCCAACCTTCAGTAATGGAGTGGCACTTAAAGAAGAAGAAGAAGATAGATCGCGCGATGGCCGCGCTCGAGCGTTTTCAATAGTCAATCATTTTATTCATCGTAAGATATTTCAATATCATTTAGTGAACGTCAATTTTCATTACAATTTGTTTACAAATTTATAATATTATTGTTGACGTCAATAATTTACTTACGGCCATGTTTACACCGCTTCCAAGGCGGAGTGCAGAAGAAGCGGCAACAAACTTTGATTCTGATTTTCAGCTGATTTTGATTTTGCTTTTCAGTTGCTTTCAAACTCCACCAATCATGTTTAATCATCAACTATATGATTGGTGGCTTTTGACAGCTCGTGTCAAAAATACCACTCGACACAGTACCGCCACCTGGGCGAAAAATCAATTCTAAAACCCTCATTAATACAAATACCACTGACACCCAGCTCCTTGATAAAATTACAACTGATGCGTGATGGAGAGGGTAAAGAAAGCACGCTAATTGATTCCGGCCTAATTAAACATGCGTTAAGAGCTGCCAAGTATTAACTATTTAATTAGTAATCACTGATGAATAAGGATTTTATCTTTCGTAAAAGTTACATTAACATGAAAATAAAATGAAATTGTTTCTACGATCAAGGACGATTGAATCTGACAAATGTGCATTTGGTAGTTTGGTATCGGTAGCCTACCACTGAGGATGTAAATGTGAGCCTCGTCGGGCAAACATAGCCAGCGGCATGTTGTGCAACAAAATATTTGCGTTAGGCGGCGCCACATGTCGCCGGTCGGTTCAAACAACAACACTGCTCTCACATGTTACCCTAGCCTTGGTCAGTGGTCCTGATCCCTAAGTTACAGGGTCTCTTTAGTATGGGAATTATGTTAATATTATGCCTGTAGGTATGTTAATCAATCTTTTTGGTAATAAATTATTTTTTATTTCATTTGACCTATGTGTCAAAAGCCAGCTAGTTTTTACCATCGCCGATAAAAAGATAAAGCTACGATGCATTGATTAAAAGAAATCGCTTGACAGCATGTAATTTATATGTTAAACAAAATATTGTAAGCACATGTAGTTTTAATATGAATACACCCTTATTTTAATTCAGTACACAAACTTTAAGGGGTGACTCAGTCAATCAACATGAACAACTTTTGATATGGGAAAAATGCTGGGAACCTAAAAAAATTGACATACCCGTACAAAAGTGTCCAGCTAATTGGACCAAATGTATCGAAAAGGAAAAAAATTATATTGTATTTTCAGCATTGGTCCCACAACAAAAGTTGTTCATTGCATGTTGATGGGCTGAGACACCTCTTAAAGTTTGTGTATTGATTTTAAAATAAGGGTATATATTCATATAAATTATGATATGTACGCTCCATAATATATGTCACTCCTTAGAGAATACAAATCTAATGAGACCTAACACATTGGTCAAGCCGTTTAAGCTACAGAAGGCTACAATGGTGTTCAATGGGCATGTTGGATAATGTTTTTTCATGTTGCTATGTAAAGACCTGCCAAAAATAAACACAATAGTGACAGAAATACATTTCTAAACAAAAAGACTCTTTCAGTTATAAAAGTTTTAAAGATACATGTTTTTAGACGTAAATTTTTAGACATGAAAACGCGCCGCTGAAATGCATACATATTTGTGACGTCACAAGCTTGTATTTTGTATGGGTGGCGTGAGAACTTTGTTTGGTAGCTATACGAAATATTTCGTTTATGGTAATGGTTTCATAATAAAAGTTGCTATAAATTTAGCAGACTAAAATACAGTATAATTGTTATCAAAGATTTTCATACTTTAAAAAATGGTCCTATTCACCCAACTTTAAAGAAGCTTTAAGATCACTTAACGAAACGATATCAAATTAAAAGTGTTCTTTATAGGGTTTTTAGATAGAAATTAGTCTCATTAGAAACAAATTTTATAGAATCTTAACATTAGGCAACTACCGTATTGTAGCCTTTAGCTGCCTAAAGGGCTTACATACATACACACGCGCAAAAACCCTCCTACTGGGTGGGCCAATCGGGTAAAAATCTCATAATTTGGTAGCTTTTGTCGAGATCGAAGAAGTAGATGAAAATCGGAGCAACGATTTTGGAATGTGAACTCGCTGGTAAATATTTATGTTTACACAGTGAGGGTCACATTATGTTTATGTTAACACGACCGCGAGGATTGCGATGTTTTGAAACAATATTTGTGTCGGGCGCCGCGTCACATGTCGCCGCCCGAAACCACAATATCGCTTTAATTTAACAAAAAAGTAAAAATATGGGAGCAATATTGTTTCTACAGTCCGATCTAAACTTTATGGCAGCTCGGAAAATCGCGCAAGTCGATGCACAGTATACAATGTTAGGTTCAGCGGGGCACCCGCGGGGAGGCGGGGTACGTTCTGCGCGCTCGCAGCTAATATCCAACCCGCTATAAAGTTTGATTCGGACGATACCTGCCTTTACTATTTTTAACATTTAGGTCCTATTGCGAGGAAAAATCCTCCCCACCTTGTAACTTTATTTTCCTCCAGTTTATAGCCAGTTTATCATCATCATCATCATCAAGCCTTGTTTGAGTCGCCGCTGCAAAAGCACAACCCTCTCTGTACTACCAGAGCTATATATTATCCAGAGCAATCAGACGATTGTTTATACAGATTAAGGTCCCAATGCTCGGAAAAACTCTCCTCTCGATCTTCATCTTCCGCACTGGTTCAGTGCGTGTTAGCGCGTGTTTGTGCTTCGAGAGCATCGTCTTTTAGGAGTGTATACCCCGTGCCGGTAAGATTGACTTTGCTTCCAAATGACAAGAATAACTTAGTCAACTTATCATTTATGGTTTGAACTATTAAATTGTCTGGCAGATGTAGCCTATTTTGAAATGAACTCGCCGGGTAAATAGCACCATTTACGTCAGGTCTCTTCGCATCTCACTTACACACCTACAGTCAGCTCGGCCAAACAATTCAATCTCGAACAGCTTCGTTACTGGTGAATGCTCTGGTTTCCGAATGTGCCCCTTATTGAGTAAAAATAAACAACTGGCTCGTGACGTGGTTTCCAACAATATTTGTGTTTGCATACTGTCGGCCATCCGCCCCAAACAACAACAAAATGTGATTTGATCGCCCATAGACAGAGCTATATGTATTTTACACATCACCGTTCAGTTTTGTAGATAAAATAGTACAATAATAAAGTACTTACAAAAAATAATCGGATGAATATTCACTTCCTGAAAAGCAATGTATTAACTGGTTTTAATTGTTAATAGCGTAATGAATACAGACAAGTGTAGCTTTGGCCTACTATGCTGGTTGAGTAAAACATATACAATACACATGTATTTTGCGTTTGGCACGTCGTATGTCTCCGGCCACGGAACAAACATGTTCACCAATTATTGTTTCCAATGCAAAAAGTATTGATGCTGAGATTTAAAAACTTGTCCAAAGCCGTGGGCAAAAGTTAAAAATATTATAATAGTTTTAGGTGAGTGAATTCAATCAAATTACAGGAAAACATCTAAGAGCCGGTAAAAAATAAGTAATCATATATCTTCGACGTAAGTATCTAGTTTCCAACAACGAGAATGATTGCCCTACTTCCCGCTGACATGAGCTTTTCGTCTCGCACAAACTTATCGAGGAACTGAGAAACTACCGACACAGCCCACTAATCACACTGCCTTCAGAATTACCAAAAGTAATAAACACGAGTAAGATGTTTCAGTATTGCGACGATTTCGAACTTAAAAGTAGGTAACTAAGTATTTTTCTTCCAACTACGCTGCAATTCTATCATAACTGCACTACATATCCAGCACAAAGCGCAACTTTGCTGCACTAGAAGTAAAAAAAAAAACTAAACAGTGCAGTAAAGGATTTCCATACATTTTTGCTGCACTAGAGCAGAATAAATGTATGGAAATCCTTTACTGCACTGTTTAGTTTTTTTAAATCGTGGACAATAGTTGTCTCATGTCATAAAGAAGGTTGGCCAACCTAACGGCCGTATGGAGTTAACAAAGGGACGTGTGTAGTGCCTTGCCTAAAAAAATACTGGCCATAAAGAAAAAAAGCGGGAATGTGAACAACAAATTTTTAACTATTGTAATTTGTCTTCAGTTTTATTTTTCAACTACTTTTATTGCAGTAGTTGAAAGAAAAGCAGATTATGCACCTCGCATTAAGTAAGTTAAATTGCACTCGTGCATCAATAACTTACTTTCTGCTCAGTGCAATAATCTACTATTATATAACTGTTCATTAAGCAAATAAACCCTATTTAGCAAATAAAAATGTTTGTTTGTTTAAGGATCAATTGAAATAATGTGTACTTTGTAGTACTAGAGAGCGAGACATACTGACCCCATCTTTATCGCCTACAGGGATAGGCAAAACTGAGTAATAAAACCTTAAGGCCACGTTAGGCTACGTTGTTTTATTAGAATTCGTAATCGATAATAGATTTTCAATCGTTTCACTTAGAAAAATATGAAAAGAACTCACAAGAAAATATCTCAGCGCCGGAGAAAGAAGTAGCAGCGAGTTAAGTAGCAAGTTTCAAACAATGCGATTGATTACTTTACCATCCAGTCGAACGTCGCTTGCCTCGTTCAAACTTACGGAGAAACTAGGGATCTACCGATACAGCCCGCTAATCAGACTTCCTTCAGAATTTCCGAAAGTTATCAATACGATTGAGACTTTTCCCTTTTTCCTACCATCTCGATCGTATAACTGAGTAACTATGTTAACTGATTGGTGATTTCATACGAGGCTCAATTCACAAGCCTGATGGTTCAGTTCGCATTATTTAGAAAAAAGTTTAAGTTACTTACTCATATGCATGTACCTATTTATGTGTCAACTTTATCAAATCATCATAAATCGGGCATTTATCCTTAAATTATTGGCAATCCAATAAGTTTTTGTGATATTATGCACTTTCTAAGTGTTGACCAAAAAAATACTACAAGCAATCCGTTAGGTCTTGAATGTTTTAAATCTGAACCCATTTTTGGTCACATAAAACATGCAAAAACAGAAAGTAAGCAGGTAATTGAAACAGTTTAATTACTTTAAATGAACAAAGCTGGCTTTGTATACAATTTGTAAACTGTTTAAGCCATCATACAGTCCGTAACGAAGCGAAGTTTTAATGAGATACATAATTAAAGAGTTAGCAAGGCTCGTTGAATGCAAGCCGTTTGCGGGGCGGGGGGAGAACCTGTTGGAGTGCTACGCCGTAGCTCGTAGCTCCGTAGCGGCTTATCAATGCACGCGGCTTGAATGAACCGAGCGCGCGGCGCATGTGCTACGACGTGCGATTCAAATTCCAACTATTTCCAACTACATTCAAAGCAAACAAGGCACTTTCGTTTTATCTGTTTACTTACATATTTGTAAACTTGGGTGTTCCTTGTGTGGTGTGGGTGATCCTTGGCCATTTCGACTATGTTTAACCTCTATAAAAATGGTCAAACATAAAACACAATACCCAAAAAAAACATATATTGTAGAATTGGTTTTATATCTTTACTTGCTGAGCAGGACTTTTTTCTAAAGTTCATAGTTTTTTTAGAAAATTGCAAATATTCATCAACTACGTAACTCTTTGTCTTAGAGTCACGCAATTTTTATGTTCAATACAATACCAATCTACCTACAAACTCTCCCGAGGAATTTTTATTTTACAGATTATTCTTCTTTTTAATATTAAATTTATGTTATTTAATATTTTGAATGCGCGCGGGCGACAGGCGGCAGTCGACCGCTGACTTTCTGACGGGGAACTAAGGTTCAAAACTCGGCCCATATCCTGAAGGCCATTAGCGCATATACGAGCCTTAAAGCGATTGTGTGATCTTTCCGTAAAAAAGAAACATATGAGATATTCTTGTAAAATGGACGTAACAAAACGTCGCCATCTCCATAAGTGTGTCCTTATGAAACAAGCACTTCGTTGGACGACCAACGAAGAAAAATTTCATATAAGTATATAGTAGTCCCTTGCCTTCACTTGTATGAAAAAATGAATGCACTATGCTATGCGACATAAGTATTAAGTAAGGCACAATCATGTCTTTTGTCAATTTTTCTATCAAGTAGGATTTCTACTAATATAATAAAAGCGGAAGTTCTAAAGGATGAGATGATGTTTTTTACTGTCTAGCAAAAAAATAAAAACTACAGGACAAAATTTAACAATGTCATAGATTACATGAGAATAAATTACGCGAACAAAGTCGCAGGAAACTGTTGGTAGGATAAAACGTCGAAGGTGTTATACAAACACCAAGATCTTAAAAAAATTTCAGCTTGTAAAGATGTTTTTATTGGCTTGTCTTTGTTTTATGAGATGTATTACATGCCTAATACATCTCATAAAACAAAGATATATGTACTATTCGGCCTCACCAACATCTAACCCTGAAGATTATTATGTCCTCCTTATCTTTAACAATGTCATTATGTTATACACTCAGATATCCTTCTACGGCGTGGTTTCATATGCAATATCCATAAACAGGAAATATCGGTACTATTTAACCTCGATAGAAACTTAGTTAAACTTGCTCAATTAACCCATTTCTCTGACCTATTTATTTAAAAAGACCCACTCTCAGTAAATCTTCCAATAAAAAATCAATTTTAAACAACTGCGTTTTTTGTGGATCGTTATTACTAAATCGGAAGTTCCAAGTCAGTGCCACTTTTGAAGGCGGAATCTTTTGTAAGTAGTATGTTTTTGAACGCTTATCACCTTTTAATCATCGTCAGCTTGAAATGTATGAGCAATTTTTTTCAAGTGGTAAGTGCCTTCTCCTTGTCGTGTCGATTGGTTTAAATAGTATTATTGATATTATGTTCCCCAGTCGTTTTTAGGGTTCCGTAGTAAACTAGGAACCCTTATAGTTTCGCCATGTCTGTCTGTCTGTCTGTCTGTCTGTCTGTCTGTCTGTCTGTCCGTCCGCGGTTTTACTCAGAGACTATAAGTACTAGAAAGCTGTAATTTGGTATGAGTGTGTATATTAATCATGGCAAAAAAGTCGTAGAAAAAAACCTTGAAAAAATATTTTTTTTTGGGTAGCTCCCATACAAGTAAAGTGGGGGAGTAATTTTTTTTTCTCTATTTACCCATCGTGTGGGGTATCGTTAAAAAGGTCTTTCAAAAATATTGTGAGGTTAAGAATACCATTTTTCGATTTAGGGATCCGTTTCCGAAATATTTGGTTTTAAAGTGCAAAATTTTGTTAGAGGTACGTGTCCCCCCCCTCTATCTGCTAAACGGTTATATATGGATACGTGAAAAAAATTACAGCAATAGTATATATACTGAAGTTGAAAGGAAAACTATCAGAGCTGGGTTCTAAGTGCAAACTAAAAAGTTATAGGCAACCAACTTATAAAATGTACTGGAAAATGTAAAATTTCATACAATCTTCATTGTTAGATGTTTTTGGTCGTTAGACTGTGAGGTGTGAGTGTAAACAGTGTGAACTCAAAGTTGTCATTCGAAACTACGGAACCCTACACTGCGCGTGGCCCGACACGCACTTGGCCGGTTTTTTTTATACCAAACTCCGTCGCTTGGATGTAAGTAGCATTTTGTGCAGCCAGGAAGACACATTGGGCGAGAGAGTAAAGCATGATCCGATCGACCATGTTACGCTTTATCTACCCCGTCTTTGCGATCAGGAAACAACGGTTCCCGTAATAAGTCGACCCCGAGTGTAACAAGATAAGCCAACAGGAAATCGCCTCTAAATCACCAGAAACAACGCAGTCACAAGATAAACATCGCGCCGCTGACATCTGCTTTAATATGTTGACAATCAGGTTAATGCGAGGATTCCCGGCGTGCTGTTCAGTTCAGAACATGGATGTCCTATAGTTACATGAGTCTTAGCAGTATTTTTTCACTCAACCATTATTTTGAAAACTTAAATGCAGTTTCGGTAAAAATGTTGGGCACTGACAAGATATATTTCAAATATATTAACTAAGAAATATAAAAAAAGCTATTTTCTATCAGGCCGTTTGGTGGGTGTAAAAAAATTCAAAAATATTTTACAGTAATATCAAAAATAAAATTTCAAGCCATTTTGACTGTTGAGAATACAAGCGAGCTCAGATTAATGACGAGTGAAAGTGAGCTTTCAGCTGTATAAAGCACAGCTCGTGGTACATAACTTCAAAAAGTTCTACCGATATCACTTGGCACGAGACTCATTCTCCAAAGTATTTCAAACCAAACCGGATATTGGACCGCAACGAATTTATCGAATATTAGACCGCTCGCGATCGCCGAGCAACGCCGCGCGAACTTTGCTCATTTGAAGTATATGACGGCCGCTGTCCGCCCTCCGCTCCACCCCTCACAACGCCCCGCCTGCATTCTCTGGTAACTTTGCGTTAGAATGCTGGCATCTTCTAATTGAACAAGCTTGAACTTTTCATTCAACACAATTTCAAAATCAATTTGAAATTGAAATCTGAGTCATCTGCATATTAATTTTTGAATGGCCTATTTGAAATTACTTGGTAATGTACCTATTTTTTGTTGCAAACCGAAAACAAACTTTTTTTGTCGAATAAAATGTAGGTACTCTACGTCTTTTGCCGTTTCCCAGATAACGTGTAAGCAGTAAGTAACAAACAATGAAATGAAAAGCTAACAAAAGAACTCACTTTCGCATTCATCATATCAGTTTGGATGCATTTTTATAAATGCATATAACGATACAGCAGTCATTGGTTTTAATTCCAAATGACTGAGAGCCTTTATCTGAAGTACCAGCGATAGCCAGCTGCGTCTAAAAGCCCCAATGTGACGCGACCCACTCCACTTTGAGCAGAGTTATTTCATTTCAGTTTTATCAATGGTACTCATGTTCCCCGAAATAATGAAATTTGTTATTAAACAGTTTGATCGCACGTCACTGAAATTAATAATTTGATGACTATCATAAACAGACTATAGTGTACCTGCTGAAGTCCACGCTGAAGAAGTAACGGGAAACAGTAAATTTAAATAATTTTGTATTTATTCAGAGGTTACTTTTGACGAGCTCCGTGGCGCAGCGGTCAACACGCCTGCTTGCGACGAGGATGGTCCCGGGTTCGATCCCCGGTCAGGTCAAGATGGAAAATGATCTTTTTCAGATTGACCTGGGTCTTAAATGTTTATCTATATAATTATCTAATAAAAAATATAGTATCGTTGAGTTAGTATTCCATAACACAAGTCTCGAACTTACTTTGGGGCTAGCTCAATCTGTGTGATTTATCTGTAAATATGTCGCGGTAAGATAGATAAAGCTGTGTACGACTACACTTTTCAGGCGTATTAAAAAAAATGCCAGTTTTTCTTTAATATCATTATGGTTAATTGGGTAAATTGTCCAGGCAAACAAAATACTCGGCAATCCTGAGAATGGAAGTGCTATGTACTAGTTTATGATTTTGTTATTTTTTTTTTGGTAATTTATTCAACTAATAAAAGAAAAAGTGGCGATTTTTTTTATACGCAAGAAAATGCAACCGCAAACGACGAACAACGACGCGACGTGGGGTTGCAAAAATACAACGAAGCCCCCGCTGCCCCCTCCGCCGCAGCCTGCATAACACTCCTACAATTATTTCACTAAACTTAATCTAGTAATATGATTATATCACTGAACTTGAACCGTAACATCATTATGTTCCTAGGAGGATAGTATAAATCGCTTTGCTTCGCTTGTGAAAAAGTGCCGGCAAAGGCCTATTTTCTGAATAAACGTTTTGATTTTTGATTTTTTTTTTCTTTCGTATAACTATGTTCCGGCATATAATTATAGCCCTAGGGACATAACTATGTTACGGCATTATCTATCTTACTGCGACATACTGTTATGGTGGGTGGGCGCCGGCAATGCATGAACTACTAATGATTGAAGTAAACAAAGAAATCTCAATCAAGGTGCTAGTATTAATATTATCTTTGGTTACGGGACTCGCGGGACGTTAGAGTTTATAAAAGTCAGTAGTTGTTAGACCCTTGAACTTATAAAGTTCTCAGACTTATTAAACTTTCCTAAAAGTTAACATCCGTCCAAGACGCAGGCTTCATTCAATCATATTATATCATATTCTATCATCATATCATATTCTACCCGCCTTGACGTGTACAGTGTACCACTGATTCTATTTCGATCCGAGTAGGGTAAAGATTTTAATTGAATGTACTTCAACACCTCTTCTGATATCTGTCAAAAAAAACCGAAACATAATACCGCATAAAACTGGGAAATTTAATTCACTCTTAGTATTGATTTACATCTATTTATTCCTTGAAAAACAAATTGAAAAGTTTTTAAAAAAATACCAGTCCACGGGTATATGTATATATAGTTATACTAGTAAACAGATAATTTTCCAAACTCTTGTATTACCGAGTCTTTTTCCCTTGCGAAGAAATCATAGGGACTCGTAGGCCACGTTCTCGGTGTTGGTGCCCACGGTGTTGGAGTGAGTGGCACAAAGAATCCAAATAATGATAAGATGCTTGTGCCATATAAACATAAGATTTTTCCTATTCCCTCGGCCGGTTTTTCCTATCTGTGCGGGAAGAGAAACTGTTGGTTTCAAAGAAAAAAGTCAAAATATGATACAGCTTGCGTGTACATTTCCAACCCGGGAGAATATAAGTATTATAAATTTTAAACTTATGTTACTCCGTAAAAATGTGAGGAAACTTACTGCAAAAGTAGTCTACTGAACAATTCTATCTGTATCTTTAAGTGACAAAATATTGGGTAAGAACAACGACTTAACTTCCGTCATAACTTACCAACTCGGTGTTATCTCTCCTATTAATGTAAAAGTGTCACGCTTAAAACACTTACTATCTTCGTTGAATTTATCACTGTTGAAGACCATGTTCACATCAGTTATTTACACAAAATAAGCTAAAAAAATTCAAACATATCTTAACAACATAAACCATTATCACGCAATACGAGTAGCCTAAGTTTCAAATAGACGTTTGGCGAGTTCCCACATTGTGGGGATAAGAAGACAAGCAGTAGGCCAACCTTAATTGACGCAAAGGACGAGAGCCCTTCTTCTTCTCACCAACCCAAAGACCCTTGTTGTTGGCAATCAATTTCGGTCCGTATAAGTTTTCTTAAGTTGGGGATTGACTATCCGTTACCCAAAACAGTCCCCTTGCTGTGGTTACATAAATAATCAAACATACGCGTACGTGGTGAGCTCTTGTCTTTACTCTGCTTTCTCAGTAATTACCTACCTACTCTATTTCAGCGATAAACACATGATTTTTAAATGAATAAATTGAGTGACTTTATCTTCTATGATGAGAAGCAATGGTGAGGTTTAGGGTAGGACACGCAAACAAATAGTGTCTATTAACTTTTACCTTGATCAATCAAATTTATAATTTGTATAGGTATGTGTCAAGATAGAACGTGAAATTTTGAGCAGGATTTTATGTTCGACGTGCGTGATACTTATATTTTAACATTGAATTTGCAGCTATTGAAGTAGCTCCTACATCTAAAACATTAACAAAAAAATATCTTATGCAGTTATGGTAGAAATAATGACACCATTGGGGCGATTAGCGTGGCTACATATAAGTCAAATCTAAAGGAAACTATTTGGAATCGACTAAACTAATTAGAAACAATCCTACATTACAAGTATGTGAGAGACTGAATTGATTTAACCAAAGCTACGTTTATTCGTTTAACAAATATTAGAGCAAACCGAAATCAAGGATTCTGAGTGAGCGTGAGTAAACACTGCTGAACACACATCCGACGACTGAATTTTGAGTTGCACGTGTCGTGTGACGAGCAGATTAGTTTGCAACTCAAACAAACTACGATGTAAGCTTACTTGTGAGTTGTGCTTGTTGAAACACAGCAATACTATGTAGTTATTAGAGTAACAGTTGAGATAGTCTCTCAACTCAAACGTTAGCACAGCTATTGGTTTGATGTAGCTTGCAAGCACAGGATACACAACACACAACGTATTCCGAGCAAACACCTAGGAAGGGTTTGTATTTCATTGAATAAGACTGTGTATGTATCACGTTTGAAGAAGCATAGTTTTTGACTGTTCGCGTGCCTACAGAATATTGGTATATTATTAATAAACCTACATTAATAATTTTAAGTATCAATAGTGTCCACGCAGACATATTCGTTTCATTTTATAAAGATTAACAAACCGAAATAGGTATGTTTACCCTTTTTGGAGGTATTTGTTGATATATTTAAGATAACTTTGAACTTAAAGTATTTATATTATCACAGAATATAATCACAGCATGTACGTTCAAACTGGAAACATCCAATGTCAGTTCAACTAAAGTTCACTTTCAGAATACACGTGTCAATTGAATAATCGCCAAGATACTACGAAGGATGAGAACTGTACTTCAGTAACAATTGTCAGGAGCTCCGCAGTTGGACTTAAACACAAGATGCAGACAATATTTTCACACAAGTATTTCCATTAGTACGTAGATGGACTTACGCTAAGAGTTATTACTTAAGACTCGACTGGCAGAAGTTTTTGGTAAACACAAGTTTCAAAGACGATTACAGGCGATCACTTCACTTGTTTGGAATTGATGTAGTACAAGCACTTTCTTACGAGTTTGCGATGAGATAAGAAAATGTTTATTATAAGAAAATCCTTAAGTATTAATGCGTAAACAAAATGTTGAAGCATTAAGGTTTGTGTCCACAGGCTATCCAACTCGGCTGAAAAGTTCATCACAAATACAAAGTTTTTCGAAAATACATGAGCTTTTTCAATGCTACAATTTAAACCGTATTTAAACTTTTTCATTTCAAGTTTTTAACGGTACTCCAATGTTTGTGTAAATGAAAAACACTTTGCCATCTGTTAATAATTAAGTAGATATGTACTTTTTAGAGCTTTTATATAAAAATAGAAGCATTAACACAATATTAATAAATATCAATAAATATACCTATTTCACGTACGTGTTTTACTTGTTTCACTCAGTATTCGACATTGTTTACGCGTGATTAAATACGAAACATCCAAATGTATTTCATTATCTTCAAGATAGAAGATTTTAAATTTAAAAATCTTTTAAGTAAGACTCGCCATTGTACCATTATCTATACAATATTAGACTATCGAGCAAAACCGGTGAATTATATAGTTATAATTTTTATTTTCAAGAATTACTTACGACTATATCTCGATTCAACCGATTTTCGTTGGAAGTGTATCTTTGATCTAAAGCATCATTTTTAGATTTTTCACAGACAGACATAACGTACCTATCTATAAGGGCTCCGCTTTTGCCATTCGGCTACGGAACCCTAACGAGACTTACTTTACGAGCCGAAAATTTAATTTCTACAATGACGTAGACCGAAGATCAAATCAAATTAGTTACGTGAAATTCTCTCGTGGGCGTTATCTTAATAGAGAACGCTGGGAGACCTTGCGCCATGACGGATGAGACGCCCCCACGAGAATCGAGTTTCTGAAAACAATGTTCGTAGAAATAATAAGGATAAGTGGTCTAATGATGGCTGTTTGAGGAGAACCGCAACTTATTTCCTAAAAAATTACAATGTTACCCGCGCAGATCGTAAAAGCTGGTTGAAGGATAGGGCAAAAACCTAAAGAATCTTGTCAATGGACGACACGGTTTGCAATCTATAACCATCTTGATTCCAATTTCTACCTAAAAAGCTCTTGAGTCTTATTATCATAAGCTCTGTCAACCTCGTAACGGATATAACGAGATATCTATGCAACTTATTCATTCTTCCTTCAATCTCTGAAACGGATTCCACGCATATATTGTGAGCTTTACATTCTGTTTGTGTGGAAGTTGTGGAAATGAAAGATTTTCCGTATTATTACAAAAAATGCGGACGCGAGCGACGAACTGGAGCGTATAAATCTAATGGACGAATATTTGTGACCGCACTTCACCCCCTCGAAGCCACTGTCTGTAATATTATTGCGACCAAAGATTTAAATAAAATTGATTGCGACGTATATTCTAAAATACTTTTTAGTAATTTATTATTAACTAGATTCAGGATAAAACCTCAACTATAATTTTCCCTGCTGGATAATTAATATAATGAGCGACATAGCGACTTTTCACTGAATAGAAATAATTGTAGATCTACTTTTTTCTTTAAATTAATTTACTTCTATTGTGTTGCTTTCGTTGTCAATTGAACATATTTCAAGACATTACTAGAAAGTTTTAACAAATCCTTACTCATCTTCGTCATCATTTTAATCGTTTTCCTGGTTGCATCCTCACCTTTGAGGCGTCAGAATCCGGGGCCCACTATTATGACAGCATTCATGATTCATGTTATTACAGCCAATTGCCTGCCTGATGCCAACTCTCCTTGGGTATTTCCAGATCTACAGATGAATATCTGTGACAATGAAGAACAAGATATGTCAGTTTCTTGGTACAAAACGAATAGGGTGCTTTCCGTTGACCTATAAATAAAAAGGAACAACATCTCACAGAACAAACACACACTCAAAAATATATAAAAAAACCGGCCAAGTGCGTGTCGGGCCACGCGCAGTATAGGGTTCCGTAGTTGCGAATGAAAACTTTGAGTTTACACTGTTTACACTCGCACCTCACAGTTTAACGACCAAAAACATCTAACAATAAAGATTGTATGAAATTTTACATTTTCCAGTACATTTACATAAGCACATAAGTTGGTTGCCTATAATTTTTTAGTTTGCACTTAGTACCCAGCTCTGATAGTTTTCCTTTCAACTTCAGTATATATACTACTGCTGTAATTTTTTTCACGTATCCATATATAACCGTTTAGCAGATAGAGGGGGGGGGGGACACTTACGTCTAACAAAAATTTGCACTTTAAAACCAAATATTTCGGAAACGGATCGCTAAATCGAGAAGTGGTGTTCTCAACCTCACAATATTTTTTAAAGACCTTTTTAACAATACCCCACCAGATGGGTTGGTAGAGAAAAAAAAATTACTCCCCCACTTTACTTGTATGGGAGCTACCCTAAAAAAAAATGTTTTAAAGATGTTTTTCTACCACTTTTTTGCCATGATTAATATACATACCCATACCAAATGACAGCTTTCTAGTACTTATAGTCTCTGAGTAAAACCGCGGACGGACAGACAGACAGACAGACATGGCGAAACTATAAGGGTTCCTAGTTTACTACAGAACCCTAAAAAGTGGCCAAGTGCGTGTCGGGCCACGCGCAGTGTAGGTAGTCTGTAGTTGCGAATGACAACTTTGAGTTCACACTGTTCACACTCACACCTTTTACCGACCAAAAACAGCAAACAATTAAAATTTGTATGAAATTTTAAATTTTCGACTACATTTTATAAGTTGGTTGCCTATAACTTTTTAGTTTGCACTTAGTACCTGAAATTTTACATTTTCCAGTACATTTACATAAGCACATAAGTTGGTTGCCTATAACTTTTTAGTTTGCACTTAGTACCCAGCTCTGATAGTTTTCCTTTCAACTTCAGTATATATACTACTGCTGTAATTTTTTTCACGTATCCATATATAACCGTTTAGCAGATAGAGGTTGGGGACACTTACCTCTAACAAAAATTTGCTCTTTAAAACCAAATATTTCTAACGGATCCCTTAATCGAAAAATGGTGTTGTCAACCTCACAATATTTTTTAAAGACCTATTTAACAATACCATACACGATGGGTTAGTAGAGAAAAAAACTTACTCCCACTTTACATGTATGGGAGCTACCCTAAACTGCCTCCGTGGTCCAGTGGTTAAGGCGTTTGCCTTGTTGACCCGGGGGTCGTGGGTTCGATTCCCACGGGAAGCATACTTTATTAAGTTGTTTCCAGTTTGGCTAAGACATTGCAGGCATGAATCACCTGATTGTCTGATAAGAAAGATGATTCCGCTCTTCGGAAGGCACGTTAAGCCGGTGGTCCCGGCTGCCATCTGGTAGTCGTTAAAGGATCCACGTCAGAGGCCGAGAGGCGGTTCCGAAGAACTCTGACACCAGGGTGTGCATGGTCGACTGACCGTGTCACCTACTCGAAATGATGATGACCCTAAAAAAACTTTTTCCATAATTCTTTTGTACCACTTTTTTGGGATAACTATTATACATACCCATACCAAATTATAGCGTTCTAGTACTTATTGTCTCTGAGTAAAACCGCAGACAGAACATGGCGAAACTATAAGGGTTCCTTGTTTACTACGGAACCCTAAAAATGCAATAACGATTATCTTTTTGCTATAGGTAGATCTAAAACATATAGAACGGAACCTTCTGTGCGCGATTTTGAATTCAGTTGAGTGGTGTAGCTGCCCACGACTGCAGCGGACGAGACTATCTCGAGGGCACTCGAAGCCTCGCGGAAAATTAAATAGCCACTCGGTCGCTTTCCGCTCCCAGTGTTGTCGGAGATAATTAAACTGATATTAATATTTATCACGATTACCTGTTTTACGGACAAAATGTTGAATTTTATTCTTAGCGATAAATTCAAATGTTTTTAAGGTGTTGTTATATTTCAGATTTTTCAATATTTTCTTAGAAAAAAGTGTCAAAGGACATATACGGAACAAATTAGACAGAAACTTTTTTTTAAGGCCCCAAGGCGAAACGGCCGTCCCTTGGCACTGTGGTTGCTGCCACTGCCTTTTCCACTAATAATACGAGTACGTCAATGAAACTGTTTTGTTTTGATATAAAATGTCACGTAAATTAAAATAATATTATAAGCAAACCAAGTTCTGCAATGCGATTAATTTCCTACGGGACAAAGTTATGGCGTTGTTATGAATGAAAAGCTCGAGCTGCTTCAAAAGATGCATTCCTCAACAGAGATTCAGTAAAGGTAACGGGTTGAGGAGGGGGAGTGGGGGTGGACAATAGCCGTCGTATCGTCTGAATGAGCAAAGTTCACGCGGCGCTACTTTGTTATCTCGAGCGATCAAATATTCGATAAATTTCCTTTGCGGAGTCCAATCTCCGTTTTAGTTTGAAATACTGTCATGACTGAGTCACGAGCCAGGTAACAGAGATAGCATCCTTTTAGTTACGTTATATGTACAAAATGGAATCTTACCTTTACTTGAAGTGAATGACCACACAAACACGAAGGATCTAATACATCTAATTGAATATTATATCTGGAACTATATGGAATAATATAGGTGGAAGAAAATGAACCTGCGGACCGCGCAGTGTGATAAAATATAAGCCGAGTTTCTATCCAATGCCAGAAGAAACGCTCTTTGGATCCTTTATGGATATTGTAAATGAATACCCGAACAAGGCTATCTTAATAACATCGTTTGAAGTCATGAGGTCATAAGAATTGGAATCTTGAGGGTAAAGTAGTAGTTTGTTTGTGCGCAAAAAGACTATCTTTGTTATGAGAGATGTAAAATGAATTATAGCCAGAAGTTATTTTTGTTTGAACAATACTTCTCATTACAATTATCCTTTGATCAAAAATATTACGGTCCCGTTGCTCGACCTCTACGAACAAGTCAACGTGAACTAAAATGCCTTATAGTAATGTTTTACACGCTACTGAATCCTTTTTACAATCACCTAAGAAGAATTCAAGATTTGTCTATACAGAAAGATAAATATACACATCGGAGGAATTCAGTTCAAAATTGGTTTTAATGTATTGATTGTTTAAAGGTCATTCAACAAAGTAAAATTCAGGAGTAAACTATTGCGTTTGAAGAGTCTAAAATAAATATTAAATAGTATAGAAAACTATTCCACAAAATTATCTTGAAGGTTTTTTGTTGTTTTATTTTATTTTATGTTCAGCTTTCACTGTCCCTCTGCAGGGAAAATCCTCTCTTCCGTCCTTCTAACTCTCACGATCGAGAAATTGGCAGGAGATTTCATGTGAATAATAGTAAAAAATATAATCGCACCGTCGAAGCCTAAGTAAGCCGCTACGAGCTACGGCGTAGCATTGGTACTCCTCCAGCCCCGCTACGAGAGGGGGGGGGGGGTTGTTTAACAAATATTAGGGGCAAAGCACACAAATTGAGCTAGCCCCACATTTGTAAACTTGTGTCGCAGGATACTAAATCAACGATACTATTTTATAATAGATAAACATCCAAGACCCAGGCCAGTCTGAACAAAAACGATTCCCATCATGACCTGGCCGAGGATTGAACCCTCCCGGGTTCAATCCTCGGCCAGGTAGTCCAGGTAATCCCTCGTGTAGTAGGCTGGCGTGTTAACTACTGCGCCTCGAAAGCCGTGTTTACAGCAAACGAGCCTTGCGGACTCTTCAAAGCGTGTATCTCATTAAAACTTTGCTTCGCTACTGGCTGTGTGATGACCCAAACAATTTGTTGGCTACACAAAGCTAGCTGAAGAATTTGCATTTATTCTAACTACTCTTAAAGTTTCATGTTGCGTATAAAATTTTGAATGAATGCGAACGTACCCTTTTTTTCAGACTTTTAGCCGGATGCAAGCAAAAGTTTAAAAGCATTTATATTGCTTACAACTTACAGTATCCACTTTCTATAGTCGGATACAGTTGTTTTGCTTAAAATGCCAAATTATTGTAGCTCCGTACAGCCTCATCTTAAAAATATTGTTCATCACACCTTCTCGAGTGAATTGGTATGGACCGTCCGTTGTCGCGAAGGGTCGCGATAAGTATAAAATTTGTACATAGCAACACTGAATATAACAAGAAGGATGAAACATCTATCTATGTGATCTATGGTAAGCTTCATTTTTATGTTAACCAGGGCAACGGATAAACAGGAACGTTATTTCAGATAATATAAAAGCGAAGCAGATTAATTAGTATGTATGAATAAATTGAGGCCCAGGTGCTTGTATGAGTGTACTTTGAGAAGAAGTATTATCATGCAGGTATCAAATTAATGATACGTCCCTATTAGTACTTTGTGTGCAGCCTAGTTTGGTCTGTGTAGCATACGACACGGTGTAGAGACATATTAGGTTGCCCACATCCGTCGTGAGCCCGACACTCATTATTACATTACCCTGACCTCAATTGAGGTATTCGCTTGCGTAATAGTCCTGAAAATTAATAATATGTAAAAACGTCATTACAATTTCGTACCCAGAGGGTGCCAATGGGGCCCTCTCACAAAGCCTTCCTGTTCGTCCGTCTGTCATATTTTATTTATTTTATTTATTTATTTTATTATTTTTTTTTTTTTTTATTTATTACATTTTAGGAAGACTTACAGCTATAAATACATATTAGAAAAAAATAATAAGAAATGAAGAGCCAATAAAAAATATGATCTTATGAAATGTAATAGGTTGACGTTGACACTTGAAATTTACACGCAAAGTGTATTTTGCCACCATGACAATAAATAAAAACAAAATTAAATTAAAAATTGTAGAAACAAGAATCTTTTTTTTTTGGCGCCTTTTCTTAATCCTGGCAAAACTTTTATGAATAAATTGTCTCTAAATCGGTATTCTATCTTACCTGATGGGAAGCAAAGATGAGGTCTAGGGTGGTACGAGCAAATTCAATAATGCCTATTCACTCTTGCCTTGAAATTCCCTAAATTGAACGAATCGGAAAACAGCGAAGCGGGGAGGATTTCCATTTCTTCGCGGTTCGCATTATGAAGGAGGAGGCGAATCTAGAGGTGCAATGGGCCGGAATATCAACCACATCATCATCATCAGGTCTTGTTTAGTCTCCACTGCAGGAGCACGACCCTCTCTTTACTACCACAGCCTTTAGCCAGAGCAGTCATATGATTTGGCCACACACATATGGATGTAATCCCTGCTCATACCGTGTCGTCCGATGATGGAATGGTGCAGGGGGGATTAGAGCGTGCAGTTTCTTAGCATGCTCACCGTGTATATACATATACACTTTCATATTGATATACAGAACCTCTTAAACAATACTTAAACTAGTTTTATGAGCAGATATGTAAAAAGGTCTTTATCATTGAATCACCTTTTGTGTTTATACCTAATGTTATAAAAGATAAAACTTTCGTAGCAAAAGTTTGATAAGACCACTTTATTTATTACAAGACAACAAAAGCGGCCTCGAGCCTCCGGCCAGAAGCTCTGTTTACAAATCGTTACAGATAAAGAAGACGTGAATTTATTATTTCTTTAGTTTAAGGGAAAAAAACAAATGATTAACTAATTAAAAAGATGTACCTGACATAATTACCATTTTAATATGCTATGTCTTTGATTCAGAAGTACATGTCGCAGTTAGTAAAGAGCAATGTGTTTTACAGATTGTGTCATCGCATGGTCTCCTTGACTTCTCGTCAATCATATATATTAACACAAAACAAATGCTAAAAAAAATAAAGGAGAATGTACATGCTTCTTATCTTCCCGCGGAGACCGTGATCCGTGGAAGCCGGGCGGGGAATAGGCGAAAACCTATTTGAACCATCGTGTATTCAAATATTGCATTCTTTTAAATAACTTTTTCTATGACGTACGTCTTTACATTGATATTAGTATTTGTCTAGAGCACAGGTCTAGAGCGACCCCGAGTACCGACACAGACTAAGTGTGTGGCCGTTAGTAGGTAAATACCTACATTACAGACGGCTCTCTCAAGCGGTGTCCCCCACTCGCCTGATGGCGTCACGCTGACCTTTCGGAGTCCTTCAGACCTGAGATAGCCTATCTATTTTTAGGACAACCTTGAAGATACCACGAGTTTATTACTTTAAAAATGAGACGGTGAAATGACGGATTGGATGGATTCTACCGTATTTGTGCGCTACACCTGAGAATGCTGCCTATATACTCAAGATAAATGATAGATGCTGCTGAAGGTAGAATTTGATGTAGTCAGAATAAGGCTGCAGTTGAGCTGCAAGCGGTGAGCGCTCAAATGACGGATCACATGTTAGGACGATATCACTGGTTGCGGCGGCGCTGCGGCCGTATTGAGTTTGAGGTAATTGAAAGTTTATTCTAGACGATGCGGAATTACAAAAATAAAGTGAGTTAGTTGATCTTTATACGGTCAGTGCTTTACTAATTAAGCTACCGCGCTTCTGACTTTTAATTTCATCATCATCATCAACAGGTCTTTGTTAGTCTCCACTGCTGGAGCATGACCCTCTATGTACTACCAGAGCCATGTATTAGGCAGGGCAGTCAGAGGATTTGGCCTACACTCTCCACGCTGGCCAGACGGGTTGGAGAGGTCTCTTAGATGTTTATAGCTTTGTGTAGCTTGTCTTTCCTTAGTCGACTTCTACGACATCCACGGGGAGACTTGGAGTGGTCCTATTCTACTCTGCCGGGAACCACACGGCACACAATTAATTGGCACACTTTTAATTTCAAGCGCGGTAAATTATTAGTAAAGCAGTAAGCGTAAAACTTTTTTATCAGAAAAGCATTGTTTATAAAACAAACTCTCTTAAAACAATGAACTTATTTTCTGCTTGTAACTTCCAAAAACACCATATCTTTGAACTTGATGAAGTTTTTGTTAAATAAAGACTTTACTATCCTTAGGTTGGATAAGAGAAATGTTAGATTCTGTATCTCTCTTCCGAGTGACGAAATCCAATAAGGCGTCGGTTGAGTTGCGAGCGGCGAGCACTCGACAGGCGGATTAGCTAGAACGGTATTGCTGCTTAAGGCGCTACGGCCGCTTTGAGGTAGTTGAAAGGCTTATCCTAGCTGATACGGAATTACTGTGATAAAGTCAGCTTTTGTTGTTAGGAACGAAGCGATTAGGATTTTTACTTGTGTTCTTTGTCTTCCCGTGCAGATTTTCTAAGCCGATCGAGGGAATGGGCATGAGGAATCATGTCAATAGGCGATGCGGCTAGCAACCCATCACTATTTTGAATCCGTTTTCCACTTACAAGCCCACAGGTTTTACTGACCTGGGCTTTGTTTACCCCACAAGGAAAAAAGAGGAGATAGTATATATGTATGTATTAACTTAAAATTAAGTTGAGTTAGTATCCTACGACACAAGTTTACAACTTACTGTGGGGCTAGTTGAATTTGTTTGATATGTCCCTCTATATGTATTAAGAAAAAAAGATAATCTAAAGAAGTAAGATTAGGCAATGGCTTGCAAATCTGAGGAACCGTTTCGCTTTAGACAGCGAGCATTATTAACTAATTGTCATCCAACATTTAGTCCGGCTGGCGCAGACAGTGTCGAACTATTAAGAGCGCGGCGTGAGTGGGGCTTGGAAGCGTATTAATCAGGTTGCTAAGTTTGTACGTGCGCTAATTACCACAGAGATCGCAACTAATAAAGAAGACATACAAATCTCACGACAGGACAATAAAAATTTGATAAATCATGTTTATTTAATTTGATTATCCCAAATTTGCAAAATCGTCTTTCTACTTCTATGGTGATTACGTATTGAGATATGTCAGAACTCGTAGTAAAAACGTTTAGCTATTTAGTTCTGAAAGTGTGTTGGTGTTTTACCCAGTATATTAGTTTAACTTTAATCATTAGGTATAAAACTATAAGTATTTTATGTTCTACTAGAAGGGTTCGTAGTCTATGCTACTAGGAACGTGTTTTGCATTAACAGGGGATTAGGGATGCTAACAACTCGTGTAATGATAAATTAATTAGACATCTTGACGTTTGATCATCACGTCGTTGTCAATGTTCAACAAGGCAATGTGTACGTGTGACGCGCCGTAGGGCTGGCAACTTGACTATATGGGCCAACTAGAAAAACTCTTGACGGGCAACACTGAAATGACGTCATGGTGAGCCCGCGCTATGCACCAAACCACCGGTATATTCTACTACAGCTTTCGAGAAGTCAGCTTCATCTTCTTGCCATTATCATGTGTTCCTTGTGGACTAAAATGCGCATCCTGTTCATCAGAGATATTTTTACTATCCCTTTCGATTCACAACGAGTATTAGTTACAAGCGATTTTCCCGCGACTTCATCGGCGTAAAAAGACTGTGTCGCCTTTGAAATAATACTACTTGTTGTTAGCCTATGTTACCCGCATATAAATTAGGCTATCTATAGGTAAATAAATAAATATATACGGACAAATCACACAGATTGAGCTAGCTCCAAAGTAAGTTCGAGACTTGTGTTATGGGATACTAACTCAACGATACTATATTTTATAATAGATACTTATATAGATAAACATCCAAGACCCAGGTCAATCTGAAAAAGATCATTTTCCATCTTGACCTGACCGGGGATCGAACCCGGGACCATCAGTGTCGCAGGCAGGCGTGTTGACCGCTGCGCCACGGAGCTCGTGATAGGTGAAAGAATTTTGAAAATCTGTCCAGTAGTTTCGGAGTCTATTCGATGCAAACAAACAAACAAAAAATCTAATCTTTTCTCTTTGTAATATTAGTATAGATAATGAATGATAGCACAAAAGATAGAAATTTGATTCTTTCTCGTCCGATTTTTTTTTTCAGAGGCTGGGGTCCACTTTTATGACATTTTTTTAAATTTTTCATACGAGCATACGAAAGACCTGATGGTTGCCAATGGACATCTGCTACATGAATGTTGCCGGCCTTTAAAAAACGGGTTAAAAAAGAATTTAAGAAAACTATCATGTTTAACGTTTCACGTATTTATGTAGGTATATTAGGCCAGTAAAATACTCGCCTAGCTCTCAATGTTGGAAACTTATTTTTAACGGTTTACGAAAACTTACTTCATCATCTAAGTTCACTTTCTTATATAAGAATAAAGATGTCTAAGAGATAAGTTACGCAATGATTGTCTGCAATCACTTAACGCAAAGCTCCTGGGACGAAACACCTCACTCTGAGGTGATGTGCAATATCCGGAGAGTAATTACCAGCGCCAGCCCTGCCGCGCCCCACGCACCGCACACCTCACCCCGCGCGCGTCAGTACGGTACGTCAAGTGGAGTCTAAAGTATATCAATTTACTTATTCCATCTGAATAAATACACGTATAAAACCATTTATTTTGTTTAGATAGGGTGAACCTACCTATAAATTCCGGAATATAAAAACTGTGTTAATCTCCAATGTTTGAGGCAACATTCTCTCTAATCGGCATATGGTTGCTTGCTACCCCAGGTGTGGTTCTCTAAAACCCGGAATCTACGATTGAGTCATTCTTGACAAAAACATTTTGTAAGACTCTATAGTCTTACGTCTGTTTGACACCATAATGCTTTTGCATAATATGTTAGCGCCGTTACCGGTTTTTTAAAAGGTTTTTTAGGGTTCCGTAGTAAACTAGGAACCCTTATAGTTTCGCCATGTCTGTCTGTCTGTCTGTCTGTCTGTCTGTCTGTCTGTCTGTCTGTCTGTCTGTCCGTCCGCGGTTTTACTCAGAGACTATAAGTACTAGAAAGCTGTAATTTGGTATGAATGTGTACATTAATCATGGCAAAAAAGTCGTAGAAAAAAACCTTGAAAAAATATTTGGTTTTAAAGTGCAAAATTTTGTTAGAGGTACGTGTCCCCCCCCCTCTATCTGCTAAACGGTTATATATGGATACGTGAAAAAAATTACAGCAATAGTATATATACTGAAGTTGAAAGGAAAACTATCAGAGCTGGGTACTAAGTGCAAACTAAAAAGTTATAGGCAACCAACTTATAAAATGTACTGGAAAATGTAAAATTTCATACAATCTTCATTGTTAGATGTTTTTGGTCGTTAGACTGTGAGGTGTGAGTGTAAACAGTGTGAACTCAAAGTTGTCATTCGCAACTACGGAACCCTACACTGCGCGTGGCCCGACACGCACTTGGCCGGTTTTTTTACTGAATTTGACGGAGATATCTTTATTCTAGGCCAAAACTTTACGAAACAGCTCTCTCTAGTAATTTTGTTTATTCGTTTAATCAAAATTTTGAAAATTTATAAATCAATCTTACTTTTTAAACAGTAACATACTTTTCCCCTGCAAAATTAAATTAAATCACAATGTCTCAAATAAATTGAGCGACCAATCAAGGAATAAATACGACTTTGTTTGTCCAATAAAACACCGGGGCCGTGTTAAATTAATTGGCGGTAAACAACTCCGGAGCCTGATCCGAGCCGTTTGTTCGGAAGCTGCGACGGTTACGGGAAAATAACGGACAATGGAGGCCGCTTCCGGTGATAGATACGAAGGTGCGGGTAAATATGATGTTTCGTATGAGTATGCGTGATTGAAGGTGATTTTTCTTTTAAATGTGGGGTAAAAAATTTATGAATAATTATTACTTCACCTACGTACTTGCTCAGACCACAGAAATAATTATAAGCAATCAAAATTCTACGTTGCACTTTCTATGCAGGCGAAAACATGAAGGAATAGGGAGGTAATTGCAGTAACGTTTGAATGTAAGTTCGAGTTTAATAGTTTGCAAATCGCGCTTACCAATCGAAGGTTAGCTTTGAGCAACAAGTTACGCTCGGCGCCGCCACATAAGCTACAATATGTACTTACATTGATTTGATAGACAACTATTTACACATTACGTCGTCTTCATAAATTACTTGTTTCAACTAAAGAAGGGAGTTTGTGGTGGGAAGTCAAGGGGTACAGTTGAAGTTTGCCTTAGACAATTTTGCAAATTGATTTTAGTGGACTTTATAATGTGAAATTGGTGTAGTTTGGTGTTATAAATGCTCGTGCTCATGAACAATTTGTGAAATAGTTAAAGTGAACTGATAAATGGACTCGTATAGATTTGCCACCCCAAGCTGCCACGAGGCATCAAAGAGCATACGCCATCTTTGATGCTACTTGGAAAAACTTTACCGTACAACACCGATACTTAGTATTTCATTATACTGGACATTGGCAGAATCACTGAAATCGAGACGAGTCGGTTTATTTATTTTTTAATTCCTCTTAGTTAGATCTTGTTAATTTTGTTATTGATTTCTCGTGTAGTCCTGTTTTTAATATTCTAATATATAATCAAGTCTGAAAGGTATATAAACAATTACATTTTACACACACATAGATCCTTTGTTATATTTCAAAGTTGATTATTTCATAATGACGCGAGTAACAAAATTCAACAGCACGTATTGTTAAAAAATATACGATCATAAATAAACATACACTCTATACTTAAAGTAAAATGCAAAAAAGGGGATTCAATTCCAATTTGCACAAAAACCTGAAACACGTCAGTATTTCAAATGGATGTTGAGTAAAATTGCTCTAAAATGGCGATGCTAATGGCTCCGGGAAAATATTGGCTATTACAGTAAAATAAAAACACTTAAAACGCGGACCCATGCGTCTCCCGCACGCGTGCGCTTGACAGCCACAACAAAGGAAAAAGAGATATCCGATTCAAATAGAGATATTCGGATATTGTCGTGTTTGTGTTTTTGGTATGGTACCTACCATTACCATTTTAGATACATTGTTGGCACTGAACGATGAATTGTGGAGGGACCAACTAAATAATACAATTGTTTGTACATTTACACCTTTATACCCGTGCGATTGAAATCTCAGGTACTTACCAATTTTATATGCCAATGCGGTTTCTGTAGATCACTGCATTATGAGGTGTATGTTACCATAGATCATAATTTAAATGAAAAATGTACTGTAGATTTTGTATTTGTTTTTGCCCTAGCGTTAGAACTATATTACGAAATACAATGTTTCATATCTCGATGGTTTTCGAAAAAAACTCTGATACTACTTCACCGGAGTTTCCATGAATTTGTAATTTAATGCACTTGAATAGTTAAGGATGTCGTTTGCAATAGATCAATCTTCTCGGTGCTGCATCGAGCACATGGCTGCTATTTTGTTTCCAATGGCTGTGTCGCCACCATTTCCGCAACTTAGCACACTACTGTGAGAGTGCATTATTGAGTACGATTTGAAATATTGCAGTCGGGTCGTATAATCGAACAAAGAAAATTGGACCCAATGCGTAGTAACTAAATTTCATATTTGAATGTCAAGTGTTGACTGCTTGGCCCGCCAGAAATTGCCCCAGCATTGGCTGACTGTTTTTATTCGCGTCAAATATGAAATTGAAATGTCGCTGGAAATTTGAAGTCTTCACTAATTTCCTTTGTTGTATAATAAGTGCAATAAAAAACAGAAATATTTGACTACTGCGTAGGGAAGCAACGGTTCTTCTTGTCGAGTTGAATATTTCGTGCATGTGTATGGCGAGGATGTCATGAGCATTTTCAGAGGGACTTTGTTTGACTTACTATAATGTAAAAATACTGTTCTCGCTATATGGATAGTTTCCAGCTGCTAGGTTAATGATGCAATAGTATTTGCGTACTAACAAATAATTGTAAGGTACACCTTTAAAAGCTGACTTCAAACAAACTACTGGACCGATTTAGATGAGAATTAAATAAAACCAGTAAATCCTTTAAAAATAAAAACCGGCCAAGTGCATGTCGGGCCACACGCAGTGTAGGGTTCCGTAGTTGCGAATGACAACTTTGAGTTCACACTGTTTACACTCGCACCTCACAGTTTAACGACCAAAAACAACTAACAATGAAAATTGTATGAAATTTTACATTTTCTAGTACATTTTATACGTTGGTTGCCTATAACTTTTTAGTTTGCACTTAGTACTCAGCTCTGATAGTTTTCCTTTCAACTTCAGTATATATACTACTGCTGTAATTTTTTTCACATATCCATGTATAACCGTTTAGCAGATAGAGGGGGGGGGGGACACTTACCTCTAACAAAAATTTGAACTTTTAAACCAAATATTTTGGAAACGGATCCTTAAATCGAAAAATAGTGTTCTCAACATCACAATATTTTTAAAGACCTTTTTAACGATACCACACATGATGGGTAAGTAAAGAAAAAAAAAATACTCCCCCACTTTACGTGTATGGGAGCTACCCTAAAAAAATTTTTTTTCAAGATTTTTTTCTACCACTTTTTTGCCATGATTGATATTCATACCCATACCAAATTACAGCTTTCTAGTACTTATAGTTTCTGAGTAAAACCGCGGACGGACAGACAGACAGACAGACAGACATGGCGAAACTATAAGGGTTCCTAGTTTACTACGGAACCCTAAAAATGAAATGTCCAAATGGCCTATTTATGGCGTAACAATTAATATAAAAGTAAACGTACAGTCGGATTAAGAATTGCCTTCTTTATTTATTGACGTCGTTTTAAAATTTGGGAAGCTGTGCAATGGTCGTGTGGTAAAAGGTATAGGTACATTTACCTAGTAGTAATATGAAATGACGGAATACATGTAGCTACTAGTAATATTAACATATTACTTACTGTATTCTTGCAACTAAATATTGATTGTTTAATTGATTGATTGGATGGCTAAGTATAGGCAGGCACGTAATTTACTCTTTCACTTTTGATTACTAGACTTTGCAGCTATTAGTAGCATCGTAGCCATGCATTTTTTTAAAATCTATGATCGTTACCATATTATCGTACTTTTTCGTAGCACGTATGTGTGTGTCGTGCACAGAACTAGAAACATAGCATTTGTGTCACAGAGCATGGAATTTCAATGTAGCGAATGATGAGACATTCCTTGTACTGTCATTTGTTTAGAAGCCATAGGATTGTCTCAATTTTAAGGTAGTAGCTCATGTGTCATAATATTAACATGGTCGTATCGCATTGTCATGGAGCTCGATATAGCTCAGTGGGCTTATTTGCTCTTACTCATGTTAAGCAACACTGGGTGCAGTCCCCACTTGGATGGGTGATCGCAAGTGGCATAAAAATATCTCGAGCCTATTCGAGCTTCGGAAGGCCAGTTAATTTTTTTCCATTGACCCCAGCAGTCATCATTATGGCAGCCGTTAACCTGTGTCAGATGTCTTTAGGAAGGTCGTAAAATCCGACACCAATGGCGTACATTGTATTATGTATCACCTGAGGTTCGACCTTTATAGTTCGCTTGCTATGTAACCATTCTTCTGAAAGAAATCATCAATAATTATTAAGTACTAAGAGACTTTTAGTTCACTCACATTGTTTTGACAAAATTTATTAGTATCAGCACATTTACAAAATAAACTGAATTCTGAGCGTTTGACTTCTTGTTTCTACAATGAAATGTTTAAGTTTATTTCTTAGGAAAAATAAATAGTGCACATGAATGCCAAAAGCCATTGTCATTCGGGATAATGTAAAAAAAATTATGACTCATATTCAAATCATGCGGTGAACATTAAATTTTCATTACAATTTTTAGATAATTATTGAAGTCAATAATTAACTATCATAGCTAAATCTAGGGCCGCTTCCAAAGCGTAGTGCAGAAGAAGCAGCAACAAAATTTTCTCCAAATGACGTCAACTTACAATCTACGACATTCCTATGGTCGGTTGTGCCCGCAATTACATGACACTGTGACCAAATATTAATTGCTCCGCGGGGGTTGTCAGGCTCCCAGCAGGGGTGTCATTGCTGACAATGACGACAACTACTTAATACATACGCACTTACTTGCCACTAACGGGATTCTCTTTTTGTAGGATCATTCATTCATTATAGTTAAATTCTATTCAAAAGTTTTTAAGGATTTGGTACATAGAACTAAGTTAACTTATCTGTAAGCCAAATACATACAATGCATACAGTTGCATATTTATCCCATAAGGGTAGACAGAGCCTAGAAATTTAAACTGAAAGTAATGGTTGCGTGTAGATTAAAAAAGAATAATTTCAATTACTTTCGATCTGTGCGGGAAGAGAATAAGCTGGTACATTCTACGTTTTTCTATATGTCTTTTCAGGGGGCCTTCTTTTAATACTTCTTTAAATATTTTGTGTATTTTCTTAGCTGCTCGTTAAGCATACAATAAATTGGAGTTTTTGGTGGGAACCCGAGGAGTTCAGTCGGTCAGAGTTGCCTAAAAATGATTTTTCAATTGATTTTAGTGGACTTTATAATACGTTTAAATGCTGGTGGTCATGACAAATGTGTAAAATAGTTGAAGAGCTCACATTCTAACTAATATTATAAATGTCAAAGTGAGTTTGTTTGTAACGCTTTCAATCCCTATATATCTACTGAACCGATCCTCATGAAATTTGCATACACATAGGTTAGGGTACCGAGAAGGACATAGGCTAATATCACGCGGGCGGTGCTGCGGCCGGCAAGTACTTGGCAACCAAAGATGGCGTAGGTCCTTTTATTGCTACCAGCTAGTAAAGCAATAAAAGGACCTACGCCATCTTTGGTTGCCAAGTACTTGTTAACTGTATACCGTACAAAACCATTAGTTTGTATTTCTTTCTTTAAACTGGACATTGACAGAATCACCGAGACCTCAATGGAAACCATAAAATTAAAAACCGGCCAAGTGCGTGTCTGGCCACACGCAGTGCAGGGTTCCGTAGTTGCGAATGACAACTTTGAGATCACACTGTTCACACTCGCACCTCACAGTTTAGGGACCAAAAACATCTAACAATGAAAATTGTATGAAATTTTATATTTTCCAGTACATTTTATAAGTTGGTTGCCTATAACTTTTTAGTTCGCACTTAGTACTCAGCTCTGATAGTTTTTCTTTTTAACTTCCGTATATATACTACTGCTGTAATTTTTTTCACGTATCCATATATAACCGTTTAGTAGATAGAGGGGGGGGAGGGACTTTAAAACCAAATATTTCGGAAACGGATCCCTAAATCGAAAAATGGTGTTCTCAACCTAACAATATTTTCTAAAGACCTATTTAACGATACCCCACACGACGGGTAAGTAGAGAAAAAAAAATATTCCCCCACTTTACTTGTATGGGAGCTACCCTAAAAAAAAATTTTTTTCAAGATTTTTTGCTACCACTTTTTTGGCATGATAAATATACGTACCCAAAGCAAATCACAGCTTTCTAGTACTTATAGTCTCTGAGTAAAACCGGAGACAGACATGGCGAAACTATAAGGGTTCCTATTGTTTACTACAATCTGTGTGATTTGTCCGTATATATTTATTTATTTATATATTTATTTATATTACGGAAGCATAAAAATAGAATTTTCCTTAAATAAATACATAAAAATAGAAAAAAAAGCAAATATGAATTCTTGGAAAAAAAGAACCGAAGCATTGTATTTAAGCGCGTACGAGAAAAATGGTGAATTTAATGTGTCATTTGCAGCGACTTCGCAATGACGTAACACGAGATTATACACTTTTTTTATATTTTTATATAACCACTCGCCTCGGTTTATTCTGTGTAAGTGAGCACAGTAAATCATCTTCGTGTATTCAAGTGTTATATGTGAATTAGCGGGGCGTGAGAGGAGCTACGTTTCTTAATTTTTTATTGATCGTTTTTTTCTTTAGTACAGTATCAAGTTAGCAAAAAAGATTCAGTTTTTTCCTTACAAGGATACCGGCGAGATCCCAGTTCTTAAATGCCAAATATTTGAACCTTTACAATCATATCCTAACATACAAAGCATGGTGAAAAATCGCCACGCGAACGTTGCTAGTTGTAGCTTTTTTTATACGAGTATGATTGAGTATCTGACTGCCTTATCCAGTCAACAAATTATTTAATACTATTAATTTAAGTTTAAGAAACATTACTTTTAAACACAGCTTATAAAGCTGTGTTAAAAAGTTTCTTACAGCTATAACTAGTATAAAAACAGTTTAAAAAAATAATTTGTTGACTGGATATGATAAGATAAGATTGCATAAGGCAGTCAGATACTCAATCATACTCGTCTGTGACGCTACTAAGTTTGGTTTATAACAATTTTAGGGTGTACAACACTGCTTGGATTATTGTTCAGAACAAGTATCGTTGTTTTGACTAACTTTAGAATAAATCAAAAGATAAAGTGGAACGCAGATAAGCGTCTTAAAACAAAGCCACCCGACACCGTCCCGGCGGCGCCGCTCTCGACGGCAAGCGGCACTCTAGTAAGGCTGCATTTTCACTAAAGATGTACTGTGTAGTGTAGTGTGAAGGGTTTTGAGATCTGCACGAAAACAAATTTCCTAATACACATTTCTTTGGTACAAAAATATTTATTACATATCGTAATTGTTCGTCATAAAACTATCTATTTAGTAAATTAAATTTATGTGTGCTAAGCCCATAACGTAGCGAAACAGTATAAGACATAATGCGTTGTGTGGCTATGAAAGTGTTTGAAGGCTTTGGTAAAAGTGTAAACTGAAGCTGTGACATGTATGAAGTAATGATATGTACGAAGGTTTTTTCATTTTGACTATAAATATTAAAACACAAATCTTGCTTAGCTGTGCTCAGCGAGGCAAAGAAAATGGGGCAATGTAATTATATTATTTTCACACAGGTTTGTTTGTAAACCCAGCCTTAGCCCGCCCATTTTCGGTACTATGATAACTTTTGGTAATATGATATCGCATCTTTGCAATTAGCATGTATTCTTTGCGCATTTTACTCTGCTTTCCACCAGTTGTGTAGCGAGAGGTTTCTTCGAACCTAAAGTATACGAAACCTATATTCTAAATCCTTAAAATTGTTTATCAAGTTCTTATTTAGGAAGACTAAATTTTATAAATAATGCATTTTTTTAAATTATGACGGATTGCCTTCACAATCCTATCTTAACATACTTGAACTGCAATATTTTTGCTCATTGTATCTTGAATAGCAAATATCTGAATATCATGACGGCAACAACAGTAGCAAGCGCTGATTGGAATTCTCTATTGTTGTATTTGCTTGTAAAGTTTTCGAGTGGGGCTACCAATTACGGCGCAGTGCTATCGGTTTTTTTTGCCGTGTGGTTCACGGCAGAGTAGAATGGGGCCACTCCAAGTCTTCCCGTGGATGTCGTAGAAGGCAACTAAGGAAACATAAGCTAAACAAAGTTAAAAGACCTCTCCAAACCATCTAGCCAGCGTTGAGAGTATAATCTAAATCTTTTGACTGCTTTGCCCAAATATATGGCTCTAGTAGTACAGAGAAGGCCGATCTTCTGCAATGGAGACTAAAAGGGACCTGATGATGATATTGTATATACAAATACAAATAATCTTTATTGTAGATCACAGGTAAAAAAGCTCTTATAAAAAGTTAGTGCAGCCGTGTCCTGTCCAAATTTGGACGTACAATAAATAATGTTGGTCATAAATCTATACAAGTCAAAAATACAATTATTGCGTGTTCTATGAACAATATGCAAAAATATGATTATTGCATATTGTTCATAGAACATTATTCCCAAAGATTACCGACTCTGTTACGGGTTTGCGTGTGGGAAGTCACATCATACGAAATAATATCATTTCAATGCTGTCATAAAAGTGGACCCCGGGTTCAAAGTCAAAGATTTTCATTCAATATAGGATTCATGTAGGTATCATTTATTCATATTTTTTTATACATGCAAATCGAAATAGACTAACTTCTTCAGACGCACGCTACCGGGAAAGTGCTCAGATGAGGATTTCTGTAAAAAGATCATTTACAGAAATCCTCATCTGAGCACTTTCCCGGTAGCTACCTCTTTTATAGCTACAAGTCGGCTGCGATATGATACGGGATTACTGTATACGCAAGCTTGTATTGCCTTGGGTGCGGCCAACACAAACACATGACGTACACGCATTTGGTGAGGTAATACCTCACAGGAACTACTCTACATTGTTTAGTACATCCAAGCTTGAATGAAAGTGATTTAAAACTATGAAATAGTAAATCTGACTTTGTAAGAAACTTTGAATTTAGCGTGTAGGTGGAAAAGGGACTCAAAATAGTGACAAATTGCCAGCCAGCCCTATGGAAATATGTCAATTAGCGATGATGTGGTTTTTGCATATTCTCTCGCCTACCAGACTACACTTAAGTTGGATATGGCTGATTTTTTTTCTAAATCTGTACTAAACATGCTTTAGAAAAAAAAATGTAAAGATAGGCTGCCTTTGTATATAGCTGAAAATAATAGTAATAAGTCAATATGCCGTCTACAATTCGGCCATAAACCACAAAATAAATAAGCCACAGATGAGGAGCTTATTATTTTCAGACTCACACAGGCGTTCACTTATCTATGCTTGGCTATTTCACTAAAATGCATTTTTAGCTACCTTGCTAATCTAACTGCTGCAAAATCATTCCAACCGGAAATTTTGTTATTCCTAATAATAAAATATCCGGTAGGAATGAAAGTTAAATAAAATCATCTAGCCTTTTTCTGTACTGTCCTGATTTGGAGGCTATTGGGTCAAACCAAATATACAGCCGGAGGGTCCGCCCATGCGTCACCCGTTATTATATGAGGCACAATGCTCTCGTAAGTTATACCGAAGTAGGCCCACTATTTGCATATCGCGTTTCGAATCGGAATATTCTAATATGGTACCCACTGAATTTCAAGCTACACAAATTAAAAATTTTCATAACGGGCTTGGTTCTCAATGATTTAAACTCAAACTCAAACTCAAACTCAAATCTTCTTTATTGTGTAACACAGGTAAAAGGTTAACATAATACATCAAATAGTGTCACTGTGCCCTGCCCATGTGGACGTACAATAGTTTTTTAATAATAGGTTATTTATAATTTACAGAATCTTGCAACTTTTACTTACATGCATGCACATTATTAAAATTTATTGGAATTAATATTAAATTGAAAAATATATTACCATTAGTCAAAATTTATCATTTAAATAATCGTCTATATTATAATAACATTTCTTAATCAATAACAATTTCAGTTCATTTTTGAGTGCAAGTAGTCCCAGTTCCTTTAAACGATCTGGCAGCTTGTTAAAAATAATTGGTGCCATACCCATCAAACTTTTGGTCATGAGAGCAGTATTGGCAAAACCGATGGCTAGCTTCATTTTATATTGAGATCTTATTCGATCTACCTTCTTTCTTGTATCAGACAATTTTAGAAATAGATGGGGGTTTGATTTTACAAAAATGCATACCTCAAATATGTAGATGCATGGTAAAGTTAACAGCTTAAGGGACTTGAAAACTGGCACGCAACTGTCAGTAGTTCTAAGCCCACACATTGACTTCAAACATCGTTTTTGGGATTTAAAAATTCTCTCTTTTTCACTAGCGTTTCCCCAAAAAATTACACCATATCGTAAAGTGGGCGTCACGAGACCATGATAAGCGACTAAAACAGTTTCTATATTAACTTTTTTAGACAGTTGATATAGAGCATAAGCTGCCCTACATAGCTTATTACATATTTTTTCCGATTGTGATTTCCACTTTAAGTTATTATCTATAGACAGTCCGAGAAAATTTGTAGTAACAACTTCGTCAATTTTTTGATTTTTATAATTAATTTCAACAGTAGGATTTTTGATTTTTTGGTAGAAATGCAAAATTTTTGTTTTATTAAGATTAATTTTCAAATTATTCAATTCAAGCCATTGTATTATATCACGTAAAGTATCATTTATGTCCCTTTCATAATTATTTTCATTATCACACTCTATCACTGCAGTGCTGTCATCCGCAAATAGGACCATATGCTGACGCACATTTTTAGGCAAATCATTTATATATATGATAAACAAAAGAGGCCCCAAAACACTACCTTGAGGCACTCCAAATTTGTTTATTTTCTGGTCGGATACATTTTGCTTCTCATACTTAGTTCTTTGACATAAGCTGGATATTTCCACAATCTGTTTTCGATTATCTAAGAATGAATTTATGAGTTTAAGGACATTGCCTCTTATTCCATAGGCGTATAATTTATTTAATAATCTCTTGTGATTTACGTAGTCAAAAGCTTGTGTCATATCCGTAAATAATGCACAAACTGGTTTTTTTATATCTACATTTAGCATTATAATTTTAAGTAAGTCATAAATAGCCATGTTTATAGTCATATTTTTTCGAAATCCCTTCTGTTCGTCACATAATATCTTAAATTTTATCAAATAGTTATAGATTGATTCAGACAAATATTTTTCTATAATTTTCGAAAATACGGAACCTATTGCTACGGGTCTAAAGTTGGCCATATTTAGTTTGTTGTCTTTTTTATGTATTGGCTTAATTATAGTTGATTTTAACTTTTCTGGATATACTCCGTCGGTAATACATAAATTTATTACATGACTTAAGTGTATAGCAATGTCAGTGGCTACAAATTTGACAACTTTCGTAGCAATGTCATCAGGACCTACACTATTTTTATTTTTTAATGATTTTATTATATTAACGACATCATCTTGTGTTATGGGTAGTAAAAACATGGATTGATTATGATAAGGCAAGTGTACTTCATTAGACAGTTGTTGTGATGTTTTTTCAATTTGGTCAATAAAATGAGAATTAAATGCATTAGCAATAACTTTTGGATCTGTAATTATGTCATCATTTTTTTTTATCTTTGTAATGTATTTTTTTGTTTTATTATTTTTATTTATAATTTGCCATGTAGCCTTAGATTTATTTTGAGCACTATTTATATAATACGTATTTTGAGCTTTCTGAGTCAAGTTTATAATCTTTTTGAGTTTTTTAGAATAATTACTAAAATATGTCTTGTTTGCATATGATGGTGATTTTCTATATTTCCATAATAGTTGCCTTTTCTTCTTACAACATATTTTTATCCCCTTCGACACCCATTTTGTTTTCTTAATAGTTTTCTTAGTGACAGTTTTGAACGGAAAGCAAAGGTTATATATCATAGTGAAGTTATCAAGAAAACTATCAAATGCCTCATTAGGGTCTTTTGCGTTATAAATATCTGAGAATGTAAATTCGCTAATGTATTTTTTAAACAGTTTCAAATTTTCATCACCAATATCTCGTTTTTTTATACGATAAAAACTATTTTTGTCAATTCTTTCAAGCGGTATCTCTAATACCTGTGCTGTATGGTCTGAAAGCCCAAATTCGATAACATGTGCTTGACACTTAACCTTTAAATTGTGAGCGAAATTGTCTAGACACGTTTTACTGATAATCCTAGTCGGTTCATTAATTTCTAGTTTAAGATTGCTGCTGAAGAGAAAATGCCTAAATTCCAATGCGATAGAGGTACTTTTTAAAACATTAATGTTAAAATCCCCACATATAATAATATTTTTATTTGAATTTGCACTCAACAACTTTAAAACTACATCCAATTTATCATAAAATGTCGTAAAGTCTTTTGATGTCGATGGTCTGTAGACACAAACTATAATTAACATCTGCTGAGTTAATTCAATAGCGCCAAACTCCACAACTCCTTCTATAGAATGTTTCGAAATACATTGTAATTCTTTAAACCTATGACAATTTTTTACTAAAATACATACTCCTCCACGTTTAGTACTCTTTCTATTGTAAGAAGCTGCTAAAGAGTAATTTGGAATATTTACTTCAGATTCATAACCAGACTGTATAAAATGTTCACTTATACATAAAACATCAATATCTAAATCTTTATTATACAACTCTTCCAAATGTACTGTGAGTAAATCTGATTTTGAAATTAACCCTGCAATATTTTGGTGTAGTATAGTAAAGTTATTGCTATTGCTACTAACGAAAAAACTCTAAATTTGTTTCACATGTCTCATACAGCACGTCACTGTTTTGTACATCATCGGCGTCCAATTCATCAACTAAATTTTTTAGGTCATCGAAAACTTTTCTCATTCCAGTGTTTTTTAAAGTTCCATAACTATTAGAGAACATTTCATAATTATATGTTAAGTTTAAGTTAGAATCCAGTATGTATGCATAGTTGTGCGTATGATTGTCTAAGTATAATAAATTATTAAAACATTCTACTCTCCCATTGAATATAGTCGAAAATTCATTAATCATAAATGTCGGCAGGCATAATATCATATTTGTATTAGCAATTAATTTTAATGTCTGTCTCAATTGTAATATTATGTCAAAATAATTTTTTGTTTTTTTGAATTCGTCAGATCCTATGAAAATTATGCAATAGTCATTCATGTTGAAATCTTTGACTTTTTTGTCTAAATTTTCTATTAATTTTATTATACCACAGTTAGGATATAGATAATGGCATATTTGAAAATTACTGAACTTATTTTCTGCAATAGTTACCATATTATTATGAGTATTAGAGCTAATCATACAAAGTTTTGGAAAACATTTTTGGCTATTAAAATTATCTGCTCCTATATCAATAGACCTATTTTGTACTTTCTCTTCACTCCCTTCTCGTTCATTTTTGGAATCTTTCTTCTTGGTAGATTTGTACTTTTTCTTCTTAATTGGTGTTTTTTCATTGCTGATTGTTTTTAAGTCCACGCTTGAATTGGCTGTTTTGAGTGATTCATTTTCCAATTTTAATGCCTGAATTTTTTTATTTGCGTACTTTAATTCCAATTTTCATTTATTTATTTGTCGTTTTAAATCTGAAGTTTCGTCCTCATTCTCACCATCTGACAAGTTTGGTATAGTGCTAACCGTCCCGTCTATCGGCGAAAATCTGAAGGTACTGTCGTTATTCGTAGAGTGACTTTCGCTTGTATTTTGAGTTACTTGTACATAGCGCAGATTACATGGATTTCGTATTGTCACATTGTCAAAACTGCTTATCGAAGTGTCAGGACAATCGCCTGCTATACTAGTATCATGCGCTAATGGCGCAAAAGTTTGCCGCACTGGTGTATTTGAGTTATCGCTCTTAGGTAATTTACACCGGCATTCAAAGCATATCCATGAATTTATATATTCTTTTGACAGACCAGCAAAAGAATGGCTATTGAAGTTGGCGCATAAAATGTCAAAAGGATGTTAACATTTGTTGCAGATCATAACATCGTCTTTGTTTCCTATTACAGCTTTACATCCTGCACAAATGAGCACATTTGTAGCCATTGTAGTTGTTCTATTTCGTTTATACTAATATAATACTCTTAATTATGTAATTTCTATTTTGATCTCATAGTACAGAAAAACGACAGGATTGCGACAACTAAGCGATAAATATCGCTTATAGTTAGAGTAGCGTCTCACCAGTAAGTACTTCTCTCGAGCAGTGGGCAGCGGGCAGCGAGCGGGGGTCAAGCGATACGAGTTGATGAATCACCACCAGCGATGCTGCCACGGGTTGTCGTAGGTCAGGAATATCAACCGTCGTTTAAAATTTTTAAATTAAAATTGCTTATATCTTCTAATTACTTTCACTTTTTGGTAATATTATTTTACAATTTCGTTGATCAATATCTAAACTAATGAACTTTAACTATTTCAATATGAAGTTAATAGTATTACTAGGTGATTACGGATAAACTATACGCAACAAATCGAAACAGCTGTTTGCCTAATCGGTAGCGAACGACGAATGGAACGACGAACCGTATTTTAAATATGGATGTTAATCTATCCAATATAAATAAATAAAGCCCCATCCGATCCTTAAACGAGTGACTCAGTATGTCAAATACGAACTACTTTTCCTATGAGACTAATTCTAGAAAATTGAAAAAATAAATTGACATCCCCATACTGAACTGTTCAGCAAATTGTATGAAAATTATGAATAATTTAGAAAAAAAAAATTTAGGAGCATTAGTACCATGGGAAAAGTTTATTAGTAAGATTCTATATTTGAAACAATTCATTAATTTAAACCATTATACAAATATACTTGATATATTCAAGTAATTTGGATAAACTCACAAACTCTCGGCCTAATACAATTAGTTTTGGTTACACAACTGCATTAAAAGTAAGTGGCTACCTAATCACTGCCGTACAAGGGTCCATACAAAAAAAACACGAATATACGAAAGAAGTATCTGTATTAAAGACTGAATAAACAATGTTTCATTTCAACAATATGCTTATTACGGAAAAAATAACCATAGCGCGTTGTAATTTTGCCCCTAGCGCCATCTAGTTTGAGATTTTGTAATTAATCGGACATCCCGCCCTCCAAGAACTCTGTTCTTTTCTTTATTCTCTTTTTAGGCTGTATCCAACATCTTTTCCTGTGCACTTTCTTCTTGAATAAGTGTTATGAGTTTTGATGTAGGGCGTTTAAACGTCGAAGACTTAGTTTTTACCCGACTGCCAGGAGGGTTATGTGTTTAGCGCGTATCTTGTATGTATGTAATATTCTTTATTACCTTGTATCTCTAGAACCGTTGAATGGATTTTCACATTTGAGGTATCGTTAGATTTGTCTTAATAGCCCGAGTGTTCTTAGGTAGGTGAAATATAAAATAATTGTAGTTATCCATGCAGGCGGGTTTTTTGTTTTTTAAATTATTAACTTGTTAACGTTGCGACTCTAACTTCGCCGTCCGGCCCTGGGTGTATTGCTGTTACTCGACCCAACATCCATTTCGCCGGGGGTAAGTCATCCTCTCTGATTATGACCAAATCTCCTAATTTGGGTGCTTCAGTCTTGGTTTGCCATTTATGTCTTTGTTGTAAACTATGAAGATAATCCTTTGACCATCGATTCCAGAAGTGATTTGTCATTTTTTGTGCGATTTTCCATCTTTGTAAAGGGCTGATCACTTCAGTTGTATCATATTTTCTGTCAGGTAAGAGGATTAAGGGTTCTCCAACCAGAAAATGTGCCGGGGTTAGCGGGTTTAAGTCGTCTGGATGTTCGCTTAGTTGACATATGGGTCTTGAATTGAGACACGCCTCAATTTGACAAAGAACTGTTGCCATTTCTTCAAATGTGAGAGTTGAGTCTCCAATTGTTTTTAATAAGTGTGTCTTCATCGATTTTACTCCGATCTCCCAAAGTCCTCCGAAATTTGGGCTTTTTGGCGGAATAAAGTGCCATCGTGTGCCATCGTTCTCCAATAACTCCCCTATCTCTTTAACCACGCCAGACATACTTTGGCCTAACATTCGTGTTAGTGTATTAGCTGCTCCAACGAAGTTCAGACCATTGTCACTCCACATATCTGAGCAGTGTCCTCGGCGTGATACAAATCTTCGAAATGCTGCGATGAATCCAGGAGTAGTGAGATCGCTGACAGCTTCTAAATGAATTGCCTTTGTTTTCATGCATATAAACAATGAGATGTATCCTTTAAGTGATTTTTGTCCTCTACCTTTAGATGCTCGCATCTGAATAGGACCGGCAAAGTCAACGCCACATTTCTCAAAGGCTCTTCCAGGATTGATGCGTACACTAGGAAGCTCTCCCATAAGTGGCTGTTTTGGTTTTGCGTTGTATCTTATGCATCTTACGCACTTACGAAGATGCTTCTTAACAGAAGGTTTCAAGCCGATGATCCAGTATCTTGATCTTAAATAGTTCATGGTAGAGGCTGTTCCTCCGTGCAGTAATTTTTCATGAGCATCCCGGATCAACAGCTCCCCAAGGTAAGTCTTATTTGGAATAATAATTTGATGTTTTTGATCATGTGATATAACTGCTGCTTGCAACCGACCACCCACGCGAACCAATCCATTTTCATCTATATATGGTGTTAGTGATATTAATTTACGCTTTCTTTTAACCTTTCCTTTCTGTTTTAGGTCTTCAATCTCTTCTGCAAATTCTGATTCTTGGATCATTTTTATACAATTGTCTAACGTTGTCTTCATTTCATCTGCAGTGAGGTAAGTTGAAAATTTTCTTCTACTTTCTTTTTTTACTTTCAGGTTAAGGAATCTTCTGCAGTAGGTAAGTACTCTTATCATTTTATTTAGTGTAGAGAATCTTTCTAGAATTGATTTTTCTTCTATTTTGTTATGAAAGACCTTTGCATTTTGTTTTCTTTCTTCCAATTTAGTTTCTGGTATACGTTTTTTATTGGTATTTAATACTTTTGTTTTCAGCCACTGAGGCCCCTTCCACCACAACTGATTGTTTTTCAATTCAGAAGGCTCGATTCCACGAGACGCAATGTCAGCTGGGTTTTCTTCTGAGGCTACATGGTTCCATCTATCATTGTCTAAACGATTTTGAATTTCTGTAATGCGATTGGCTACAAATGTTTGCCATCGTATGTGTTGTGATTGTATCCAGGCCAAAACTACTGTCGAATCTGTATATGCATAAACTTTATGTTTAGGGATCTTTAAATTATTTGCTGCTTCAGCTAGAAGTTTCGCAAGAAGAACTGCCGCACACAACTCCAATCTAGCCACCGAGATTTGTTTCAGAGGTGCCACCTTTGTTTTGCTTTCCAATATTGTAATATGGACTTCATTTCCTTGAATTACTCTTACATATAGAACTGCAGCATATGCTAATGTTGACGCATCTGCAAATCCAATGAGCTCAACTTGATCATTGTCAGGATGAGTATGAATCCATCTGTTCAGTTGCAGGTTTTGTAAGGTAAGTAATTGAGCACGAAACGCAAGCCACTCTTCTCGAAGATTGTCTGGTATCTGCGCATCCCATTCAGCATTAGAAAGCCATAATTTTTGTATAAGCACCTTCGCTCTAATGATTACCGGAGCAAGCCATCCAAATGGATCAAACAATCTTGCCACATCTGACAATATGCTTCGTTTAGTGATTAGTGAAGTTGGCTCAGGTAAGTTAACAGATATTTTGAAATTGTCATCAGTTCTGTCCCAAGATATGCCCAGAATTTTTATAATTTTGTCGAATTTAATCTCATATGGCTGTAGTTCGTCCTTATTTTGTTGTATAATTTTGAGCAAATTATCAGAGTTACTCGACCACTTTTGTAATACAAATCCTGCACCACTCAACAGATCATTCACCTGGTTGTATATTTCAGCGGCTTGAGCCTCGTCAGGAGCGCCCGTCATTAAATCATCCATATAGAAACAAGACTTCACTATTTCAGAGCCCAGTGGGTACTTCTGTTTTTCATCTTCAGCCACTTGAAATAAGGTTCGAACTGCGAGGAAGGGAGCACACGCAGTACCAAAAGTAACGGTAAGTAAATTGTATGATTTGCAGTCCTCATGTGGGTTGTCTCTCCATATAATACGCTGATAATTAATGTGATTTTCAGAAACTAAAATTTGTCTATACATTTTTATAACGTCGCTTACTAGAGCTATCTTGTGTTGCCTCCAATCTGTAATTAATGTACGTAAATCTTTTTGTATTACAGGTCCAGTAAGCAGCGTATCATTCAGTGAGTATCCTTTAGAACCCTTCGCAGATGCATCAAATACAACTCTTAGTTTACTTGTATCTTTATCATTTCGGATAACTGCGTGATGTGGTAAGTACATGACATCATTATCTTCATCTTTTGCTAACATCATGTGACCCAACTCTTCGTATTCTTTGATAACTCTTGTGTACTCTTCTTTGAGATCAATATTTTGTTGAAATTTACGTTCTAGTTGTAAGAATCTCGAAGTAGCAATTTCCTTTGTCATACCACATTTATTCACCGGTGTCGATATATCATCTTTAAAAGGCAATTGTACTTTGTATCTTCCAGATTCTGTTCTTATTGTAGTTTCCTTATAAATGTCTTCACATCGTTTTTCTTCCTTTGTTAATTTTCGTTCACAGGTAAGTATTTCATTTTCTACTTCCCAAAATTTTCTTAGTATTTCATTTTCACATACGCAGAGATGCATACTAATAATTTGTTTTTGTTTTGCAGGTTTTGTATTGCTAGCGTCACCAGAAAGAATCCAGCCCAGTTGTGTTTTCTGTGCTATGATACCAGACGAACTCTTTATCAATCCAGCTTCTATGATTTCACTATAGACTTCAGCTCCTAATAGAATATGAATTCTGTTGGGTATATTGAATGTAGGATCTGCAAGTGTTATTTCCTCCAGCTCCGGCCAGTTAGAAACTGTGATTGTTTGTGAAGGTAGATAGTTTGTGATAGACTTTAGAATGTAAGCTTTAACCAGGATTGTTTTGTTTGGGTTGTATCTTGACTTTAGTTGTACTTCAACCATATATTTGGTGTGAAGTTGATTTTCTTGGTTCAATCCTGAGACCACGCCGCTGATTTTTGTTTTCTTCAAACCCATCGTTTGAACTAAATCTTCGGTTACGAACGAGGCCTGTGAGCCCTGGTCAATGAGGGCACGGTAGACGTGTGTTTGACCATGACGAGAAGTCACATCTACTAGTGCTGTGGCTAGAAGTATTTGACCAGGTTGATTTACAAAATGTGACACTATGTTTTGACTTGAGTCTTTATGACCATCCTCCCTTACAGATTCTTCCTTTTTCTCTGGATGTAATAGAGAGTGGTGTTTCTTATGGCATATTCGACAAGACGTCCTCCTCATACATTTGTTAGCTGAATGATTTGGTATCAAGCAATTGAAGCACAAATTGTTGTTTTGTACGAACTCATGTTTTTCTTTGTATTGCAGCTTAGAAAATTGCTTGCATTGATAAATGTAGTGATCTTCTTTGCAGTAGGAACATGTACCAGTTTCTACAGTCGCATGAAATGTTTTGTATTTAGTTGACTTATTTGTTGGTTCAATCATCTCAAGAGATCTAAATCTATTCTCCAAAAATTGTTTTAATGTGTCAAACGATGGAAAATCTTCTCTTCCAGCCGAGATATTTTGTTCCCACAAACGATGACTTTCAGGATCTAATTTAGAGACTGTCAAATAAATGATAATTGCATCCCAGGTCTTCGTTGGTAATCCAAGATTTGTTAGTGAGCTCAAGCATTCAACAGTGTTATCCAATAATTGTTTGATATGAGAAGCTGACTCTGTAGTTATATTTTTAATGCTAAATAATCTCTTGAAAATGCAATTGGATATATATCTCTTGTTATTGTATCTATTTTTGAGTATTTCCCATGCTTGATAATAATTTTGATTTGTAATAGGTATAGATCGCAGCAGTTGCTCAGCTTCACCAGACAGACTGGACTTCAAGTAATGCAACTTTTGGACGTTGTCTAATGATTCATTTGTATGTATAATGGAATTGAATAGATCATGGAAAGATGTCCAATCGGTATATTTGCCAGAAAAGCGAGGTAGATGGATCTGTGGCAGCTTGATTTCGGTAGTTGCTTTCTTTGATTCAGGTAAGGTAGATGTCTGTGCTGCAGCGGTTAAGTCACTAATTTTTGTTTTCAAATCACTTTTGTAGGTGATGTATAACTCTTCACAGGACTCGTACATATCATCCGTGAAATAACTCAGCCCGCTTCTTGTTTCTTTAGAAATGTTCGCAACCAAGTGCTCATGCGAAGATTTGAATAATTTCCATGTTGCTTCTAAGTTTTCCAAACGAGTATCTAAATAACTAAGTGTAATTCTTGCTTTAGGAGTTTTGCCATAGTTAATCTGAGCCTTTTTGATCGACTCCATCCTTTCATCTTGAAGACTAAGTAATTGGTTTATTTTCTCCATTGTACAAATTCAAAATTTAAGCGAGTACACCAAGTTAAATGTCCAAACGCAACCAAATGTCCACGCAAATTACACCAAGTTGTGAGTTCTTATTGACACAGCGAGTTGATTAAGTCTTTGAAAAGATATTTTTACAAGTTTCAACACCACAAAATTTTTACAAGTTGAAATTTTCTACTAAAATTTCAAAGTCATATTCACTATGTTAAGTTAAGGATCACTGTAGAAATTTTCTAAGTCCTTCGAAACACTTGCAAAATTTTTGAAGTTTAATCACTAAAATTTTTTCTAAGTCCTTGGAAACACTTGCAAATTTTAAAGTTCAATAATGAGATATTTTTTCTAAGTCCATTGAAACACTTGCAATTTTTTCAAGTGATGAGACAATTTTTCTAAGTCTTTTCGAACACTTGTAAAATTTTTAAGTTAATGTCCACAACAAATTATTCTAAGTCCTTTAGTTTTTAACACTTGTAAATTTTTTAGATTGTTTTTAACTCACGGTTTTTACAAGTCCAAATCCACACTGAAATCCTCTAAGTTCCGATAAATCTGTCACTTTAACTTTTCACTACACTGCACAGTTTGTCACTTAACTTTCGACCTTACACACCCGACGCGAAGGACCAAATGGCTACCTAATCACTGCCGTACAAGGGTCCATACAAAAAAAACACGAATATACGAAAGAAGTATCTGTATTAAAGACTGAATAAACAATGTTTCATTTCAACAATATGCTTATTACGGAAAAAATAACCATAGCGCGTTGTAATTTTGCCCCTAGCGCCATCTAGTTTGAGATTTTGTAATTAATCGGACAGTAAGATAAGAAAATGTGCGGCGCGGGTCGGCGTCGGACACTTCAGTTATTACATCCAGCCGCCGGCCGCTTTGTTTATTTTCTTGCACTGAACGTCAGAGGGGGCTGGCGGTCAGTGCGAACAAATAAACATACACAAATCGGGAATTTCCGGTAGAAATCCACAAAGTTAATAAGTAATCAGTAGCCACGGTACTTCATTCCAAAATATGTGAAAAATTCCAGAGGTAGAAGCGCGACAGCGCGACACACCGTTATACCTATTAACCCTGTACTCAATACACGGTGAATGTTGATCGTTTTGGACTATTTAGGGGTGATTCATATCAAAACAATGAGCTGAATCAGTCCTTAAACAGTCCAATACGATCAATGTATAACCCAATTTATCTATACAATAAATCAAATTTAAAATGAATGTTACAGCTGCAATATTAAGTTATATGCCTTGAATTTAGCAACGTAAGGTGGTCTAACTTTCACTTTATAAACCCTATTCTGCGCAATTGATTGTTTAAAAAACGAAATCACCCTCATATTGGTCTACTAACTCAGCAAGTTACGATTCCACAGACAGAAATATTCAAGTACAGAATAACATTTCAAAATATTATCTGGTGTAACCGCGACTCTGGAAACCAAATTGTCAGTTGGCTGTACCAAGTTTTGCCGCCAAACGAGCGGTTATTTATTCAATATATTTCTGTAACTCAATAAATCAAAATAATTTGCGGGAAACTTCTCAAACGTTCGCGAACATTTTTTCTTTCACAAGGTTTGAAATTAACTTCGATCGAAGAAAGTTTATTACAAAAATGAAACTTGGAATTCAGGGTGTAATTTAATTATTCAACAAACCTTTGCGAGGGCGAACCGGAGTTCTTAGTGGATTAGGAAAATTTTATATAAAGTTATGATGTCCTACTTATATTAACTTAGACATGCCTGGAGATGTAGTTTGCTCAACTTTCGCTAGTGGCCAAAGTGAGGATTGACACCACCCCTCATTTTCAATTTATCTATTTGTCAAGACTACGCAGTTCTCGAACTAAAAACTGATAGTATAGTTTATCAGTCGTTGAAAAAGTTGCCCCATTTAGTACTAAATTTATGCACCTTCGTATTATCCCTAAGGCTAATTTCTTTCAGAGATTTTTTATAATATTATTTAGCTTATTCGAATAAAATTTATAATTTTTCAAATCTGATTGAAAACCTTTGATAAACGTGATCGAGCGATATCAACCAAGATCTGTATATAGTTAGATAGTTATAGTTATAGATTAGTTAGATAGTTCTTGTTCTATATATAATCTAAATCTAAGGTTCCAAAAGCTATATTTCTCGCTACACACCTAATGTAGCAGTTCTACACCGTAGTTTCGGTCTTCTTTTGTGCTTACTTTTACTTGAATGCGTCATGTTATGGATGCTATCATTAGGTTATGGTAATCATAATAATATTTTAACATCATTTTACAGAATTTTAAAACTTTACAAAAAATATCACTACGTAAATGATTTCTTAACATTTATTTTTATTTGAAAATATGTTATGAAAAAAAAAATTTGCAGCCACGGGCAGAATTGAAACTTACCTAGTTTCCTTGAGTTTACCACTAAACCGTATATTTTGTTTTAGAAAATATTGAAATCTTTTATTCCGGCGTTCTACAAAATCTAAGCGCCGGAATATATAAACCAACATGAAAACATTTATCTTGCCTCTACTGCACAATAAATAATGCAGTTGGAACTGAAAACCTAATTTTAACACCGAATGTCCGCAGAAATTTTGCTACACTCGAAAATTTAATGCAAAACCGCGTTTCACTTAAAATAATGAAGGTTATTTTGTTCCAACTGTTTGCATTGTTTGCAATAACAAGCATTCAAATGATCTACAAACGACTGACACTTGAACACAAATAGGTTTTTATACTCTCAGCTGAGGGGTTTCCCGGTTGCATCTAGCTGTAATTCGTTTGAACCCGGGGTCCATTATTATGACAACATCGTCAATATAATTTGGCAAAGTACTTGCCGCCAGCTACCTGCCTGACGCCAACCGTTAATTAACAAATGTGTTTTACAGGTATGACAGAAAGGAATATATTTTACAAGCTCATGTATTATGTATGTTATCTATACTACTCTATACTAAGATTATAAAGAGGATATATTTGATTGTTTGTTTGTTATGCATTGAATAGGCTCTGAAACTACTCTTCTTCTACTCTCTTATAAAAATTCTTTCACTTATTGAAGGCTTAAAAACAAAGAATCGATTTATCCACTTAGCTTGAGGCCGATCTATGGAAATAATATGTACTGTTACTATAACTTAATATAATAATATTCAGATAATATAATCAAGCCCTTAGGAAATAATTCAAGTGAATAATAAGATTAAAGTAGTATTTTCATAGTTTTCAGTTCGTTCGGCCGATTGCGAGAGCAATCGGGTCACTGCATGAAACTGGCGTCAACCGTTCGACACCGCTTTCCAATCGGTACACTCGACACTGCAATGTTCCAAAAGCCGGACTGCCGACACTCGATGTCGCATTGTGTCAAAAGCTAGATTACTGCCGCTCGACACAACAAGTTAAAAACGTCACGAGAACGAGTTCAAAAGGCCAGATTGCAACCTGCTACATCAAAAGGTTTAAGCCAATTGCATTTCAGAGACTGATGCAATCATTTGAAATGGAGGACAGACTTTTTATACTGTCGAATGTGTGGGTCTCCCATTTATTTCGCCTCCAATATGAACGAAAATAATTAATAAGCAACAGCCAAGTATTTTTTTAAATTGTTGATAAGTGTTCTTTCTTATGCTTTCCGAATACAATTTTGATTCCTATACTCTTATTAAATTAAGAAAAGAGATATGAAACAAAAAACTTTACCAATTGTGCCAAGCCAAGCCCAAGTGTGTAAGTTCAACATTATCTTAGTGAATTACGTGTTTATCTTCGTCCCGCCGGTATGTCACTAACATCGTGTTCGGCCGCGGTCTCTCAGACTTTTAATTAAGACGTTACCTGATAAGGGACCACTCGCTTCTGTTTACATATTACGAGTACGGTGTTGTTAGATGGGATGGTAAGGGTGAGATAGAGCAGGTGGTATTATGAGACTTGGAGCATAATAAATACAGATACCTACTACGAGTATATACAGGCAAATCACACAGATTGAGCCGGCCAAAATATATGTTCGAGACTTTAATACTAACTCGATATTATTAACGATATATAAGAGTCGAGCTCCGTGGCGCAGCGATCAACACGCCCCGGGTTAGATCCCCGGTCAGGTCAAGATGGAAAATTACCTTTTTCAGATTGACCTGGGTCTTGGATGTTTATCTACATAAGTATCTATTATAAAATATAGTATCGTTGAGTTAGTATCCCATAACACAAGTCTCGAACTTACTTTGGGGCTAGCTCAATCTGTGTGATTTGTCCGTATACATTTATTATTTATATTATATTTTATAACAAATATACATATGGGATGTTCCTGAAATAAATTATTTATTATTATATAGATAAATATCCAAGAACCAGATTAATCTGTAAAAGATAATTTTCCATTTTGACCTGACTGGGAATCAAACCTGGGAGCTGAGGTGTAATAGCTTAGCAAAAAACATCTATGAGACAAAGCTAAAAAGTTCACTGAACTTCAACTAAAGTAACAGAAACAAAAAGCTATAAAACACCTCATTGAGAGGTTAATCGTCTTGAATGTTATCTATCAGGCTCGACTTGTCCCTTGGAATGTTTTCATTATGGAGATCACTAATCACCGATAATAATGTGGGCTAATTTCAAGACATACTACACAATACCTTTTAAAACTAAAAATCGAAGCCATCTGTATGTCATACGCTTGAGCTTTACAGTTTTTAAAAAGAATCAAGAAGTCAAATGTTTATTTAAATAGGTTTCGCTGTGTGGTTTCCAACTCTTCATTATTGTGCGAAACGACTAAAATACATCGTTATAAGGAGATGTCAGGCAAGCGGCGTATACAATTTTTGCTGAATTAAATTTTATAAATTAATGTTTCTCTGGAATCCCAGAGATAAGTCGCTCTGGAATCTTTCTCAACGCAACTAATTTGTCACTTTTTTAAATCTCGACTGGAAACATTGACCTTTCGCCGGGGAGAAAACGACCCGAAATACAAAAATGTTGCGCAAAAGAATTAAATTCTTCTCTTAGTACTTAAATACACTTCGTTATTTGTGTCTACGAGAAAAACAAATTAAAGCTATATTGGAAAATATTTCGTATTCAGTCGGCAATTTTTATTTTCTTGACAACTTTGCAAGCGAGACACGAAGATAATATTGTTTAAAATGGTGTGCTTTTACTATCTGATGAAAAAACATTAATAGGATGCACGCACAGATATAATATGAAAGTTTTGTTTAGTTTACAGGCAGTTTCGCAATTACGACTCAATATTGAACTAACCTCAATGCAACTGGAACATGAAACCATCTACAGTAGTAGGTCTTGAGGCCCAAAAAGGTTTTAAATAAATAAATAGAACTTTTTATCCCGTAAATTGCAGTGGAGGAGGGCAGGTGAATGGAGTCGTGAGAAAGGACTAGTCCTACTAATATTTCAAAAGTTTGCATGTATAGATGTTTGTTCCTCAAAGGGATTTAGATGAAATATTGCACACAGTTTATTTTACGTAACAGATTAAAACATAAGCTACTTCTTACTTGGAAAAAGTTACTATTCCCGAAGGATCAATATTACTCGTAACACGAGTGGATTCGCATGTGAAAGCTAAATAATAATGACATGTTTAAGACAAGACAACGTAAGGACAATATAAGCTTCGCCTACGCAACTATTTCAAACGTCCGACAGTAACGTATGGCGAGTGGTCATATCGTGGGCTGAGTCAAAGGCTGAGTTCGATAAGGAGACAAGCAATAACCTAATCTTAATTGACGCAAAGGCCGAGAGCCTTCACTCCTCCCCTTCTCACCCTCCCACGCCCCCGCAAAGTGTAGTCTTCTTGTTCAATTTTCTTTCATTGGAGGCCTATTTTCTTTCAGTTTTCTCTACGTTGTTTCCGTTTATCTTTTTCCTGTGAATATTTCTTTCTTTGTGTGAAAATATTTTAGGAATTTATTTAGTTTTATTCCTTAGAATATCGATAAAAAAATATGTGCACTTGTTTTGTATAATGATAAACGAAAACAAAATGGCTGTCTGTGTTGTTACCATAAATAAAAAGAAAATATCACTATTCTTAATAGTTTAAATCAATTAGATTCAGTTAATGTGCGAATTTATAATTGCTTAATTAAATTTTTGACTCTGTAATCCTACTTGCTCAGGCGGCAGAACACTTTTGTATGGAAATGTCGATTTTTTTGAGTTCTCAGCATTGATCCTATTGAAAAATTGTTCAAGTTATTTATTTGTAAAAACATGTGTACATAAATTGGATGTTCTTTAATATTAAATTCCTCAATATGTTTATTTATTTTACCCTAGAGTCACTCCTTTGAGGGTATGTTTAGAGTCAATTTTCACGCTGTATGTATAAAAAGATATAAGAGAGGTCGTTAATTAGTCTAGAATAAAGATTATTATCAGCAATACGTTTATTGAAATCTTTAGGGTCAGCGAAAGTAAGTATAGTTGAAATTTCGACATTTTTATCTCAGTTTCTTAGAAAAGAGACTTAGTCTTTTGGGAACTTTCGCTAACTTCGGGCGTCCAGCTAATTTCGAGTAACTTACTTAGTGTCTTAGCATCCGTTTTAGTTGAGGCTAAATTAATACTCGTTTCTCGGGCCTCCCCCCTGCCCCACCCGCCAGCTGTCACCTGGCCCGTGACATCCCAAATTTACTTCTTCGAGTAATTTAATTGTAATTTGACTCGAGGACATTAAAATTGTAATCAAAGGATTTCGTTTCATGGTTTGTTTCATTTTATGCAACTTCAGATGCTTGAAGTTTTGAGTTAACTTTAATTGAAATTATTTTGATACGATTCTTGGCTACTGATCGATAAAAAGATAAGACTGAACTTTGTGATTACCGCTTACTCTACACTATTTTTTCAATGTAAATAAACCGACATCACCCTGCTATAAATAACCTATTCCAATCGAAATAATGAAGAAGTTTTAAAAATATGTCATATAATTGAAATTTAAAGATATTTTTGAGTTATGGCGGTAAAATTACATACATACATACTATCACGTCTTTATCTCTTGCGGGGTAGACAGAGCCCAAGGTCATAAAACCTACAGGCCACGTTTAGCATTGTAGTGGGCGTAAAGGTGCAAAGCGGAATCAAAATAGTGATGGGTTGCTAGCCGCATCGCCTATCAATGTGATTCCTTATATTTTTGCCCAATCCCTTGACTGGCTTATACGGTCTGCGCGGGAAGAAAAGCGGCTGGTATATTCTATGTTTTTTTATTTTCTCCCAAACCAGCATGGAAACATTAGATATTCAGTCCATTTTAGTAAGTCAGTTAATATTGATGTTGTTATTCTTTAGTAAATTCAAATAGGCAAAATGTAGAATTATATTAAATTCTATGTCGGCAAGCTTTGCTATAGGAGATTATGTTCCTTATTTCAGTGCCTTTTCATCTTTGCTACTTCCTCGCCAATATGATATTGTGTCTTTTGAACGCCGGATATTCAGCAAATTGGTATGAGCCATTCATCGCGGGTATGGAAATTGAAATCACGAATTCGAAGCTTTCGTCTCTTACTAGTCTTGTAGATAAGGTAAGACCGCGAGACTAAATTTACGAACGACAATTTTTTTCACCTAACTCCATATGAGTTTAGTCCTGGTCTGAGAGTGATACGAGTGACTTTGACTATTATGCAATCGGATAATTCATGTTGATTATTTTTGACTCTATGGTCGTACCTTGATGTACTTAAAAACTTAAGATGGTCGATGAACGCATTATACGCGCTCACACATGTTAAGCAATTCTGAGACCCATTGGTATGGGTCGATCAAGCTCGAGATTTTTTAGCTTCTCCTGCTTGTTTAGCCGTTGATTCTCTAGGCTGTCGTTATACTCCGTCAGATGACTTTAGACAGCTCAAAATATCTGCCATGTGTATGCTTATAAAACACTAGCTGTTACCCGCGGCTTCGCCCGCGTAATTTATAGCCTATGTCCTTCTCGGTACCCTAAGCTATGTGTATGCAAAATTTCATGATGATCAACTGATCATCATGAAATTTTGCATACACATAGCTTAGGGTACCGGGTAACAGTAGATACGGCGTGAAAGCGTACCAAACAAACAAAAAAACAAACTCACTTTCGCATTTATAATATTAGTTGGGATTAAAACACCAGCAACGCGAACTTCTCTACAGTATTTTGACGCAACCATACAAATACCAACACAAATTCCCTAATAAACTATAGCACCATTCGAGTCTTGCAATTTAAGGTATAAAAAGTAGACTCAAATTTTGACAGCACTATCTCTGAGTCTCGCCGCTCAATAGTCACCTTCTCATTATTACATTAAGACGACCAATCGTGAGCCCACCTTTGACTACCAATTACAGAATTAACACGAATGAAGTCGCTGTTCTTTGAAGTTAAATTAACTTTACTGTTCAGATTAAAAGATAACATTAGTGACTTTCCTGTCAGAATTCCATTTACCTTGAGCTAACTAAGATTCCTTAAATCTTCGGATTCGTAATTTGCTAGTTACGAAACATTGAATAATATTTTTAAGGAGTTAAGTTAGTAACTTTTTTATGCTCTAGAGAAGAGTAGAGGCAATTCGTGAATTTTTATATTTGTTTTTCCGCGACTATCTAAGTTTTAGCGAGTAAATTTTAGCCCGTAGTACGCGCAGATTAATTAGTCTCCTAAGCGAATAAATTTTGAAAATCGGTCTAGAATTTTTGGAACTTACTCAATGCAAAATACCAAACAATCAAATTTTCCTCTTTAAAATATTAGTATAGATTAATGTCTGTGTGAGTTACTGTGCTTAATAACCTTAAAAAGTATTCAATGAATGCAAATTCCACACCGGCAAGTATTAGACTATAGCCGGCGGAGACCGTCCCGAGCTAATGACGGCGACGTGAGCCGAGTTGCGGCACTGTTAATGATATTAAATGGAATCATTTTTGTTCCCGTAGTATAAATATAAGTATTTTTTTCTTATTACATTTAAATGTCAAATACTATAAAAAATAACATATTCATTGCAAACACTTATGGATATTTATTTTGTATATTCAGGATACCTACACGTAAGGTAAAGATATGTGAGTAGAGTTATTTTTTTTATATGCAAGGGCCCTTAATTAGTTAGATTCAAGGTAAACAGCCCCACGAACCAGATGTAAGTGATTTCGTTAGTTTAGACAATTTTACGGGACACGTTTAATCAAACAAAGATAAAAGCAAGAATTTGGCAGGGCATGCCATAGAACCTTTGTGACTCGAGATAAGGCAAGGATTCTTATGATAAATCATAATATGTAAGCACAGAAATTCTTATTCTTAAATTAGTGAGAAATTGAAAATCACCCATCAATGAAAACATTTTATTCAACAAGTCAAATCTACGTAAGCATAAGTGGATAGTAACTAAAATTAGTATCTATGTATGTAGTTTATGTAGATATATCTAAAGAGGCCAAGTTTAATTTTGGCGCGTCCGCACTCGCATTGAATGCTAAATGTCCGAATTGATTCAATTACGCAGCCGATATTAGCGTCCGCAAGCCCTCACAACCTGATTACGAAAAACCAATCTGCTGGGCTTAGCGCAAAGAGAGTGTATCTAAAATTCTACACAGAATTTGAACTTATGAGTCTCTTTTATCATTATTATTCTTTATGTATAACTAGCTTTTACCCACGGCCTTGCACACTAATTTAGCCACATAAATTTACTGAGTGATTTATCGCAAATCCCACAGAAACACTACTTTTTCCGGGGTAAAGGTACCCTATTTCCTTTTCAGTACCCTAACCTATGTGCATTGTGTATGCCAAATTTCAAGAAGATTGGTTCAGTAGGTAAATCGTGAAGAGGTAACAAACAAACAAATGTACAAACTCACTTTCGCATTTACAATATTAATTAGGATCAGATATGATTTGAGGTAATATTCCAGTAGAATGGCCTACGGACACGAACATCAAGAAGTATTTTATTGTATTCAATTTTAGATCTTATCCCATTGAGAAGTTTTGAGAACCGATATATTTAGGTTGTGATTCTCATGACTGTACATGGGCTATATTCACGGTGCGCTGACTGTCCGGGATACCTGATATTTATGACTGCGAATATAATATCGCTGACGTATGGCCGCCGGACCCTAGGAGCGGCTACCTTTTCATGTAAATGTTCTATTTCGTTATTGTTATTTGATTTACTAGTATTTATATTTAAATGTTAATTTTCGGTCAGTTGATAGGCAATTGTGGACCTTAAGCCCCAAAGCACCGCAGCTACTGTTTATAGTGCCACCAGATAAGGGCTGCAACTACTTTTTCCCTGATCTGATAGTCACCTTATGCTTCTGCTCTTAGTCATTTCACGTCTTTACTGTAGTGATTGGTTAATAAATACATTGATAAAAAAAAAACCATTTTCATAAGTCTTTTTCTCCTGATCAATATTCGAAGCAATTTAATGAAATGAAATGAAATTTATTTGACCATTTAAAGTTTACACACTAGTTTACACGGTTGGCCCCACACTAGGCAATATACCTGTCCTGTGGTAGCCTATTTACGATTACAAAACAACGTTAATATGGTGCCGACAAAAGATTTACTAGATAAATAAAAAATGTATACACATAGAAAACAAACAAATTAAGTGTTTTTTTTTTTATAAGGAAACAAAAAAGAATGAAATATATTCAAAGTGCTTAACAATGACTTGATTTGAGAAATGAGCAGGGCAATAATATCGCCGTCAAGTTGTTTTTACTGTCGCCACTCTGTAGCTCATCGACCACACTGCACCAGTGTGAGTGCTGTTAGTTTACTGTTCCTGCAAAACTTTAATTTGTTATCTAGACTAATATTACAACTAGTTGACATTAAAGTGGTATGAGAAAAAAACTTCAGATTCAGGACAGCATAATACTATTAACTGTATTTTTTTGGCAATCAAGGCATGGATGCTTATAACAGTGAGACAATCTGTTGATAGATTATATTAAACTATAGGTCACGTATAAGTGATTAATCGTTAATTGAATTGGTAATTGGAGCTATGCCAGTGGTGGATATCGAGTGTCTCTCGGACTATCGAGTACCATGCGGGGGGTGGTCGACACCGCAGGAAATATGTGAATGAAATTTCTTCTACTAATTACGTGTCGTTGTCAGGAGTGAGAATTTGCGTTTTTGAAGCGTTTATTTTTAAAGTAGTTCAGGAAAGAAAAAAAGATAGTCTTCTCATGCTATATCTTAAAGAACAGTTGATGAAATAGGAAAATATCTCAGAAATATGTCTCAGGCAATTTGGCTAGCAACCTATTACTGTGATATCTACATGCCCACAATCACGCTAATGACCTAAAGGCAATATGGCTCTGGGCTCTGTCAAATGTAAGAAACACGTCTTTGTAACGACACTTAGCGACAACGTCCAAAAATATTACAAACATAATAAATTGCCAATGTTACCAACCGAACCGCAACAAGGGAAAGAAGCCTTAAGACTCCCGCCGAGCAATTTATTTGGCAGACTGTGGAAGATCCCCGAGTTGCGAACTCCATGATCATAACTCCACAGCGTGACAACCGCGGAGCGCGGCACCCTGCTGTGTTGAGTCACATGATAGATAGTAAATAGATAAAATCTTTATTTGCATCAACTGAGACACACACATACACACCTTATATTAGCAGATACATATAACTAAGATCTATTCATAAATACACTGAAATACGAAAAGATTAAACAAATACAAAAAGTGTGTCGCAGTGATACAAAGAGGCAACAACTCAAATTTGCTCCAAGAGCAAAACACTGATTTTCAGTCATCACCGGACAAGTGAGTTATTTTTTCTTTCAACCAGAAAATAAAAGGCTAATAAGTAAGTACTGTTTTCGAGGGATTAACCCTAGCACGAACGGAGTTGCCGGCGATTGCTATTGACTGATAAAAAATCAAATCAACTTCAGAATTTAATTTGGTTTAAACTAAACTCTTCAAGCGTGCAAAATAAAATTATATTTGTTCAACTCGAAAATAATAAAGCTGGCAAAATAAAGTAATCGAAATCAAATCAAAGCGCTTCTCTGAATAACAATGTCCTAATATTGTTATCGTTTAATTGTACGCGGCTTTCAGATTTTTGGAGTTCAGTGGTCGCACAATAAGTGCTACGAAAAGCTACGTCGTACGTGCTACGAAAAGCTAATAAGTCATACGTGCTACGAGAAGCTAAGTCATACGTGCTACGAGAAGCTAAGTCATACGTGCTACGAGAAGCTAAGTCATACGTGCTACGAGAAGCTAAGTCATGCGCACTACAAAGTGCTACGTTTGTTACAAAATTCGTGCTACGAAATGGTACAACATACATGTTTTGAAGTCTACGGTAGGCTTAAAGCTAATTTGTAAGAGTCTGGAAATACTGTAAGAAAAATGTTTAAAAAAGCTGCAAAATTTTTGTTTTCAATTGTTATTATTTACAATTGAAAACAAAAATTTTGCAGCTTTTCCATGTGATTATGGTAATATAGTAAAAGAGCTGCTCGTCTGAAAGTATTCCAGTACTATTACTGAACATGTGACGTCACCAAAACGTACCTTATGTACGTTATCAGTTGCCTATACAGACCTTAATACCTAAATACAGCAAATCGTCTTTACTATCTACAACGTAGCTATCTACGTTGTTCATCATAAACACACTGTTAAATACAAAGATACATGGGCAGAAGATACAGTGAAACTTCTGAAGAGTGGATGACTTGATGATGTTGACATACTGATACAGTGGAAATTATTAAGAGTGGACATTCTGAAATAATGGACTTTTTAACATAATGTACAACTCGATAAAGCGGTCATTTTGTGACTAAAGGCGTTGTTGTGTCTGTCATCTGCTAGATTACGTGTTTATTATTTACCGTCTGACCTTAATCGAATAAATAACGTAACGGGACTTAGTTAATAACACTACTCACATAATTTTCTCTTTTTTTTTTCTTATATATAATCTTTTTGTGTTATTTATTTAACTTTTTTTTTTTATGTATATGTACCTACCCAACTTGTAAATTTATTTAAGTAGATAACCTTTCAGCGCTCTCTAGTATTTAAACGTCTTGATGTAATGAAGCTATTAGGCACACATCCTTTGGATTATAATTTAGATCAATACTTATTAAGCTTAAATATTGATAATTCATTTGATTGTAATCTGTTTTGTGTGTTAAAGTAAATAAATAAATAAATAATAACAGGAGCGTGCCCGTGGAGGTGTCTCTGCGTAAATATAAGCAAACGCTGTTTGTCAATTACTTCATCAACCGGCGCCCTCCCACCCATTTTAACAACAAAGGTTACTGCGATATAAAGATAAGTTGACGACAAGGCGTACGGCCCATTAAATGATTAGCGTAGGTTTTCATCAAGACTAGGCGCCTTGCACACGTTGCAGTTAACTATTGTGATTTAGGAGTAACTTTAAGCAATGACCGAAAAGAACTTACTTAATGTTTTTGATTTGCACATGTTACGAAGTTTTAAATCTGTTATTCAAGTGTGATGGATTAACTAAAATGTGTGATTTGTGTACGGGAAAATTGCGGACTAAAAACAGTTGTTAGTACATTGTGTGTCTACCGACCGAACGAAGAAATCTGAATATGGGCAGGGTTACTTATATTAACTATGCCGATATAATAATTAAAATATAATAAAATAAAAAGAACTGTTTTTATGGTTCCTTCCATAACAATATTTAACGGAAAATTATCACAGCTAAGTAAGGTTCACAACTCAAAGCTTTACAATGACGTTCAGCTTTTTGTCTGTTAAAGTGGCCAGCACAGGTTTTAGATCATGAGAAGCTATCAAAAGGAATCTTATATAGCTTAACGACTGCATAATAATATTGACTGTTGAGATGGTGTATCTAGCTTAAATGCGGGAAACAGAAATGTCTAGAAGTTACTGTTAGCTCATTAAACTAACCCCTTGCTTCTCTCTACACAATTAACAATTTTGACGAACCTACGATATTTTCTCGGTAACCGTAAATTTAGTTGATAGCCGCCGGCGCCGTAAATATCGGCAAACGCTATCTGTCAATTAGGCCATCAAACGCAGCGACCGCTCACCTGAACAACCGGAGGTTATTGCTCGTATTTAATGCGAGAAATTGGCAATTTTATAGATGCGATGGCGAATACAGATAATTCGGTTTACGTCGTCTGTAGGTCGAAGGAGCGAGGGTCGGACAACTTCAATATTTTATATAATGCTGAATGTTGCTGTAAACACGTGTATCAAAAATATTAGTAAGCAGATTATCGATAATAATACAAACATATTCATGTATTTATCCCTTACGGGGTAGACAGAGTCTAAGGCTATAAGGCCACATAAAGCCATACCATCAAAAGCCACGTTTAGCGTGTTGGTGTACGTATAGGTGGAAGGCGTCTACGGGAAGTATTTTTTATGATGAATCCTTTGTCCTTGTCAGTGTCAGTATCCTTAATTATTTGTATGCCAAATATCAAACAGATTGATTAAGAAGAAAAAGCATGAACGGCCAACAAAAAACAAACAAATAAAGAAACACAGAAATATACAACTAATTTTCGCATTTGTAATATTAATTGGGATGGGATTGCGATTAAATATATATTAATGGTCGATATTTTTTATTTTCTCCTAGACCAGCATGAAATATTATTTATGATATATCTAGTACCTAGCCGCAGATTTAGTTTTTGGAAAACATAAGAAAAAGAATGACGTAATCCTTATGATGACCCCTAGGACCATTGTAAGACTCGTGACACCTACAAGGTCGCGGAATCCTGCTAATATATAAAGCAAATCGTTTTTTAATCTTTGGAGAAGAAAATTTCAACTATTATCTTGATAATCGTAAATTCATAATAGTATTGTATCAATCTAAAGTAGGTTGACCTAAACGTTCTTAAATGGAGACAATCTCTCTGCAGAATAAAATACAAAAATACAAGAATCTTTATTTACTCCACAAGACACAATATTATATCACACACAAAATCATTTTTGAAAAATTGAAACTAATATGATTTGTGTGAAGTTCCATTACTGCCGCTCCGAGCACCAAACCAACCGGAACCATAGCTCAATATTAAACTCTTTGCGGAACGCCAGAATGTTCTCCTGTTTTCAAGTTTCCTCCAACGGTTAACTGGAAAGTGTTTTTATTTTTACACGATTGCTCAAGAAATAAGTGTTAAGTATATTTTTTTATAATTTTATTTATTAATTTTAAAACTAATGCTTATAACGCTGTAGTAGGTGGACTCAAGACGCTAAGAGAGGCATTAATCAGTTTGAACGCGTCCTTTTATTTCTTACAATCCAGTACGGAAGATCCGAATAATCAACGAAAATAGCTCAGTCAAATAAGTACCAGTTACAGCCAACCAATTACAATTTGATTGAACGTAATTTATTGAATCTACGGATTCCATCAGTACAAATGGAAAATCGGTCGAAGTTTACGAATTTGCGTCAATTGGGGCTGACGCTTGATGATATTGTAGTTGACCCTGTCCAGTTGGGAGCTTTAATTAATATTTATTTTTAAATATTAAGTCTTTGTTCTCTAAAATAATAGTTAATAGGTATCTTATTTTGTAAGTTTTATTTTTATATACTTTGATCGCGAAAAGCAATACAGTTTCTGAATGAATATTAACGTGAGCGGAAAGACGGACAATGGCTAGTTGTTTAATAAGTCAAAGCAAGAGGGAAGGTAGACATGAAGTTGAGGAAGAAAATCAAATATGTGGGAGCCGGGACGCAGAATTAATATAGTTCTGGTCGGTCCGGGCCGGAACCCGGCAAATAAACAAGTTGGTCGGCCGGAAATCTTGTTTGGCCGCGAGCGGCAGTTTGTAATTCCATAAGAATTTCATTGTACTGTCGAGGGTCCTAGCACTGCGACTTGTTGTGAAACCTTTATACAATATTTTTCAAATCCCGACCAATAAAAGGGTTAAGTTGCGTTCCTGTTTGTAACTTAGTAACCGCCAAATATTTTTTTATATCTTCATTTATTGTTGTTTTTCGTGTAAGTGGCCAACACTAGTTTCAGATTAATTTATTTAACAGTTAAATTTTTACTTGGTTGTAAAGCCAAGCTATGTTTATTAGAGAGGAGATCACTCGAAACAACCCGAATAAAAAACATTTCGCAGCTAGACTTTAAGCTCAGGCGATTGGTACACTTAAATCCTAACTTATAATGTTATAAATGCGAAAGTGAGTTTCTTTGTTACGCTTTCATGCCCTATCTACTGAACCGATCATCATGAAATTTATCATACATGTTGTCTAGAGTAATGAAAAGGACATAGGCTAGGTACATTTAATTCCGGGAATAGTTCGGTTCTCGAGGATTGACACTAACGCGAGCGGAGCCGTGGCCAAAAGCTCGTGATTTGATATTTGGAACATTTTCCGTCAGCTAGGACTCGAAAACCACGTTGAGAATGGAATCCAATTAAAAACTTTCAGTCTTATCTGTAAGTGTGAAACAATTATAATTATAAGAGCTCTAAACTGTGTTCTTCATAATATCGTGTATGTGTGAAAAAAAGAGACGAGCTTAATTTAAACAGTATTTAAATTTGATATCTCAAATGGTAATACAAACCAGCTAATAAAAATTCGCAGACTGGAGGCTGATATCACATTTCTGAGATAACTCTCGGGCGCAACAGAGGAGCTCAGCTTTCAACTCGCGACGAAAACTGAAACGTACCCATTTTATTTTGTGACAATTGACAGATCATACCTGAGATATAAGCAAAAAGTTGCAACTGAGAGGAGCTCGTCGGTGTCGTATGGGCTTGAGAATAATCCGTTTGTTTTTTAACAACAGTAAAAACAACTGCAATAATATGATTGTTTTATGGGGGACAAAGTTTATAACGCAAACAAGTAAATTTCTTAAAATATCATCTATATGGTATGTGGTACCCGGTAGAGTAGAATAGAATAGTCTTCCCGTGGATATCGTAGTAGACAACTTAGGTAACTCAAGCTAAACAAAGCTTATAAACATCAAATAGACCTCTCCCATCTGGCCAGCGTGGAGAGTGTAGGCCAAATCCTCTTACTGCTCTGGCTAATATATGGCTCTGATATTTTATTGTGATACCTGTAACTTAGTTTGTTTATTACATGTGGAAACACGCCAGCAAACGACAAAAAGCCCAGTTTACGAGTCTGTTTGTACATATCATGTACTGTTAGTAAAGGTCGGAGATTTCGTGGTATATTCACGCTCACACACGTTTATGATTATTATCACACCATTGTCTACGTAATAAAAAGCTGAATTCATTTGAGTCACGTTCTTATAGAATTTACACAAATAATAAGGTATGAAATTGAATACGCTTTTCAGTCAACCGTGAAAGTCAACGTTATCTTTTATTCGTAGAACAAATATCAGTTTAAATGGTGTTGTATTTCTTTAGTACACATTCATGTTATAGAGCCTTAAAAATTAAAATTAAAAAAAATTAAAATTCATTTATTTCAGGTATCTAATGACCCATATTAAGCAACATTACAATAAATTAAAAATAAGTTCAAAATTCAAATTCAAATTAAAATTCAGTCGCACATCAATTATTATCAATCATAAAATTAAATAAAATACAATAATTAGGTATATAATTCAAAAATAAATAATTGCATTATAACCTACGCTTAAACGGATTGCACGGTATGTGCCTGTCGCAACAATGCTGTACATAAGGACAGTCCGGTCTGCCCGCGATCATCGCCAGCACAGCATTGGGACTGTCCCGCACCCGCCGCACCAGGGATGTGGCGCGCTTGCGTATCGTTGCGTGGAAGCAGTCTATATGGGCGTCTGCAAACATCCCCGATGCGCTACAGTAGCGAGGCAGCCCCATCACTGCCCTGAAGGCGTTATTATATTGAACACGAAGCGCGCTGAAGATTCTCTGCGAATATGTAGCCCACAGGCTGCACGTGTACATGCAGGTGCAGTACGCCCGGAACAGAGTAATTTTTACGTCTTCCGAGCATCTTGCAAACCTACGAGCCAACATATTTGCCCTCCTCGACAGCGCCCTTCGTTCCCGTTCTACGTCTGCATTGTCCTTGAGGTCAGCGGTAACTATATGACCAAGATAGCTGAATTGCTCTACTCTCTCTAAGGATTCTCCGTTAAGGTTAACAGAGGGCAGTATTTTCGGACACCTAGCACCGCTAGCCTCAAACACCATGTATTTGCTTTTGGTAACGTTATATTTCAGTCCGTGGCTAGCCGCATATTCCTCACAGGTCTGAATAAGCTGTCTCAAGCCACAGATCGACGCACTCAGCAGAGCCATATCATCTGCATAGCTAAGATTATTGACGCAGACGCCTTCAACATGACATCCTACGTATTGACTGCTGAGCGCGACGATCAGTGCATCCATATAGATATTAAACAGAGACGGTGAAGTCAGCCCACCCTGACGCACGCCACATTCCAGCCTGTAGGACTCCGACACTGTGCCCGCCCACCTGACGTTGTTTATCTGGTGTGCATACCAATATCTAAAGATAGATAAAAGTTCCTGTGGCAAGTTTATGCTTTCTAATTTTTTCCAAAGTATATCATATACCACCAGATCAAAAGCCTGTGATAAGTCGAGGAAGCATGCATATACAGGTGTTTTACGTGCTGTGTAGTGTCTGACGGTGTGCTTAAGACACAGCACTGCGCTCTCAGTTGACAACTTTGGCCTAAACCCAAATTGATTGTCATGTAGGCACAGTACTTTTTCTAACTGTATGTTAAGCAGGCCGTCAAACACCTTCGCAATAACAGTTGCCAGTGAGATAGGCCGGTAGTTTTTCTTGTCACCAAGGTCACCCGATTTATTTTTGACCACAGGCACAACCACAGTCTTCATAAAGTCAACCGGCAGGTAGGAGTGGCTCACGCACAATGAGTATAGCATAGACAATAATCTAGGTGCATGAGGACCCGCATGCAGGAGATGTTCAATACTGAGGCCGTCATGACCTGGGGACTTTCCCCTAGTCATACCCTTAATAATTTTTGCCACATCTTTAGATCTAAATTGTACCCCCACTTTACCTTTAGGTGACCCCGCATTCAACATCCCCTCCCTCGACTCCACATTTGCCCTCACAGAAAACTGAGTCCTAAAGATATCAGCAATACCTTTAGGATCACTTACGCCGTCGATACTCACAGGGAGACCAGGTCTTACATTTATTTTCCTCGTACTTTTCCAAAAAGCGCGGAAATCTCCTTTAGAATGTTTTTGAGCTAAGGCATCCATTTTAATCTGGTCCTGATGATTTTGGCACCATTTTAAACGAGACTTGAATATTCTTCTGCTTTCACACATCTTTTCATACACGAAACCAGTTTTAGGCCTACCACATTCCAGCCATTCAAAGAAATAATTTCTGGCATCCCTGTGAGCCTCGGCGACATGCTTATTCCATCCCACTATACGCGGTCCACTCCCCCCCGCGCGCATGCTTCCCCGACTCACGACGGCCGCATCCTGCAAGGCGACCACAATATCGGAGTAAAGCTTATCAATCACACGGCGGTGATCGGGATCGTCACAGTAATTGTCTGCACAGTTAACACACTCGGAAGGAAAATCTATACATCTCAGCCTATTATTACAATCCTTAGTGAACCTAGTAATCTGCTCTTTATTACGTTCCCCCCATATGTAGTTTTTACAATTTTTTGTATTTTTATGTGGAATTGTAGGTGTTAATAAACTAAACTCACATTCTAATATAAGGGGAAAATGGTCCGACCACAATGCGTCGTATTTTACAAAGGCGTTCAAAACAGACTTTCTCGCAGCTTGTGTAACCACACAGTGGTCCAACCAAGAACATGAACCATTTATGTCACTAACATATGTGATCGTATCAGAGTCTTCTCCCAGCAAATCTACATCAATGCATGACCAAGACTGCTCCTTACAATAACTTAAAAGTTCTACATAAAAAAGTTCATTTATGTCTGCATTAAAGTCGCCTAATATAAAAACTGAGTCAATGCCATATTCATCAATTAAAGCGCTTACCGAACTCAAGCAATCCGTAAATTCTGGCAGGTTTTTTGCACTGTTTGTGGGCATGTAGACACTTAACACAATCATTAACCGATCACTGGTGGTTATTTTTATTGCACAGACACGATCGTTGTCACACTCGAGAGGCTGCAATTTTGATAAAGCTGTGCAAGGAAAATACATTCTTCTTCTTTTCGTGTCGATGGCTCAAAATGTCTAAAAAAAATCCTATATTTTATCCCTCCAGTATGTTGCAACAGCCACGCCACTTGCTGAGGCGTAGTTGAGGTCGTACTTTGTGCAGGTAGTGGGGCACATGGGGCACGACATGAGGTGTGACATGGTCTGGTCTCTTTCACCACATTCACACTGAACGTTATTTTGGTCGATGTAGCCCCACTTGGCTAGGTTATGCTTATATCGGCCTACCCCAGTACGTAGGCGGTTAAGACTTTTCCATGTAGCCCATGGGAGTTGAGATCCCGGAGGAAGCTCTTCAGATGGGGGTATATAGTCAGTGGGAGGAAAATACATTGATATTGTCCCTTATTTATTTAGCCTCACTTACCACGGTTCTAGGAAAACTACCAGAAGTATGTATTGCCAGTATGTAATTCCTCTCTGACAGAAGTCCAAAATCTCAATAAACGCTATTTCATTGCTTTGTTTCATCATTTGGTTCAGGTTCAGTCAGCTCTGCTCACGCCGACTTACCACGTTTGAAGATGCGACGACCACAAAAACATGAGGAGGAGTTTCACAAGCTTCCATTGCATCTTAGCACCGCACCGTTGCGCTATATATAAATACATCTATAATAAAAACGCATTTTAAGGTTGGCTACACTGTAGCACATTTATGAACTTCAAGATAATGAGGTGCACTTTGTTATACTCTCTAGACACCGCCATGCCTTTATTTCATTGATTAAAAAACTGGCTAATATTTCAATTATGCTTGTGTGTGTGACAGCTTTGTATCATCACACGCGTCTTGTCAATGTATCTCTTCAAAATCCGTCAAATAGCTGTGTGTGTGCGCGACCAGCTATGGGTTGGACAAAATATTCTGATATCTATGGTTGGACACTAGTTTTTTCTACGCTTTTAGGCTAATAGACTTTATCTAGGCTTTATATAATCTAAGGGGGTGCATCACCGTCTATGCTAATACAAATAAAAAGTAGGCGGAGTAGGTATACGGCTTATGGTTCAGGGAATGCCTGTGAGTTAAACACAACAAGTCAAAATACTCGTAAAAACGTCGGCGTAAATTACGCGCCAAATTAATTCACTTTAACAGCATTCCGTCGGTTGGAGAGCTTGATATATCTGCCGTCCGGCGCACGCTGTTATATCTATAGGCGGGAAAATAATATTTAGAAGTATTTATCTCATTTATGTTTACTTGCGGGCGTGTCAACATATCGTACTTGAAGAGGAAAACTGTTTTGATGATAGAAAGCAAATACAAGTAATAGTGAATAGTACCAAAAAAATTGTCAAATTAAAATTTTTGGTACTATGATACTGATATTATGGACCGATCATGCCCCTTAAATATTATTTCACCATTTTTTTACTCCCTGTTATGCTGTTACCCTCAGCACTCACTTCTCAATGTCCGTTTTAGCAGAAAAGCAAACACACTTATGTAAATCGGATGTAAATACAAATAAACGAAACGGTCAGATGATGGAGGCTGAAGATATATATATATATATATATATATTGGTTTTTGTGTATTTTAGGATCACTCGAGCGTCTGTCTGTCCGTCCGTCCGTCTGTCACAGCCGATTTTCTCCGAATCTACTGAACCAAATTAGATGAAATTTGGTAAGATAGTGTAATCTTATGACCCAAACACGGATGTGCAAAGTAAATAAAGATTTTTTTGAAATAAGGGTCATTTTGAGGGGACCAGCTACAAAATTTAAAAAAAAAAGTTTTGCAAACCTTACTGTGTCATATATCAAATGAAAGGGCTCATTATGAGGATCTCTAAAATATTTTTTTTGTTCGGGTAAAATCAATACTTTTGATTTTATTCACGAAAGAAGGCAAAAATTGACCATTCCCCCCCCTGATCTCCGAAACTACTGAGCCGAAAATTTTGAAAAAATTACAAAACATAGTTCATTCCTTGAAGATTACAGGAAAAATAATAAGAATTCTATCACTTATACATATTAAGTGGTAAACTCACAATAATAAGTTCATCTAGGGAAATAGTTCACTAAAACACCACTAGATGGCGCTAGTCAATTGAATAAAACATTTTTTGCACATTGTGTGTGTGTTCACGAAGCATATTGTACGGAACCCTCATTGCGCGAGTTTGACTCACACTTGGCCAGTTTTTTAAAAAGCTCTCGACACATTTCGATAAAAAATTTATGGGACTATCTGTAATGTACTAAATATTGAACAAAAATGAATTTCTTAAATCGGTCTAGGCGTCTTCGAGAAATCGGGGAACATACATAAAAAAAGATTCCGACGAATTGAGTACCTCCTCCTTTTTTTGAAGTTCGTTAAAAATATCTGTGTACTTTTTATAAACATAAGTGAGACCCATATCATACCATATTATTTGACAGATAGGATTTTCATGAACATGTCAGTACGCAGCCTCTAGAGACGAGCTGTAATTTATTTCGAGGCACAAACTCGACAAATTACAAGTTTGCAAGTTTCATTTTTAGTTTCCCAAATATATACACTGTATAGAGTTTTCCCAGTTGACTTTGTCGTATTCAAGTTGTGAATATATAAAGTTCAAACCCTTTGAAGGTTTTGAAAGCTGTCCGCAAGTTATATTTATCTTGTAGCTCTCATCCTTTCGTTTCAGAAGTTTTTCAGGATAATTTTAAAAAGTACTTGGAGATATCCAGTCTATGTTTACTCTCTTAGTGTGTCTTAAATGCTAACTTTTCCAGCCAAACTGCCAGGCAAGTGCTACAGAAAAACACTGGCTCAAATTATTTTAAGGAGCATTGAGTCAATGAAGGTCTGTGTGTCCTTTTCAAATAAACATTATTCTATTATATTCTAAAGAAGGAAATAATAGCATTAAATAAATTATACATGAATTTAAAATTGTAGACAGTGCAATATATAGGGTGTTTTCAATACGACCGGTATTGGCCCATAGGTCTAAGAGAGCGACCATTAATCAAAAGCTCTTGGGTTTAATGAACCCTGCCCGGCCCGCCCAGTATCTCTGAGTTTGTAATCCAGCAAGACTTAGTTTCGGTAATTACTTAAATAAGTGAAAATTTCTATTCATTATAAAATTACTCAATCCTCTTTTAAATTGTGAGCATATAAAGTATAATTCCTTTAATTTATTTGGTATGAACATACATACATGTCTGTATGTAAAGGAAAATATTGGAAAGTTTGAACAGGTTGCAAAAAAACATCCTAGAACTACTAGGAATAGAGTTCAAATACACCCTCAGCATAAATCGAATATGGCTTTATATGATAAGACAGTTAATGTAATGGCCCCGAAATTATACAATAAATTACCGGACTCAATTAAAGATTTGAACAGTAGGGCATTTAAAGCTAAGCTCAAAAAAATGTTAACTGATAAATGCTATTACAGCATAGAACATTTTTTGAGCGATAAAATTATTATTTAACTTATAATGTGTAATTTAAATTAATTGACATTTCATTTTATTATTTATATTTAGTTTAGAAAGTAAGTTTTATTTATTGACATTATAATTACCTTACCCTAACACTTTGACATACCTACTTACCTATTATGATGAGAATGTAATAACTTGACGTATAAATGCATGTACGTAAACTAATAATAATTTTGCACGCCTTTCGAAGGCAAAATGTATTGGCACTTGTTTACTGATCCTACTATCTGTATCATGTATTTACCTACATTTATGCAAATAAAGAATAAAGAATAAAGAATAAAGAATAAAGAATAAAGAATAAAGAATAAAGAATAAAGAATAAAGAATAAAGAATAAAGAATAAAGAATAAAGAATAAAGAATAAAGAATAAAGAATAAAGAATAAAGAATAAAGAATAAAGAATAAAGAATAAAGAATAAAGAATAAAGAATAAAGAATAAAGAATAAAGAATAAAGAATAAAGAATAAAGAATAAAGAATAAAGAATAAAGAATAAAGAATAAAGAATAAAGAATAAAGAATAAAGAATAAAGAATAAAGAATAAAGAATAAAGAATAAAGAATAAAGAATAAAGAATAAAGAATAAAGAATAAAGAATAAAGAATAAAGAATAAAGAATAAAGAATAAAGAATAAAGAATAAAGAATAAAGAATAAAGAATAAAGAATAAAGAATAAAGAATAAAGAATAAAGAATAAAGAATAAAGAATAAAGAATAAAGAATAAAGAATAAAGAATAAAGAATAAAGAATAAAGAATAAAGAATAAAGAATAAAGAATAAAGAATAAAGAATAAAGAATAAAGAATAAAGAATAAAGAATAAAGAATAAAGAATAAAGAATAAAGAATAAAGAATAAAGAATAAAGAATAAAGAATAAAGAATAAAGAATAAAGAATAAAGAATAAAGAATAAAGAATAAAGAATAAAGAATAAAGAATAAAGAATAAAGAATAAAGAATAAAGAATAAAGAATGAAGAATGAAGAATGAAGAATGAAGAATGAAGAATGAAGAATGAAGAATGAAGAATGAAGAATGAAGAATGAAGAATGAAGAATGAAGAATGAAGAATGAAGAATGAAGAATGAAGAATGAAGAATGAAGAATGAAGAATGAAGAATGAAGAATGAAGAATGAAGAATGAAGAATGAAGAATGAAGAATGAAGAATGAAGAATGAAGAATGAAGAATGAAGAATGAAGAATGAAGAATGAAGAATGAAGAATGAAGAATGAAGAATGAAGAATGAAGAATGAAGAATGAAGAATGAAGAATGAAGAATGAAGAATGAAGAATGAAGAATGAAGAATGAAGAATGAAGAATGAAGAATGAAGAATGAAGAATGAAGAATGAAGAATGAAGAATGAAGAATGAAGAATGAAGAATGAAGAATGAAGAATGAAGAATGAAGAATGAAGAATGAAGAATGAAGAATGAAGAATGAAGAATGAAGAATGAAGAATGAAGAATGAAGAATGAAGAATGAAGAATGAAGAATGAAGAATGAAGAATGAAGAATGAAGAATGAAGAATGAAGAATGAAGAATGAAGAATGAAGAATGAAGAATGAAGAATGAAGAATGAAGTTGAATGTTCTGTTGTTTTTTTTTTTTATTTGCTCACTCGATCGTAAACATAAACATGTTCCAAAAATAATGAATGTATAATAATATTGTTAAATGAAAACAGATGAAAAAAAAAAGAAAAGTAAAAAAGAAAGAAATATAATATAATCATTAATCATACAAAGCCCTTCAGGCGAGTAGGCGACCTATACTGTTGAAAAGAGTTTCTTTCGGCATTTCTTCTCTGCAGTGGTCGGTTCCGAAATGCTAGTAGTCTGTAGCTTTTGAACAATAATGAGTAAATGCATAATATTTAATAAGATAATTTTAAATGTGATTTGACGTGAAAAAGTGCCTGCAAGGGCCTATTTTCTGAATAAACGTTTTGAATCTTTGAATCTTTGAATCTTTGAAGAATGAAGAATGAAGAATGAAGAATGAAGAATGAAGAATGAAGAATGAAGAATGAAGAATGAAGAATGAAGAATGAAGAATGAAGAATGAAGAATGAAGAATGAAGAATGAAGAATGAAGAATGAAGAATGAAGAATGAAGAATGAAGAATGAAGAATGAAGAATGAAGAATGAAGAATGAAGAATGAAGAATGAAGAATGAAGAATGAAGAATGAAGAATGAAGAATGAAGAATGAAGAATGAAGAATGAAGAATGAAGAATGAAGAATGAAGAATGAAGAATGAAGAATGAAGAATGAAGAATGAAGAATGAAGAATGAAGAATGAAGAATGAAGAATGAAGAATGAAGAATGAAGAATGAAGAATGAAGAATGAAGAATGAAGAATGAAGAATGAAGAATGAAGAATGAAGAATGAAGAATGAAGAATGAAGAATGAAGAATGAAGAATGAAGAATGAAGAATGAAGAATGAAGAATGAAGAATGAAGAATGAAGAATGAAGAATGAAGAATGAAGAATGAAGAATGAAGAATGAAGAATGAAGAATGAAGAATGAAGAATGAAGAATGAAGAATGAAGAATGAAGAATGAAGAATGAAGAATGAAGAATGAAGAATGAAGAATGAAGAATGAAGAATGAAGAATAAAGAATAAAGAATAAAGAATGTGTGGTATTAAATCGGATGCAGGTTGAAAAAAATTGGTAAAAGCTATTTTTTGCTAAAGTATTCACCAACTACTACGAAGCCGTAAAAAAATGTTTTATTACTATTATTTGCAACAGAGGTGTCGTTTTCTACATATAAGCTCCCGTATACAGCGACAATTTAGTTAGTTAATTTTTTTTAACATTCTCTATGTTGAGGGTAAATTGTCGCTGTGTATATGGGGTGACTCAGACCGTCAACAAGAACAACTTTTCCTATTGCGCCAATACTGGGAACGCGATAAAGGAAAAACTAAAAAAAAAAACATGTCTCCAGCGCTCGTCTGACTCACCCTTTTAAGGTTATTTCGAGGGTCGATTTACCCCTATATACCAACTTCATCAAACTGAGTTTGATTCAATCGAGCGGGTCAAAAAGGGATATAGATCATAACAGTAATGGAGCCGAATGGCGGCGATATATCTGCCGTGGCTGGCGACAAAGATTGATCAGCTCGGGCTATTCAATCGGACATCACTCATCTCCGAACAGCGGGCGATATCCTTCTTCGGGAAATCGGCCTGTGACATATGAGTGTTTCCGTCAGACCTTTCATATAGGCCAATATCGTAGTGTTAATACCTAACTCGTACTAAAATAAAATAAAAATCGGCTAGTGCAAGTCAAAATTTGTAGCTTGACTGAATTCACAAAAGCCATGGCATATGAATTATGTTGTTACTCGTATGTCCTAAGTAAGAAATACCGATAGTTAAGTGTTTACGTAGTGTAAACATGTAATTTAATTAACTACCTACAAACTATATTGGCTAAAACTGTAAAAATAGAGTAAGTGGATGAATAAATAAATGAATAAAATCTAAAATCGCTCACGAAGGATTCCATACCACCCTTTAATATGTAACTACAAAAATCGCACAAAGACACGTTTATTAAAAGTTTTTAAAAATAGTAACTATACATTTTACAAGTTTTTATTCTTTATTCTAATTGCGCCAAAAACACAGCTGTATAAATTTCAAGCCTGTAATTATTACGTCCAACATTATATTTAATTCAAATTTTAAGTGGAACTTGCAAATAACATGCTGAGGGACAGCATTCAAGTATCGCGATCTAATACAATAACGGGTGCCGTAAGAATAGACCTTCAGCTATGGGCTGCGAGGTATCCCGGCGACGTTTGGTCGAATCAAGAAAGAAAGATAGCCTTAGTAAGCCTCTTTCGGCAAATGTTACATTTATCACAGGTAGAAACAACTTCGAGAGCGAGGTGAATAGAAGAATTCAGCTAGGTTGGGCTGCGTTTGGGAAACTACGTCAGGTCTTCACATCGTCGATCCCACAGTGCCTAAAGACAAAAGTCTTCAATCAGTGCGTCCTACCCGTCATGACATACGGAGCCGAAACGTGGACACTAACGGCACGGCTGGTCCACAAGTTCAAGGTCGCTCAGCGGGCTATGGAAAGGGCTATGCTCGGCATTTCTCTGCGGGATCAAATCAGAAATGAGGAGATCCGGCAGAGAACTAAGGTCATCGACATAGCCCACCGGATTAGCAAGCTGAAGTGGCAGTGGGCTGGCCATATTAGCCGAAGAACTGATAACCGTTGGGGCAAACGAGTTCTTGAGTGGAGACCGCGTCTCGGCAAACGTAGTGTAGGACGTCCTCATGCACGGTGGAGTGACGATTTGCGCAGGATGGCTGGTAGGAGCTGGATGCGAGCAGCCGAAGATAGATCTCGATGGCATGCAATTGGGGAGGCCTATGTCCAGCAGTGGACGAGTATAGGCTGATGATGATGATGATGATGATGATCACAGCCTAATGTAATAACGGATGACATACGGATGGTTCTTCTGTGTCGCGCTGGCGTGGAGTGAGACCTTATATCCAGGTGACGATTGATCGAGCCAAGAAATAAGGCTAAATTACTTTTAAATAATTTATAACGAGGTAAATTATTTTTTCGCAATTTATCATAATAATTGTAAAATATTATACAGGTATATCACAAATTACTATTATATATATGGTATATTTGCATGCCACAATTTAGTAAAATGTGTGAACTATTAATAAAATGTGTTAGCTTATAACATCTTTATGAACCATATTTCATGCAAATAAATTATACTGAAGATTCTACGAAAAGCTGTGGTGGGCTTCAAATACTCTCAGAAATATCACGTTGTTCCCAGTGGCTCGCCGTCAATGATTTGTTCCGATATATTTCCAAGAAGCCGATATCGGTCCTGTCTCCAGAGATTGGACTCCTTCATTCGTGAATGTTCGCAAATATTTTACTAAAGAGTCGCTACCTGGAACTATCCCGTCTCACTCGTAACTAGTTTTTTTATTTAACCAGCAATTTATTCTGTATTTCAAATGATTTCTTTGACCGGTTTACTTTTTAGGGTTCCGTAGTATACAAGGAAACTTATAGTTTCGCCATGTCTGTCTGTCTGTCCGCCCGCGGTTTTACTCAAAAACTATAAGTACTAGGAAGCTGTAATTTGGTACCCATACCAAATTACAGCTTCCTGTTTATTCCTATTATGTATATTAATCATGCCAAAAAAGTAGTAGAAAAAAATCTTGATAATTTTTTTTTAGGGTAGCTTCCATACACGTGAACTGGGGGAGTATTTTTTTTTTCTCTACAAACCCATCGCGTGGGCTATCGTTGAATAGGTCTTTACAAAAAATTGTGAGGTTGAGAACACCATTTTTCGATTTAGGGATCCGTTTCAGAAATAGGTTATATAAATATGGATATATGAAAAAATTACAGCAGTAGCTATGACAGCAGTAGATGTAACGAAGTTGAAAGGAAAACTATCAAAGCTTAGTACTAAGTACAAACTAAAAAGTTAGCACTTTTTCGTAAACCGCAGAAATATCTTTGTCATTCATACAAACACTATGAAAAACAAAGTTATCTTTACTGGCGAACAATAAGAGGTTTTTGGATAATTTAAGCTTGCTTCTACGGAACCCTTCATGGGCGAGCCCGACTGGCACTTGGCCAATTTTTTGTTATCTAAAATTTTCTCCTAATATAAAACTATTATTTCTGTAAAACGGAAGCTACTCACAGATTTATCTAGCCCCACAGTAACTTTTGAACTTATGTCGTAGGAAACTAACTTAAGTTTACTATATTTTATAATAGATACATATTAAATTGTCCGGGGATTGAACCCGAGAACCCTCGTATCGCAAGCTGGCGTATTAACCACTGCGCACTGGAACTGTCGATTCCGCCGCGTGCGGTCGCGTTCCATCTCTCTTCTTCGCTCTAGTAAATGATGGTTCTAAGAGATAGAAAATTATAGAAACATAAGAAATAGCTTAGCGACTGCCATCTATGCCGGGACCAATGGCTTAACGTGTCTTCCGAGGGAAGGAGAAGCTCATGATAATTTTATGCCATATCACATCTGAAGATGCAAGCAACCCGCTCGTACCAAGGGGCTGTAATTGCACATTTCCTCCTCCGGCTAGGCAGAGGGCTTCCAGGAAGACATCAATTAATCGCCTGAACACACCGAGCTCGCTGCACGACGTCGGAGCTTAAAGCGGTCGTGTAAGTCTACGTACACAGCATGTCGTACACTAATCTATTACTCTACCGATTCAGCATCGAATAGTTAAAGAATAGAGTCGAATAGTGTTCAGAGATAATTATGTATATATCGATGGAAAGAACTTGTCTTTGTTGGAACATACAATTAGACTTCACTTTTGTAAAATAAATAACAGTTTTGCGAATGGTTCCTATTCATCATCATCCAGATATAACTGACTTGTCGGAGGTTTCCAGCGTTCTTCTAGGAATTAATTACATATACAATGAAGGCGCGGCCGTCATTTGTAAATTGGTTTCCATAACTGTAACGCTCGCAGTAGTTAAACGTAGTAGCGTTTCAGATAGAATTCAATAATGATTACATATGGTAATGAAATTTGCAGTTTACTTTGCAGTTTTGCACCCTAAGCACAAAATTAATAATAGTACTCCTTAAGTCCACCAAAATGCTAAATAAGGCGTTTTGTGTGTAAAAGAGAGAAAAGGAAAAATATTGAATATACCAGTTGCTGATTTTTTCCGCGCAGATCATAAAAGCCGGTCTAGGGATTGGACGAAAATCTACGGAATCACATTATAGCTGATGCGGCTAGCGACGCATCACTATTTTAATTCCACCTTAACTCACACGAAGATACTAAACATAGCCTTTGGGTTTTCCGACCTTAAGCTCTGTATACCCCGCAAGGGTTACAAACGTATATTTATATGTAAGTATATATATGTAAAGAGAGAAAAACATAGTTTGAATTCGTAAGTTCAAGCTAGTCGCGTCGTAGCGAGCTAAAATTCAATACTAAATACATATGCAGGCATGGTAATGGGTTTTTGACAGCTATACCGCACCACTTTAGTCGCATTATCCGGCCATGATTGATGAGTTTGCGGGAGTGCAGCGTAGTGCATTTACCTACGACTATTTCAATGATTTGTGCTTTGAGTATTTTGCATTGTATTTATTTTTGCGTTGTACTTTGAGCTTTGATTTTATTTAAGCTCCTTTTTAGGGTTCCGGGACCATATTACTAAGACTGATTAGTCTATCCGACTGTGAACAGGTTGTATCACATAAACAGTGATAGCTAGACTGTTAAAATTTTACAGATAATGTATTTATAGTGCCGCTTTAAAAACAAATATTAAAACCAGGGCTCCCACACAACGGACGTAACTTTTTGCCATTTTTACTCGATTAATCTAATATTGTATAATAATAGTACGGAACCTTTCGTGTCAGAGTCCAACTCGAACATGGCTGATGTTTTTTTTAAACTAAGATTAGTTTTGGTTTTGCACAGGACATGCAACATTGATTTTTCGATATTTCCATTGGTCAAAGGATTAACAAACCAACAGATTGTTTTTTTCCCACGTGTTGTTTTATTTTATGTGTTTTAATCGTCTAAGTGTGCAAATTGTTTGTAAAGGTTTCGTACCCCAAAATATTACTTTACGGGATCCTGAGTGCCATAGCGCTGAGACGGTTTGTCTTATTTGATCACATCAAGAACACCAACACAATAAATTACAATAAACATTTATTTTATCGAATATCTAGTAGGTTACCAGAAATAATACTTAAATTACGAGTAGCTGATACCGGCGCGTCTCGCGATCACTGTAGTCGCAAGCCTCGGCACGCGACTGAACCCGTTGTGTGGAACTATCGTTATGTTAATATATCGCTGATTCAAACAATTTACTATTTGTGATTCAAAAAGACAAATTCATGTTTTGGTTCCTAATCAGTCATTATTTTTAGTAGGGATTTTACGTACTTGGAAAACCTTTAATTATCATAAGGATTTTTTTGTCTCCACTGCAGGAGTTAACCTTCTCTGTACTACCAGAGCCATATATTAGCCATGGCCATGGCAGTAAGAAGATTTGGCCTACACTCTCCACGCTGGCCAGATGGGTTGGAGAGGTCTCTTTGATGTTTATAAGCTTTGTTTAGCTTGTGTTTCCTAAGTCGCCTTTTACGACATCCAAAAGAACGGAACATACGGAAGACTTGGGAGTGGTCCTATTCTAGTTTGCCGAGAACCATACGGCATTTACCTTTAAGGCTGTACCTTAAAGGTAAATGCCGTGTGGTTCTCGAAATAAAACTATAAACAGGAGGTACAATATATTAATATGTTGTAATATGTAGTAGCCTATTACCTAAAAGTTCAGCATTTAGACAAATGTTCTGCTGAAAGTACATTTACACAGAACAAACCTACGAGATGAAGTATTTTTTTCTCTGTCCTACGAGTAATTACAATTTCTTTTTATGTGACAATGCCGCTATCAACGCGCGCCGCATTGGAAATACATCCATCAGGAGTTAATGACATTATCTTTTATTTCTAGCTCCCTGTCTTCTTGGAAGCTGAATTCGATCCTCTTCATTATTTTAGGCCCACGGTAAGCCTCAAAGCCTCCAAAGCCTCCCGTGTTAAATACTTTTTGATTCCTCCTTTTACTTATTTTGGTATTTTCTTCTAAACTACCAGAGTTTGACAAGTAAAATGTAATTTTACTTGTACTTTTTTCAAATTACATATATAATGTAAAAAAATATATACGTTATTTAAAAAAGGTGTTTTAAATAGGATTGCTCTTTATTCTCCCATTTAAAAAGAAATGACCTGTATGTAATGTAAGAGCTCGTTTAAATGGAGGCAATGGAATGAAACATAGCGATAACTGCTCCGTCGTCGGAGGCTGCAATCATATTAATGGACAAATTTTTTGTCTCAACACCTACTGGTGCTCCAAAGATCAACATGCAAAATGTATAGACCAGGCTGAGCTCTTGTTTTTACACCGCAAAAGACTGCTCGATTAGATCAGTAAATAAGGATCCGAAACCATTGACCCAAATGAGAAATACACTAAGACTCGATTGATCCGATGTACTATTGTTATTTTATAAGATGCGGCGTGGACAGGGATCCGTGGTAGATGTTCCTGCTCACTGCCCTTCCTTCATATGCAAACCGCTAAGACTCTACTAGTCATATTGCGTAAGTACCTCTTTTTGCTATCTTAGAGACCCAGGTTAGTTTCCAACTGTTTAATTGATTAGAATTACAATGCTTGGTATTAATATTTAAATTGTATTTAAACTGAATATGTAATGAACAAATTTATCACTGTATTTGCAGATACATTCGCTAATTGATTGTTAGCAAGTCGATGGTGAATTTTTTTCATCATCGACTGACTTACAATCAATAAGCGGATATAAAATTATAGGGTACTATCAGCTGAACAGAATATCCCTATCCTGTTACTGATTCACTGGTCCAAGGCACAGGTTAAGGTAAATATAAAACTTTAAAACTATCGAGAACAAGCAAAACGATATCATTTGCACGGGGAGGTAAAGTAAAAAGGCGCTTTCACGGAGTGCTAACGAGCAAAGTTCAAGTTGCAGCGTTAGTTTACAGAGGAGACCTCAAGAGAGCATAATCATAAAGTACATTTTCAGTACTCCAAAAGACTCATGATGAGCAGTGCTTAACACGCAAGCTTGTTAACCGCTACACTCAACAAGAGTGGTGCCGGGTTCGATCACCGGTCAGATTGGAAAATGAGCTTTTTCTGATTGGCCCTATTATTATATTTATTTATTTATAGATTGTAAGAAAACAGTAACTTCTATTAAACAATGGTGTTTTTTGGACATTGTGTGAGAATTTTTTTGTAATCATCTGCTATCAAAATTCTTATAAACAGCTTATGTACATGCAATATTTTTTTGGGAAACATAAAGCATTATACTTTTTAGACATTTACGAGCGATGACATACTTAACAAACTGTTACATTTGCAAGAAGGCGCATCCACAACTAATATGATATTTTTGTTTCACCTTTTGAATAGGCTGAACTTGTCGCCGTTACCTACCATATAAAAATACATGAATGGAAAAAAAATAAACTTGCGCTTCTAGCACAATTATTATAATAAACATGTCCTTGTAGTCGTTGCATTAATATTAACTCTATATCGAAGATTTATGTTTCCGTCAAATTTTCTTTTCCTTTGTAGCGAAAGTGAAGTTGCTGTATTGTAGCTCAATGTCGCTTAGTCTCTGTGTACACACATTTCGCGGTTAAGTGCTCAATCAGAGTTAGCACGAGAAACGAGTTCGAAATGACTCGCCTGTTGAGTTGCAAGTTGTTCGCTTCCCATTTATTATTTACTTGAAATGGAGTTAGTTGATTCGCCAGTCTCATACACGAGGGGCGCAGGGTTCATTTCTATTCAATTTTTATACCACGTTGGCGAAAAGCCTTACTGCTCATGCGATGGAAAGCAGCTAAGAGTTATAGACCTCTTATCATCGGGGTTGCCACTCGCGCGTGGCCGACCATAGAGAAATATTGTCACGCCTTCATATTGTAGTCGAAGCAGTCGGTAACACCATGGAAGAGTGTTTGTTCCACAAGTTTGGCGTAGTTCTTTTCTATGTATTTTTCTGTAGTTTTTATGCTATCAAAGGAGGTTTAGTAGGTTTTGACATAAAACTGCCAAATAATATAACCGAACCAATGTTGTGTTGTGTACAGTAGTGTTTTCATTAAACTTATATCTCGAGCAAGAGTTGTGAAATGCTCTGGCAACGTGACGTCACGCCATTTTAATTGGACACGTGCGCATCGCGTAGTCCTGAGATTATCTGGTTATTTTAATACAGATTGTTTTTATGTTTGAAGGAAAAAATAACAAGTTTTTATGACTTGATATTGGACTCGTTACTTAACTACGGTGAGGCTTTTAGAATTAAGATTTTAGCTGATATACATATATACAAAATAACGTCTTTATCCCTTACGGAGAAGGCAGAGTAAAAAGCCACAAGACCCAGAGGCCACGTTTAGCGCGTTAGTGAGCGTAAAGGTGGATAACGGAAAAAAAATTGTGATGTGTGGTATGTATGTTTTAAGTAATTGAGCCCATATTAAAAGTTTTTTATATGGATGGGGTGAGTCACCTCTTTGAAGTATGTCGAGGGTCAATTTACACGGTGTATAGATAAACATCCAAGACACAGATAAATCAGGAAACGATCGCTTTCCATTTTGACCTGTCCGAGGACCGGGACCTGCGTGTGGCAGCCTGGCATGATGACCAATACGCCACAGAGGTCAACACACGACCACAGAGTTGTAGTAGAGCCACGCTACCGGTGAAATTTAGTTTTGCGAGTAGCATGAATGGGCCGGCTCGTCCAGGGAAGTACCACACTCTCACAGAAAATTGACGTTTGAGTAGTAGCTTTACCGCTGCTACGCTATGTTCGGTGAGTGTGAGAGAGCCGGAGGCCATCCCCTGGGAGGGAAAAATTAATGGCCGGCAACGGTCGTGTTACAGTTGTCCATATGGGCAGCGGTGATCACTTACCATCAGGTGACCAATCAGACACCAGCTTAAGTTACGTAATGTGTGTAACGTAAGCCTCTCGCATGGGCTGTGCCAAATTTACGACGACATGTATTGTTCATTACCGACACCGAGAGCCGCGCTCTTAATTACTTGGGACATAAAATGATCCCTACGATAAGCTTACAAAATTACTTCACCCTTTCTTTGGCGAAATTAGTTAAGATCTTCGGCTTTTATTAACTTTGATGTTTACGTCATATGAAAACGAGACCCAGGTACAACATATTTTGTTTATAAAATCTTTAATTCCTAAGGAAAAAAATCCCATACCAAAATTACTAAATTCGTTCTTTGAAAATTACTTAAAATCTTCAGAGTGTACTAACTTAGAGATAGAAACAAAGTCAATATCAATATAATGTGCCGTGTAATGCGACAACAGTAAACATGCTAGTTTACATGTGCAGGTATTCAAACAAATTTTTAGTCGAACAATAGTCTCAAAAAGCACAACCCACAATGAAGGGTAGCAGGAGTAATAGTTCAATAACCACACTGCTTCCTTACTACGATATCCTTAGATACACAAAGTTGTGGGAGTAATATATTAATTAAGAAGTTCTAGTCACTAAGACTTTATGAATATTGCCTGCCACAACAAAAAGTATGAGATGTCGAGTACGAATATTGAGTCTTTACTCTTCCTCCTAATGCTAAGAATAAAGAACAGCTTAAACACTTCGAGAATGTTTCCTATATCATTTAACATAGTTGCTGTTTAGAAAGGTTACTAGCATTTTAAGACCAACGCTTGTTGTGAAGTTTTGAGGGCTCTGGAGTGTTAAAGGCGTCGCGCGATCAAAGACGATTGTACTTGTGTGTACCGCGGCAGTGCACACACGGTGCGCCGTCACTCCTGTTAAGAATTCTTGTACAACTCGGGCTCTGTGAAACGGAACACTGTTTCCCCTTTACTCCCGACACTTAACTGTTAAATCGGAAAGTAATGGCGTTGTTACAAGTTATGATTCCTATATACTTTCAGGAAAATGAATCTGCTCCAAACACTCATTTTCAGACTTCAGCTTTGTTTAGCTTGTGTTTCCTAAATCACCTTTCACGATATCCACGGGAAGACTTGGAGTATTCCTATTCCACTCTGCCGGAAACTACACAGTATGATATGATCATACTAAACTCAAACTATCAACAGACTGGCGAGTGCATGACATTCAGAGTGAGATTTGAAATAGCTTCTCATAGATCGTCCGCATGACGAGCTCCATGGCGCAGCGGTCAACAGGCTTGCCTGCGACACAGATGGTCTCGGGTTCGATCCCCGGTCAGATCAATATGAAAAATGATCTTTTTCATATTGACCTGGGTCTTGGATGTTTATCCATATAAGTATTTCTTATAAAATATAGCATCGTTGAGTTAGTATCCCATAACACTAGTATTTAACTTACTTTTGGGGCTTGCTCAATCTGTGTAATTTATCCGTACATTTATTTATTATGATTTATAATTTATTTATACGTAAATCACTCGGCTACCACCACTACCGTTGAGCTGTACTTATATCTGTCTAATCCGAGTCCAGTCGGACAATCCCCAAGCCGAAGCGAACTCACATAGCTTCAGCCAGTGCATTCATACTTAAACATCTCTAGGGAGCTGAATATGCCATATTGTACTTTTGTTGCACTGACTGGTTTCAGTGAATTCGTTCGAACATCGTATCACAACATTTTATTTAAAACTGGCTCCCACATATCTTCAATATAATTTCACTGGGGTGGTGTTCGCAAATGTTTTAATTCGGAAACCCTTAGATTGTCACAGCCAAACTCTATTTCAATTGTCTGAGTAAAAAACTCAGCAGTAAGCTTATTCACTTATCTACATGAGAATACGAGCTCCATAATTTATTGACTATTGACATCCTCTGTAAATTAAAAAAATAAAGCAAAGTAGCTAACTGACTGATCTATCAACACACAGCTTAACAACTTAATAAATTGCGTGGAAAATTGATAAGCAGATAGTTATTCTGACGTTGGCATTTGTTATTTTTATTTATTTACGCTTTGTTATACTGTACATACAAAATGTAACAAGTGCAAAAAAGATGGACATAATCCTAAAAAGCAGTCAAAAAATTTTTAAGCATATCCTTACAAAATTTTACAAACTTCACCCCTTAAAAACGGGGGTTTAAGTTTGTATTTAACTCCAGCAAAACCGCGCTAAAAGCCAGTTATAAATATAAAATAAATAAATATATACGGACAAATCACACAGATTGAGCTAGCCCCAAAGTAAGTTCGAGACTTGTGTTATGGGATACTAACTCAACGATACTATATTTTATAATAGATACATATATAGATAAAAATCCAAGACCCAGGTCAATCTGAAAAAGATCATTTTCCATCTTGACCTGACCGGGGATCGAACCCGGGACCTCCGTGTCGCAGGCAGGCGTGTTGACCGCTGCGCCACGGAGCTCGTCAAAAAGTTATGCTATAAAACTTATATAACTCAGTAGCCAGCATTCTTCTAAACCTAGTTTTGATCTTCTAAAACAAGTTTTGATGTATATTGTTTTGATATCACTAACACTTGTGAACACAAACAGATGAAAATAGTAGCAACGCTACGAGTGCGTGTCGCCTCGTAGCATTATCGTAGTGCTTGTAACGTACATATATATGTACGGATAGGACAGCTATGCTACACCATCTAAAGATCTAAAGCATCAGGTTAGCCTCGTCGCTCCATCAATGTTACCATGACTTAAACACCAATTTTAAGAAGAACTGTATGTGATGTATTCTTGCAAATAAATGAGATTAATTGATTAACAGTTAAGCCCTTAGCAATCCGTAGCCTGTTTTAGAATGGTCGTAGCACGTATAAAGAATGAGTGCCTCCCCCTCGATAGTATATGCATGACTTGGCTCGCCTTGTGGGCTTCATCAAATGTTTCCATATTAAATGGATTGAGCCCATACAATCCACGGGCTTTGTGGGATGTAAAGCAGGCGGCCTTGATCCGCCCGTAACAATACGTACGATAAATAAGAAAGGTATTCTGGGATGCTTTGATCTTTAGTAATGAGCTCCTTGGTGCTGCCCTTACAATTTGAATAAATCCGGTAAATCATAAGTTTTTTTAATACAAATACCTACCACACTAAAAAAATAGAGACCCTCGACTTTTGAAATTCAATTACATTACTTAACGATTTCTGTAACAATGTATGATCTCTTTGATTAATATTTTAACTTTCAATATTTATGTAGCCATTAGTTAATTATATTAGGTAAATTAACTTAGGAATTATGATTTTGATACTAAATGGCAAAAATTTAAAATAACACATGGCTGAAATACTACTATCTAACAATGTGATCCCAGACATACGCCTGAGCGTGCCTTGCGAAGCACGGAGGAACTCCAGTTTTATTTTTATTTAAGTGCTAACAATGTTTACTGAGCGATATAGCTTCTCAATTTATTTAGCAACCCGAACACGCAATTCCAATAAACTTGTAGTCAGCTTATTATAACATTCTGTTTTCTTTTATTTCGGCTAGTTGAGTCTTACGAGAAGGTACCCTGCTACCTTAAGTTTGTTAGTAACACTGTTTACATGTAAATTAGATAACAGGTACGACAAGTGTATTTAATTAGTAAAAGCTCCCTTCCACGAAGCAGGGAGAGCCTACTTTGAAGAGCTCTGTTTTAATGAGGTCTGAAAAGTTTTACTTTGACTGAATACCTTAAGCCTCAGGTCTCACTTGCGAGAAATTTTACAGAACTAAATCGTTACGTACTTAATACAGTGACATTATTTAGTTTTAAGTTATGCAAGACAGATTTGCAAGTTCAGAAACACTCATACGTGTTCATAGAGCTATTTGATTACCTAATAGTGTTAAAGTTGTAGTCCAATTATTTAATGTATATTTGGTTTGCTTGCAGACGCAAAAAGAGGGGTGTTAAAGTTATACCGCTTTTTGTGTTTTTTTATTTATTTAATAGCAGGTTTCCTTTGGATGGTTCCTGGTTTATAAAAATCAGTTAAGCCGTTATTAAGATGGAGGGATTTTCGTGTCGCGGATGTTTATTTTTTAATGTTTTACATCTTGCAAGCAAGATTGTTCAGTACATTAAGACGCTCGTACGAAACAGGCGTTCTGAATATCTCTTACGTCCAATTGCGACATTTTAAAAACAATACCTCTAAAAATCTTTTGCTTACATTACAGCATATTTAAGTAAATGGTAAAAAAATACTATCAAACTACCATTCGAACTACACGTTTATCCGTAACGGTATAATTAGAACTTAGGACAAGAGCAAAAAATGGCTTTAACGATAAAGAACTACAATTGATTTTTGAATAAAAATAAAAATTACAAGTATAGGTAATTTGTATGATTATGTATTGATTATTGAAACAACTCGGCTCAATTTGACAAAATAATAGATCCAGAATAACGAAAACAGGTTGTATAAACATTTGTACAAATATTTACAGGCGTCATTTTATAGGTTTTCCTCAAATAAAACTGTTTCCAGTGAAATAAACTGTACCAACAAATTTTCAGCACTGCTCCTATTAAATATCGGCCATTCGGCGACCGAACTAAAAGAGAGAAATTTCAATGGAGAGATAAGCCTTTTGGAGCTGTTTAAGACTTCTTTATCAGCTCTAAACTTCCAGAGAATTATTTTCATTTATTATTGTCAACAGCAAAATAAGATAAAGTATTGCTTTTTTGTTAAGATAACTCATGTAGTAGCATGCATTATGTAACAAAAAAAACTAAGAACCTAAAAAAAGTTGTTGTTTTCTTAAAATGATACAAAAATAAGCGGTTACTCCTCTTTGTAAAACATTGGGGGCTCTCAACTTTTCAGACAATCATAACTCTTTAGTCCTAAAAGTTGCCTTTGAATAAAACGTGTTTGGACTTTTAAACACTTGGGAAAATATGCTTTGAGCGAACTTTTGTGAAAGTTTACTGGACATATTTAACGCATCTTTATCTTTCACTCTAGCGTAGTGCTTCAGCACCCGTTGCTTGCTTATACAAACTATCCTTTGCGGGGTAGACAGAGCCATTTAGCGTAATATATTATCCGCGCGTCTCGTCGTGAGGATCGGGAAGCTAACGTGCGTAGGCTAATGTGTATTCACACTCGACACACATTTGCCTTGAGTAAGACGTCCGCATGATTGAATGAAGTCGCAACATGTCGGCCAGCAGCTTAATTTCTACGTAAGAAACCGTTGTTACTTATTTCAGAAATTTCTATATCACACGTAAGTTTGAATAAAAAAAAAACATTACTTATATGTAATCGTTTAATGATTGTTACATTTTGATATTGAATTGACAATTGTTTGAACAGATACTCAAATTATTTATTTGAAATTACAAGTTTCATCTGCAACATGCTTCGTCAGAACTAACAATCGTTTATCCGCAACATGCTTCGTCATTTTGTACAAACAATATCCGCGACATGCTTCGTCAAAATTATCAATCTAAAAGACCAGTCCGAGTCGTTCCCGCTCCAAAGGTTCACATTATACTTGCGGCATTTCCACGTTGTATGGCAATGGAAAGCCTTTGAGCGAGATACGATACGGAATGACCATCTTTTGATCGATCGGAAATGCGACGACCCAACTCTTTCACGAACACTTTTGCCTCAGATCCCCACGCGCCCGTGGTTTCGAAAGCGAGGGGAACAAAAATATATGCAGGCTTCAGACAAGAATATTTAGCGTGCTTTTGTCTAGCAGCATTTTCAGCAGCTGACCCCGCAGCCTTAACTATGTCTCTGAGATGTGAAGGCGCAACAGTGCATACGCAAGTCGCATCCCACAGCAGGCAACGGCCCCTTTGCCACGGCACCAAAGTTAAGCCATCGGGGCGCCTGCCGTCGGTGCGGCTTAGTCCGGGTGGCTCCAAAATGCATGGGATATTAGCACTGACCATAGCTCTTCTGATAATATCATTGAGAGCATGATGTCTCGGGTATCTGCCTGCACACCTCGAACAACACAGACCGTGGTAGCCTTTCACATCGACAAGAGCTCCACATACACACTGATGCTGCTCACAAATATTACAACCAATTCTGAGAGCAGCAGCAATACGCAATGTGTTGTCATCCATTAAGGTACCGACCTGTGGCATAGGCAAAGCATGGAGCCAAGCCCCCGACTCGGGAGTCAGAACAGCTTTAAATCGAGCCAACTCTGCACCCGACTTGCTCCCCAGAAGTTCATTAATGACGGTCTTGGCAAGAATATCATCCCATTTTTTCTGGACCTGGAGCTGATCGGGAAGATCTTGACCCGGATACCGGTTTTGCCATTCATTCAAGGCCTCACTCACAAAGGGCAATGTGAATCTGTCACCATTAAATGATAAGATCTGAGCGACAAGTTCCATCACCCCGTGAGAGGAAGCCATACTTATATTGCTTTTTATTTTATTTGTAGCCTGAAACCTTAATGCATATCTCACGTGTTATCGCACGTATTAACTTAAATGTGTATTATGGTGGATGTATCACGTCGCCTTTTCATAAAAGCTCCATCACGTAAGCTCAGTGGAGCGTGACGCTATCGGCTTTTAAAGCCAATGAGTCCTAAATTGCCGACAGGTAACGCTGCATGGGGTGAGATTGTGACTGCGGTGAAGCAATAAAAACGGAAAATAACGTTTTATAGAACCAGCTTCCAGCGTACCATGTGGTTTCCACGTTAAAATAAATACTCCTTAGTTAAGTTGTGGTAGAGCCATGCTACCGGCAAAATTCACTTTTGCTAGCAGCATGAATGGGCCGGCTCGTCTGGGGTAGTACCACACTCTCACAGAAAATCGATGTTTGAATAGTAGCTTTACCGCTTCTATTCTTCGTTCGGTGGCTCCTTCCCTTCTGAGGAGAGATAAATAAATGCTGTCAATGTTCTTTGAACACTCCTGGTGTAGCAGTTGTTACTTACCATCAGGCGACCCGCTCGCTCGTTTGTCATCCTTTGTCATAAAAAGCCTCCTAAATTTGAACTCGGAAGAGATAAGTCACGCTGCCCTCTCTTTCTTTCTCATCTGACCGTTGTTCCGGCTATAACCACAGTTGTGATGCGTCGGAGCCCAGAGGCTACGATTATGACAGCATTCATGGATTGACATAGTTTTTAGAGTTGACCGCCTGCCTAACACCAACCCTCGTTTGGTGATAAATAGATCACGTGCTATACTGCAAGTACAGAGCAAGCGAAGCCTAAATAAACGGAGTCAGTCACCGTAGCCGAAAACCGGACAAAGACGATACATTTTATTTATTGAGATGATATCCGCCCATATTTGTAAAGCAAACGAAGCATATACATACTTCTTTGGATTTTGTAATTTATGATTACACCTCATGTTTTTGTTCACAATAAAATCTTTTACTGCAGCCTTGCCGGAGTCATGTTCTCGTATTTAGTAATCAAATCGTAACGTGTTTATTTATACACGTTGCTCGTAGGACTCACATGCCATAAAAATTGTTTTTAAATCCACTTCTCCCACAACTGGGCAAAAGCCTCCCCTTTCTTTTTTTCAATTTGACCAATCTATTGATATATCTTTCTAGGCTTTAGGAATACCAAACAAATCATCCTGCTATCCTGTTTTAGATTTACCTCTTGATCGTTATAAAATACTCAAGTACTGGTAATGAATTCAGAATGATTTTGTATCTGTATCGGTCTAGCTAGCTGCTAAAGAACACGACTTGTGAGCAACACACTCGATTTGTAGTGAGTGACATTATAGTAAAATTGTTAATTTTTTTACCAATTACACTTGTTGTGCCTTTTTAGGGTTCCGTAGTAAACTAGGAACCCTTATAGTTTCACCATGTCTGTCTGTCTGTCTGTCCGTCCGCGGTTTTACTTAGATACTATAAGTACTAGAAAGCTGTAATTTGGTATGGGTATGTATATTAATAATGGTGAAAAAGTGGTAAAAAAAATCTTGAAAAAAAATTTTTTTTAGGGTAGCTCCCATACAAGTAAAGTGGTGGAGTAATTTTTTTTCTCTACTTACCCATCGTGTGGGGTATTGCTAAAGAGGTCTTTGAAAAATATTGTGAGGTTGAGAAGAGAACACCATTTTTCGATTTAGCGATCCGTTTCCGAAATATTTGGTTTTAAAGTGAATATTTTTGTTAGAGGTAAGTGCCCCCCCCCCCCCCCCCCGTCTATCTGCTAAACGGTTATATAAGGATACGTAAAAAAAATTACAGCTGTAGTATATATACTGAAATTGAAAGGAAAACTATCAGAGCTTAGTTTTAAGTGCAAACTAAAAATTTATAGGCAACCAACTTATAAAATGTACTCGAAAGTGTAAAATTTCATAAAATTTTCATTGTTAGATGTTTTTGGTCGTTAAACTGTGAGGTGCAAGTGTAAACAGTGTGAACTCAAAGTTGTCATTCGCAACTACGGTACCCTACACTGCGCGTGGCCCGACACGCACTTGGCCGGTTTTTTACCTCATCAATTCCCCAACAAGAGTTTGGCTCATAATATCAAAGAGTAAATTTCACAATATTTTATTTGATGGGTTTATTTCATAATACTCAGCCTTTTATAATTCACCAGATCCCGACCAAAGTAATATTGTACGGAACTCCCAGCGGGCGCTGTACTCCTGAAGCGTTAAATTGTGTAAAGCCTTCCTCGAAATAAAGGCTATAAAAGTGCGTAGTGTAATTATATTGACATGTGCCTAAAAATTAATTCTTTGGAAAAAACGTTATAAGAGAATCCCGTTGGAATCTATAATATAAAAATGAATCGCTGAATGCGTTGCTAAGCGCAAATCTCTTGAGCAACTGAACCGATTTCGCTAATTCGATTTTTAAAATATTCCTTGAAGTACGAGGATGGTTCTTACGGAGAGAATAAAATTATATGTACCACGGGCAAAGCAGGGGCGAACTGCTAGTATTAGATAAACGAAAACCGGCCGAGTTCATGTCGAGCCACGCACAGTGTAGGGTTCTATAGATGCACGTCATTATGTAAGTTGGTCGACGCTTTGCCTTTTGAACCACTCACAGCTGTAAAAGTTTCCTTTTGACTCCGTATACAACATGCTACTAACCGATTTTTATCTATAAACAACCATTTAGCCTGCAGGGTGTGGGGCCAATCGACTCCAACAAAATTTGCTCTTTGAGGCGTCAGTCGCCAGGATGTAGCTAATTGATGAACCGTGATAGCGAGACCGTTGAAATCACAGATGATGTAATTCACAAATTTAAATTAGTAGCTAGCGCGGGTAACAGCTAGTAGGCTATATATCACGCGGGCAAAGCCGCGGGCAACAGGTAGTACACTATAATGTCCTCAAAATATTAGGGCAAAGCCATATTTTTGAACTGTTGGTAATATAATGGATATGAAATAATATTTATTGAGGGCTGGTGAGTCCATTAATTAATTTCACTGCACGCGCACCGGCTGTGGGCTTTATATTTAAAGGTAGCGGAGTTGGCAACATATTGAAGAAATTCAATTAGTCTTAAGTTAAAGCTCGGTATTGACAAAGCCAAACTTTCCGATTCTTATTCACCTGTAGCAGCCCGTTCGACAAACACCCGGAACCAATAGTTATTACTTTGTTCAGGTCAATTTCAGAGTGATTGTTAAAGTGTGGCTCAGTTAAGTAGTAGTCAACGTATAACGGAACGCGCCCGGGTGACATGTCAAAATCATCTGTTCCGTAATTTAAATAATTTTAATCGTGTTTTGTGCATATTTTCATGTAAATATTGTTTTAAATAACCAAATTAAGTAACAAGTTATTAGTATCAACGTATTTATTGTGGAGTTATAGCGTATTTGACGCTAAAAACCTGACTAGCAGCGACGGCGGTTGGACCGAGTAGCTGTCAAACTAAAAACAAAGGAATTGCAAAACGGGATCACGAAAACCTGGGGAGTATACTGTTTTATTCTTTCATAATAGGCAGTGCATCCTTAAACACACAAATAACATCGATTTAAATCACACTTTAATCATAAAACTCGTATATTTTGCCCACCAAGCTCAGTTTGATTCTCGCTCCGTTTACCTTGTGAAATCGGAGTTGATGACCTAAAACCAGAGCGAAAGGCATAATTATTTAAAATACATCTAATCCAGTACAATTCCACATGAAATCTGATGTTTTTTTTTCATGTTTTTTGTCTCTTTGTAAGAGGAAATCAACTACCTACATTACTGAAATAATAAGCAAATTAACAAAATCAACTGTAATTGTCATAAATTTAATCCTTAAATTATTAATAAGTATATAGTAAAGACACATAAATAAAGTTTATTTGGTTATTTAATGTATTAAATAGTTATCTGGCTTTGTTTTTGCGATCTCACTACGCTTGACTTGTGAAAAGCTTAGTTGATGGTTATAAAAACAAAAACCCCAGACAAAACATTGTATTGTATAGTTTATTGATTTAATTAACCGTACCTGTTATATGAACAAGGTTTATTTTTGTTGCTTAATAATTTAAATTGTAAAATTATTCTTGCCAACTTACACAGTCATTATATTATATCAATACTAAAATAATAAAAAAAATTTCAGTTTCAACTACCTCCCCAATCACGATGATGACTCGGAAGGCCACAATTAAAGACCTGACCATGAAGCTGAGGCTCGCATTAAACCAGCTGAAAGAGTGCCAAGAGGAAAACTCACATCTGTTACGTGATAGGGAGGAAACTGAAGAAGAATTTCACAAAATTATTGAAAAAAATACACTGATAAAAAATGAATGCACTAGCCTTCACATGCAAAATACTGACTTATTAGATGAAAATATTAAATTAAAAGAATGTCTAGCACGAACCACAGAATGCAGTATGGTACATGAACGGGCCCTTAGTCGCATTTCAGAGTTAGAGTATAGCTTGTATGAGGCACAAAAATCTGCCCTAGAAATAGAGAAACAGAAAGAAGAGAAATTATGCAATGACACCCTGCATCTTTACAGTGAACTCATGGAATGTGGCCCGGGTCCGGTCGTGGAAATACCTGCAACTACTCCACAGTCACAATATTTTATATTAACCTCTCATAATAAAATAAAAAAGTATGTGAAAATTAACAAAATGATAAAGCGTACCAAAAAGGTTATTTCTAAACAAAAATCATTAAAATCTTTGACTCAGTTACGTAAGGAAAAATTATGTCTATATAATCAATTTAAATCATGTGAAGATGATCTTTACATGGCTAGCCGCATTTATGATACTGAGATACATGAACTACAGTCACAAATAGCTGAATTACATCAGTCTTTAAAAACTTTGTCTAAAAATTATAAAATATCTCAGAAACAACTCAATGAACATATTTCGACAATTAAAAAACCAGTTGAGTTAGTCCACCATATTATTGAGCAGCATGTCCCTCTCGCTGTGTCCCCGGAGGTTATCACCAAGCAACCTGAAATATCTCAGGAGCTTCTCATAAAAGAGTGTGATACAAGTATGCTGTCGAGAATAGGTACTATTAATAGTAGTGTGAATAAAAAAATATGTTGTGATAAACTGTTAGTTTATTCCGATGAGTTAGGTCAGGGCTTTAGTAGCATAATTTGTAACCATATTCACAACAACTGTACAGTTTTAAATACATGTACACCCGGGGCCTCTTATTCATATTTAATAAACAGTATAAATACTGATAACATAAATGAAGACACAGCAGTACTAATTTTGTGTGGTGACAGTTCTTGTGTTACAAAGAGGAACTTAAAGCAAAATGTAGACAAATTGATTAGTTTAAATTTAAAAACTAACTGCAAATTTATGATAAGTGCCTTTCCGTATTCGGAATCTTTTGACAATGTTAGAAATAGACATATACATGAATTGAATGTACAATTGTACAATATGACTTGTCGTCATAGCGATTTTATTTTTTATTTAGATATTAATAAATTTATATATAGATTTAAGATGACACAAGATACTATGTATCTTCCATTTAGTTGTAAGCGACAAATTGCTACAGTCGTAGCTTATAATATACTAAATTGTGTTGTAAATTATACAACTGAAATATCTGAACATGACATGAAAAATAATCCTAAAAATATAATTGGACCTAGAATAAGTAATACTAAGTGTAATTTAAACTAAAAAACAAGACAATAGTCAAGGCCAAAGAATTAAATATTATTCATCAGAATATCCAAGGCCTGACTAGCAAACTTTTAGAGTTAGAATTATTTATAAACAGTAAAAATTTACATGTAGTTTGCCTGACCGAACATTTTATGCAGTCGCATCAACTACAATTTAATATTCAAAACTACTCTACGGCTAGCTCATACACCAGAAAGACAAAAGAGAAAGGAGGCAGTTTAATCCTAACGCAAAATGATGTGAAATATAAAGAACGTAAAGATATTGTAAGTCTTTCAATTGAGTGTAGTGTTGAATTAGCATGTATTGAGCTAGAGAATTGTGTTATAGTATGTGTATACAGCCCTCCTAATTCAGATTATAATACATTAGAACTAGTGATTGAAGACGTTTTAAGGAAATTGTGTTGTAGTCGCAAAAACATCATAATATGTGGCGACTTTAATGTAGACTTATTAGTTACAACTACTGAAAGTGTAAGATTTTTAAATTTATTTAAATCGTTCGATTTAATTAATCTATTTCTGGAGCCAACAAGAGTTGAAGGTGACTCTGCAACGTGCATAGATAATGTTTTCTGTAACTGCATTGCTGTTGACAAAGCCATCATAAAAAATCTTACTTCTGATCACTTTGGTCAGTTAGTAAAATTCACAAACCACGTCGAAGTAGATTCATCACAAATTACCTATAGATCGATTACAAAAGACAAAATCAAAGTATTTAAAGATAAAGTAACACAAAAAATTCCTCTTATGGAGGAAACTAGAGATGATCCGGATATACTGTATAAAAAAATGTTTGACGTTATTGAATCAGAATTTAACAATGCGTTCAAAATAAAAACTAGCACTAAACGTAATCGTAAAAAATTTAGTGAATGGGCTACTCCAGGCATTTACATCAGTAGGAATAGGTTATATGAATTACTTGCTATGAAAGCTCACAATCAGAATCCCGATTTTGTTAAATTTGTAAGAACTTATTCAAAGGTTTTTAAAAGGGTATGTGCATGCGCAAAGTCAATATTTACTAGACAAACTATTATTAATTCTAATAATAAAGTGAAAACAACATGGAAAATTATTAACACAGAAACAGGAAAAACGAAAAAACGTGATATTCCAATTGAATTAAAAATTAATAATAAGGTCCTCAGTACTAGCGAAGACATTACTCAATATTTTGAAGACTTCTTTACAAATATTCCTGTAAATACCACTGCCTCCCTACATTCATCATCTGAGGAATCTAAAAAGTTATTAAGTAGTTGTATACCAGAATGTAACAGTCAATTAATATTTGAACACGTAACATCACAAAAAATCATTGATACTTTTAGGAGTTTAAATAATAAGAAAACTGGGGATATATGGGATATCTCAGTATCGGTTATTAGTAATGTTATAGATATAATAGCTCCTTATTTAGCGTCTATTTTTAATAAATGTGTCGATACGGGGACTTTTCCTGATTTAATGAAATTGAGTAAAGTTATACCATTGTACAAATCGGGTGATAAAACTGATCCAACAAATTACCGTCCTATTTCTATTCTGCCAGCTTTGAGTAAAATATTTGAAAAGTTAATTTTTAATCAGTTATTATCTTTTTTCAATAGAAACGGACTCTTTCATGGTGAACAGTATGGATTTACAAAGGGTCGATCAACTACAGACGCGGGGGTTGCGCTTTTAAAACATATATATGATGCTTGGGAGAATAAACAGAATGCCATAGGTGTTTTTTGTGATCTTACCAAAGCATTTGATTGTGTCGACCACAATACCCTTATATTCAAACTAGAACACTATGGGATTAAAGGTAAAGCTCTTTATTTAATCAAATCTTATTTGAGTAGCCGTATTCAAAAAGTTAGTGTAGATAGGGTTATGTCTGTCGGATCATCTGTTAAGATGGGTGTACCCCAGGGCTCTATACTAGGGCCTTTGTTGTTTCTAATATATATTAATGATCTGCCATATTATGTTAACACGTGTAAGGCTGTACTATTTGCCGATGATACATCTCTTGTTTTCCCTATCGATAGGACAACGGACAATTTTGACGTGGTCAATAGTACATTAGCCCAAGTGTTAGAGTGGTTTACCGCAAATAACTTGTTGTTGAACGCTAAAAAGACGAAATGTATTAAATTTTGCTTACCGAATGTTACAAAAGTACCAACACGCATAATGATCGATAACGAAACGATAGAATTGGTAGACAAAACGACATTTCTTGGGATGACAGTTGACTCCGGGCTTCAATGGGGTGCCCATATCACAACCTTATCGGGTAAACTTAGCTCTGCGGCTTATGCAGTTAGAAGAATAAGACAGCTGACTGACGTTGATACTGCGCGCTTAGTGTACTTCAGTTACTTCCATAGTGTCATGTCATATGGGATATTACTGTGGGGTAACTCAGCTGAAGTTAATACCATTTTCGTCCTTCAAAAACGCGCTATCAGGTCTATATATAAATTAGGTGCTAGAGAATCACTTAGAGAATTGTTTAAAGAGATAAATATATTGACATTCCCCTCGCAATACATATTTGCAAATATTATGTTTGTTCGTCACAACCTTCATTTATATAAGAAAAATAGTGATAACCACAGCAGGAATATAAGAAATAAAAATAAATTAGCTACGCCAGCTTTGCGATTACAGAAAACAATGAATTCTTTTTTGGGCCTCGGTATACGCTTCTATAATAAAATTCCTACAGAAATATTAGCTCTGCCATTAGTTAAGTTTAAAACTGCTATTAAAAATCAATTACTTAAAAAGGCATACTATTGTATTAACGACTACCTTAAAGATAAATCTACATGGGAGTAATAATATTATTTTTAATGAATACATGTACATAATTAATTAATATAATTTTATAAATTGTTACAAATACTTGTGTATAAGCATAGCCCTTCAGGCATGTAGGGACCAAAACTGGACTGAGTTTCTTTCGGCGTATTCTTCTCAGCAGTGGTCTTTCCGAAACGCTAGTAGTTTTTTCGATCTTGCAAATTAAAAAAAAAAATATGACGTTCAAAAAGCGATACATGATATCCAAATTTGAATAAAATTTCATTTCATTTCATTTCATTAAGGGGCTGGGCCTCATTTTATTAGGCAGCCTTAGTTTATAATGCAAGATTAAACTTATATTTACTATAAAAGTCATTTAAAAGTTTTTTAATAAATAGTATGTTCTTCCAAAAATGCCTGAAATTAGCAAGTGTCAATAAAGCCATTTCTCTAGCCAGGCATTATATGACTTTATCAACAAACGAATAAGAAGATAATGGATATAATTTTACGAGGACCGATGGCTAATACAGCATGTAAATAATTATAACATAGAGTGACAAATCACTGCGCTGAGCTAGCCCCATTAAGTAGTGAATTATAAACTTGTGCCGTAGGATAACTCAACCAACTCAACGACTTTATATCTTTGTAATAGTTTTTTTTTTGAAGATAAAAATCCAAATCCAGGCAAATCTGATCTGTAAAACATAGCTTTACAACATGACCCGGTCTAGTTTCAAGAGCTTTTTCATGCTGCGAAAGGGACCTTTTTGTTTCTACTCTAGATGATAGGACATAAGATGTTTGCTTATCCATCTACCAATAATGTTGATCGCTACATGACAAATAAAAAAGACGACCTCCGTGGCGCAGTGGTTAACACGCCAGCCTGTGACACGAGTGGTCCCTGGTTCGATTCCCAATCAGGTCATTATGGCAAATGATATTCTTCACATTGGTCTGTGTCTTGGATTTAATCTATATAAGTATCAATTTAAGAAAAGAGTATCGTTGAGTTATTATCCTACGTCACAATTGCACAAATTACAGTGGAGCTAGCTCCATTTGTGTGATTTGTCAAAGAGCAAAAGGTTACGCCTGCTAAAAGAAAAGAAAAGGTGTGAAAGTATTAGTGGGTGTAATTGTAATGGATGCGGCGTGAATCGCATAAGGCGGCCGTTTGTTTCGCCAAATCTCAGAAAAAAGGTAATTCGCGCCGAGAGCTAACGAGTCCCCGGCGACCTGAGATATACTGCCTACAGACGTTCGTAACTTTCTTATATTGAGAATAGGTAGACAATTATTGATACTAGTTACTTTCAAAGATTGTAAGAAAATTTTGATGTTTACAGTCTGCATTGTGTGAGCTAAGTAAATTTAAGTTTAACACATATCATCTCAAATGACACGGAATCTAGAACCAAAGGCATGTGAAAATAATGTACACCTATTTGTCCGCTCCGGCCTACCGTGACGTCACTCCCAAATTGTTTCATTTTTCTTGTACCATAGCCCCGACCGCGCCGACCGCACTACTGTCTCCAGGGAGCCATACAGTTAGTAACAGAACATCGCCCCTACAACTACTTCCTTTCTTTGGCTGAATTCCTTCTTTCATTCGTCTTTGTTGGATATTTATGACTCAGATAAAATATTAATAATGTTTAGATGAACATTACGCTGCTCTGTTATGTTAGTGATCTTGGCTAGAACAGGCCTCCCCGGGAGTTCTATGAATCGCCAAACTGTTATATTTTTCTTGCGCCACAGCCTCGACCGACCGCCCAACTGTCTCCCGGGACCCATACAGACAGTAACAGAACATCGCCCCTACAACTACTTCCTTTCTTTGGCTGAATTCTTTCTTTCATTCGTCTTTGTTGGATAAATATCCAATTTTATCTGAAATATAAATATATTTCAGATAAAATTTGTATTAATTTCAGGATGAAAATTACGCTGTTCTGGCATGCTAGTTAGTGATCATATATATATTACGTCCCCCCGATCGCGCCGTTGTCTCTGGGGACCCATACAGTCAGTAACAAAACATCGCCCCCACAATTACTCCCTTTCTTTGGCTGGATTCCTTCTTTGATTCATTTTTGTTGGATATATATAATATAACTCAGATAAAATTGGATTTTTCCTGGTTGAACCCTGTTCTGGTTTGTTACAGGCAACTTCTGTGAGTTCCATGACTAGTTGAATTGTCGGCACCATTCGTCAATCGTGGCCCGTCCAGTCCCTCTTTAACATAGCAGATGTATACGTGTAGCATGACCCTCAACACACCCTTAAAGAGGTTACTCAGCCCATCATTATGAACAACTTTTGTTAAGGGATCAATGCTGGGAATCCAATTTTGTCCAAATATTCATACGTATGAATATTTGAAAAATAATTTGATATCTCAGCTTTGGCTCCAAAGGAAAAGTCGTACATATTGACGGTCTAGGTCACCACTTTAAGAGTATGTTGAGGGTCATGTTACACTCTGAACAGGTGGAAACAGAAAGCAAATGCTTTTGCCAAGCATTGGTGAGCTAAATAGCTAGAAATTGATACTCTTCTAATTGAATCAAATCAGCTAAATAACAAATTGAATTGCACGTGACAGCTCATCAATTGTCGGCCAAAACAGTCGAACTGCCGCCCACTGCCTCGCTCTCGAGCCACCGAGCGCGCGGGTAATGACTGAGGTGACCACACGTCCTGCTTTTACAGTTTCACTTTGAGGAAAAAGTTCTACTTTGAGCAAAAAATGTATTTCTTTGGCTGTGCCACCTTGTTATATAAGGCCTAGCTTATAAAAACTACTATAATTAATGCAACACTTTTTGACAAATCAACAATGTATAAGGTTTTAAATTACTAGCTGTTCCCCGCGGCTTCGACCACATATAAAATATAGCCTATGTCCTTCTCGGTACCCTCATCTATGTGTATGCTAAATTTCATGATGATCGGTTCAGTAGATACGGCGTGAAAGCGTAACAAACAAACAAACAAACTCACTTTCGTATTTATAATATTAATTAATATAGTTTGGATAGTTAGGATTAGGATAGGATTAGGATTACAATTAATTCATTTATTATTCTTTATTTATTTGTCCGTATATATTTGTCATTACAACATCCAGTTATACTATCATTACAGTGTAATCACTACATATTATAAAACAAAGTCCCCCGCCGCGTCTGTCTGTCTGTCTGTTCGCGATAAACTCCAAAACTGCCGAACCAATTGTCATGCGGTTTTCTCCAATAGATAGCATGGTTCTCGAGGAAGGTTTTAGTATATAGTTTGTAAAGTTTTTGTATACATTTTTGTATATACCAACGATATTTGTTGGAGGTGTCGTAAAAAAATGAGCCGTTTGGGAGCTTTCAACGAAAACGCTGTCTAAACCCTTTGAGATATAACAAAACAATGTATGGTGGAATTGTGTGTCTTATTTAGGTCTACAGAAAAGTCCGCGATGGCATATGTCTATATATTAAGGATAACATACTATATTCATTTTAATACTTTCCGCTTTGTAGCGACATATTTTATAATCCCCGCATTTCAAACCTGAAGTCACCGCGGACGAAGTCGCGGGTAACTGCTAGTCGTAAATAAAAATGTCAATCAAACGAAAGCTGTAATGGATCAAGTACTTCTACTACCGTCAAAACTTTGCACACCGCAGTTGTCGAAAGTTAGCAAATAGGCCTACAGATTGTTTTTACTTTGTGTTAGCCGTAAACTTTGCAGCAACAGTTTTTAACGACGAAACTTGCAAATTGTAACTGTCCGGCCTAGGGCAAGAAAAATATGGTCACGTTAGTAATGACCGACGTTTCATGCAATTTGTCCGTTGAAATAGCGGTTTCCGGTGAATTATTTCACTGCAAAACGAGACTGATTTAATTACCGTAAGAGTACCTATTGTTAATTTAAGCTTTCACGCTGGTCTGGGAGAAAAAGAAACGTAGAATGTACCAGCTGCTTCTCTTCTCGCGCAGATCGTAAAAGCTGATCGAGGGAATGGCGATGCGGCTAGCAACCCACCACTATTTCGATTCCGTTCTCCCAAGCCCACCAACGTGCTAAACGTGGCTTTTAGGTTTAATAACTCTGGGCTCTGTCTACCCAGCTAGGAAAAAAGGCGTGATAGTATGTATGTTAATTTATGCGTATATTATACCGTTTGGAGTGACGTCTTGAAGATATACGATAATAAGCATTAAGCAGAGCAGGTCAAACAAAAGTGTAACCCTCAGTCATTATTTTGAGAATCGGTCAACTACGCCAATCGAAGAATCATCCCAGCCGCAAGAAGTCCCCTGCTGGACATTGGCCAGCAGGCAGACATACTGGTTCACAACTTCACGGGTGCAGCTAATCCCAACACAAACCAGTGATGGTGTAACACGAACATTCGACATGATCTTGGTTTTGTGTATATTTATTTTAAGTTCGATTTTTAGTAGTCTGAATCATTTGTAAACTAATGAAAAACATAACAGGTATCATTGAATACTTTTAATATAAACCGACGTGAATATTTTCAAGGTTGTTTTTGTTTTTCGTGTGTGTAAGTGGCAAACACTGGTGTGGTGTCAGATTTTTCAAGCTGCCAGAAAAGCATCTGAAGCAGCTTAACGACCAGCCGGGACCAACGGCTTAACGTGCCTTTCGAAGTAACGCAAGAGGTCTAGATATATTTATGCTACTTGCGGTCACCCATCCAAGTGTGGATTGTGCCTGGGGTTGCTTAACATTCGAGAGCGCTAATAATGCTCACGCCCGCTGGGTTACCGCGCTCATCAAAGTTTGTCTAGCTTCTTCAAAAAAAGGTTCATGTTGCTGTAGCTAGCATCTGAAGAATTTCCGTATTCATTTCATTTCATCTCGGGGCGCGCGAGATAAATGCGAGTTAATTATGTGCCGAGCGGCGATAATTGTAGCCGAGAGGAAACGGGGGAGGCTGGTACAACGACCGACTGGAATACCGACATTAACCTGAGCCCTGGAGAAACTTCGTAACCGCTTCTCTTGGGCATGAACAACATCAAATTGATGGATTAAATTATTTGCCTACCGCTTTACCTTATCTACGTACGTTTTTACATGATAAGTGAAGAAAATGGCCAAGCACGTAAATTTTACACACACACAGTTTGTACTTATATATCCCTGGCATTTTGTTCTACGAAAAAGAAAATCCGTGGATGAACAGCTCTAACGAATCCTGTCTTGACGGTCAATTTAAGCAAGCCAGAGCCGAGAGTACTGCGAGCCCTCTTGGGTTTCCACCCCGACTAATGAAGACACCTCGGGGGCGACGACCTGACTCTCTGGAGCACTCAGGTTCTTGGTGTCGTGACTCACCAGCAGCTTGCCACAAGCTGCCCTGCGGCCAAGTTTAATTATCATTATTATTTAATCTAGCTAACAGCCAGACAAGAATTAAACAACGTCTAGTGCAAACCCGAATTGATGCAAATTCGTTAACTTGGAATGAATTTCCATTTGTATTGGGAATTCTGTAGCGATTCAATTGATTACGTTCGAATCAAAGCCAATTGTCTGTAATTGGTTCTCTATACCTCCTCCCCACTATATGTACCTCTACTTTAAGTCCTATTGTCGTGATTACTCGGTTATTTGGTTTTAGAGGCTGGCACCCTACTCTATTTATAACTTGTGTGCGTGTAGGAATTTAATGTAATAGGAAGGGGTAAGTTCCGCACTGATAGATTTGATTTCATGTGCCTGTTCTGGTCTGATCTAGGACAAAATAAGAACTTGAGTGTAACAGTCTCTTCCCCCGCATGAATATCAGGAATTAGATCAATAGGCAATAGCAATCCAACACCATTTGATTTAGTTTTACCAACAACCTGAGCTCCCAACTTGTTTACGATGTCAGTGAAATTATCGGTCTACATTGCTTAGGCCTTTCTCAGTTTTCACGCAAATACAGAACGTCATAGATATGTGACATACTAAAAATCTTACTACTTGCAAGCTCCTATCATCATCATCATCATATATTAGCCAGAGCAGTCAGAGGATTTGGCCTACACTCTCCACGCTGGCCAGATGGGTAGGAGATGTCTCTTTTGTGCGAAACACGGTTTATACAGCCGTCACCCCCGCGGCACGGCAACTTCATTGCACAAAATGGCAAGCCCTAAATAATAATTTCAGTCGGGTTTTTAGATAATAAAACGAAATCCGGAAGCAAATAATTTTAGAGGGCAGAGTCGCGCGACGTGCTGAGACGTCGCCGCTTCATTAGCATTCAGTGGCGCGACATGCTGCGACGTCGCCGCTTCGTTAGCATTCAGTGGCGCGGCGCCGCGCGACACTGCCGCTGATTGCCGCCGCTAGATAGGACCACCACCCGTAAGGACTCGCCGGACATAAGACGAAAAGAGTTTGTCGAATATTTGAAGATGTTTGGATCTCTAACTGAATGAAGTTGAAAACCTTATGATTTTAAGGGTTTCGTATTCGAAGGGTACAAAAGGGACCCTCGCTACTCACAAGACTTCACTGTCCGCACATCTGACTTTTTATGATATAGGTCGGCAAACGAGCAAGTGGGTCAACTGATGGTAACTGGGAAGTGATCACCGCTGCCCATCCCATGGACAACTGCAACAATAGGAGTGAGACAAAGGCGTTGCTAGCCTTTTAAGAAAACATACATTCGTTCTTTGAAAGTTCCAATGTCGTATCGATTCGGGAATATCGCCGCAGGAAGTTGATGACTGCCAGTTATCCAGGTGATAGGGAAGAAACTAATAATAAATCTATGTATACCTATTGAAATTGTAACATGAAAACAAAAAAAAGGAAAAAAGAAAAGAAAAAAAGACAATAAGGACTAAATAGACGTAATCATATATGGCCCTTCAGGCGAGCGAGTAAGCGATCAAAACTGTTGAAAAGAGTTTCTTTCGGCATTTCTTCTCTGCAGTGGTCGGTTCCGAAACACTAGTAGTCTGTAGCTTTTGAACAATTAATAAATACATATTGTCTTTTAAGATAATATTAAATATGATGTGTCGTGAAAAGGTGCCTGCAAAGGCCTATTTTCTGAATAAACGTTTTGATTTTTGATTTTTTTTATTTATTAAATCAATTTATTTCGTGTAGTACGGTGATGAAATTTTGCCGTAGGTATTACGTCGAATAATTTCTCGGAACATTCCCCGTGATGCGGTAAATAATTCACAGGGATGCGACATCCCTACGCAGAACCAGAGGATTGAGATGGCTGACAAGAATCTCGTCGTCGACTATTACGGTTTGCAATACCCTGAGTAGCCGGGATCGAAGGCATCTAATTAAATGTTGCATAAAGAGCGTATTTAGGATTGAAAGGATTAGTATGGACAAATTTTCTATTTGATGATGAGCTTACAACTGACGTAAGAACGGTTCGTGTCGGATGGACGAATTTTTTTGTTTGTTTTTATACTTGATCTGATTTAAAGTAAAAAAAAAACTTTTACTTTAACTAAAAATATGCCGGGTACAGTCGGGGGCAGATAAATCTGACCCCCTACAGTTTAAAATTTGTTCGTAGGGGTTATCTGCCCCCGACTGTACGGTGTAAATCTAATATTAATACCTAACAAACAATATGTAAATTTTACCTATTTAGATGACTGTAGGGAATAACCAACCCGGTGGTAGGTAGGTGTTTTATTTGGGCGTTTCATAGCAGCTCGTATTAAAATCTCTCCTGGAGCCGAACGCCACCGCTCCCCGCGGACCCCGGGCTGCACTCGCCACGCGTTAAATTGGATAGCCTTCCAAATTACGTAACTACCCAGCTGCCTAATATATCGACCCTACAAGTACATGATACTAAAATTTCAATGTAATAACGAAATAATAATTATAATAGAGATTTGAAACTCGCAAATTGAGCTAGCGCCACCGTAACTGTATAAGCTGATATTACAATATTTTCAAGAGTCGCAGTATCTATTCAGTTTGAGTACACCTCAAATTGACGTACGTTATTGGGTTGTAGACAATTTATTTTCTAAAAGATGATAAAAAGGGTGTGTAATGATGTCTGTCTGTAATTGTAACAAATGTATCGGGTACGTATAATCTGGCCGTTAGTCTCAGCGAGTCTCGGAAAAGGTAATTCAGCGCAAATCTAACGAGCCTCCGGCGACGCGACGCCTACACTAAGCCGCGGCAGCGTTTTATTGTATTGAATACGAGTCAGTACTTTAAGTTACTGCTACGATTGTTTACTAGGTTTAGTCAACACTATTGTGCACCTATTGTAGTTTGATTATACATATAATTATCACTTAGGGGGAAAACGTTTAGCGTGCTGGCGGTGGCAAACGCAATCAAAATAGTATTGAGTTGCTAGCCACATCGCCTATTGTTATAATTTACGTTTACATCCGTTCCCTCGATCAGCTTTAACGCTCTGCGTAGGAAGAGAAGTAGCTGGTACTTACACATTCTTTTCTTTTCTACCAGCATGGAAGTTTAATTTAAACATACCATTTCTGTTTTTTTTTTCTTATTTCGCTTGATATTTCTTGGTTTTCATACGATATTCCAATTATTTTAAAACAGTACTCTTGGCAGCTTCTTCTTTTATATATATTTACGGAACTGCACGGAACCAAACTACCTGACTGGCAGCTCCATCCAAGGGTCTCGTGAACTTAACTTAGCGTGACTGTACGAAATTGTTTTATTTTTCTTGTGTCAGGAATTGGGCCGGCCACAACCTTCCCGGTCTCGAGGGATACAAACAATCAGTAGCAATGCTGGCAACGAAAAAAACAACTACAGTTTATTATGTTATTTTGGTAAACGAGTACATTATTAATAGACTAACATTCATGAGTCTCCGATGCAGTACGTTCCTCTGGATGCTAAATCGCCTCAATTGGACAATGCTAGTAAAATTATTTTAAACGCACCCGATCTCTCATTTCGTTTAATTTGCTATGAACAGTAGGTAACTGTATTGGTTAGTTATTGTCCGTGATGTCCGTCACACAACGTATCCGATCAGTCGGAAGCTGCGGTTCGTCTGCGGTCGTCGCAGTCGTTGTGTATAATTATCTCGTTGGTACAGCATTTAACAGTCAATTATTCCGAGCACTAGTTACATCACTATTTACAGCAGCATACTCAGCGATGTTTCCACAAATTATGTTTACTGCGTTGTTTGTCCATCTCATTCTCACTAACGGCAAAAACATCACGATTTTTAGTATTTTTTGATGAAGTGGAATAAAAATTAACTGTCTACCTATCCGTGATAGGTATTTTTTTCCACTCATGAGATACAATCTGATGACAGACAGACTAGTGGACGGGCGGACAGTGATGTCTGGTAAAGGCTCCCGTATACAGAAACAAACCACACTAATTGATTTAGCCCCACAGTAAGTTGTTGTATGTGAGTTATATCCTACGAAAGATACAAACATGTCCATCTTGTCCTGGCCGTGGATCGAACCCAGGAACACTCGTATTAACCACTACTGGCTGCTGGCGTATTAACCACTTTGCCGCAGAAGGTGAAAATTGTTCAAAAGAGCGTAATTTGTCATATGAAATCTAAGCGCCATTGTGGTCTTATTGCTTGTGAGTTCGTTCACTCAGAATCACTAGTTGTATCTACAGTTCTAATGCCTACTTGGTCCAAAGAAACCTATTCATGGGTGATACTGAAGCCCGCTTTATTGTACTTCAATAGCCGGCATTTTATTGACTTCTTCAATGCTTGTTTATACAAGCACTGTCGTCACCAACTTAATTTATAATCAGATCTCTTAAGTACACGAAGATAATTTAATTCTATATTCACCTGTTCGGGATAGATATTGTACTGATCCCGGGGTTCACGAGATCAGTGAATTAATTCAGCAGCCTCGCGGTAATTATACTTCCAGTAGTAGGAGCAAGCCTCGCTCTGAGACGAGGCACTTATGTAGCCGAACGAGCGAAATAATACTTCCCGTTAGAAATAATAGAAACATTTATATATACATCCCCCTGGGTATAGGATACCGCCTTTGTTTCAAGGTAAGCTACATAGGTAGATAAGTTAAATTATCGTCCTGGTAACAAAACAAAAGAGTGAGCCCCTAAAAGTTCTAAAAAAGTGTTAAATTTTCATGTTTACTTTTACTTTCTGTATGCTTCTTTCTTTTTTACTCCTCATCCGAGGCGCGCTGTAGCCCATGGCCTAGGGTCAGTTCTTATGATAGCATACCTGCTGTGATATGATTTGGCAAAGGCAGTCTGCCTGGGTGGAGCCGTTCATGGATAGCTCCAACTCTGAGAAAAAAGAATTAAAAGTGTGTGCCTGTAGACACAGATGCTTGCGCCGGGAGTCGAACCCGGGGTCCTTCGTGGTGCACGCTGGCAACAGCTTCGTGGTGTAAACATTGCACCAAGTAGTGACTTTTTACCTCATTATAACTTTTAATAGCTTAATATTGGATGATTGGTGCAGATATTTTTGGAATTGGGTAATGTTAGAATATTAACATTATTCAGAGTAGTTATAATATATTTAGAAGGTAATTTTTCTAATTTCATACCTTTTTCTTAATTGAAATAAAGTTCGTAGAATAGATATTATTGCATCCATTCACTCCCACGAATAACGCAAATTTTAAATAAAATATCATTGGGAGCTCACGTTTTTTATTCGGAAATCACCACCTAATAAAAAAAAATCCAACACCTTGTTTAATATATGCAAAATAAATATTGCAAGGCTTTATTTTCTAAATGCTCGTTTGGGAGAAAAGAAAAACATAGAATATACCAGCTGCTTTTCTTCCCGCGGAGACCGTAAAAGCCGGTCAAGGGATTGGGCGAAAATCTAAGGAATCACATTGATAGGCGATGCGGCTAGCAACCCATTACTATTTTGATTCCGCTTTCCAATTTTAGGCCCACTACGGTGCTAAACGTGGTCTATAGGTTTTATGACCTTGAGCTCTGTCTACCCCGCAAGGGATAAAGACGTGATAGTATGTTTGTATGTTTATTTTGAGTTGCTTGATATAAAATTTTACGTAATGGAATATCCGGTTTGCAAACGGGTAGTTTTACAACAATAATAACAGTTCTAAACAGCAATAAGAGAGTACGGCCTCTTGGAACCAACGCCGCGTGAAGTTTCGCGGTGCGGCGGAATTTAATATCCTATAGAGAAAATGTTTGCTCTATAGTAAGTAACACAGTTTGTAAATACAATCAAAAAATAGTATAGATATACTATATACAAATTCGATTCAATTAAATAGACCAATCCTGAACAAAACTTAAAAAATAGAAAAACTAATCATACATCTTGTAACAATTGGTTAGTAGTTCGGGTTCTACCAGAAACATTGGTTTAAATCGAAAAAAAAAAGAGTAACAAATCGTAAATAGGACATATAATTTTTATGATTTATTACCCTTTCTATTTCGATTTTAACTCAATTAATGCCTCTTAGCAACGACCAGGGATTGAGTTAATATAAATAACTCATCGTCTTACAAATTTAACGTCATTGTACTCTGTTTGCTTTTCAACGTAGACGCTTAAATTATATTAGAGTTTGACTCCGATCGCAGTTTAAAAGCCACTGTTCAATCACTGATAACCATATTATGAGACACGCTACTATACTACTCGCTTATCTCATTTAATTTTATAATTTAACTCCTTGTTTATGCTCGTCTGCAGTTTACTTTCTAGATAAGCTAATTTAATAACTTTGAAGTAATTTCGAGTGTCTCTGCGCGAGTGGTCCTTTATTGGTCGTAAAAAGTAACGCGCTTTAAAATTGCCTGTAAGGATTAGTCAGTGGGCACATGACTGCGCAAAAAAGGATTGTAATGTATTTCAACTTCAGCTCACTAGAAATTAATATAATAACTTTTATATACTTTGGGTGTTTCTGGGCAAGTGATCTTATACTAGTCGTAAAAAGTAACGCACTTTAAAAGGGTCTGAAAGGTCTGAATTTCGCCAACGAAACAAGGTTATTATATTGTCAAACTTAAATTCCGCTTGTGAAAACTTTAATTAATAACATAGTCTCTAATAATAATAATTTTAAATTCAAGAAGTTTTTTTAATCCTTTACTTTCAATTTTTTAAGCAAGTATCATTGTATTATATCTTGGGACTTGTTATAAGACATAATGTAAACGAATAATTTTTAATAAATAAAAAAATGTTTTGAGCACTACAGTATGCCAAAATCAGATACCTACTAGTCGGTGTCTTTGGAATTTCTTTCCCCTTATAGACATGCGCATGCTCTAACAGACAGCTTTCGGCGACGATGACCTAAGAATAATATAAACCTAAATAGGGGATATCAAAAGTGACGTCAACTTATTACACTTCATGTATCCACGTCTGCACTCACGAGTACTTAATGCAATGCCACTGATAAATGATCATGCCTTAGGATAATGCGTATGCGGAGTGGGATATAGTGGAGACCACTCACCCATCCACTAAAACCTAAAACTACACACGCATACACGCTCACATCACGCATCACATACCACATACACACATATAAATCACCTTACACACAGCCCATTAGTAAATAGCAGTAGTATCTATAGTCAGTTAATCCATAGTCATAAACTTAAAAACTATTGCCTCTCTTTCTTATAATTTAGTTATGTTGTTTACATCTGGCTAAGAATAGTAGGTATTCCCTACTGCAATTGTAAAACTAGTATGCCAAGGGAGGGGCCTAGTTACCTGTAGTACAGGTTCCTCAGGGAACCTATTCAGGGACTAGTCTCTTCACGAGTCTTTCTAGTTATACGCAACAGCTCAAACCCTACTCTGACTTGTATAATCTATGGTGTAACTACATTGTGAAGAGAAAATAAACGTTTTTATTATTTATTTTTATTATTATTAATTTGCCGAGTATGAGATCGAAGCTCGGTGGCTTAATTGGTAAGACATTAGTCTTACAGAGATAAAAGCTTTAAATACACAGGTTTGAATACTGCCCGCGTGGAATTTTTCCTATATCGTTTCTTAGTTTAATAAAAGTAAATTGATATTTTGGGTTGTGGAAAATTATATCCATGATTGTTGCCAGCGAATTTTGCCCCCAATCACCACTACACCGTAACTTAGATAACTACCTGTACGGTCGGAAAGTTTGTATGAGGCTCCGCTGTGGCCCCACGGGAGCCGGGTTCCGCCACGTCATGCTGTGAAGTTATGACCCGGGAGTTCGCAACTTGGGGATCTTCCGCGTTTTGCCAAATTAATTGCTCAAGGTACCGTGCTCCGCTCGCGGGTCGGTTGGCAGCAATAACAATTTATTTTGTCCAGGTTATTTTTAGAAGTTATCACTAAGTTACAGTGCGAGGTCTTTGATCTTACTTCTATTTATAATGGGCGTTACTTTTATTGAAATGGTAAAAATTATTCTTTTTTTTCGTCTGCTTATATGTCTCATTGTTGCGCTATACGTCACATGAAAGCATTTCTTTGCATTTTTTTACATACAATTATTTATTTTTGTTATGTTTAGTTCACATAAACGTTACGGCTACACTTGACAATTTCGTAAGTCATGGGCACTGAACAAGGACTCACAGGTGGGTTACGGAATGTCAAAAATAGTACAATGTTCATCAAGGGGGTAGTAAACAGCAGATAATTTGAATGACCTGAAAGGAAGTGTCATAACACCAACACCCACTAAGTACCATACCACAGATTAGTATGAAATTCCGTATTTCCTTTTGCTAATTTATAGAGAGAAATCACGTACCGTCTCGAGCAAAATCAAAGTAGAAAAAAGTCACTTTTTGAGAATTTGAAGTATAAAATTAATTGCAGAATTCATAAAAGAAAATCGTATATTTTATAGCACCGCGGTGTCGGCCATCTGCCGCATGTTACACGATACACCGATACCCTCTCGAGTTCTACCTCACACGACCGGATTATAGCCCTAATCATCGCTTGTTGTCAATTTATTTTTGAAATGAGAAAAACCATTGATCTCGTCGCAACACCATCACTAAAATATCGATACCTCTTTAAATAATTAATATTTCCTGCAGAATATAATATTTCCTGGCGATTGAAAAAATACACATTTATGTTGGAGTTTTAACTTTTAACGGCACTTCCGGAGAGCCACTGTACATTTTGTTTATTATTACGTCTCAAAATGTTATGCCTATGTCTCAAATTTTCATGTCTTAACTTACATATTTCGAATTTAAAAAAAAACACTCAATGTCGGAAGAACTAGAAACGCCTGCTTTTATTCTCACTCACATCCCACCATTCTCACCTTTTGTATGGTTGAACATTTTGATTGTACTGTATATTTTTTTCTAGATCAAACGAAAGTAACGCTAATCGCAAAGAGTGAAAAATTTGGCACTTTATTTACTATGTAGTATCGAAAGCTCATTATACATATAAACAAGCAAAACAAAAGAAGTCTATTGTATGCAAATATTGGGGCTCAGCATACTGCTCTGTTTTACGTACATATATTATATAAGTACATACGCTAATAACGGGGCTCGGGCTGCCCGGAACATGTGACAGTCATGTCATGTCTCTGTAATTTAATAGTAGTGACGCTGACGTATGGCCAGTCTCTTGCAGCCACTCTATGTATCACACACATGTGCTACTATGCTTGGTGATTGTTGTTGTAGGGCTGAATTTTTCAAATGCTGCTGCTGAGGCCTTGCCCAGAAGTGAAGTGCGCGATTGAAATAACGTTTCCAAACTTGCTGTTAAAAGTAGCTGTAAACACAACAGCTTCATCACAATCCATCCCATGCATGAAAAAATGTAATATATCACAAACTTTGACATTAATTGTTATTTCTGAGTACTGACTCTAGCTGTCCACACACGTGATCTACAAACCAAGCCATATTTTTTTCGTTCTCCAGAAATTGTGTCGTTATTAGTTGTAATTTCATTTCTATTATTCAGGATTTTTTAAAGAAATGTTTCCCATAGCTTGCTGGTTTACTACTACTTGGTTGTATAATTAAATTTGAAGCCTTACATGTATTTTAAAGAGTTAATTATTGTACCAACCAATGGTGAACGAATAAATAAATATCTAACCAGTAAGAGACGTAAATTTTGTAAAAGCTCTGATAAATTCTCGATTTGCATAGCCTAGCATACATTTGTCTTGGTAATCGGGTTGCGAGGGCTAATGGACTGTATTAATTTCGGCCTAGTTATCGAATCAATATGGTTGTTTGGTATTCACCAGAGCGCGCGATCCACGAAATTAAATTGAGCCTATTTGGCCATAAGATCCGAAACTAATTTCGAACCTTTTCACATATATATATAGAAATCTTATTTTTTGCAGACGTTCCTAATCGGTTGCCTATAATAAATGCTTGTAATAATAATGCTTTTGCGCTAAGGCCGTGGAAGTATTATTTTATGTCCAATGGCGGCCTTAGCGCAAAAACACAAAGCATGACCTAATCCCGTACATGTATCATAAAAAGGTGAAAAACCGGCCAAGTGTGAGTCAAACTCGCGCATTGAGGGTTCCGTACAATATGCTTCGTGAACACACACACAATGTGCAAAAATGTTTTATTCAATTGACTAGCGCTGCCTAGTGGTGCTTTAGTGAACTATTTCCCTAGAAGAACTTATGATAGTGAGTTACCACTTTATTTTCAAATGATAGAATTCTTATTATTTTTCCTGTAATCTAAGGAATGAACTATATTTTGTAATTTTTTTAAAATTTTCGGCCCAGTAGTTTCGGAGATCAGGGGGGGGGGGAGGTCAATTTTCGCCTTCTTTCGTGAATAAAATCAAAAGTATTGATTTTACCCGAACAAAAAAAAATATTTTTGAGATCCTCATAATGAGCCCTTTCATTTCATATATGACACAGTAAAGTTTGCAAAACTTTCTTTTATGATTTTGTAATTGGGCCCCTGAAAATTACCCTTATTTCAAAAGAATCTTTATTTACTTTGCACATCCTTGTTTGGGTCATAAGATTACACCACCTTACCAAATTTCACCTAATTTGGTTCAGTAGATTCGGAGAAAATCGGCTGTGACAGACGGACGGACGGACAGACAGACGCACGAGTGATCCTATAAGGGTTCCGTTTTTCAATTTTTGTACGGAACCCTAAAAACCATTAATTGCACATTACACAAAGGTTCCATAGATTCAGTGAATCTATTGCATGGAATATTTTTTTCTGAATCTATAGATTCACTAAATCATTAGTATGGAATTTTTTTGGAATTTATGGTTTTTATTATTATTATTCATGTACGGGATCAGTTTTTTTTTCTGTTTCATTACTCTGCGCATTCTTGTGAATGGTATTGTGATTGGAAGTCCTGACTACTGAGCCATTACAGCTTCGCTAGTTGGTAGTTAAGGGGGAACAGTAGGCACAGTAGCGACGCCAATCATTTTATTCCTAATACTTTACAAATAGAAAGAAATTCAAGAATATAAACAATACAAGCCTTAGTAAATAACCTGAAGTATTTTTGGAATCATGTTTTGATATTATGAGAATCAGTCATTGAGAGAAAAAGTGATAACCGCCAAAAACGGCCGTTTTTGGCGGTAATCAGATTCTCATAATTCTCACTGATTCCGATAGTAATAAACATGATTCAAAAAATACTTCAGGTTATTTACTAAGGCTTGTATTGTTTATATTCTTGAATTCCTTCCTATTTGTAAAGTATTAGGAATAAAATGATTGGCGTCGCTACTGTGCCTACTGTTCCCCCTTAACCCGTACATCACAAATTAAGAGCGTATACTAGCAGTGTTTTTTCAATATGGTTTCCATACAAATGTATTTCTCTATATTCTCGCTGAAAACGAATTCTAGAGCCACAATTCTTTTTTCATAAAATCTAGTACCTAAAAAAGGAATGCTCTTATTTTTTATTTTTTCCAAAAAAAACTGTTTTTGTACAAATAATTTTTCTTTTAAATAGGTTTTTAGAAAAAAAAAACATAGGGACATATTTATTTTAGGAATAGATTGTATGTAAATAGAATTGTGCCTCTTGAAGCATTTTTCAGCGAGAAAATAGAGAAATACATTTGTATGGAAAACGCACTGCTAGTATACCCTCTTAATAAGGATTGATTGAATGTAAAATGCTATGGTTCCACTACACTGGCTCGCACAGCGTATCGTACTCCGGCAGCGTCACATCGATCACCGAAATCGACACCCGTTTACCGTTATTTTTCCCGGAAATAATGGCGGCCCCGAATAACAGTTCTATCGGAAAAGGCTTTCTCGGGGCTGTGTACCCGCCAATTAATTAAATGCGACCCAGGTGTTTTATTGAGACAAACAAAGTCTGTTTATTCCTTGATTGGTTGACAAATTTATTTTGATGTTCGTGTCGTGATTTCATTTTATTTTACAGGAGAAAATGTAAACAGGAGGCATAACTGTTCTCGACGAAAATATATAATTTTTAAATAGATGAAATATGTTCTATTTTCGATAGCTTGAGTTATATTGAGTTTTGCTGACGTAACGTATCCTTTGAAACTCCGGGGACAAATAAGAATCTAATGACCTTACACTTCAAAATTGGTCATGCCGTTTAGGCTATAGGAGGCATTGGAACTGACATAATTACATACGTACTCGTACATGCATACATACAGATATACGTATAACGCACGAAATATTATCATCCTCATTTTTAGGTGAGTCAGTCAGGTTAAACAGTTAATTGTTGTCCCAAATAGACGAGTCAGTTTTCATAACTCAATCCCAGGACAGTGGCATTGAGTTATTTTATTATTAATAACTAACCACAACCTGCTTCCGATGAAGGATCACATAGTGAGGCAGCCTGTACACTAGTATATTTTTCACTAATGTGTTATATGGAGGAGGAAATGACAAATAACTTTGTTATATACTTGCTATAATTAATCAAATAAATGTTTTATCTATCTATCTAATCATTATTGTGTGTTGCTATCCATACAGTAACACCCACAAGATCCGAGCTCTTTAATTACAGATTACGAAAAGCAATACGTGCTGTGTGTATACATATGACTCAATTTATCAATATCCAATAATATAGTTGATTTAATTGAAATACTTGCCGCCCCGAACTGTTAGCGGGGCGCGGGCCGAGGTGCGCGGGACGCGGCAGGCTGGCGGGCGGTAGTAATTACTCGCCGGATATTGCACATTACCACGAAGAGATAACTCTCCCAGGAGCCTCAGGTTAAGTGATTGCGGACGATCATTGCCTGGCAAATATTGTAACGATATTTTAAACGTACCTATTACGTCTCTATTTCACACAAAGTAGGAAGGCTATAAGAAACTGTTTCTGAGTTATTCAACCATCACTTGACCCGTTTTTACTATCTGCGTTAGATGACAATAGTTGGCGCATGGTTTGATTTTGGAAAATGTCTCGTGTTTTTAGGTCTTTCAAATATAAATAAAAATAAAACTAATGCTGGATAAATCATTATGGAAACCCGGTTTCACTCACTCCGATGATGGTCTTCGTAACAGATTGAAACTAGTCGGCAAATCCGACGAAAAAAGAAAGTAAAGCTGGGTTTCTATAATTATAATGTTGTTCATTTCAACATATCTAAAGGCCAACATTCAACACTATTATCAAACAGGCTCCTTGGGTAAACTTATACTGTATTGTCATCAAAGATAGGTATGAAGAATTGATTCAAAATTACAGGGCTGACGCTTTGAGTCCGTTACTGGGGTACCTATGTCAGTGGTACGGGAGGATGTGTCCAAATGTCTCGCTATTTGCCCGATTTACGTTACGCGACATTTTTAAACACACCCCTCCCGTAACTACCCATACCTCAGAAACAGCGCCATAGCTTCTAAGATTTTACCCACCCATAAAGACATGGTAACATAATAGCTTGTAAAAAATATGTTCCAGAGTTAGCCCTTTACGTCACACATGCCTACTCGTATGTAGCACGTAGATACTTGAAACGTCGAGATTGTAGACTAAGTACACATCGCGCTTATAAGCCAATTAATTTATCATTACGCGAGCGTCTTGGGGATTTGCAAATTTAATTAGTTAATTTTCCATCAATAAGATATACCTATGTACCTTTGAAATACCTCTGTTGGTGATGTGTGTGGTTCTCAGATGACGACGAAGATTACGACGAGAAAAACAAAATTATTTAACGAATACGTCCTGTCTGAATTACAGATTAAAAACATTACCATCCTTCTGGTTGAGTCAGTCGGGTAAAAAGAAGATAAATATGTTTCAATGCATATATTTAAGCACCATTTCAGCAATATTTATGACATTTAGCCTACATTTAGTACATGAATTTAAAATGTTTAAGCATGTCAGTCGGGCGGGACTGTCTTACGAGTCTCTCTGAAAACGCTCTGCTGTGATTATTAATGCACGCAAAAACCTCATATTTAATGTTACAAAAATAAAACCTCTACAGTGTAGAGATGTAGGTGTCCACTCCAAGCAGCGCTTTATAAATCATCGACTCGTAGTTGCTTTTGGTCGCCGCAGCAAATAAATAATATATAAATAGATAGGAACATATCACACAAATTGAGCTAGCCCCACAGTAGGTAAGTTGTGAACTTGTGTCGCAGGATACTAACTCAACGATACTATATTGTATAATACATACTAATATAGATAAACATCCAAGACCCAGGTCAATCTGAAAAAGGTCGTTTCCCATCAAATTTTTTTTTTTATATCTCCCATACAAGTAAAGTGGGGGAGTAATTTTTTTTTCTCTACTTACCCATCGTGTGGGATATCGTTAAATAGGTCTTTAAAAAATATTGTGAGGTTGAGAACACCATTTTTCGATTTAGGGATCCGTTTCCGAAATATTTGGTTTTAAATTTATTAAAAAAAAAAAAAAATTGTTGGAGGTACGTGACCCCCCCCCCCCCCCCTCTATCTGCTAAACGGTTATATATGGATGCGTGAAAAAAATTACAGCAGTAGTATATATACTGAAGTTGAAAGGAAAACTATCAGAGCTGGGTACTAAGTGCAAACTAAAAAGTTATAGGCAACCAACTTATAAAATATACTGGAAAATGTAAAATTTCATACAATCTTTATTGTTAGATGTTTTCGGTCGTTAAACTGTGAGGTGCGAGTGTATACAGTGTGAACTCAAAGTTGTCATTCGCAACTACGGAACCCTATACTGCGCGTGCCCGACACGCACTTGGCCGGTTTTTCATTGATATGTTTAACGTAATCATGGAACAGAATAGCTGTTTATCGATTCAAAGTTAATCCGATTTAGTGTTTATTCAGAAGTTCTACTTAAAGCGCCTGAAAGCAATGTAAAACGAAATCCTTTGATTAAAAGTTTAATCTGCTTGAGTTTGGACTACAATTAAATTAGGAGTAAATTCGGCTGTCACGGGCCAGGTGACGACAGCCGGCGGGGGTAATAGGGGGGAGGCTTGATAAACAAGTATTAATTAAGCTTCTACTGGAAATGATGTTAAGACACTAACTAAGTAGACAAAATAACCTGGACGCCTGAAATTAGCTTGATTTTCCATAACAGGCGTTATTTTATTTTCCGGGAAACTAAGCGAAGTTTAATTGAAATAACTGAACAAATTTTCGCTTAAATTGTTGGGGCTATTTACGACGATCTTGTTAAACAACAATGCTTGTTTAATAAGATTTTCTTTATTATAACGTAGAATTTAGGAGTTTAATAACCCAAAAATATATATTACATACCCACACTACAATAGCTTCCGACTTAACGGCATAAGTTGACACGACGCATGTGCAAATGCAAAGTTGTCACGCAGACATTTTTATGGTATAGGCTTGATAATTTCAACCGAGTTTTGACTTGATTTTTAAACAGTTCCACTCCACTCGAGTTAGTTTTACAAGTATTAGCGGAATTAAAATCAAACTGAGCAGCTAGGATCGATAAAATATCACAGCTAGGATATTGACTTTGGGTTAGAATTGTTGGTATATAAAATTGTACTTTAATAAAATAATTAATTTCGATACCGGCGTAAGACCATGTTAGTTTGTAAGTGCAATTGTTTATAATAACGCAAATCAATAAAGCACGCAAATCAATTTATATTTAGGCACAAAAAACAAGCTTATTGACTCACAAATTATTCAGTAAATTTAAAATTTGCAAACAAAAATAGCGATCCATTTTGTTTTTGTTATTCAAGCCTATCCAACTCAATTCATTAAAATACAAACTGTGCACAGCTTTTCTGCGTTTCGCAGTTTCAACCTTTTTGTTCGGTTTTCTATCAATGTGCCGCAGTTAGTTGAAAATTGAAAACTTCTATAGTATACGTAGAATTTTTCTTTTTTTGTATATGTACGTTTAAATATCGAATTTATTAAAAAAATCTCGAGTCTTAATAGATAAAACGACAGGAAAACGCGCAAGGGAAACCACAAGTAGAACTCTAAGAAAAAAGATAACTTCTATGAACAGAAAGTAAACTAAAGCGAAGTGAGGTGAGGAGGGGAGGGAGACCTCTTGACCTTTGCGTCAATTAAGATTAGCTTAATGCTTGTCTGTCACCTTATCGAACTAATGGTACCGCGATATAGGCACGCGCCATACGCCACTATGGGACAGTCTGTTACGATCGCTGCGTAGTCGAGGCTTATGGCTGTGTTGTCAATGTTATAATGAAGGGATTATAAAATTATTAAAAATTAAAAAACGGGTAAACGGGTCACTCACGTGCTACTTTGTCGGGATTGCCGACTATAGTTTCGGACTTATCAGGAGTCCATTTTCAAGGCGAGTTCGGGATGCGCGACGCCGAAGTATCCCGGGCCCGTACTGCGTTTTCGCGGCGCGCCGCACGCAAAGTAGCACGTGAGTGACCCGTTTTTAAATATAATGTATTTATCTCACGTTAGTTTCAATTATATGAAGGGTATTTATTTATTTATTAAATCATTTTCTTTTCGTGGCAATGACAAATTTATTTTAAGTTTTTAGTTATTTGTAGATTTTAATTAAACTACTCAGTCCTTGATTAACTACCTCCGTTTTAAAAAGCGAACCCAGCGCGCATAAGTAGTCTGCGTTAACTCCTATTAAGGGTACGCTAGTGTTTCGCCATACAAAATTCTGTAGGGTGACGACTTGGTTGTTCGGTATCGTCTGTTTAAAGTTTTTAATTCTATCGATTTGTTTTGTCGTTATCTATGCTTGTATGGAATCATAATTGTAAAATGATAAGTACTGTAAATGTTATGTAAGTCTCAAAACATTCCGTTTCAACACGTAATTTTAACGCAACTTTGGGCACAATTAAATACCGGAAGGAGTATAAAATCTCTAAAACAAAATTCATACAAGCATAGTTTGGTTATTAAAAAATTTAAATAACTTTACTTTTAATATAATTAAAATTCAGCTGTTTTATCACAAGAACACTTCTCCCAAACGCTTACACGCGAATTTTTAGACGACGACGATTTAGATTTTCAACAATATTTGTGTTTGCACACACTAGACTGTTGTTCCGATGTGCGAATAAATCAGTGTAAATAGTTCCGCACTGTTCATAACCGAGTCTATCCCTTTCTTAGTGAAAAAGGTAGGAAATTAGCCACGTGCGCCGACGAGTTCGAGTTCCGAACTAGCTCATCCTTAATTGCCAGAGAAATTTCTTAAAAAAACTTTCATTTGTTTTGAGCAGCCTAACATTTTTAGGCCAGCAATAGTCCGAGCGGACAATGTGGTGTATTCATAACTTAGACAACTAATACAGTTCGCATTAATCGTCACGGAACCTGCAGCAGGTCAAGAGCCCCTCGATATAATTTGGTATGGGCCCTGCGCTTGCTTAATTCGGCATTAACCTGTTAGATTCCGCGAAACTTGAAAACTGGAATTGTAATAATTAGTACGAGTGACCTCTCAATAACCAATTTGCATCGAGGTACTAAGTATGTACTAACGTACAACACAGTACACCGGTTAGCAGACAACGGAACAGCACCACTGACCGTCCAACTTTACAGAGCGAGTAAATTTACCACCGACGTTCCTCGAAAGGGGTGTCTCAGCCCGTTATAATGAACTACTTTTTTTGTATGGGACCAATGCTCCCAACATTGGTCCCATAGGAAAAGTTGCAAAAAGGAAAAATTGCAAAGAAATATTGACTACACTATACAAAAGTGTTCGGCTGGTCCGGCAATTTGTATGAAAATGACGAATTTTCTTTTGAGTAATTAAAACACTATAGTAGTAGCGTAGCCGCGCGCTTCGTTCATTGAAGTGCTTTGAGAATCTACGAGTACGAAAGCTACGACGCACGTAGCACTTCTACGATTATGATCTACTTCTACTTATATTATGAAGAGATAATATTTAATAGTTTTTTTGTTAGCTAATGAATATAACCAAAACTTTCTAAATTCTTTCCTCTTTACAACATAAGTATCGATAAGAAGGAATATTTAATAAAATTTGGCGGTCTGAGGCTGGACCTTCCGCGGCCTCCCGTTGCCAACTGCTGCCCAGTACCCTTAGCTACTTGAGATGATTGCTTATTTTCGAATCATTTTCTCGAGCCATTACACAATATTTGAGGGGCAACTTTGCTACACATTTTTATTTGTAATAAATTCAATCCCTTCGTCTAAAGTGTATTTTTTAGGCTTTAACTTTATTTCTTTTATACAAGTATATTAAAGAAATAAAGTTTCCCCCAAAGTTAAAGAAAGTTAGGTTAAAATTAAATAAGACTGCAAAAGTAAACAAAGAAATCCAGTATCTAAGTCAGCAGCTGGATCTATATTTGTTTGAAGTTAAGATACCAAAACCTGGTACTCTTTTTTTAGAAAATCACTGTAATTCCGTTATTTTTTTCTGATCAATACTAATTTAAGTAGCGGGGTTGAAACCCGAATAACTGTATTGACTGTACGAATCGGGAATATTTGGCAAAAGGGGTCTGGTAATCAGTACTAGCAAATAAACGGAGACCAACGGCTGCTGGAATGCAATAACTGCTATATTATTATTATTGCTGGTCGGCGAGAAACTGAAAACTTTGGATGTTTGTTACTCAATAACGCCTATAGGCTCAAGGGATTAAGATGAAATTTTGCACACAGATAGATTATTACACCAATGATACGCGAGCGGAGCCGTGGGCAAAACCTAGAGAGGAAATTACATGCCATGCTTATTTCGTTGAGTAGTTCCTGTGAGATATTACCTCGGCAAAAGCGTAACGTCCTGTGTTTATGTTGGCTATTAGCCAAGTCAATATGAACTGGCATAGATGCCAATTCTGTATAGTGATAACCTCATATCGTAGCCAACCTCCGAACTATTTTGAGGTAGCGAAAATTAATGAAAAGAATAGAAAAACACAAATATTTATTTGTATTTTTCTATTCCTTTCATTAATTTTCGTTTTAATTTTAAATTTAATTTAATTTATACATGAAACGGTGAGAATTATGTCAAGAAGTAGAGCATAAATGATGAAGAACAGTTATACGCTGTTATCTGCTTATCACTTGCCAATAAGATGTTCTTCTATGATATTCTTTGCCTGAGTTGCGGTTTTATTTCCTATTGGATTCGATACTGATCTTAAAGTGTGTTCCAAAAAAATACCTCTTGTGTTTCCTAAGATGAGAATGAATGAAACTGGTGCGTCAATGATTTTATCAGTTCTTGGTGGCTCCCTTTCTATAATAATTACAAATATTAACAACTAAATTAAAAATAATTGATTAAAACTAAATTAACCTAAACTAATAAATATTCCTATCTAAAACAAAACTTACCCATAAAAACAAAAACCTACTTATAAATAAAAAATGACCCGCAGGTCATTGCCCTGCGGTAATGTGCCCAGAAGACTGGCAGCATTGCTACGCTGAATAGCAATGCTTAATTATTTACTTCCTTTCTTAAATATGTAAGTTATATAGTTACTTAACTACCTACTTTCAGTGGCAAAAAGGCAATTATTAGCGCTTGATGACAAAATTATTGATGAATGTATCCGGACTATTGTAAAGCTGAAGAAGATCGCCATCCACGCTTACTTGAGCTTTGTTCTCTACAACATCGTTGCAGCTTCCGATACCCGAGCGGATCGTAAGCCCTCACTCGAGGACTTATCCAGCAAAACAAAAAGCCGCTTCAGTACCTTGCTTGTTATTATTGTCGGACTGCAGTATGCAGATTTTTCTTTTTCTATTACAAATACAATGAGCGAAGGAGTCGCAGCTCGAGAGTGCTTTGATTGTGTAGTCAATACTGTTTCGATATTGTAGTTGTACAGTCCTATTTACAAAATAATAATTCTGAATTTTCTTTTCTTGATATTTGCGTTAAAAAGTTGTAATAGTTATTTAGTCTCAAGCAAGCAAGGCGTAGATACTAGTAGGTAATAGCGTGATATTGGGTGTCGGGAATATACTCTGGCGGCAATTAGTAGGTTTTGTCCTACTAAGATTCAAATACATAGGTATAAACACATGTTCTGCATATGCAAATATGAGCAAAATCTTTTATTATATTCATCACATCATCGTCTTATTTAGTCTCCACGACAGATATTTGTGATTATATTACCTGCTAGTAATAGAAACTTCATTAAATAAGGTCCGAGTCCCAAAAGGGCACAGCTGAGACGGTATCTTTGTTTTAATGAGGTAGGTAATGTATTTTCCTTCCTTTAATAATTTCTCACATAAGTATAGGCACTAAATAGAAGTAAAAGTGCGATATCATTTTACTTAAAGGTTAAATTTCCCATAGAGATAAAATTATATCTTTGGTATTTCCTTGCATCATATATGTAAACAATATAAGGTCACAAAATTTTGCACGAATCAAACGCCCATGTTACGCAGAGGCAACCGCCCGCGCGCGTGGAAATCATTTACATTTCTAAATGAAAGCGTCCTTGTTGCAAAGCAATTTCTATTAAACATAGCTTGCTTACTTTGCACATTTAGTTTAGGCCGACTGCGGCCACACATGTACAATGCAGATCGCGTGTCAGCTATTTTCATAGTATAATTTGCATCAAATCAAAATCTTATCTTTACTGAGATACTATCAGCCACTTTTGTGCTGAGTGTGGTCAAAACTCACACCTTAAATCCTAAATGGATGCGTACAGTCCGTTATGAACGAGACTTTCTTCCACGTTCGTTTGGGTTATCAAACAAACACCTTGCACTGGTTTTCCCGAGAAACTACAACATGGGGTTCTTCAAAAAGGACATAAAAAGATTTCTTCAGAATCGGCAATGTGCGAGTGGCACCCCTGGTGTCACTACTGTGGTAGGCTACGCTGCGGCAAATGTTTGCCTACTTAGATGTATAAAAAAAAAAACAAAAAAAAGAAATGCCTTTACCAAACTTCGTTGAGGACGCCGATCCATTTATTTCTAAATTAATAATCCCCTCGCTGTTCAGTTCCTGTTTACCGAGTAAACGCTCGCAGATTGTGAAATCGGCATCGCAACGGGGACGCAAGTCGTTTCCGAAAACGATTCCAGATAAAGAAATCAATTTTCCTTCCTCACTCAGTTACTCTAGTTTACGAGATGCAAATCTTGGCAATAAACTTTATTTAGTCTGTTTCAGCTCCATCTCTTCGCAAATGTTTTATTTCTGCGTATTCCACAAGCAAAATTATTACTATCCACCATTCTGCGTTGAAATAAATCGAGGGTAAGCATGAAATAACTGAGAACTTAATGTCGCTGCAAAACCATCGACCGCCTTTTCTGTTACTGATAAATAAGTGACTATAAAAATAGCTAGTTCTATAAAAGGTATACATCGGCTTGTAAGGATAAATCTGCCATCTAATCAAATAAAAAACAAAGAAACAATTTGATATTCTACGAAGGCAGCTAAGCCATTACGAGAATTGGCACTCACAACGATATAATTAGGGCATCGTTGGCAGTTCTTGTTATAGCGACTTTACGAGTGAAACCTATACCGATTACACAAATTAAGATATTGTTGCCTCCTGTAGCCTTAGCGGCTTAAACGATTTTGAAGTATCTATAAGGCATCATTAGATTCGTATTTCCCCAAAGTGTCATAGGCTACGTAACAAAAATATAAATCAATACAGCGGACATAAAAACGGGCAGTAGGCTTTTCTTTTTATTTTTTAAGTAATGCAACTTATTAGCAAAGCTGTGCAAGAAAGTGAGGCGGCAAGAGATGTACCAATAATATCAGTTCGTTGGTCGGTTGAATATTGTACGTCTAATACGGACAGGTCGCAGTGACACACTATATGTAACTATTATCTTTTATACCTGTGTACCACAATAAAGATATTTGTATTTGTATTGTCGCTCGGCACAGTTTGGTGACATCGGACGAGCAGAAATTTTTTGGGACATTGTCCGTCATTAGGTCGTTCCGTCTCGTCTCGTCCCATCCCGTCTTGTCCCGTTCCGTCGCGCCCCGTCCGACGCCAGTAGTAAAGATACGTATTAGTACTACCGAAATCTTCTATTGAAATCTTTCTATCAGTAATGCATTTAGACATCTAACACATCCCAGCGTTTAGTGTCGATAACATTACGTGGATTAAGATTGATGAGTTTGTTGAGATGCAGCTCTGGGTGCATTTACCTACAAATCAGAAGGTCTTAGCCGTTGTCTGGAATACAACAGATGAGCATTATGTTTCGGTAGTTTCATTATTGTACAGATGTGATTTCTTGAGTTTTTTTCAGTATTCTATACCCCATAAGTTTATTATTAAGTAGCTGTTACCCGCGGCTTCACCCGCGTAATTTATAGCCTATGTCCTTCTCAGTACTCTAAAATATGTGTATGCAAAATTTCATGATGATCGGTTCAGTAGATACGGCGTGAAAGCGTAACAAACAAACAAACTCACTTTCGCATTTATAATATTAGTTAGGATTAGGATAAAATATGTACTTACAAACGGTGTCACTAACTTACTTTTGATCAGTAATGCTGACAAATTTCAGCTTCTTCAGAAGGCTATCTTCAGGGCGAGTATCATGAACGTCAGGGCACAGCCGTCCTTCTCGCAAGTCTCGGGATTAGATTGGGACATGAACTTGAAAAACAATGCCACGAAGTCCTTGACAATGGCCCATAATAACCTTCTGAAACTCGTTACCGATACCGACAAAAATCGTTTTTTTTAATTATACATTTTGCTAAGGAAATTTATAATAGTCCTTCGTCACTATCATCCTTAGGGGTGTCCTTGGACTAAGGTGATTCGATGCCAGGCTTTCATTGAATAGTTTATGTTATCTAACGCTTAATCGGTTGCAGAGATTCAGATTAGTAGATATCGGTCCTCGTTCACTTGAAATATTGTCACAGTGCCTCGGCACGCTATGCGATAAGTTAAATAGACTTTGATATTATCGTTATTTATGATGAAAATGTTCCAAGTACGTACTGGCAAATATTTTGATATTGAGCGAGAAAAAAGAATTATTTTCGACCGTCATAATTAATCATTTATCCCCTCTGGGGAGGGAAAAATAAAAGGCCGGCAACGCTCATGTCATACCCCTGGTGTTAAATTAGTCCATGGGCAGCGGTGATCACTTACCATCAAGTGAACCGCTTGCTCGTTTGCCGTCCTATGACATAAAAAAGTGACGGTCGAAAATAACTCTTTTTTTCTCCCTCAATATCGAAATTCTTGCCAGTCATAAATACAATAATAATTGGCCGCAGGGCAGCTTGTGGCGAGCTGTTAGTGAGTAACGAAACCACGGGCCCGAGTGCTCCAGAGAGTTGGTCAGCCCTCGCTCCTGATGAGTCTTCATCGGTCGGGGTGGAAACCCAAGATGGCCTGCATGACGGGTCCAGCTTGCCTTAGTTCGCCGTATAGAGAGGAGTCGTTGGAACAGTTGATCTGGGGGTAGAAGTCATAACGTCGCGAGTAACTGCGGGGCGCACCACACCAGCACACCTCTCGATACCCCTCGTCACCCGCAACGGTATTGTCCCTTTTGCCAGTAAAAATCTTCGCCTATTTTGAGGGGCCCATCTAGTGGGCTTCCCTATAGGTATATATAAGGTTTCTTATCTTCCCATGTAACTTAATACATAACCAAACGTAGGCTGGTATTACCCAAATCTCAATACAAATATATGTTATTAGAGCAGTCAGGATTCCCGCGAGACCATCCTGGCTTGTTAGCGACCTTGATTCCTTAGCTGCAATCACTTAACTATAGTATGTTAGTCAATAAACTCAATACTAAACCGGACGCGGGCCCTTTAACCAGAGATAATTACAGCGATATGTCACTAGTGCGGCCGTTACGGTCTTGTGAAACCATCCCGGTTTTTTAGCGACATTGATCCCTACGCTGTCATCACTTAACTCTCTATCAATACTGAACTGGACGCGGGCTTTTTACCTAGAAATAATTACAGTGATGTGTTACTAGCGCAATCGTTAGGGTCCCGCGGGACCATTCCGGCGTTTAGCGACCTTGATCTCTTGGCTACCATCACTTAACTCTCATAAGTTAGTCAATAAACTTAATACTAAACCGGACGCGGGCCCTTTTACCCAGAAATCATTACAGCGTTGTGCTCCCGGGAGACCATCCTGGCTTGTTAGCGACTTTGACCCCTTAGCTGTCATCACTCAACTATCATATGTTAGTTAATTCTATAAGAAATGAGACGTGGGGTCCGTTTTAGGCTGACATGAATGCAATGCTGTATTCCTAGAGACGCGCCATTCTAGCTTGTTAGTGCTTTCATTCTTGGTCCTTTTTCTGCTCTAACTGAAATTCTATGTATCCGCCGATAAACTCTACACAAAACTGGGCGTAAGCTTTCTTTTCTTTATCTATACAGAAATCGTTACAAAGATGTATTTCCGTGGGATCTATTATCCTGTAGTAATTGCTCCGTTAGGGATAAAGACATAATAATAGCAGGTAGGAACTGTAGCAAGAAGAAATAGTTGTTTTGACACAGAGGCCGTATGAGGATATAAATGTAATTCTTTATTTATTTCGCTAATATACGTTATAAAGTTAGATTTAGTGTTATCCTTTCAGCACGAAACCCTACTCACCCGTTACAGTACCTATATATGTTCAAAGAAATATGATACGCAGAGTTTTCTACGCATATTTATGAAATAATAAAGGGGAGATAATACCTAAAATAAATTCACGATTATTCATCCCTAAATTAAATGAATATTTCTAATCATAAATCTGTCACGCAACGCCATGATATCACGCGACTAGAGTTTCCAGGGCTGTTAACAAATAAAATGGACAGATCAGTCACTTTAGATGAACGTGTGGGTAAAAGGCGAGACCCAATCGCTTTAGAGGGTCCGTACCTAGAGCGATAAAAAGTAACCCGTTCAACTGTCATAACATTTTTCTTAGAAACGTGTAGCCGAATCAAGTTGAAATCAATATCTCATACCAAAATCAATCAAAGTATATGGCTGTTCTGTCGTATATTTATTAAATTTGCTCAAGGTCGCAAGGGAATCATAATTCATATCCGAGGGTAAGGAGGAGGTCTGTTGATATAAAATCTTGAAATAAAGCAACACAAAATCTTCTCAATTCTAAAATAAGGTTTTATCAAAAATATGTAATCTTAATATTGCATTGTTAGGTATTCGATTTACACAACGTCACTAAATTTCAGTTTAATCACTTCAGGATAAGTGCTTAAAATTTCAGTTGCAAACTTTGACCGACACAAAAAGAAACTAATAGTGCAATATTAATAAAAGCTTGTAAAAATCTTGGATATCAAAGCCCGAAAATCGGTCGGACACCCCGAAAATCGTCTAATTTGGCCAGATTTACAACCAAAAAGCCCAACTTGTATCCGGCTTTGGATTGAATATCATTAGGTACCTTATTTCTATACGAGCCGAGTGATCATAGCCAACTAAAACAATCGATAGATCGCCGAAGAAAATGTATAAAAACTGATCTTTCATGTGCTGTTTAGTCGGAATTGCCGGCGAGACAGGAACAATAGTCCAAAAAAATTTGAAATAATTACAAATTATATAATTCACGCTAACCGTAACCCCACTAAATCATTTCCAAAAGGCTCGCAGCATATTGCCACGTTTGATAGCATTGAATTGCCAGCTTTTTGGTCACGTGATACATTATTAAGAAAAATACTCTTCGTGTGAGAAAGAGTGCGAGTGTGAGAGTATTTTGTGCACATCGGATTTCACATAAAAAGCATGGTTTTTGCAGTTAATTATTGTATGGCAACCTTAGTATATGCAGCTCGGACTTGGCTAATATTCCTTTATTTATCTTTACACATATTTATTACATTTTTAAATATCATATTAAAAAAATAAACATTCAAAAATATAAAAAATAGCTAATATTATTATTATGAGCTTTTATTTCACTGACAATGCATTATATATGTTTTTCGGGTCAAATCTCGAAATTCATTTTTTTTACCGATTGAGCTGAGATTTGGGACCATAACTATGGTAGAGCTAGTCTGATGATAGAGACAGAAGGTGCAGCAGCACTTTTAAACTAAAGAAGAGAAACTCATTGTATTTGTGCTCATTAAATTCTTCTTGGCGAGTACTTTACAATATGAATCGCTCATACTACCTTCTCACAAAAATAAACCCAAACCCAATTAAGCTTGCCTGCTAATTAGTGGAATATTAGGTCAAATATAAATTAAAAAGGTGCTTCTTAAACCAACGTTAGATACTCTCCGATAAAACTTCAAGGTCGCGCAGGTCCTCCGAGGCTCGATTTCCTCTACTTTATTTTTATTGGCTCAATTTCGTAGCAGAGCCCTCCAGTGTTTATTCTCCCTTTGATAATTGCGATCAAAATGTATTTCTCGGTGGTTTTTACGTAAACGTTCATCACCAAAACTGCAAAGTACGTAGCTCTATTAATTTGCCTAACTTGTTTGTGTATTTTTCTAAACATGTATCAAATTGTATCAGTTAAACTAACGTGAGATAAAACGGGTCACACATTTGCTTATGTGCATGCAGTGCACATATAGCATATGAGTAGAAAATAGTTTATTAAGAATATAAATATGGTACAGGTGACAAATAAAATCTACTAACTAAAAAGTTCGAAGTTAAATCTTTAAAAACATTTTCCTGTGTAATAAAACGTTGTCAAAGCCAAAATGGGTTGCACATAAATTTTTTTAACGCTCATTCATAACCTAATAAAGTCTACCTAGGTTCTATATAATCTAAGATCCCGTCTAGTCTCACTTCTCTCAATTTCGTAGCAGAGCCCTCCAGTGTTTATTCTCCCTTTGATAATTGCGATCAAAATGTATTTCTCGGTGGTTTTTACGTAAACGTTCATCACCAAAACTGCAGAGTACGTAGCTCTATTAATTTGCCTAACTTGTTTGTGTATTTTTCTAAACATGTATCAAATTGTATCATTTAAACTAACGTGAGATAAAACGGGTCACACATTTGCTTATGTGCATGCAGTGCACATATAGCATATGAGTAGAAAATAGTTTATTAAGAATATAAATATGGTACAGGTGACAAATAAAATCTACTAACTAAAAAGTTCGAAGTTAAATCTTTAAAAACATTTTCCTGTGTAATAAAACGTTGTCAAAGCCAAAATGGGTTGCACATAAATTTTTTTAACGCTCATAACCTAATAAAGTCTACCTAGGTTCTATATAATCTAAGATCCCGTCTAGTCTCACTTCAATATATAATCTCTAATACTCGAAATCTATTACAATTATGCATATATCGCAGCATATGTAAAATAATTTCAATTTACTGTGTAAATTTAATTAATACTCGAGCAATCCTGCCAGGTTACGGCCTTCCGCTTTAATAACGTTATATCATATAATGATGACGTATTACTTAATACCTTAAGAGCGTATACTAGCAGTATTTTTTCAATATGGTTTCCATACAAATGTATTTCTCTATTTTCTCGCTGAAAACTGATTCTAGAGCCACAATTCTTTTTTCATAAAATCTAGTACTAAAATAGGAATGCCCCTATTTTTTATTTTTTCCAAAAAAACGGTTTTTGTACAATTTTTTTTCTTTTAAACAGATTTTTAGAAAAAAAATAAAACATAGGGACATACCTATTTTAGTAATAGATTGTATGTAAAAAGAATTGTGCCTCTAGAAGCAGTTTTCAGCGAGAAAATAGAGAAATACATTTGTATGGAAAACGCACTGCTAGTATACCCTCTTAATCATTTAAAACAATAACGAGTTTAGGCGTACGGTAACGTAATATGATTTTAGGAGATCACGCTCATCGCTTGATGTCTCTGTATATCCTTTAAAATATGAGTATAGGCCCTACGTCGTTACTTCACGTTTAGTTAAAATATCTCATTCTTCGTTCGTAGACTAGTTGCTTCTGATTTAAAGGTTTCCCCGGTTCCTTAAATGATTTTGACTTTTTGATGTGTTGGTTCACTTTTGTGACAAAATTTATGTTGAAAAACAATTTAGCAAAGTTGTTACGGCCGACTACCAGCCTGTCTTCAACCCTCCGAGTAACTCCAAAACAGCGTATTTTTGCCGGCACGGGGATTGAATACTGTAGTATTTCATGTGAAGCTACTTTAATTTGAGTAGATCCCTAGTCTTCGATAACATCTTAAGCCCCAATCATGCTACAGACGGCATTGTGTCCGCAATATCTCTCTCGTATAGCTGCAAGCTAATCTCGCCACAGCCACTCACGGTCGCTTCGGATCAGACGTAGTGTGAAATCATACAAGTTCTTTTCATTCGGCGAATATCAATAACTCAAGCTTGGCCCAGAGTGTGTTCGCATAGAAGTGGTATAAAAATATCTTGAGCTCTTTCGTGCTTCAGAAGGCTCGCTAGGCCTTGCTATGTCAGATGCCTTTAGGAAAATATAAATATAATAAATATTCCAGTTAGGCATTTGTAAAAAGGAACCAATAGAATTCGAACATATCTGATCTGAGTAACTCGCAAAGGTTATTGATATGGCTTATATCTTGTAGCCGAATTATTAAGCGGTTTTACTTAAGAACTTACTTTGGGGCTAGCTCAATCTTTGTGATCTGTCCGTATATATTTATTTATTTACCTATTTAAAAAAAAGGTATCCTCTACCGATTGAGTTGGATCTAAGACTATTTTTTTGCATACTAATTTAATCAGATGACATAGAGTGATTGAGCTGATTTGATGATGAAAATATATATATATATAATATCGTATCCATATAAATAAAAACTGGCCAGAAAAAATAAATTTTAGACAACTTATTATTAGTAGGCGAAGATAATGGTCGTCGAGCGAGCATCGTTTTCCTCGTTAACTGTCCCCGCCTCCCGTTCTAATAATGTCAAGTTAAGTGGCTGTAATTAATGAAAGCTCGCAGCAATGAGCCCCTACTTGCCAACGTTTTTGCATTCCCTCGATGACTTATACATTACTGTAATGTGATTTTCCCTCTGTGATCATATTTTATTATCACTTTCCCGTGTGTTTTACTGGTTATCACTACTTAATTTTTAAGCTTTTTAAAAGTATCATTATCTACATATCTAGAATAGCAAGTAATTTAATGCAATCTACGTTCAATTAAAACACTGAATATGCTAGCCTGTTTGGTAATATCAAAGCCAGGACTTTAATGTTCATTTTGAATGCTCTCCTTCGAATACATATCGCTGGGTTATTGATATCATACAGGGCCAAATAATGTCCAATGGTCCTTTACTTAGCTTTTTTACGTAAAGTAGATGGCGGCATGTTAGACCAGATTATTTTACAAAATAAAATAAAAAGTCCTGACGGAAAATACTTCAAACGGTATTATGGAAAATGTCATTCTAATCTTGGAAAGTAGCCAGCACGCTGTCACATCGCAAACGGATAGATTAAAAGAATAACGGGAGGTGACCGGATATAACGTCAGAGGCTCTTTGTGAAATGAGGGCTATGAAACCAAATGGCGCGATTCAATCCGGAGGCTCTGCTTCAATTACATTATAGTCTAATAAGAGAACTGTAGAACGCCTGTGACTATTTAAAATAAGTGGGCGAAGGACTGCGGAAACATTTGTAAGCGAAGTTAAAACCATAGTGTACCTACGTTTTATGTCCTGAAATGGATTCAAACACACACAGTAAGGTTTTAACTTCGTTTAAAATACTATAGAAAAAGTGAGCAACATAATATTGTAATGATATGCTTATTCACCTACGCAGATTTTGAAAAATAACTAATTATATGTATAAACAAGGTTGAATTGATCACGTTCCCAAGATTGCGGGCTCGTTTATCTCGCAGAATTACAATAACATCGTAAATGAATTTATTTGATAAAAACGCCTTAAGTCTATTACATTTAACACACATATACATGATTCATTATAATTACGAAAATTAATACAATCAATGTCAAGTTGAATTAATAATGAAGCAATAAAAAGAAAGAAAAAATTAATTAATAATAAATACGAAAAACAAAAACAAACAAATAATAAATACACGAGTCCGCCAGATTCTTATGTTAATTAAGAGCTGTCATCGGCATTACAATCTTTATTGTTGTACCACTGGTCACTAAGATTTTCAGAATATAATAACAGTGCCTTAGTTATAATTGACCAGTTGTCAAAGAAGTAATCCACATCGGTGTTGGCGCTACGGAGGGCATTGAGATTGTTTACAGAGCGTACTAAGGAAGACATTGCTTTGCAAATTTAAATCGTTTCATTTAACAAAAATACGCAACTGCCTACAACTACTAGACTTAGCAGCTTTTTCAGTAACTAACAATGCGATTTCCATCAAGATTCAAGATTCAATCGTTTATTTAATATAGGTTTCTTTGAACACTTATTAATTGTCATATTTGTGTTTACAATTTTTACAACATAAATTTTTTGTTGACGTCAATAATTACTTATGGCTAAGTTTAGGACATCATTAGATTTGCCTATTGAGTGTTGGTTGTTTTGTTATCGATTATTATGCAGATTTAGTGTCTGTTTCCAGCTTTGGCGCGAGTTTAACGAGTTCAGGTCCACGGTTGAGACGCAGGTGATTAGTCCCCGCTCATAATTCAACTTAGGATGGAGTTGCGGTCACGTGCATCATATTGTCGTCACGTAATGTCAGAAATCGACTCAGTTAAACAACATGAAATAATACGCTCAGTCGTTCAAACTCGTTCATAATTTAAATTGAGTTGTTGTTTCAGATATTATGAATGTTTAAATTTTTGAAACTTCTAATATTGCCGATTTCTTTACACAATATTTTTTTGAACCTAGCTACTAGTTAATGAAAGTAGGTGTGATTAGCAAAATCAAACAACTGAAGTGGCGGTGGACAGGACACATGACCAGAGAGAGCAGAGTGAAGTGTTCAAGTGGTTTCCCCTGGATGGCAAAAGAAAGAGAGGCAGACAATACAAGCGATTGGTAGACGACATCAAAATGGTTGGAGGAGCGCTATGGAGTAGGATAGCAAACGATAGGAAAAGCTGGAAGATGCTGAAGAGCCCTATGTATCACGAGAGCCGCTGGACAGACGTTCCAGCAACAGGGCTTTATAACTAGTTGATGAACAAATACAGAGAAATAGCACGTGAAATTTGTTATACATACTCCTAAGCCTATAGTGGACATTTTACTAGCTAGCACGCGGTCAGTCATGGTAAATAAATATTCTTTAAGAGAAACGATACTGCCGAAATATTCTGTAAAACACAAAACGTGTCGTGATGGTTACTGCTTCGTCGAAATAAATGATGAGAAATACGAGAGGCTCAGAGGTCGTGAGAGTTTACTGTAATGCGGGGTATCAGCCCGCTGCGATACTGCGCGTTTTATGCCCATTTTACAGCACCGCTGTATGGGAGGGATTCATTATTTATACAGATCCTTTTGTTGAGATGCAGATTTGAGTGGGCGAGCTAAAACAAATCGTGCCCACGTGAAACTTTTTCCATGTCTTATTTCCTAATTTTATAATAGTATATCAGAAATCAGAATAGCATTGTGAATGCATAAAGATTCCTATTAAATAGATGTAAGTGTCCCCGCCCTCTATCTGCTAAACGGTTATATATGGATACGTGAAAAAAATTACAGCAGTAGTATATATACTGAAGTTGAAAGGAAAACTATCAGAGCTGAGTACTAAGTACAAACTAAAAAGTTATAGGCAACCAACTAATGAAATGTAATCGAAAATATTAAATTTCATAAAATTTTGATTGTTAGATGTTTTTGATTGGTAAACTGTGAGGTGCAAGTGTGAACAGTGTGAACGCAAAGTTGTCATTCGCAACTACGGAACCCTACACTGCGCGTGGCCCGACACGCACTTGGCCGGTTTTTTTTTGTAATAATAATGGGAACGTGTGAATATCTCAGGAATCATCTATACATATGGCATCAAGTTGTAGTTGGTATGACGTCACATAGCCTATAACCAGCGCTCAATTAAGACGTTTCTAAATACGATTCAATCGTTAAATTATATATTTATATACATACTGAACAATGAAAATTATAACACCCGCTTTCTCCGCGTAGTCGGCAAAAATAAAAAGTACATTAATATTAAATGTTCACAAATTTGCGTTGTATTCAAACTCGCTTTAGGAATTCGCGGAAATGCGTTAAATTGCGCGACACTTAATTCCGACCGCCGAAATGCTCCATACAAAAAGTTCACCAAACATTTTCTCGCTTTAATGCGACGTAACAATGTGAATTGAATTTGTATATACACATACATACATACAAAGTATCACGTCTTTATCCTTTACGGGGTAGACAGACCCTAAGGTCATAATGCCCAAAGGCTTATCTCCCAGCCCAGCATGGAAGATAATTAATTATTAATTTGTAAGTTCACAATGAATTATTTCCCTTCAGAATGCACTTCAATTAGAACAAAAGGCGTTTATCTGGCGGATAAAGCGCGAGAGATCCACTGCGCATACGTATGCTAGCTCACGGCAAGGCATTCACAGGTAATCCCCTTAAGGGAATACGATACGGATTCAGCTTTGCAGTGACAGCTGAATTCAACTTCTGTGAAATTAATTACATCGCGTAGCCGGCTCCGTTGGTGGATGGGGCTAAAACCAAAAAAATTCGGCCACTAATGTATTTTCTACCGAGTTCCACGATGCTAATAAGCAGGGCAAGCAATAGGTAGGTAGTTTGCTGTTGACAGTTTGGGAGCTATAACGGAAAAACTATATACAATTAGATTTACTACATGCAAAACCAGTAAATTCCTCCTGCATCCTTTTAAATTTAAATAATACTTATTAAGTTTTTCAAAAATTCATGCAAATGAAATCAATCGAATGAGCCCAAGGCCTAAACAAGGTGTGTTATTAAGTTTAGAAGAGTCTTTTGCCACCTTTTGAATCCATCATCAGATAAGGTAATACGTATTGCACTTTCATCCGACCTACACGAGTAAAAAAAAATCTGCACAATCGATTTAAAAAGCTTTTTGAGTTGAGTTGCAAGATTTGACCCTCACAAACACACTAACAGTACAAGTTAAAAGAAAGCTTGTAAAAAACAGCACTACGTCTTTACCTCTTACAGGGTAGACTAAAACTATGAAAAGTGCCATGGCCACATTCAGGGAATGCAAAAAATAAATTCTTACTGCAATTTAATATGTAAGGAGAATAAAGAGAAAACCTTGCTTCGGTTTACCTGTTCGAAGATTGACTTAACCTTGTAACAATAATTTGATTGCGCAGCTTACATCGAGATGCTGGAAGTTCATATTGACTTTATGTTCGAAAGCTCACTCCAAGTTTGCGCCGCGCTTAAAGTTTAAGTTATGGAGTGTAGAGGTGAGAAGCACCATTTCTATATTGTTAAAAGAAAGAAAATAGTACGGTTATCCTTGATACTTCAACATGTAACGTAGCTATTCCGTTTGTCTGAGAAAATGGCAGCGGTAATGATGCTGAAATATCAGACAAGTCTTCTTTTTCTTCTTTTCGAGTCGTAACCAAACAGACAAGTAATAATAATCCATCCCTCACTAACAATTATAGTGATTGTGACAGTTAGGGTACTCCCACACAACAGTCATATAACGTTATATATATACAATATATTCTATAACACCATTCAATATCAAGAATGTTATTGTATTACACATTGTTATATAACGTTATATAACTGCTGTGCCCTTAGGCATAAAACTAAAAATTATTATTTATATGTAAAATTGTTCATCGGTAGATATTTATCACAAGTGAAGCCTCTGTTGTAAGGAAGTAATTATTCAAGCAGGCACCATTTAAAGTAGGTAGGATAGAGAAATATAGTAGGAAAAAAGCTTCCGCTTCATAACAGCTTGCTCGTTTGCTGTCCTATTTCATAAAAAAGCAGCCAATAGCGCTTTTAGTCTCTTAGTTGACTCTGTTTACAGCTTTTAAATCCAACCCACTTGCAACACTAGCCATAGCCATTCCGATAAGATTTTGTGATGTATTATGCTTTTTGGTCAACACATTTTATTCACTCATATAGGATTGTTATCCAAACCAGTTCACTCCAGAGTTCAAGTTAATAACCAATTGCCGTTATCGGGCGACGCAAAAGATTTATTGTTTCGAACAGTTGCCCAAGCAATACACGAAAAGTGTTTTATTTGTTTCTAACTTTTCTCCAATTTCGATATTTTTTTCTGTTTAATTATTAATACTCGTTAGTACTTAGTGTTAAATTTATAAAGAATGTTTCACGATTGATTTTTGACAGTAGTGGTTTCATGAAATTGAAAATTCTTGTGCCAGTTTGGTCTACCTACAGACTCAAAGCAGACATATAATTGGGGCCGGGCGGGGTTTGAACTTTCGGGATTCAGATCTTTTCCTTTGACATTCGCGCTCGACCACTAAGCCACTTACGCTTCAAAGTATACTACGCAGATGTCTACTTAACTCACTCTTACACAAAATTTTCTCCCATAGAACATTTTCATACGATACCAAACCTGGGAAGGCGAAAAATCTTACTCGCATATTAATGTTCAGCCTCATGGACAGTTATTATGACAATGTCGAATTAAATATGTAATACCGCAGCATGATGCTTTAAAAAAATCAAATTGACGGGCTGAGTGTCTGAAAGAGTTTCAAATATTGCGCTACTTGAGGAATGCTACGAAGCCTACACGTTCCTGTAGCACTTTGTAGCATTGTCGTAGCACGAGTCGGCAGGGCTCTCTACGTCTTGTTATAACGTACTCTTCTAAGAGTTTTCCCGGGTGCATCCACATGTAATATGTTGGAGCCCGGGGTTCACTATTACGACCCCAATCATGTTGTAATATAACTTGGAGTGTTTACAGTTTAGTCCATTCAAATACAACATGAACGTCCTGACCACGGCTATTTCTTTTTTTTGGATACACGTAACGCGATTATACGATAATCACGATTATACGATAAAAGCAATTCTTTCTTAATTTAGTAAATAGAGCGAATTGTAATAACTTGTTTGCGAAAAAGACACGGCGGTCGCTCGAAACGCGTCCAGTCCGTCGTATTACATACATATTGACGTTTTCTCCAGACTTACGCCCATTTCCACTGTCAACTCTTACAGTTCAGAAAATGGAAGCTCGCGTATTTTATTGTTTTTCTTTTTTCTAAATGTAAGATTTCAACTTCACGTTTAACGATCAGAAAATTTTAACATCAGGGAGATTAGGAGCATCTGAAATAATTGAATAAACTTAACTAGGTACCCACCTACTAACATACATACAAATAAATTGACTAGAGTGAAAATTAAATTAATGAAATGAAAAATATATTTTGTAATACAAGTGTAGAAAATGAAAATAGGAACAATTAATGAAATTAAAGATTATAATGAATTGTTCAAATGTACTTTTAAATAGTATTGACATTCCAGGTCCTACTAAGGAAGCATTTTTGTAATGAATACGTTGAATTTCAATTATTACCATGTTACAAAACAAACATTTACTTTGGCAATTAAAATTTGTGAAGCAAACCAATTAATCAAACAAAGTACAATTTGTAATTTGATAATTGTTGAACATGTATCGAATTACTTGCTAAACATATTATTGAGCACATAATTTTGCCACTTATTCAGTTTTAAAAGTTTTTGTGTGAAACCTAAATATTATCTCACTTGAAATACCAGTAAGGAATTAGGTAATTTAATTTATAATTCCGCAAACAAATTACAGCACATATTGTTTTATTCTGTATATGGCGTACAAATATTTAGATACCTATTTGTGAGATTATTCCGAGCACGGAGATTAACGCGAGTTAATTCTGCGCGTGAAGCTGCCGTCTGTGAATTCGCAAAATGGAGAATTACAGACATGTCGTCATACGTTCTATCGACAATAATCACATATGGTGTCCCGGATGTTACTGTGGCGTGAGGTAACTGACGGTCATTTGTAACCCAAAAATAAAAATAAATAGGGACAAATCGCACAAATTAACCCCACAATAAGTTGTGACATTGTGTCGTAGGACTCAGCGATACTATATTTTATAATAGATACTTACAACCAAGACCCAGGCCAACTTGAAAAATTCTATTTACATTATATTAACGATATTTTTCAGGTTGGCCTGGGTCTTGGCGGGGATCGAATCCGGGACCGGCATGGCAGGTTTATAAACTCATCATTAGACCTGTCATTCCATGTATTTTACGAAATTTACTAATTAAAGCGTGTCCTATGTATGTTTAAGCGATACGGTCACGTCAAACGAAAACCGGCACATTACAAAGTGCTGAAACGTCTGTACATATATGTTTTGTCCCGGCGGAAAGGGTAGTAAGTAGGACAACTAGAACTACAAAACCAGAGTTCTATAGTAAAAGGGCGCATAATATCAATTCATCCTTTGAACAATCAGCTGGAAAACAGATTCCTCGATGTCCTGTATCGTCTAATGAGACATTCGCAATGTAACGCGTTTGCATGTCTGCCATTTATCGCACACATCTTGGCACGAAGCCAAATTGTCTTAACGGCGCATAATGCGATTTTATTACAAAAAGATGTAAAAAATGTCTTTTGTGTGGTAACGAGCAAAGAGACGCGCCCCCGCAAAAACCTCACAAATTACTCGCACAATTGTTGCCACTCACATTACAAATGCGAGTAGAGATTGTTTAAGTTGAAATTGAATTATCTTCCATTACCTACAGTTAACCTCACATACCTTTGTACCTGTATTTAAGCCAAATCACAAATTTTAGTTTGATAAAACTGCATGATGACGCAAACGATCGCATTTTATCCATTACTTTTAATTATTTTGTTTGCGGACTGATTTGAATCCCCCAGTATGTATTGTACAATATATGTAAATATGCATTAAAACAATCTTGGCGTGCGGAAACCAATCGATTTCCAATATGTATTTTGGTAAGCCATAAGGGATATGCAAATAGTGCGTCCGGGACAACTTGCTGAGGTTTTAGAAAACGGGCCCAAGCCGGGATAACATCGGATATTCATGGCCAATATAACAACAAGTCATGGCCGCCGGACATTACGATCAACATCTTTAGAACACGGTGAAATATCGAAGTACACTTTTAAAGCCGTTCTGGAGCAACGCAAAGAGGGTTGGTGTGAAGCAGACAGCGGCATCGTATTGTGAAAACTGGACTGTGGCAGGAAGACCGTATGGTAGTTGAAACATATAAATGTGGCAAAATATACACCATGTTAATAAAACCCTGTCTGATTCTTAAAGGGGTGACTCAGACCGACAATATGAACAACTTTTCCTATGGAACTATCCTAGAATTTGAAAAACTTTTCATTATTATTTACAGGATCAATCGCTCTCACTATATGTTTGTCATAAAAAGGAAAAATTCAAAAATTTCTTCTTCGAAAAGAAATAGCGTACGGAATAAAATTATATTTATTCTGTGCACACTTTTATCTCGGACACAATTTATTGGATATGTTCCACGTTGTTTACTGTGTAATGAGGATGCTTTCCGACTTGGTTTCTGAACACATTCGAGTACATATTTACACGGATATAAATATTTATGCAATTTAAAACATTTGATGTTTACCATCATCCTGTTTATTTAACTTACTGTTGCCGTTTTCCGGACAATTTCGGTGTGGTATCTGCTTGCTTAGAAAGAAGATAGAAATGAGAAAATCGGTAGATGAACAAAGATGCATACATAGCTCAACGGAATAGTTTATTTTAATGGCAATAAATGGGGCACATAACAGTTAGAAAAGTCCTTGAATGTTAATCACGTAGCGACACAAGCCATGAAAAGCGCAAGACATTCATCGTGTTAAAACAACTCATATTAGTGCCAGCTATTTATTACTTGGACGATTATATCACCGTGCTCACAAATAAGTCTTAGTCACAGTAAGTATATCAATATCAATCCAATAAAAACAATTAATAGACCCGACGCATAGAGTCTACGTTCCGCGCCGAAAAATAATGTCAATGTCAAAAAAGCTGTATTGCCAACTTACAAAAATATTGATAAAAGCATCTAAACACATTCAGCCTTATGGCAATTTCTACTATAAATCAATGAAATGTTAACAGTCGGCCATCCTGAACAAGTGTCTGTCCCAGACACACAGCTAGAAGTAGTGATTTTTTTAATTAACTTTTTTTGACCAATGACATGTACAATTATGCAATATTATATGTTGAAGGTTAACAATACAACTTGAAACTATTCTTTAACTAAGCTTTTAAATTAAACCAAATTGTCAGGTTGAAGAAGTTCAATTTTAGTTTGCAATCTTTTAGTTTATACTCACTTGTGCTTATCACATTTACAATACATTTAATTATATACTTTTGCGTTAATACATATTATAGTACTGGTATTTGCATTCCTTATACAAAAGAAACAAGTGAATAAGGTCAAAACTTCAAGACCAATGGTAAATAATGATTGACAAAATAAAAAGGGATGCTTTGTTTTGTTTTACAAATGTTTGATTTTCCTGGACTACTTTAAGTATCAAATTGCAAATGTTATATCCTTACCCAGTATACCTACAGCTTAAAACCATCAAAATATATATGATAAAAAAATAAATTGGTACTTTTGTGGTCCCAACCCCTAAATTGTACAATTCTTTCCTTTAGATGCACATAGATGGCACTCAATGTCACAATTTACGATACAACCAGAAACTTAAATAAATGAATATTAATGAAAGACTAACAATTAGCTTGTTCAATAAAGTATTAGCCTGTAGCCTTGTTAAGAGTTGAGATATTCACAATACAAATAACTCTCCAAAAAACTGTTATCTTCAACTAGTCTCGGCCATACTGACGCTCAAGGTGTCCTCACTTGACAAGTCCCGTACCGACCTCCAATTTCGTCATCGCAGTATCTGTCTCTCCCTCTCCATTCTATGGCACCAACATCGCATCATCGCGACTATTCATAGTCCATACTAAGGAGAAACAAAGAAAAATTAGTCTTATGGCTTTATCATTATAACACTCCTCACCTATGCGGTCGACTTGACTTCATACTATTTAGGGTGACTAATATTAAACAATTATTTCTGCTACTTGTCTCTCGCTAAGACCTCTTTATACACCTTTTAAGCATAATTGACATTAAAACCTGGACAGAGGAGAAGGATAAACCGTCAATATACATAGGTATCAAAAACAAATGGTGCCACAAAACTGCTTACTTACTGCCGTACGTACATACTTTTACCCTAAAATGGAGCTTAATATTGAGCAACTAGTTCAGTACGCTCAAAACATTGTAAATAAATAAATACGGACAAATCACTTAGACTGAGCTAGCCCCAAAGTAAGTTCGAAAGTCATAAGATACTAACTCAACGATACCAACTATATTACAAATACGTATATAGATAAAGATCCAAGATCCAGGTCAATTTGACAAAGATCACTTTTCATCCCTAATCGACCGGGGATCGAACCCGGGACCATTCGTGTCGCAAGCAAGCGCGCCGACATCTGCGCCACGGAGCTCGTCTACATGATGGAAACATTTTCATTTGTATTGGTACAAATATTTTAAGCGTATGGCAGATATATCTGCCATTATTTTACGCACACAACGAGCGCAACGGAACACACATATATAACTGCTATTATTTTTTTCCACAGGCATTGTATTACAGGAATAATGAATAAATGAACAACTTGCACTTCTGGGTACGAAATATTCAGCAGTCAATAACATCAATGATAATCATTCTGGAAATCAAGGCTGTTTGATTGACGCATGTCAACATCAAACCGTTTGCATCTGTTTTATCTGTTTGCATCACAGAAACCTATTGGCATAGTCTTGTTCTTGAGTTATAGTTCTGTGGTCTTGTTATATTTTCGCTATCTGAAATCCGAGGGTGAATTGCTCAAATTGTCAAAGTCACTACAGTCGATTCAATTTGTATCATCCACCATGTCGGAAATCCCTTAACTTCAATACGGCATTCTAGAACCAAATGTACCATTTGAACACTAAATTTTTGCATTTTGCCGTTTAGTTATTAAATACTGTAAGAACCTCTAAGATTGGTTTACATGATCTAGCCGGCGCTCCACATTCTCGCAACCACTTCTTTACTGTATTACTTACTTATTTTTCTTTTATAACTGACATCGTTTCTGCAAACATAAATAGGAACAATTGTTATGTAAAGTTACTATCTATACGACTCTGCTGTAAACAGCTCTGTTTGACCATCAAGATGATCACAACACTCATATGACTAATATAATTTAAGTACCAATTACGGCACTCTAGAACCAAATGACGAAAACCATTTGTTTTTCAGTTATTGCTACTTTACTACCTTGCTATTTAGTTATTGATTATTATAAGAAACCTCTAAGGTTGGTTTATATGATCCATCCGGCGACCCAAAATACTCGCAACAGTTCCTTTACTGAATTACTTTCAATACTCAATTTAGCTATGTAAAGTTATTATCTATATCAGTCTGCTCTGAACAGCTTTGACCATGACAATGTTCACAACGCCTCAAATGACTAATATAATATACCTAAGTACTTACAAAATTTGGCTGGGCACTACCGCTCACACCCAACAAGTATCTCGGCCTCACCCAGCAATCTCAACTTGGCTGGCACCGCTCACACCCAACAAGTGTCTCGGCCTCACTCAGCATTCCCAACTTTCCTGGGCTCTACCGCTCACACCCAACAAGTGTCTCGGCCTCACCCTACATCTTAACTTGGCTGGCACCGCTCACACCCAACAAGTGTCTCGGCCTCACTCAGCATTCTCAACTTGGCTGGCACCGCTCACACCCTCCAGGTGTCTCGGCCTCACTCAGCATTCTCAACTTCCCTGGGCTCTACCGCTCACACCCAACAAGTGTCTCGGCCTCACCCAACAATCTCAACTTGGTTGGCACCACTCACACTCAACAAGTGTCTCGGCATCACTCAGCATTCTCTACTTGGCTGGCACCGCTCACACCCTCCAGGTGTCTCGGCCTCACTCAGCAATATCCACTTGGCTGCCATTGCTCGTACTCTCCATGTGTCATCGTCTAACTCATCGTCAACTTGGCTGGCACCGCTCACACCCTCTTGGTGTCACGGCCTCCCTCAGCATTTCTCATTTTTGTCTTGCTCTCTCATAACAGAATGGGGATTTTGTATAGTTATAATGAATAGCTATCTGTCTTATTTACAAAACATTTGAAACCCTTTTAATAATTATTATCCTATTTATATACCTGGTTTATATTTACTCTTCTCACTTACAGATGAGCTCCTAGTATCAGACTCTATCGGTTTCACCCAAGGTTTCACATTTTCAACTTTAAACGCATTTTATATTTCTTTTTAGAATATTCTTTAACATTATTTATTTCATAGTGGTGGTAGTTGAATACAGCTGTGTGCGACTCTATATAGAATAGACCACTAAAAGGTGGCATGAGTACTAACTTCTTTCATTCACCCAGATTCTTTGTGCCCATAACCAGGTTTAATTTATAACAATCGTAACTACATACCCTTTATAATTTATATGTAGGTACCTATATTTTTTCATATCCATCTTTCTTTTAGATCACATCAAGTCTTCAATTTAAAACAACATAAAGGTATTCCCAACAGGCTAAAAATATATTTAAAGACTGAGATGGAAGTCTTATGCTTTGGCATTAGCATAAGGGATACAAGCTTACATTTTCTCAATATTCTATATTGTAGGAAATAAATTTATTTCATGCTCTTTTTTTTTATCGCCTGTCATACAAACAAAATATCTCATTGTGACACTACTAATTTTACATCGTGCATCTTTAGCAAGAACCTCAATATTACTTGGCATCTATTTTTATTTATTCATCCACTATCTACCTTAAGGTTTTACAGATCTGCCTTGAATAAATATATATTTATATAAATAATATTCATATCTCCCTAAAGCCAATGAATGATAATGCTGTACCTCAAAGTCAAAGACTAAAGAATCTACGTGAACTTTGCTTATTTGGTGAACATTTACTAGAGAACGATTTAAAATTACAACCTTAAGTTTGACTCCAAGTAGACCCAGATTCGTCTTTAATGAGGTCACAACCGCGATTGTTGCCAGTTTATATGAATAAAAATGTTTCTAGCAAAATACCGCTGGAGTCTTTATATTACCAAGTAATTTAATTTGTGCAATTGCATCTACGTGTGGTCACCCAGCACATGTGTAGTTCCGTCTCATAATCCGCAGTATACCTGTTTTGCTAAAACCGATTTAGTTAGTAATCATTCTTTAGAGCGGTAAGGTCTTGTTCTCCACGCTGAACCCTTTAAATAATCTGCAAAGCCGTAAACAAAACGTCAAAAGAAACTAGTCAAATAGATAAATTGCCAACTTTACGGACATTGGTGGGCTGTCGCGATTGCTTCTATCTCTTTTTTTTAATCCTACTCGTAGCTTTACCCGGTAATAGTTCTGTGCTTTACTCAATCTGCCAAACTTCAAAAACAAGATACTTATGAAGTCAAAGAAGTTAAGATAGTACACACTTCGCCAGATTTTAAATGCGCCTCGTTTATCATATCAAGCACTAATTTTAATTTATCAGCCTTGGTCGAGCGTCCATTTCCTAGACATTGTAGCTGGAACATCGCACAATGGTATAAAATTGTATTTAAGTTTTAACGTTCGTTTGTAGCTGGCATGTGGTTTCAACGCCTTAATCGTACAATTTGTTCTCAGAGACTCGCATAGATGGCGCCACTCAAAACTACACAACATTGTATTTACCGTATTATTGATAATATAAAAACATGATGCATTTAGATTCTAACTTTTAGTACTCATGTGATATTTACTCATTTCTTAGAAATCAATTTCCTCTTTGGGTCTTGCCCATAATATACCTTCAAGCAAAGTTAATCTAATACCTAGTATTCAATACTAAGAGCTATGGCTAAAATTTATTCAACCCCTATATGTAAGTTAAATCACCATGTATAACCATGTACTCCTTGACGATGTTCATAAGAGCTTGTGGTTAATGTAGATTTCAGTTGATTTCATCAGACAGGAACCTGCTTCTGCTTCACACAATCACTAATGCACCCATTTGTGACCACTAAACTTTTAGCAAGTACCACTTATTATGTATGTTACACTACAATAGCTATATGTTCAATTCACTGACTGCTAATAACTATATATGCTGTTGTAGAAATATTTATAGTCTGTAATAGTGCAGAACTGGTTCTGTGTTGTGCTGTGCATGCTGTGACATTACTGATACTTTCTTATGTCCATACCTATGAAATCTTACATTTAGTTGTCAAGTCGCACTGACTCTATTACTACAGATTTTATTTAATAAGACATTGATGGTTATGGCAAAGCAATGATAACTAAGTCCCTTGAATAAAGCATACTATTAGAACAACATTATGTAGCTGTAGCGGTTTTGGATGTTATGCTGAGTTAGGTAAAGCAACCAGACTGGGGTCGGCTACCACAGACCTAAGAGCAATCTTCATTGATGGTCGACTAATATGGTGCTAAGTGTGGTCTTAACTTAATAAGCCTATATAAAATTGGCTGCTGCTATTATCACTCATATGATATGTGCAAATTAATGATTTTATTTAACCTCCTTTTTTATAAATTATGGTCACTTCATACATTTAGCGCATTAACATTTTTAGCAAATTATTCCTCTTAGAATAATGGGAGTATTTTGTGCTCCTTTGTTCACTAGTGTCAACACTGCATCCACTCAATGGTACATTCTTTTACTATGCATAGCTGAGTTTATTTTAGGTGAAAAACGCTTGGGGTCACCGATGAGTCTAAGATACTGCCACTAGCCATCTTGTTCTAATACTGATACACTCACTAATAAACCCTCTGAATATATGTTAACATTTACCCTCCGGATAAACTTTCATAAATTTATTTAGATATGATGTATTTATCTATTTGCAATACTCTATAACATTTCAACATTTAAAACTTAAATTCTGTACTAACTAAAATATTTTTAAATGATGAGTAATAGGTACATGAGAGAGCAGAGCCAATCCATGATGAGCTACAAAACAAAAACCAATATTACACATTTGTTCAAACAACTTCTTCATAACACAATATAAAATACACATTATACAACAATTGCACAATAAATCATCATGATTTTCCTAGATCACTAAATTTTAATACATAAAACCAATGATATACAAAATGTAATTTTCTTCTACTTCACCAAATATCTGTAAAATCAGATGTAACAGCCAATAGCTAATACAACTGTATATTTTATGTATCAAGATGAATTAAAAAGGCTTTGATTCTTGACTTGTTATGACACTACATATTCAAGACCTCTGATATTTTATAATTGATGTTCTTGAAAACCAATACTTAATATACCATCATGTCTGATCTAGGAGTCGAACTCATGCTTTACAAGACATCACAAACTTATTGTTTCTCTTGACTATCCTATATCAATACCATTTTCATTACACATCATCATTCCTTTCTTAATCATCGTTATCATCAGGTCCTTCTCAATCTCGCTGCATGAGCACAACGCTCTTTACACTACCAGAGCCACACATTAGCCAGGGCAGTCAGAGGACCCACTCTCCACGCTGGCCAGAGGGGTTGGCCTCTCTTAATAGGACAGGATTAATTGTAAATCTGAAGCTCTCCACTTGAACCTTGAAGTAATTTGATAATTAATTGAACATAACATAAATAAGAACACACTAGGCTGACTGATTTTTACTTTTAACTCACTTTTGAACCAAATACAACTTTTAACAAAAATAACAGGTAGGTACTCAGTTGCTGGTACACTATTTACATCTATCATTAACATTAATCTGTTATCAAAGGAGGTTTTAATTAAATAGAGACAATGATCACAAGATCGCCTTTTGATACTATCCTTAGCCTTGTACACCAGTGCATTAAGTAGAAGTAAAACTGTTCCTGCATGTGGTATTACACATTCCCGCAGCAAGGAATTCCTGCACAAACTTTACTACGCTAATTCAAGGGAATGCAATATGGTTGCATCTTGTGTGAAACCAACGGCATATAAATGCAGTCTGCACTCGTATGCAATGCATACCTTCTAAAGTCCTTTGAAATACCTTACACCACAACAAATGAGTTTTAACTTACCACATTTCTTCAAGACATCAAAAGCAAAACTTACTACCTACTGGCCGAAAGTGGACGTGGTTACTTTCGCGCTTCTGAATTGTTAAAACAACTCATATTAGTGCCAGCTATTTATTACTTGGACGATTATATCACCGTGCTCACAAATAATTCTTAGTCACAGTAAGTATATCAATATCAATCCAATAAAAACAATTAATAGACCCGACGCATAGAGTCTACGTTCCGCGCCGAAAAATAATGTCAATGTCAAAAAAGCTGTATTGCCAACTTACAAAAATATTGATAAAAGCATCTAAACACATTCAGCCTTATGGCAATTTCTACTATAAATCAATGAAATGTTAACAATCGGCCCTGGCCGATGAATGTCAGCAGCAGCCTGCTGCCTAGGCGATCGGACGACCAGATCAAAGTGAAAGTAATGCGCTAAATCCAAGCCGCTTCATAACAGTCATTTTTTAAATGCTTTTGCAAACTTTTGTGGCTGGTAAGTAGATATAAAGGGACAATTCACACAGATCGAGCTAGTTCCACAGTTAGTTGTGAATTTGTATTGTAGGATTCTTACTCAATGACAATACATTTTTATAATAAACTAGGTTTCGCCTGCAGCTCCGCTCGCATTTAATACAAGCTTCGATTTTTGGTAAATTCTTTCTTAGCGAATGCCTACGTCATTATAAATATCTGCATGCCAAATTTGAATGGAATCCGTTAAGTGGTGTGGGTGGTGTGTTGATTTGAGAAGGTTAGTCAGTCTATCTTTTACATACACAGGTTTTTTAATAGAAAGATCCAAAATCCAGGTGAATTTGAAAAAACTAGGTTTCCATCATGACCTGGCCGGGGACGAACCTTGCAATTCAAAGGCACCACCACTGAGCCACAGCGGTTGTCAAAACTATGAAGATGATGATAAAGATAAATGAGTTAGTAAGATGTATTCTATTGCAATAAATATAAAATTGAGAAATTACGGACATAAATACTGGAACGTTTCTCTGAAACGTAGCAATATAAAAGATTCCGCATAGCTGGCGATAAAAGCGGTGGAAGAGATTGAAGTAAATGGCTTACGAGAACAAAGACGGTTATGTATATGTGCTTCTGTGAAGTCGAGGAAATCTGTTTATCGTTTGAACCGCTAATGTTGCCTTAAATGTGGTTGCTCCACATCCAAGGCAACATTAAGAAACCACCCCGATAGGAATTATATCCTTCGTACCACGTTGTTTTAAGGCCTAATATACTTTATTTGTAAACCTATAAAGCACTCTCACCTCACCGCTTCGCTATTGCCTTTGAAGATCAAAGCCACAGCACCGCTCACGTCTCTCGTAGAGGGTGAAAACACTCAAAAACTGGGCCACTCTCACTCGATGTACATTGCGGTTTTTATATTTGCATTATACCGCATTATATGGTGAATTAGAGACGTTTGTGGCAGTAATACGATCTTTATAGCGCGGTGTCGCTTTCTTTGAGTCCGGGCGCTTGGAGTAATATTGTTTGCTCAACGTATTCGATATCTCGACGAGCTGGGAAATATTGGAATTCTTCATTCGTGAGCCCCACTTTGCTTGAGCAAATACTTTTGAAATCGTTGTTAAATGAGACTTCTGCGGTTTTTATTCTGATTTGAGATTTTACGACTGACTTTTCTGTGAATAAATTTGTTTTTCTTTCATGTAATTTTTTTTAAATTGCACACAATTCAGTAAGAGAGATTTTGAGTCTCATCTTGAGTAATCCACTTATGAAAGTATCTCACATAATCATATTATACAGATTAATCTAAAAATGGCACGTGTTGTTTATTTTTAATCAAACGTATCAAAATGTTCTTGTGGCATATTTTTCATTTATTTTATCAGTATAACAGTTTATAGAGTCCTACTAACCGCGTACACAAGCCAATCATCTCAAAACGTGATGAAATTGTCTGTACTCGAGCCGACACTATCTCATTCTCGCCACAAATATCTAGTAAATTGCTCTGAAAACAAACTTAAAGTATAATAATAATAAACGTATATCAAGAGCGCATATTTGCCGATTCTACTGACTTCTAGTTAAAATGTACTTGAGAGACTATATAATGTTAATGTTGTAAAGAAAATTAATAATTGACATACAGCGGTATACAGCGGGGACGAGCGCCGGAAATTGATGCTTCCAGGGCGATAAGCAATTTAGTGTGGGGTGCATATACTGCATATTATCTATATGATACAGAAGAATATATATCTCTCGTTTGATTATTTGTTAAAATTTAAGTATTTTGCAGTCAGCCTAAGGATTGATTGATATTTATTATATCCGGGCCATGCTCAGGACCTGTTCAGAACGTGTTTTTCAGGGGTGACCAAAAATATCGTTACATACATTTTCTATGGGTTGGATCACACACGTCCGTGCCCGTGCCGGGCCGACGCGGCGACGCCCTGACGTGCGCAAGTGTTCCGGGCCCATGCCATGTCTTGCACGATATTGTTGATATTTTCATCACACTAATGGCGTCAATAAATGCTAGCATAGTCGGGTGGACGTTCTCTATTTTTACTAAAAGAATAAAGTTACAGAAGGGCTACATGGAAGGACTTGGTCTATCCACAGCTCAGTCACATCATTGATATGTGTAAACAGGCATCCCTGACGGGACAAGAAAGCTCTGTCTCGACAGGGTGACGTTCCTGTCATTTCCCGGGCACGGCTCGGATGTGTGGGGTACACCTTTATCGTAATCACGTTTGACATTGACCCAATATAATCCTATCCGCGCTTTTCGTGCATAAATTCGGCGGGATGAAGTGAAAAACTCGGCGGGTCCGCGAAGATTGAATTTATGTCCCGTGGTCGCTCGGGTGGAAAGCTGTCGGCAGTCGTCGGGGCGCGAGACGGGACGCGTGACGCCGACACGCTTCACAGGCATGTTTGGGAAATAGCAATAGGCTGCAAAAATATCGGGGTCATCCTTAGTACTTTACGTAGTGCCGAAAATTGTTGTGTCTGAAATAGAATTGCTTGACGACCCCCATGGCCCAGCGGTCAACACTCCTCCTGCCTGCGGATCATACCCTGACCGGGGACTGAACCCAGGACCACTCGTGTCGCAGGCTGGCGTGTTAACCACTACGCAACTGAGGCCGTCTATTATTAAAATGGATTCTTCTCTATTTCTAAATAAAATGCGCGATTCACTGCGAGCCTTTGAACATCAACAATTAATGAATAATTCAATTAATTTGAATCTATATTGTGCATATTGACGTGAAAACGTGTCTGCCATCATTTCCTGAATAAATGTTTGAGTTTGAAACAATACAATCAACGAGGCATGCACAATGCACTCTGGTGGTGATGACGTGTAGGGATGGCTGATTCCCAGTAATTGACCGGACAACATTTTCGACTCCTTCCATGCAGCCCTAATTGATTGGCCTATTGTGCGGCTGATGTCACATGCTGAAACGTTTTCCGATATGAATTTAAACTATGGCTATGGACAGTGCTTTAAAGTGGCATTCCACTATATTTAATGCGTGGTTAAATAACTGACCGTCACGTCTATACTTATATGGAAGTGATGTAAGTTAACTAAGTAAGTTAAGATAGAATGTAATCACTTATGCTGGTCTGAATTATCAAGAGAAGTATTATAAAGGGAAAAGATTTGTATGATTGTGTGTAATCGATAATATAAACTGGATAAACTCAACACAGGACTGATTTAAAAAAAAAACCGGCCAAGTGCGTGTCGGGCCACGCGCAGTGTAGGGTTCCGTAGTTGCGAATGACAACTTTGAGTTCACACTATTCACACTCGCACCTTACAGTTTAGCGACCAAAAACATCTAACAATGAAAATAGTATGAAATTTTACAGTTTATAAGTTGGTTGCCTATAACTTTTTAGTTTGTACTTAGTACTTAGCTCTGATAGTTTTCCTTTAAACTTCAGTATATATACTACTGCTGTAATTTTTTTCACGTATCTATATATAACCGTTTAGCAGATAGAGGGGAGGGACACTTACCTCTAACAAAAATTCGCACTTTTAAACCAAATATTTCGAAAACGGATCCCTAAATCGAAAAATGGTGTTCTCAACCTCACAATATTTTTGAAAGACCTATTAAATGACACCCCACACGGTGGGTAAATAGAGAAAAAAAAATTACTCCCCCACTTTACTTGTATGGGAGCTACCCTAAAAAAAATTTTTTTTAAAGTTTTTATTCTACCACTTTTTTGCCATGATTAATATACATACCCATACCAAATTACAGCTTTCTAATACTTATAGTCTCTGCGTAAAACCGCGGACGGACAGACAGACAAACAGACAGACAGACATGGCGAAACTATAAGGGTTCCTTGTTTACTACGGACCTAAAAATGGCGGACACCACCAAACATTTAGAAGACTTTTGACTAGATGACACTAAAGGATTCTGAAACCCGCCTACAGAGTTTCTTCGATCCGACACATAAGTAAAATCTCTGTTAGAACTCGGTTGGAGCCGTGTAGTTACCTATGCTCCCAGTAGGTGTGAGTAGTATTACTTAACATACGTACGTGTTACGTACGTATGTTAAGCAACCCCGAGCGTAGTCTCCACTTGCACCATATTGCATACATAAAAATATCTCGAGGTCGCTAAGCCGTTGGGCCCGGCTGTCATCATTGATGTTAGTCGTAAAGCTATTTCAGCTATACCTCTAAGCAGGTTTAAAAATCCGACAACATTGTTGGCCACTTACACACATGAAAAACAACAACATTGTCATTCTGATATTGTTATACACCATAGTTTTAAAGTGTCGAAGTATTAACACGCTGCACGACAGCTGAAACTTTGCACGCCTTGTTATGCAAAGCCGGATTATGGAGGTTATAATGCAGTGCAGGATAAAGTAGCGCTTTTCTCGAGACTTATCCTTGTTGTGAAGGGGGATAGACTGAGGATAAAGACTTATGAGAAACTCAATAAAGTTGCTGGAATACTTTCACACGTCAACATAAAAAGCACGTGAAACATTTTAAACGGTAGTATCTGAACAGCTTCTAAGAAGTTTTTGTGGTGATTATGACAAAATAGACCCAGAAATGGTGGGACCACCCGCGTCGCAGGCTGGCGTGTCAACCGCTGCGCCACGGAAGCCGTCAAAATTATTTTAGAATAGCCTCATTTTTCGAGCAATTTGTGACGTTTTCGTGAGGTACTACTTAGTGCTGCGTTTAATTCGCCGTTTTTCTTTGCTCGTTCTTATCACAAAAGATTTTTTACATCTTTTAGCGCTGTGAAGACGATTTTGCTTTGTGACAAGGTGTATTGTTAGATGAATGGCACTGGCGCTGTCTCATTAGAGTCTAATGAGACATTCGCACTCTTATTAGACGGTACACAACGAGGAATCTGAGTCATAGCTGATTGTGCAAAGGATGATGACGACGAACTGAACATAATATGTACGAGGACAAACGAAAGAGCCCTCTAGTTGCAGTAGTTCTGAGTTCAGTTTTTTGGTTGTGGTTTTTCGTGTGTGAGGGTGGCCAACATACGTGTCAGATTTTTTAAGCTGCTTAGAGGCATCTGACGTATCATAACGACAGCCATCAATGATGACTGCGGGTCCAACAGCTAAACGTCCCTCCCAAAGCACGGACGAGTTCGATATATTTTTATGCCACTTGCGGTCACCCATCCAAGAGGGGACTGCGCCCGGGGTTTTTTAACAAGCGGAAGCGCTCATAATGATTATTTCCATTGGGACATCAGGCTCCTCCAGGTGAATTCTAATTGTGCTAGACATTACAGTAAATTATATTCTCTCCCGTTTTGCGAGATATTTTATTAAGTGTCGCCATCATATCTTTAGGTGTGACTGTAACTGTATGTTGGTAACAATCTTATCGTGATATAGTTATTTGTTTGTAGAACATTAGAGGCAGTTATCCTTTCTTTACAAATATATGTTGTTTTATTATATTACGACCACAAGTACAGCATCCTGTTAATTCAATAAATTGGTCGTCGCTGTGACCCCTAATTGTCTAAATTGAATTGACTATAAATGACTCCTCCTAAGTATTATTCTTACTATAAACATAGCAAGTTAAAATACAACTACAACAACAAAAAAAGTAAAACCAAGCCAATAAGCTCATCAAAATACACTCTAGTTAGAGAGTTAGTAGTATAACTAACCAAAAACACGGAATTTCTGATATAATGAATCTTAACATCTCATGGTGTCTGCTCTTTATATAAAAATATGAACAAAAACTATATTTATAACCTAGTTAATGCCGATAATTAGTTAGAATATGGTAGGTATATTAAGTCCAATGAAAATAAAAACCCATGAAAAAAGACGATACTGACTGTAAAGTGAGTTATGCATGAGGTGAGCCGGTGTCGTATGCAGTGGTCGTAGCGCATCTGCTACGAAACGCTACTCGAAGCTCCACAAGATGCTACAAGATGCTACGAAATGCTACGACATGCTACTACAAAGTTACACAAATTGTAGTAGCCACGGTAGAAGGTAGCGTTCTGCTATCCAAAAGTATGCGCCGACTAAAAGCTTACAACTTACGAGTGTACTCAGCAGTACCCGCAGAGGTAAGGGTATTTAGCTATTCTTAATTATTTTCGACAACATAATTTTACTCGTTTCGGTAATAGTACCATCCCCCGCTGCTCACAAACCTCTTTCTGATGCGTCATCATAAAATATAGAAGTTAAAGAAGGAAAAACATAAGTATGTAGTGTTTTCTAATGTTTTCGCGATTGTTACACATTTAAATAAAATTAATTAAATACGGTTTTTATTGCGTTTATTATATTATTAATACACCTAACTTTTCGAGCACTTTACAGTGTTCGTCTACCTACGACCACGAACACTGTAGTTATTAATGTTGGTTTTGTCACCTTTTTTGTGGAGTAAGATGATATTAGAGTGACAAAAGTCTTTTGGAAGCTTACCAGTTATTAAAATGTGCTGAACAGATAAGTTAAATGTGGTAATAAAATATTGGAGCCAATTCTAAGTGCTTCCGTTGTGATTTCGTTTTTCCTAGAACTTTTTCCGAAATGCATAGTTTTAAGAGCTTTGTTGACTTCTCCACCGGTTATTGTATGAGCGGAATGTTGTCAGGTCAGGACAATGGTAACGGATTTCAGAATCATCTTTGTTCTTATCACTATATAGAGATTTGTAGTATTGTGTACAGTACACTTCGTAATAATTTCGCATAAATCTCCGCAATCGAAATAATCCCACAAATATCTCTATTGTAAGTATTACTATGAAGTGTCACATCTGTTCCTTTTTAATGTATGTATCTGTGCCTACCGCTTACAACAACGGCAGCTTCACGCTCGTAATTAATTCTCATTAATCTCCGCGCTCGAGATAATCTTACAAATATCGCGGAATCTAAATATTTGTACGCCATTACGAGTACAGCAATGTTGCCGTACTTTATTAAACAACTTACTTTATTAATAACTTATTAATAAATTTAAACTTCGATGCTAGATTTAAATTAGTTGATTTTCAATTTGTAGTAACAATATATTAGAAGTTTTTCAAAGGAAAAGGAATCAACTGTCGTGGCAAAAAAGATTTAATACATACATACATACTATCAACATGTTGGTGGGCTCGTGGTTGAGAACGGAATCAAAATAGTGATGGGTTGCTAGCCGTATCGCCTATTGACATGATTGCTGATGCCCATTCCCTCGATCGGCTTTTACGATCTGCGCGGGAAGAGAAGCAGCTGGTACATTCTCCGTTTTATTTTTCTCCCAGTCCAGCGTGGAAGAGATTAAAAAAAGATTTAAAAAAGCGGTGATAAGGATTGACGATACCGATACGATACCAATTTTGATAAAACATGTCTAAGGATAATCGCCAAGAAACTTACCTACTTTTAAATAAAGAAACCGCATCCAAACAAATCGGTTCACTCATTTTTGAGCTACGGTGCCTCAGACAGATACTCACACAGAGCGGTCACTCTTCTTTTTGCGTCGAGGGTTGAAAAATATGCTAGGTTGGGTTTGAAACACACAAATCACCGAATCGTCAATTTTGCTACTGTCCAATTATAATATGGCTTTTTTATACACGAATTAAATTGCAAATGCAAATTCTTTTAGCACGTGACAATTATATGAAATTCAATGTCGGCATTTGTAGAATATAATATTAAAATAATTAATTTTGAAACGAGAAATAAATGTACTTTTTATATAAATGATATTCATTTAGACTTTTGTATTTATGTGCCTGCTTATTGTCTACCTCAGTTTTCAAATCGTAATAAAAACCTGTCCAGGAAATCTGTGAAAACCTAAAAAACACAAACACTTCAATGCAACTAGCAACATAACACTTTTTTACATTGTCACCCACCATGAAGCTCACTTTTATACATACTATATTGCTAAGTGGAAAAATATGATTGTTTGTTTTTTGCATCGAACAGACTTTTAACCTACTAGACAAATTTTCAAATTTCTTTCACCCTTAGAAAACTAATTTATATGCGGGTGACGTGGGCCTTACGCGGACGAAGTCGCGGGAAATTGCTAGTTAGGTATAAAGAACGTCGTTAGTGCATATGCGTATTTTAAAAGCATTCTGCGTTATGCAACCTCTCGTATTGATTAAATTTACTGATATTAAAAAAACAAAACTTAAATCGGGTATTAATTTTGTTCGGATTTTTATTTCAATCCTTTGTATTTAGCTATTTATAAATAGCTAAATTCTGTGAACAGAATAGGCATAAATCTGAGATATTACCCGCCAAAGTAAACACTATAGACGTGAGCTGGCCGCAGTATGAAGATGTGATGTAGTGCTACTGATTGTATGAGGGAGGGTAGCGGTATAGAGCACCAACTCTGTGTATGGAAAAATATTAGTCATGTGACACCACTTATTAAAATATGACGGTAAGAAAATACTGAAAGTCATTACAATTACTAAAAATATAAACCTAGGCAGAAACCTTCTGCTTCATAACAATAATGCTCTTTCAAGGTGCACTTGACTTCGTCTCCATCTATTAAATTCCCTCCCTACATACCCTTCTAAAACACTAGCGCTATTCTGAGACTCTGTACTATTGTTAACTTCTAGTTGCAATTGTTTACTATTTTTCTGTATAAAACGGGTATTTCTTTCCCTCTACACTCCACAGTTGCGGCGGCCGAGTTAAAAATGAAACAATTTGCGGAGTCACGTCGTGTTTTGTCGGCTGAAGAGGTCTGGTTCGGAGCGAGTCATTTCAGTTCTTGAAATTTATCACTCTGGTTAGTAATTTATGAAATACTTTCTCACTCCTTCTTGCAAATAGTTAAAGTCAAGCTATAATTGACCAAGCGAGCACGGAGCGTCTCTACTTCGGCTTGAGAAAAATGTTTCTCGGTATATGTCCTACTGGGTGAAGAGTTAGTGGCGCTTATGACCATTGTGAGTTCCCGGTGATTATAAAACAAAAAATAAATATTATTTTATTTTGTCATCAGTAATACGAATGATATTACTAACAGCGCCATTGACAAAATAGCTAAGTAAGTTAATCTGGCGAAACAGGTATGATTACATCTGATTTTCGAAGAAATTTCACCACATTAGTTAAGTTTTAGTAGACTTTTATAAGCAGTAAAAATAGGTGGAATATTCAATAGTTTTCATTTTTGGTTCTTTGTCTTTGAGCATTTAATTTACAACAGCATTTGCAAACACATTGATGAAGTTCAACAATCACATAGATAATATCATTTTTCACGTTCCTAGTCTAAATAAGCTATATAGGTTTTATTCACGTAAAGTAGGTATCAAATCAAAGCATCCCAAAATAATATTATCCTAACTCATAAAAGTATATCAAAGCCTTTTACGTGTTTGCGGAACTCCCCGCGGGGTCGGTAAATAATGATCGGGAAATTTGCCTTGTTCAATATGACTTCATAATTGAGGGTGTTGCCAACCCCCGCGACCTTTAACTTCAAGTCAACAGGCGGTGTGCGCCCTGCAGTTTATGTAATAATGATCCCTTTAGCAAACCTTGAGGATGTGATTTATTTCGGGATATTGAAATTAAAGTGGTTATAATAATGATCACAGATCTGTATTATATGGCCATCAACAAGGAGTCGGATATTTTGTTTGATTTTTTGGGTAGGAGCAGCGTAACCTTAGAATAAGAATGTAGGTTCCATTCTTATTCTTTTGGGTACGAATTATTATTTATTACTAAGTCTCCGTTATCCGTCTGTCTGTCACAAGGCTGTACCTAATAAACCGTAACACATTACTTGAAATTTTGCATGAAAATTATAATTACATCTCCCTCCACCCTTTTTTTTTTTTTTTTAACTAGCTATTTAGGTCCCACTGCTGGGCAAAAGCCTCCACCCTTAACAAGTCATATTGTGGAAAAGTTCACAGCAAGTTCTATTAGTAGTGTAGATCAAATCCTCAGAAATAATAATACCTGACCTGACCTAATGTTCCGTTAGGTGATTCTACGCGAGAGCGCTAGACACGATGTTTGAATTTTACATTGAATTTTACAGAAGTCGGGCTCAACTCCACCACGGGTGTGACGGCAAACTGCAATCTGAGTGTATTCTTTACCCTGGAGAGGATTAACTATGAATGCCCCGGAGCTAGTCTTGCATATGATATGTGGAGCTGTCTCATTTGCTTGGGATTTACGTCTTTCGTTTAGATTGAAACTGAAGAGAAACGAATGGTATTGCACTATTTAATATTTTATGTAAAACTTCAAATAGATTTAAAATGAATACATTTTTATTGCCGCATCGATAATAGTAGGGTCTTTAATGGTCTGAAAGCGCATAGTTCTAACTACGAGCAAATAAAGTAAAGCGGACTTAGAACAGTCTAAAAACCTGTCTGTGAGTGTAAAATAGGTGAATAATAATAAAAATATCAAACTAACAGTTTCAACAATGTCGCATGCCTCATTACACGGAGCGTTACAATTATGTCTTACTCTCGACTTGTCAAGGTCAAGCCATTTTCAGAACTTAGTCTTTATTGAAGTCATATTGCACTTCTTCTTTACAGTCGTAAGAATTTCATTGCTGGATATATTGGAGGCCCTCGAAGGTTAACTATCAATTTGGGGATTTTGCCACACTTACCACTATTGGCAAACGGGTTGGTGATCAAAACCGTTTTTAGTGTTCCGTAGTAAACTAGGAACCCTTTTATTTTCACCATGTCTGTCTGTCTGTCTGTCTGTCCGTCCGCGGTTTTACTCAGAGACTATAAGTACTAGAAAGCTGAAATTTGGTATGGGTATGTATATAATCATGTCAAAAAAGTGGTAGAAGAAAATCTTGATTTTTTTTAAATAATCTATACAAACCCAACGTGTTGGGTATTGTTAGATAAGTCTTTAAAAATATTGTGAGGTTGAGAACACCATTTCTCGGTCCATCAAAAAAATACAGCAGTAGTATATATACTGAAGTTGAAAGGAAAACTATCAGAGCTGAGTACTAAGTACAAACTAAAAAGTTTTATGCAACCAACTTATAAAATGTACTCGAAAATTTAAAATTTTATACATTTTCATTGTTATATGTTTTTGGTCGTTAAACTGTGATGTGCGAGTGTGAACAGTGTGAACTCAAAGTTGTCATTCGCAACTACGGAACCCTACACTGCGCGTGGCACTTACAAGATCATATTAGTACCTGTATATCAAGAAAAATACTTCAAAAAATACATTAAGGCCGCACAGTAGACACAGATCGACGCCAATCATTTTATTCCTAATACTTTACAAATAGAAAGAAATTCAAGAATGTTATCATATAAGCCTTAGTAAATAACCTGAAGTATTTTTGAAATCATGTTAAATATTATCAGAATCAGTGAGAATTATGAAAATCCGATTACCGCCTTTTAGATTATAGAAAACGTGATTACCGCAAAAACGGCCGTTTTTGGCGGTAATCGTTCTCTTCTCATAATATTAAAACATGATTCCAAAAATACTTCAAGTTATTTACTAAGGCTTATATGATTTACATTCTTGAATTTCTTTCTATTTGTAAAGTATTAGAAATAAAATGATTGGCGTCGCTACTGTGCCTAGTGTGCCCCCTTAAGTATCTACTTCTCTAAAGGAATTTCATTAAATATCTATTTAATGAAATTCCTTTCTGAGAAGTTAAAAGGTTTGGGAGGGAGTCACTTTTGTGTGTGAAATGGAGAAAACGATGTCAAAAATCCATTGCTATCAAAAAAGTTTTTGTTCACACGATGACAACAACTAGCGTTGCAATTAAACACAGAGAGCGGCATTGTTGTGAGGGAGTTGAGAACTTTGTTGTGCGGACACATTTCAGCGGCTGGACGGCGCCGCGCTTTGAACACATTACACGGGATTCCTGGAGTAAGTTGAATACAACGCGAAATTTGAAAAAGGTTCTTTCCACACTATGACAAGAAGACCGTTGCCATTAGATACTGAGAGAGAGGCATTGTTGCGAGGAGGTTGAGGACTTTATTAAGCGGACTCATTACAGAGGATGGCTGGCGCCGCGTTTTGGACACATTACATGAAATTCCTGAAGCGACTTTAAATACAACTTACGCGAAATTTGCCTAAAAATATTTTTCCGGGTTCCGTTGTCAAAAGGTAAAAACGGGACCCTATTCACGGTCCTCCAGTGTCCGTCCATCCGTCTGACTGTCACTAGACTGTATCTCATGGACCGTGATCTTCGAGCAACACGGCTTTTCCGTACTCGAAGACCGTGATAGCTAGACAGTTGAAATTCACAGATCATGTATTTCTGATGCCGCTATAACAAAATAAAACTAATATTTAAGCGCGGCATGGTTCCATACAAAAAACGTGATTTATTGCCATTTTTTGCTTAATAGTTTAATGAAATAATGATACGGAACCCTTCTTGTGCCACTCCGACTCACACGTGGTCGATTTATTTGTTATGTTGACGTAACTATCGCGAATAAAAATGCATATTAATCATCTGTAAGTTAGATATGCTACTTTCTCATTAGAAGTTTCTGAATTGTGCGCTAATTATTGATTGTGTGACGTCAACTTCAATATCAATATAGCGACATCTTGTGTACATAAAGCGTCGAACTTAAAAGCAAGTATTTAAAAGTTACCTAATAGGTTTAGAACCAAAACTATTTTACTATCCTCCTGTTAAATGTAACGCGTGCACTGCACGACATTGTTTGTCTAATAGCAATAATTTATTGCTCCTCCTAATATTGACTTAGGCTTCGTGAGGGTCATAAGGTCGACAGTAACGTATGGGCGAGAGGACCTTTATATCATTGGGCCATTAGTTCGATAAGGAGACAAGCAATAAGCTTATCTTAAGTGACGCAAAGGCGAGTATCCTCCCCTCCTTACCCCACCCACGTGGCTCCACAGACTTCCATTTACCCCAAACAACTCCCTATGAAGAGCAACGTAGCGCAACGGTCAAAACGCCAGCCTGCGACACATATGGTCCCAGGTTCGATCGCTGGTCAGGTCAAGATCAAAAATGATCTTTTCAGATTGACCTGGGTCTTGGATGTTTATCTATAAATGTATTTGTAATGTAATTATAATATATAGTATTGTTAAGTATCCTATAACACAGGTCACGAACTTACTTTGGGGCTAGCTTAATCTGTGTATTTATATGTGTATGATATGTACATATATTTGTTTATTTTATGATGTCCTAAAAACATCCAATTTGTCCAAATTATAAAATCGTGACTTCGTCCATTTATTCGTATTCCAGAGCGATTTAGGAGTATAAGTATTTTTTTTATTTCGCAATATTTTCGTATCTTTTTCGCTATTTGTTTCTTCTGTCGCATGCTTTAGGTATCTTTGCGTTGTGTTATATGCGCCCTCAAAATGCAACTCAACAAAAGGGATCTCTATAAATTATGACTCCCTCCCAAACAGCGGTGCTGTAAAACCGGCATAAAACGCGCAGTTTTATATCAGTATTGCAACGGCTGATGCCCTGTATTACAGAGAACACTCGCAACTCAAGACTCGTATTCTCATCATTTATTTCAAGAAAGCATTAAAGCCCTTATACTTTGTTCGTCGTTGAATTGTATATTCTGCTCGTATTGTATATCTTACTAAAATTATTAGCGTCACAGTTTATGAGGGTGTATGGATGGATAGGTTTTAAATAACCGAAAAAATTTAGAACCTATTTTTATGGTAATCGACAATCATCATCATCATTTCGAGTAGGTGACACGGTCAGTCGACCACGCACACGAAAAATTGCTAGATTATTATAATTGTGTTTCAAATGCCACAGGCAACATAATATTTTTGTTGCAAAAATTGTGAACACAAGAATGACAGTTGATAAGTATAGAAACCTATATTAAATAAACGATTAAATCTTAAAAAAAAACAGTCTTTAAATTTAGCTTCATTTTATTAAAATCGAAACCAAACCAAAGAACCAACTAATTCCTAATGGACTTTAAATCAGAACCAATTAACGAATCGGAAGTTGAACTTGGGCTTATCGGTTGGTAGAAGTGAATTTACCAGTTACGTCGGGAAATTAAATGAAAACACATAGTTACCAGAAAATTACACAGTTAACAGAAAGGACACAGTTATGTGTCTAATTCAATGAAGACCAAACCAATGAACCAATTTAACTCTGTTAAAATTTGTTGTTGTTATTTGTTTTATTATTGTACAATACATATTGTCACGTCTTTTTTCCTTGCGGAGTACACAAAGCACAAGTCTAGGAGACCTAAAGGCCAAGTTTAGCTTGTTATAGTAGTAATCTCTGAAAAAAGAAATAATTTGAGAGATCATGAAACGGCTACAAACAAGTCTAATTACAACAACGTGTCCTGCCTCTGCTGGTGGCCTGCTGCTCCGTGGTCCAGTGGTTAAGGCGTTTGCTTTGTTGACCCGGGGGTCGTGGGTTCGATTCCCACGGGAAGCATACTTTGTTAAGTTGTTTCTAGTTTGGTTAGGACATTGCAGGCATGAATCACCTGATTGTCTGATAAGAAAGATGATTCCGTGCTTCGGAAGGCACGTTAAGCCGGTGGTCCCGGCTGCCATCTGGTAGTCGTTAAAGGAACCACGTCAGAGGCCGAGAGGCGGTTCCGAAGAACTCTGACACCAGGGTGTACATGGTCGACCCACCGTGTCACCTACACGAAATGATGATGAACGTGTCACACGCAGTTTTGCTAACTCAATTTCTGGGGCAGAATGCAATTACGTGACGACGACATGATGCAATGTCCGTGTCTCCATCTAAGTTGAATAATAAGCGAGACGCTAACCACCTGTGACTGTGACTCAGCAGGCGACATCTTGAACTCGTTAAACTCACAATGAATCTGACTTACTAGAGGAATCAAAGAGAGATTAAGCTACACGGTAAATAGTGTAGCATACTCTGCCACTAGTTTAATTATTTTTGAAGAAAGTCCTAATACGATGTGTGACGCGTAAATATAACTATCCTAATTTGATAAACACGACAATAATTTGACTTTTTTAAAATTCTTATGTGCGTTTGAGAGAAAATAATATGACTGCAACAAAGTATCTGGATTTTCCAATGGAAATATGGCATTTTCTGTGTTTTTTGATTTTTTCATCTACATAGTTTTATTAGGATTCAATTTGAAAAGACTAACCAAATCTACAGAAATTTATTATTAAAAACTGTTTATTATAAAAACGTGAATAAATGCCGTGCGGTTCCCGGCCGAGTAGAATAGGACCACTCCAAGTCTCCCCGTGGATGTCGTAGAAAACGACTTAGAAAAAACGCTAAACAAAGCTTATAAACATCAAAATACCTCTCCAACCCGTCTGTCCAGTGTGGAGAGTGTAGGCCAAATCCTCTGACTGTTATTTGGCTCTGGTACTATAGAGAGGGTTATGCTCCTGCAATGGAGACTAAAAAACACCTGATGATGATGAGCTAAACGCGCGTGCAGGACAATGTTATTTCATTGAAATTCGAGTTACATAATGAAATTTATTCGTAAAGTACAAAAGTACATAATTAAATTTATTCCTAGAGTACAACATTATAACTTATAACACTCTTCTGAATGATATTATGGTTACCATGACACTGGTTATTTTAATGTTGGCAATAAGGTGTTTCAGATTTTTTTATACACGATTTATAGCATGGAGATATATGTACTACGTATTTATAGCATGAGTGCAGATAAAAAATTTACGATGCTCTGTTGTAAATTTTCACCAGCAAAATTCATCTTTTTATTGCGTACCTGAATTTCGTTACAAAGATTTATTTTGTCTTTCATTTCTGAACACGGCGATACTCGATTAAAGTTATGTACGAATATATTATTCGTACATAACTTTACTACTTAACTAACTTGTGTCGCCAGATTTGAAGTGGTAATTTTAGTTTTTGGATATCGGTTATCAAAAAATTGCAGTCTTTTCTTCTGACTATCTGGGTGAAACATTGGTAACTTTAGTCCATGGTTCGGACTACTTTCAACATCTTCGTGGACTCCGAGAAATTGAAGATTAGTTCATAATGTAATTGTAGCAGAGCCTCCGGATTGAACTCTGTGAAAGCGTCATTTCGTTTCATTGCCTTTATTTCGGAAAGAGCCTCTGACGTTATATACGGTCCCCACCTGTTATTCTCTTAAATCTTTTCCATTACCAATGCGCCAGTGTACTAAATTTAAAAAAAAACCGGCCAAGTGTGAGTCAAACTCGCGCAATGGAAAATTTATGCCTTCTTTCGTGAATAAAATCAAAAGTATTGATTTTACCCGAACAAAAAAAAATATTTTTGAGATCCTCATAATGAGCCCTTTCATTTGATATATGACACAGTAAGGTTTGCAAAACTTTTTTTTTTTTTTAATTTTGTAATTGGGCACCTGAAAATGACCCTTATTTCAAAAAAATCTTTATTTACTTTGCACATCCGTGTTTGGGTCATAGGATTACACCATCTTACCAAATTTCACCTAATTTGGTTCAGTAGATTCCGAGAAAATAGGCTGTGACTGACGGACGGACGGACAAACAGACTCACAAGTGATCCTATAAGGGTTCCGTTTTAAATATTTGAACGGAACCCTAAAAATCGAGTTTCAAAAGTAGTTAATATTGACGGTCTGAGTCACCCCTATAAGGGAATGTCAAGGGTCAAGTAACAAGCTGTATAATAGTTACTTTACCAGATACGCGGCTAAGAGAAGCTAGTTGTTTCTAAGTTTATTCTTTTACTTCAGACCAGCTTGAGGAGCTAAATTCTTTTAAACATACATATTTTTGTATTCGTTTTTTTTCGCTTTTTAGTAAGTAAATATGCAATAACAAGCGCCTTACAGTTTTAAATCTTGTACTTGAAAATGTGTAATATTTGTAGTATCAAATAAATTATTTCTCTTTCTTAGTTATTATTTTATAAATTTACATAGTTCTGTTATAAAAGAAACAAGTAAAAAAAAAAAGTTTATACAGGTGGATTTATAACTCATCTCTTAACGTTTCGGGTGCAAAAGTGCCTAAAACACTAGCTGCGTTGCCGCGCTGAATAGCTATGGCTATCTCTTGCACCAGAAACGACCCAGAGCGGGGGTCGCCAGTACTTTCACCTATGCGGTGACCTAACTCCCTAATTAGGCCCTTAGCTTCCAAACCCCAGCTGCCCATGGTCTCTACGGCTATCTTAAAATTTATTCTTTCTCTTTCTTCCTTTCTTATCCGTATTTCCCAGTCAGCGTGTCCTGATGATACAATTGTTACCTTCCGCAAATATAATCGTGTACCGCCTGCAAACTGCCTCCCATATTCATTAATTAATATAATTTAGACAGTTGCTGCTCAATGGGAGTCGCGGGGCGGCGGGCGTGGCGCGGGGGACGCGGCAGGGCTGGAACCACGTCCCGTACTCCTGTCCTGACGAGTCCGAAACTATATCCGAAAATCCCGACTAAATAGCACCTGAGTGACCCGTTGTATTCATAATGTAGGTATTTATTATTCCCACTATCCTAATCCCTTTGACTATATACTCTCTAAACCTCTAAACAAAATCATGCCTTTATTTCAATGATTAAAATACTAGCCAATTTTTCAATGCTTGTGTGCGTGACAGCTTTGTGTTATCACACGCGTCCTGTCAATTTATGCCCTTTAAATCTGTCAAATAGGTAGCTGTGTGTGTGCACGACTGACTATGCGTTGGACACTAGTTTTTTTCTACGCTTTAAGGTTAATAGAGTCTATCCAGGCTTTATATAATCTAAGCCTAATCCTAACTATCCTTATCCGAACTTCCTAACTAACATTATAAATGCGAAAGTGAGTTTGTTTGTTACGCTTTCACTTTATCTACTGAACCGATCATCATGAAATTTTGCATGCACACAGGTAAGGATACTGAGAAGGACACAGACTATATATCACGCGGGCAGAGCCGCAGGTAACAGCTAGTTTAAGATAAATTTGAAGGACATGCTCGTGCTTTGGTTTTTATTTAATATCAATAATTACTAATTGAAAAATTTTGTTTCTCTCGACTTACATAATATTATAACAACGAAAATACGAATAATAGCTGCATTGATTGTACGCTCAATCTTATGTACTATCATAGATATTATTATTATTAGCAGGACGTACAAGTTTTAATATCTTATTAATTTTACATCACAGATAAAGGTAAAAAACTATTTTTACCAACTTCTCCGTTACATGAGTTATATTCCCTATGTATCTATGCGATGCCTGCAACACACGAAGTCAACTATATCTCCGTTGTTACTTCGTACCTACTAGGCGGTTATTAACCACGTCCTCACTTGTGAAGCTGATCAACAGTGTGCCAACTCCGCTCACGTCCCGTGCCCATTAGTTCGCAACTGTCGCCGAACTCCGAACTACTCTCTACGGGTTATCATAATGCTGTTCCTCCTCTTATCGTTCATTATATTCTTCACACTCTTACCAAACTTAGACTAAAATGTCCTATATACTTTCCGAAATTAACTTTACTTTTTTGTATATATTTTTCTGAAGGTGACACAAATATCAAGTTACTTAAATAGATTAGCCTTCTTGACTGTTCATCACTCCTATTTCCTGCAGTGGGTAAATCAAGCCCAAGATTATAAATCGTTACACTTAAATTATTAATTTTATAAAGATTAAACATATGAAGATATGTCATTAAGACACGGATATACAATACAAGAAGCATCCTGAAATTACATGCTAAAATCTGAATAGCGACTGCGCCTATTACTCCTAAACAAAAGGCAAGCCTGTTCCGCTATCAGTTACATTTAATCCTGCAATTATTGCGGACGCCCGTACCGCAGACAGCGTATCGATCAGCTAATCCCGCCGCCGCTCGCTCGCAGCTAAGCCGCAGCCTTATTGAATGCCGCTCCGAGTATGTCGGTATCTTCAGATTGGTGTTAGTACACACACACGTTTAGTTGCTTCGTGCACTTAGTTATATCATTAAAGCTATCGTAAAGGCATACTATGGAAAGTAATACAGATTGGTCTCTTTGTTTGTCAAAAAGTGTTCTTTGTTCATTAAAAAAAGAAACATGTTTTAAAAATATCAATAATAACACAATTAAGATTTTGATTTTAAATTGACGAGCTCCGTGGCGCAGCGGTCAAAACGCCTGCCTGCGACACGGATGGCCCGGGTTCGATCCCCGGTCAGGTAAAGATGGAAAATGATCTTTTTCAGATTGGCCTGGGTCTTGGATGTTTTTATCTATATAAGTATCTATTATAAAATATAGTATCGTTGAGTTAGTATCCCACAACACAAGTCTCTAACTTACTTTGGGGCTAGGTCAATCTGTGTGATTTGTCCGTATATATTTATTATTTATTTATTACATGTGTGATTAATCAATTTTCATCATTGAACGTTGTAATAATAAGCATTTTCAATGAAACATTAAAAACTGACCAAACCAAAAAATGCAGGTATATGTAACTTGGAAAAAGCCAAACTGTTTAGGCATAAGTAATGGTAGTTCATAAACAAACATATATTACAACCTTCCCTATTTTGGGCAGTTGTCCCCGGTTGTACCTTCGCTTGTCAAGTTGTCATTTGTCTGGAAAATTGACAAGATGATAGCAAGGATGTTTTGAAAATCACTGAGCTCTCTGAGCATGTTGATATAATTTATTCTATCAAAAAAGTATCGGGAATTGAGGGGATTGATTATTTAATTCCAACTCCGACTCCAAATTCATTTAGTTTTTTTTTACTGTCGCTAAATTGGCACGAATGTTTTGTATTTTGGCGCTGAAGAGTATTCGCGGCAAAAACTACAGTCAACTACGGAAAATGCTTTAAAAAACAATATGATTGGATAATTTGTTGGCACAAGTGTACCTATTATATCCTAAGGAGCGTACTTAGACGGTGATGCAATAAATTTGGAAGAATAATTATTATTGCATTTATTATTGACCTTTTCCCGGTACTTTCTTGACAGAGTAGTATGAAGGTGCTAAGCCGAAGTTCAAAACACTGATATAGAAGGAAATATCCTGGTATAGTCTTCTCAGACTTTTAGGGCGAACCTATTGAAATGAACTCCCCGGCTAAGTAGTCTGCGTCGTTTCGTTACTCGTTGTAGGTTGTTCAAAGCGAAACATGGGCACTTAGTACACATGACCTAACCTCGATCTTTATACATTTTTATGTTTGATATTCATGAACTGAAATTTCCATAATACGTGGTTATACAGCGAGTAATTGACAATATTACTAGATGACACAAATGTGTAACTGAAACAAACAATAAATACTAATATTATGAACCTGAACTTTGTGAGGTTAAACGCGCTAATCTCAGAAACTGCTGGACTGATTTCAAAAATTCTTTCACTGTTGAATATGACCGTTATCCCTGAGTGCTATAGGCTAGGTATGTACCTTGGATAAAGCCGGGGCGGACTACTAGTAAAACAATAAAACCCTTAGGCACTAACGACATTTTTACTTACAGATCTTTCACGGCCATGATTCACTTTAAACTCCTTTTATTAAAATGAATAAACCTTGCGAAACTTCTATCTTTAACGGCGTCTTTAAATCTTAGTATTATGGAAGGTTCGAATCTGAATGGGGTCGCGTTAATGTAATAATATGAAGATGGCCGTCGCGCGAGGTCGGGCCGAGAGGACGGCATCTTAAATCACGGATTTCAATTTCCATAACTCGATAATGCGCTCTACGTTCGAAGAATAATTTTATTTATTGTTCCTTAACACCATACACTTATTTTATCCAAACGTAGTTTTAAATAAAATTTGTTCACAACACAAGAAAATCTACGAAATCAACATTTTCGGACACAAACTCCATTTAACACACGGTAAGATAGGTACCACCTTATTTTTACACTAAACCTATACTAAGTAAAGTTTACCCTCACCATAGCCTTGAAGGGGTGGATCAGCCCATCAATATGAAAAAATTATCTTATGGAACCAACTATGGGGAAAAAAGCCTACTTGGGCCAAGCGAAATTTTTAATGTAAAACTTATTCTACATTATAAAGAATATTTCACAAGCATGACAGGCATTATTTTATGATATTATCAGAACATCTTTACACTCAATAGTATAAATTCTAAACGAGCTAAGTACCCTTCCCATTTGTCACTTCGAGACTTGTTTCGCCCAAGTAACTTTTGTCGACTCCGTAATGCGAAATTAGGTTTTCATTGTTGTGTCGGTTTATACGATCAAGTTGTTCGAAGTTGAATGAACTGTCATCTCGAGATACAAGTTATAGAACAGAGTCGCCTACACCGTCACACGACAATACCTGGAGACTACTCAGAACTTTGCTAGTGACTTGTACTAAAGCAAAGTTCATATCAATACTGTTGGTGACTCGTTGCATCAGGACCTCGATGTTTTAGTCTTTACTTTCGATACATGGTTTTGGTATCCAGCCAGTCATTAAAACTTTTGGTTGATCTGGACTATCTGGAGTACTGAAATACAGGTTCTGCCTATACGTCAGTCACCAGTCTCCTCCAATCTTATCTTAAATCATGTATCCTATTGTTTTCTAGATTTAACTTTCTTATAAGATTGTTTGGAAAAAAAAATAACTATATTTCAACTTTTACTTTATTAAAGCTTTTTTCATTAATAAGTAGTATCTACCTATTACCTATAGTCTAATATGCTGTTATGAACGAGGATCTTGGGCTCCGATTTACTAGAGCAAAACAAACTCTAATGACGAGGAGGAGAGTAGTTAAAGTAATCAGAACCCTGTCAAGTTCCCTCAATATGGCAGGAGATAAGACATACTCAAACACTACTAGTCATTTACTACGCATTTTCTGGACAGCAAACTTTGTTGGTTCATGTAGCTTATCTATGACATGAATATTTGGTTATAAAATATGAGTATTATAAAATATACACTAGGCGGGTTGTCACGGTCAAATTCACCTGGCCCAACATTCTTGGTCCTAAAAATATACGTATAACACCTCTTTTATATTCGTCACCTGGCTCCCCACTGCGAAATTCACTCCTAATTTGATTGTTTCAGCCGAGCAGATTTAACTTCGGACAGGATTCGTTCCATTGTTTAATTTCGTGAGTTTCGGACGTTTTGAGTACTTTGGGTTATGTCTGGCACTTTAATTGCCTTTTCCTGGTTGCTCACAAAATAAATATACATGTAATTAGTTAAGTATAATTACCAATTATGTGCCTATATTATATCCTCTAGGATAAACGTTCGTCCGTTTTGTTCACTCCAGTTAATTTGAAGTAAAAGTTTACTTTCATGAGAAGGAAGAAAAACGTTGTCGGGTTTAATTACTCGTTTTAACAAACAAAGGGTACGGACATCACATTATTGCAGGGCCATCAAAGGAATTGACGTAAACTAGACTAGATCTTAAACGACCCTTTATTAGATTGGCCTATGCCTTGGATTTTATTATAAAACATGGTATTATTATAGTGCTCCACGATAGAAGTTTACGACTTACAACAGGGCCAGATCAGTATGTGTAATTAGTTGCTAATATTTTATTTTTTAACATTTATTTTGAACTCTATTTTAATTTACTTGCCCTTGATCTTATAATCTGTGGTTCTGCCTATTTCGTAATGAACAAAAACGTTAAACAGTATCTGCCTAGTGTAAATAAGAAAGTATTTTATTTAAGTTTATTCCTCGCCTTTTGAAACTAACTATAAAGTTCATTAAAATTGAAATACAGACCTGGGCAGGTTTCTTAGTTTAACAATTTAAACTTTCCTGAGTTTGTTTAATCGTATTGAAGTACAGTGATAATGAAAACTGTTTCTGCGAACTGTTAATAGTTTGAGAAAGTTTCTCTTCTCCTTTATTAGTTTTTATTACATTTAGATGGGTTTGACGACTACAACGAGACATGACATGGGAATTATTTTTGTTTTTATGGGCAAAACACACAGATTGAGCTAGCTCCAAATTAAGTTCAAGATTGAGCTAGCCCAAATAACATCCAAAACCCAGGTCAATCTGACAAAAAATATTTTTTGTCCCTGACCGGGAATAAAACCAACCAACTGTGCTGCAGGCTGGCGTGTTGACCGCTACGCCACGAAGCTCGTAGAAAGTATTATATAACTAACAAGAGTTCAAGGGAGAGAGTTAAAATGACAAATACCACACTGCGTTGTGGACCTAATTTTAGATCCAAGCCCTATTTGTATAGAGTTCTTAATACCAGATCTTAAAGTTGAATAAATATTCATACTCATAAATCCAGCACTGGACATAATCCATACAAACGGAGCGCTGCAAGTGCTCGCAAATCGATTTACAATCCCAATGAGCTTGTTCCGACCTAAGGGTTACCAGACATACAATTTAAGCGTACAGAATTATTCGAACAAAATGTTCGAATAATTCTACTAGTTTACAAGATTTTTATTTTTTCTCAAACAAATTACAAGCTCGTATTATTATTAAATAGGTTTTGCCCACGGCTCTGCTCGCGTAATTGTCAATCTCTCGGGAACAGTATTTTCTTCTAGAATTAAAGGTACCTACCTATATCCGTACCTCAAAAATTGTAGTCGATCGATCATTAGTTAAGGATCACAAAGCGTAACAGACAAACAAAGGCAGTGATAATATCAGTTTGGCTTTTGTTACGACGAGCTCTGGCACGCAGCGGTCTGCGATACGGATGGACCCGAGTTCGATCCCCAGTCAGGTCAAGATGAAAAATAGTCTTTTTTGGATTGACCTGGGTCTTGGATGTTTATCTTTACAAGTATCTATTATAACATAAAGTATCGCTGAGTTAGTATCCCAAAACACAAGTCTCGAACTTACATTGGGGCTATCGCAATCTTTGTGATTTGTCCGTACATATATATTCTTTTTTTGTGATCTGAATCGCGCGGAGCGTTACTTTAGCTCAAATTGCGCACCCACTCCGTCTTTGAAGCACCCTATTTTGTTGAAAATTCTAAAAGCCTCCGATTTCCAGTATCCAGGCTTAAGCCTGCAAAGAGATAAAAATCCTGAAATCTGAGTACAAATCCTGAGATATGGCAACCCTGCTCCAACTTATTCCGAGCCACTAGAGCTCTCACAGCAGGACTCGCTTAGTGTGCATATCTGAGAAATTGAATTTATGAAAATCCTTCAATGCTTACTGAATATATCTTGAAATTTACAATAGAAGGGAACTTACAAATGTAAATCTAACGCCCGAATACTCAAAGGTCATCTTAAAAGCATCTGAACTAAAAACGTTCCCAAACCTCGTTCTATCACTGTCTAGAAAATTACCTATTAAGACAAAGACAATATTTAATAATGTCATTAATTAAGATTATTATTAGCATTCGGGGTTAAGGCACTTAACTAAGCTGGGTTTTTGTTTTTGGAGACTATAATAAAATTGCACAAAGTACCCTTATACACATGTCCTTTTTTTCCTGAGTACAATCCTACAGGGACCGAAATAAATAACAGACTCTTCGTGAACTTTTTTGAATGAAGGCCGCTTTGAACCTGTCATAATGGAAATTCTTGCACATGTCCCGCAATGAGTTTCTTGCGGCCGGGATGATGATGATGATGATTATTTCATGATTAGAATAAAACTTACGTACCCTCTTTGCATGTCTTTTGCCGTCTGGTTGCCGGCCTGGAAGATACGACTCCATTCAATCCCATGGGTATTGTAAGAGGTGACTAATAGGAGAAGCACATGCAATCCTGCAACCATAGCATTTTCAAAGACGTTTGATATCAAGCGGCAACCAAACATAGAAAATAGCATTAAAAAAACAGAATCCAATGAAGGCTACGTGCAAAGGTACCACCACGGTACCACAGAATCATAAAGGTACAGCTAGTCATAAAAATAAGCCAAAGACTTTGTACAGCATGGAAAGTATAAAAGTCCCGAATCCACATAAAGTGGGATCAGGAGTTTAAGGAGAAGAGCCACAGCTTGTCTCGTCAAAATAATTTAGAGAGACGCAATAGCTTTATGGGAATCGTGCTCCTGAATTTGAGCGCGTATAAATAATTTGCTCAAGTCAAAAAGGGTCGCGATCACACCGCAAGTTTTTCATTGGCTTCCCCGCGCACATCAAATCTGTGAGGCAGCGGCAGTCAGATAATTTTCTTATTGCTCGCGCTGAGAAAGAAATAATAACACAAACAAAAGCGCGGGCGACGGACGGATGTAAAGAGGAGTTTATCTAATAATCACAGTTCGGCCGGGCCGGAACGGGCACCCGACACCGCGTTCCGGCCGCCTCGCTCCGTCGCCGCCATGACCTTGCAATCTTGAGGCAAGGGCACACACAAAACAAAAAAATATATAGATATAAAACAATTGCTATAGCTTATCAAACCTTTTTATGAATATTTTTTTTTTTTTGATTAAAACTAACGTGAGATGTTAACATTATTAATATGTAAAATACGGGTCACTCACGTATGAAGTCAGCTACAGGCCGACATGTTTCAACCTCATCCGGAGGTCTTCCTCAGGGCGAATGTGAACCGAGACGCGCGCACGAAGTCGTCCCAGTCCGCACTGACGTTAGCGCGCGGCATCTTCGGCGGCGCGGGCGGTGCGGGTGGCCCGGTCCGCGGCCCGCTGGGCGCGCCGTGACGGTACGGACGTTGGTGGGGGTAGCTGATCTTCTGCTTCAGGGATTCCCGTAGATGCGTGACTTGGAAAGCAACGGATATAAGTGGAGACAGAGTCTACGAATAAGTTCTAACGGGAACGTACAATTAACTTCGGCTAACAGAGCCCTATTATATTTGCCGTTTGTAAAGGGAGTAACAGATAAAATCAGTAAAATTATACGTCGTAAATTTGACATCAAGACAATATTCCGACCCTTTGCAAAAATTAGACAGCTTGTGCGTTCCCCAAAGGACAGCGATCCTTTGAACGTTCCCGGTGTTTATGAAGTTCCCTGTGACTGTGGAAAGAGCTACGTGGGAGAGACTGGACGAAATGTGTCCACTAGGCTGCATGAGCACATACGAAGTCTGAAGAAACTGGACAGCAACGGGTCAGCCATCGCTGAGCATGCATTGGAATCGGACGTCACACATTACATCCGCTTTGACAAGGCCAAAGTTTTAGTCAGAGAGAAAGGCTTTATCTCTCGTAAAATACGAGAAGCACTTGAAATTAGCAGACGTCCCAATTTCAATCGCGATGTAGGCTGGAGCTTACCCGCCACCTGGAAACCGGTTATTCAAGGGTTGGATAGTATAAGCCATGTTCAGCTTACAGAGCCGGACACAGTGAGCTCTTTTCATATAAAGGCGCGATCACCGGCCGCCTCAGATGATGATATAGACAGAGTAGGAGATCCCAGTACATCTACGGGAATCCCTGAAGCAGAAGATCAGCTACCCCCACCAACGTCCGTACCGTCACGGCGCGCCCAGCGGGCCGCGCACCGGGCCGCCCGCACCGCCCGCGCCGCCGAAGATGCCGCGCGCTAACGTCAGTGCGGACTGGGACGACTTCGTGCGCGCGTCTCGGTTTACATTCGCCCTGAGGAAGACCTCCGGATGAGGTTGAAACATGTCGGCCTGTAGCTGACTTCATACGTGAGTGACCCGTATTTTACATATTAATAATGAATAATTTATTTATATCGCTGAATTAAAACAATATATCGATAATGCTCTTACTAAAATAAATAAATAAGACATGGGAAAAAATTCAATTTGAACCGTCATTTTATACTTTGTACGTCTAACACCTTACCAATCAGGCCACCGCCCTTCATTTCGCGTTGAATTTCACCACCATAACCCATTCCTATTATATTTATATTATAATAAGAATATCATTGCGAATGCGAAAAATACCTATAAAATATTGTATGGCTTCCTACATATTATTGATTTTTAACTTAATCGTAAAATATATGTACCCATGACTCCAAAAAAAATACAAGTAATAAGTTGATTGCTTACTGATAATCTTAATTATGATCTAATCTGTGGGACTTCATTTAGTTTCCAATATAAAAAAAATAGGTTCATAACGTTCATAATAATTAACATTGTCATTCTTATTTTTGTATGCGTAACGTTCACAATAATTAGCATTGTAGTGATGACTTCAACATTTCAAACTTTTATTTAATATAGATTACTCTGAACACTTATTAATTATCATATTTGATTTAACAACTCTCAGAAAATAAATTTTTGACGTCAGTAATTAACTTATGACTACGTTTAGGCCGCTTCCAAAGCGGGTGCAGTAGAAGCGGCAATTATCCTTTAACTATGGACATCTTATTTTTATAACACTACCGTGGACATGTAGTCTGTCAGACTCCGATATAAGAATGCGATTTTTTTACCATAATTATTCCAAACTGCTGGAACAATATAACTAGATGAAATTGAAGGAAACTAAAAATAAGATGACGTTAGTGCATAATCAACTTCTTTATTTAAAATCTTTAAAGATATTAAAAATAAGAGCATAGGCACCATTTTTGGTAATTTTGACTATAGGTTAGTTTTTGAACATAAAACATTACTTAACTAAAATATTTGGTAATAATCAAATATTTTTCTTATAATCTACTGTATGACGATTTAAAAAAAAATAAATGAACTTCTGATAGAGAAAAACAAAAAAAAATCACAACTATCTTTGTAAGACTAATTATTGACAGTCATTACATAGAGGACGGGAACAAAAGATGATCGCTAACTCGTAATATTTTGTTTGCCGGCCTATGAAGTGAACTTTGTCGCTTGCCTTCTGAACGAGAACAACCAGCTTCACATTTTCTGCCATTTTTTACACATAAAACTAAAACAAACAAAAAAAATTTGTAAATATTTTTATACGGCAACTATGGACATGTAGTCTCGCAGGCTCCAGCCAATTTTTCAAAAGATAATACTCACGTCCTATGCACCGGGCGACGCTACCTCCTTCTTCTCTAGTCGTTTTTGCAATAAAACCGAAGCTACTGGGCGGTCCAGTCACGGGGAATGGGGGCAAGTGAATGAAACAAAGAAACCAATATTGTCGCGGAGCCTGTGAGACTACATGTCCATACTTAAAGGCTGCATAGCGCGGTTTTTTCAAGCGACGCCACAATTTCAGACGTTTTTTTTTTCGTGATCATGATCCAATTTCTGCCTAATTAATTTGCTTGGATTAATTTTACGATCAATTTTATTCAATAAAACATCTGATACTAAAACTTTCAGCTTCATATAATTATCCTGCCCGAATTCGGATCGCCATCATTAAAAGAGGTTACTTTTCGCTCTTCTTTGCAAAATCAGCACTCTTCCTCAGATCGGGGAAATGACCCTTATAAAGTCAATAAAGGGCCTCCAATTTTTAAGGTACATAAATCAAGCTTTCGACATCTAATATTATGTTAATATTGAATGAACATTTCTGTGTCTGTTCTGCCCTCAGCCTAACGCCGGCGAGTTTATCTCGAGAGCCACTCGGCATTTCCCAAAAATGTTCTAAACGCGCCACTTTAGGGTTCCGCTTTCAATATGCCGGAGATAATAAAACTGCCGACTTCACAATCTGACGCTGATATTCTTTTAATTTGTTTTCGGAGAATAAAGAAATGTAATTAAGTTCCGGCGAAACGCGATTCTTTGTTGCAATTTCATTTTTAGCCTGATATTGTAATAAATTGGAGAGGAGGGCGACAAAGGGATGGTTTGCGAGAACTTTGGATGTCGTAGTAACTACGTCGCGTTTTATTTTTTAAGCTTTGCCTGTGGTAGCAAAAGCCTGCCTGTGACAGGCTTCAAATACGTGGGTGTTTTGTTTTTTTTGTGCCGCTGCAGCTTTTGTACTCTTTAGTGACCACGGCTTTAGACACATGTCTGCTTTGGCATCATTTCGACTCAACAATAAGTTTCTTTGTAACTACACAATCTATTTTATAGATAACGACTGTACCTTGACTTATTATATCTCACCAGCCCTATTGATAAGTAAGGTGCTAATTGCGTGTTCTTTCACACTTTGTAATAGTTCATCATGGCGTCATTGCTCGTTTTATGTTCAACTTCTCCTAAAAGACTAAACTTTCACCAACCTTAATGAGCTTGAAAATTTAATGGCGCCGCTCCGCCGCTTCCTAACTCTAAAAGAATTTTCTTTATTTACTCACAGCAAACTTGTTTGTTTCAGCAAAAATATAAAGAAGCTAGTAAATTAACAATGTGGCGACATTTTATGGGCAAGCAAACTTTCGTACAATCGACAATCCCGACATAATATTACGTCAGTAAGCACTATTTGGGGTGTCGTACCCTAGGGCTGCAAAAGAGACCCTATGAGAAAACTGTATCTATTAAACTATAATAGTAAGAGACTTGAAATTTAGCCGCTATCATAACAAAAAATAATAATAATAAAGGGTAAGGCCCATACAAGTAACAAGTTTTATATAGTTAAATATTGTATGTTGGTACCTAAGGTTGGTACGGAAATATCAGTGTGCAACGCTATTTTGGGCCTCTTATCTGATGTTCCCGATTACCACTTACCCAATTGAGGTACTTCAGAGCCATGCTAATTTATATCATTTATGCTCTATACATGGCTAATGCAAACTTTAGTAGAACATAAATATTGTATTTGCTTTTCATCATCATCATCAGGTTTTCTTTAGTCTCCACTACAGGATTATGACCCTCTCTGTACTACCAGAGGCATATGTTAGCCAGAGCAGTCAGAGGATTTGGCCTACACTCTCCTCGCTTGTCAGACGGATTGGAGAGGTCTCTTTGATGTTTGTGAGCTTTGTTTAGCTTGTGTTTCCTAAGTGGCCTTTTACGACATCCACGGGAAGACTTACAGTGGTCCTATTCTACTCTGCCGCGAACCACATGGCATTTTTGCTTTTCGTATGTGTTAATGGCCAACACTGGTGTCAGATTTTTTGAGCTGCCTAAAGGTATCTACAAAGTTTCGTATTTGTTACGCTAACATCTGCCAATTTGATTGCCAACTGAAAATTCCAATTGTGTCCCTCGGGAATAAAATGTCTTCATTACTTATTCCCGCTGCAACTATAACAGTTTTATGTTCGTTCGAGTTGAACAAGTTCCACAAATATTTGGTATTGAAATCAGATGCAGCTTCGAGTGCAGTTCGCGGGGCAAGAACTTTTCCGCTCGTGAATGTTATTTTACTTTACAAGATGTTTTCCTCAGCAGCTAGAACAAAGTATTTTCTATGTTAAATAAAAGCTAACTTAAAAAGCAACTTTACCATATTTTTAACGCCATCCAACGTTTTTATTTACTGTTATTCTTCAATAAAATTACTTTAATGAAATGACTTCAATACGGTTTTAAATTCTGAAGAAGGCTAAGGAAGAAAGAAGAAAAGACCTAGATATATTTTTTTCTTTCTTAGCCTTCTTCAGACATTAAATATAGTACATTCGATGACTAAAACTAAATAGTGTGTACTACAGGTACACAGGAAGTTTACATAGTTCTCATGTCAACAAAGACACTGTTAGGTGTTAAAATAATGTAAGAAACGCGATCAAATCATCATCATCATCATCATCAGGTCTTTCCAGTCTCTACTGCAGGAGCACGACCCTCTCTGTACTACCAGAACCATATATTAGCTTGAGTAGTCAGAGGATTTGGCCTACTGTCTCCACGCTGGCCAGACGGGTTGGAGAGGTCTCTTTGATGTTTAGAAGCTTTGTTTAGCTTGTTTTTCCTTAGTCGCTTTTTACGACATCCACGAGATGACTTGAAGTGGTCCTATTCTACTCTGCGGGGCACCACACGACGGCATCAAATCGTATTAACGTAATTTTTTTTAAATCGTAATAGTGAAGCAATCTAAATATTAATTTTTTGTTAGTTCGAGTGAAGAAAGTCTTACAAAATTTTGGTATTTAAATCAGATGCAGTGAATGCAATGCAATGTAACAAGTATTATTCGTGAAATGGGCAAAACTTTTACCGCCGGTGAACTTTTAGAAGATGTTTTGTTTGGAAAGTAAAAGAGAGTAAATAATGTGATACATACATATCACGTCTTTTTCCCTTGCGGGGTAGACAAAGCCCAGGTCTGTGAAACCATAAGGCCACGTTTAGCATGTTGGTGAGAACGGAATCAAAATAGTGATGGGTTGCTTCAGGAATCAGCGTTGCTAGCCGCATCGCCTATAGACATATAGGCGATGCGGCTAGCAACGCTGATTCCTGACGCCCATTCTCTCGATCGGAATGTGATAAATGTGCATTTGACACATGTACGTAATGTTATATGGTCATGGTCTCTATAAAATGTTGACTATTTGTAAGTACCTACTTAATAAAAATAAATTAAGTATAATGAAAAATTAACTTGATGGTACTCGTATTTGTTGTTAGCCTAAAAGATAATACTTATACCTCCGAACATCAACAACTTATATCTCAAAGATTAATGACTCCACTTAAACTTACTTATTACAAATATGTATATGAAAGTTTATGAAGATAGATGTTTGTATTTATGTACTTATTTAGATAGAAACTACGTACGGAACGGATTTTGATGATACTTTGTAATGTTCATAGGCTAACATGTGCGTGAATGAAGTCGCAACCTTGAGCTAAATTAAATTACTTAAGGACTACTTTTCATACTATGACATCTGAAACAAACGATCTATAAAAAGCTATACTTTGAAATCGTTCCAAAAATTGACCAAACTTATTTTATTAGGAATTCCAGCATTCCTCTACAGGCAGCCGTCATTCAGGGAGGAGGTGAGGAGCAGAGGTCCGGACAGACAGACATCATTTGAATGAGGAGCGAGCAAAGTTCATCACGGGACGCGCTGCCTCGCTATCTCGCTCTGGGATCAAATATTCGATAAGTTTCGTTTTACTGAGGTCAGTCTTTTTATCCTATTTATTACATTATCAGAGCAAAGGCTCTGATTTGATATATTATTCAAATGTAATAAATAGGTCTCAATCCACATCGTAATAATGAATGAGTAAACTCCTCAAAAATTATTTCTTACGAACGCTTACTTATGGGGTTCATTATCATCATCCGAGCGTGTTCCCGGTTGCATCCTCAGCTCTAAGGTATACCAGATCCATTCCCTGGTTAAGTTTAAAACAAATGTTAGATTGTGATCGGGACCTACAACTTAACGTGCCTTCCGAAGCACCAAATCATCTTTCTTTTCATCCGAATTATTCAGGTGATTAAAACCTACAATATCCTTACCATACTGGAAACAACCTTAACAAAGTATGCTTCCCTGTGGAATTTGAAACCAGGACCACTGAGCCACAGAGGCATATACGTGTATAGGGTTGTCAGAGCTAAATTTCGGTGGAACTAAGAGCCATGTTTACAATTCATCCTTCAAACATACAAAGATCATCAAAGGCAAGTGTATAGAATTAAAGATCAACTAAATCTCTACCAAATCGCTCTTTTTTAAAAATATGATAAAATATCATTCGTAACAAAATTGCCATTCAAAATAGAACGATCTACGCATTTTCATGCACCAAGCGAGACTGCACTGATAATAAACATCATCAATCTTCGTCCACGGATAATAAATATAATTTGACATGCGGTAAAGATGATTTTATCTTGTGAAGGCTGCCAAAAACCCATTACCGCTTTGTGACATGTAGTAATTGTTATGGAATTACCAACATCATGTTTGTCGCGTGTAGTGGATATGATGCCAGTAATCGGCACTAAAAGCAATATACCAAATGGCTGCGTGTAATTGTGGGTGTTATATTACAGTTGTAGATCAATCTTGTGTGTAGGCGGTGGTATGTTTACAAATTACATGGTGCTGATGATGCTAGGTTTGGTTTCAGTTCTGTTCAGTTCAGTTATGCCCGCCTAACCAGCGGTTACGCTACAAGAGCGTAGGAAGGAGGTCCACCACGGAATGTGCGTATAGCTGCGCTTTTGAACTCTCAATCGTTATTCGTCTTGCTCGCTGGCATTCGCCAGCCAGGTCTTTTTGACAACAAGACACCTGCAAAACGTAGCAGAAACTTTTTTGCATTCAAGAATTGCATAAAATTAACAAAATTGCTACCTTCAAGAATTCTAGAGTTATTTACGGTGTTCGACGAAACTGTTGTAAGAGTGTCCATCTCTGTTGAATAGGTTCATCCAACTTAGAACCGTGTGCAGGCCGTATAAACTTGCACTGGACGTATATTTATTTATTTATTTATATCAGGAAGTTGAGCGGTGCCAAGAAGGGAAAGTGCGATTTTCAGGATATTAATAAAAAATACACAAATTAATTCAATAGGGAAACAAAAAAAGGAGGCCTTTGCCCAGAAGTGGGACACCAAAATAGGCTAAAAAAAATCAATATGCCTCGATACGTTATTACTTCAACTATCAGGTAGCAGTTATTGCATAGTATAAATATCAGTAAATAATATAAATTATATTGGGCTGTTACACAATTTTTTTGCGTTTTAGGATGACCCTAACACTAAAGGACAAATAAAACAGACAAGATAAAATCCTAATCCTAACTATAAATCCTAAATATTATAAATGCGAAAGTGAGTTTGTTTGTTACGCTTTCACGCCGTATCTACTGAACCGATCATCATGAAATTTTGCATTCACATAGGTTAGGGTACTAAGAAGGACATGGGCTATATATCACGCGGGCGAAGCCGCGGGTAACAGGTAGTATTTAATAAAACTTGACATTAGTATTAGTCATAAAATTGATTGTATTATAAGGATAAAAGATATAGCACAAAGGTATAGCACAATAATGGAATATCGCTCCATCTCAAAGATTCTGTGCTGTAATTGGCTACTTGACTAAAAAAAATTTCGTGTCGCTATGTAAAGACTTGCCAAAAATAAACACAATAGTGACCAAAATACATTTCTAAACAAAAAACTCTTTCAGATATAGAAGTTTTAAAGACACATATTTTTAGGCGTTAATTTTTAGACGTGAAAACGGGCTGCTGAAATGCCTACATATTTGTGACGTCACAACTTTGTATTTTGTATGGGCGGCGTGAGAACTTTGTTTGGTAGCTATACGAAATATTACGTTTGTGGTAATGGTTTCATAATAAAAGTTGCTATAAATTTTGCGGACTACAATACAGTATAAGTGTAATTTAAAATTTTCATACTTTTAAAAATGGTCTAATTCACCCAACTTTAAAGAAGCTGTAAGAACACTTAACGAATCGATATCAAATTAAAAGTGTTTTTTATAGTGTTTTTAGATAGAAATGAGTATCATTGGAAACAAATTTTATATAATCTTAACATTAGGCAAATACCGAATTACCATTGCTATCAAAACCTTAGCTTTCTACATCAAAGAAATCTCGATCAAAAGGATTTGTTAGTCGGGTCTGCAACCCGATGCATCTCTGATTGTAAAACTTGATTTACAGAGAGCGAGCGTCGCATGCACTTGAATTAATTAGAAATCCTCAACAGACAGATTAAACAGAGAATTTCGACCCTAAAAGATAAACACGATAGTTTTTCTTTTTATTCATGAATCAAAATCTTCTTGAAGGAGTGATTTCCAAATTGCCCTTTCCTCGGCTATTTGTTTTATTTCTTTGATTGCCGTAACGTCTCATTTCTTTTTGATTTGGTCTAAAATCTTTATTTAGGGTTTTTCTCTCTTGCTATCTTTGCTTTACAAATACAACAGACCTTTTTTTGTAAAATTGAGATTTAAATTAGTCGTAAACTGAGACGTAAACTCTGAGGATCTTGAAGGCGAATTGATTACGTCATTCGTTCGTGAAATTGTTTTCGGAGCCCACTGATAAATACTTTAAATTTAAATATTTATTAAATAATTGTAAAAACTATTTATAAGAAAAAACAATCTTTGAAGAAAATAAACTTAAGATCCAATTAAACCAGTCAATTTGATAACTTATAGGTACGTATAATGTAAAAGTATCTTGTCGTACGATTTAAGTATCTCTGCAAATAAGCAGAATACACCAAACAATCTCGCAACAAGCTTTTATATGATGATGATGATGAAATGATGATATGAATTCTTTTAGGTATTGAATTGAGTGTTTGATTCGATTTCAGTTTATTTTCTCCTTTTCCCATTTAAATAAAAGCTTGGTTTTAAAAATATATTTAACTTTTTTTTCTTTTCAAACAAAAACGCCTGTAGGTAGCCCATTCCTGTTTTATTCCCGAGCGTGATTTGCTGCAGCGCGAAACTGTGCATATTGTACATAGAGCTATGTAATGTGTGTTTAATCGCGTAAAATTTCTTTTCAATCACATCGCGTATTGAACATGAATTCCGCGCGCTGCTAATCGGTCGAAATATGTTCGTTACGTGTGGTAAATATTAAGCGTAACATGAATACTTAGTCAACTCATTCAGATTTCAAGACATCAAGCCTATTTTTATGCATTAATTGTTTATTTAGCATTATTTATATGCATTAATTGTTTATAAGCATACGCACTTTTTAATTGAAATTATTTTTTGTAACACTTAGAACATCACCGCCCAACATGGCGATGGATCCGTTAAAGTAAAAGTTATAATAATAATTGGGCCACAAAAAAATCTTCTGGCCAAAGGCTTTGTCCACAAAAAGAGAAACATCTATCTTATTTAAAATGAAAAGTCTTTGGAATTCCATATCAAATGCCTGCAATTTTACTAACCCATTTCTGTAATTTCACTTCCCCAACGTGATTCAAATGCGCTCGGCAATTTCGCGTGTTGTGCGACAGACAGACCTACACTTGTAGAGCTATGGGATGTTTGTTTAATCGACTCGAATTGCTTTTGAATTACGTCGCGTATTCCGCCATCATTCCGCGCCCTCCGGCGGTTCCGCCGCAATATGTACGTTACATTTGGCAAATATTAGTACTATAACTTGAAACTAAGTCTAACTGTATTCCGCGATATTGTTCGCATAAGTTGTAGTTTATTCTTTTGTTGACGATACCTATATAGTTTATGACACTCCGGAGACGAATACGAATCTGAGACTCCTCACACTTCGAAATCGGTTAAGCCGTTTAGGTTACAGATAATAGGAGGCAACAATGGAGCAGAGATATTTTCATGCATACATACCAGGTGGACGGACGACCTCATCAAGGTCACCGGGAGTCGGTAGACTCAGCATGCACAAGACCACCAGCAGTGGACGTCCCTGGCTGATAGATACATCTACATACATACGCGCGAAAAACATTACCCTCCTTCTGGGTAACTAAGTTGAGTAATAGAGCTGAGCACGTAAACAATGCGTTTAGTTTCAACGATACGGAATTGTTTCGAGAATCTTGTGGTCCCTCACGGTCTCTGTGGGGCAATGGTTACACACACCCGTCGCCATAAGCAATAATATAACACCCTTCGAGCAACACGGCCAGCAAGGCCGTGTTGCTCGAAGATAATACCATATCAAGGAATGCTACAGCAATACCTTCAAAATGGCCTATTACTTTCGAGGCGACTAACAACTTAAAAAGCAAGTAATTATTTGCAACTAAGAAAATTCCTTGGCATCAATTAAATATTTTAGCAATAGTTTTAATAGATGACCTTCAAAACACTCATTATCAACACTAAACTATGGCCGCTACCTTAAGGAAGCAAACATATTAAACAGGGCCAATTAAAATCATAGGCGAGGTACTAAAAATAATGAATATGAATATTAACTATTAAATTTTAAATTTAGTGATATTTTATTCACATTTGTTTAAGGACTACAAGAAGTTGTTCCGCTGAAAATATGCAGCTACACACGTCTGTCTTTGCCTTCATAATTGAGCCAATCACAAATGTAAATAGTTAAGAAACGTAGCATCATTAAACGTTTCCAAAAAGTACAACTGAGGGATCCAGTCTCGGACACAACAACGTTACAGTCAGCCTCAACGCGATTATTTGCGTAGAGCGGTTTTACTTCGCCATCGCTGACTCAAATGCAGTTATCCCGGGGCCGACGCCGCTTGTTAGGCTCAGCTGATTTGCTCCCATGGGATTAACTTTCACAATCAATGCTTTTGTTCTACTAAAGTCAAAATTTTAGTAGATTGTTAAAGAGTTTATTTCGAAAATAAGGCTTCGCAAGCACTTTTGCACGTTATATCACAAAATGAAATATCTAAATTGCTGATAATATCAATAAAACTTACAAATAAATCCTTACGTAATATCAATGCGAAATTTGTTTATCATCGATCTACTGACTTCTCAAATGACCATAATTGAATTTTCTTAACACAGTTTATACAGGAAAAAAGTGACCTCCGTGGCACAGTGGTACACAGCTTGCTACCCGAGGCGGCTTGGATACCCAGCGTGCGCATAACACAGTTTGTTTGCCGGTCCGCAACTACCTGGCAGGTGGTCGGACGTAAAAACTTTTATGAGTACGACCGGCTCCGTGCTACGAGTTTGCTACGAGCAACGCCTAACGGCGGCGTAGAGCGTAGTAGCCTGATTTTATTTTTGGGCTGGCCATGTAAGTTACTATCTATACTAAATTATGAAGAGGAAAGATTGGATTGTTTGTGTGTTTGTTTGCATTGAATAGGCTCCGAAACCACTGGACCGATTTTCAAAATTCTTTCACCTCTAGATTTTAGTCGCGGGATAATTTCTAGTTAGTTATAAAAATATACAAAAGCATTCCTTTTGTTTTAAAAGATAAGAAGAATAATGTCAAAATATTTTTCACTCATGATCAATTGGGGAGCGAGCCCTGAGTCTTGGTGAGGGTCTCCCATACGTCACCCGTTATTATATCATGGAGATTGGTGAGACATATGTTCTGAGGGACAGCCATGCCGGATAGACAAATATCTTGTCTCTTCTATTTCCGGACAACTTTTATACTGAAATAAAGACTTACTAGTAAATTTAAAAGTTGATCAAATTTTACTGAATAACTGGCCAATTACAAAAGTAATTTTGTGTTTATTTATTGAACAAAAAAAAAACAAAACTAAAATGTAATTTTTTTTTAAAACGTCAAATGTAAATTTACGCGTTGTGTATACCTAGAGTAGCTTGAGCATATGCCCAATTAGACCCAGTATCTGGTCATGTCTTTACTCTATAAATAACATTATATTTTTGGAGTCAATTTGCTGAAAATATGGAACCACTCACGAAAGCCCTTATTCTTGGTAACGAGAGGGCAATGAGTGATGTTCCTTTCAATAAGTTACACATCACTCGTTGCACACCAGATACTCGTACATTGCCTCCATTTCATATCCATTTCTGTTAAAGTGCCACTATATGGCTCAAGTCAGTAGTGAGGGCGCGATGAAAGATGTCGTTTTCAATAAATCGGAACGCGGTCGCACCAGGATGGATTGCGACCATATTGTGTCCATTACGGGAGCGACGCGCACTATTTCCCAAGCGGAGACGAAGGTCATGCACTGCCGAAGCTCTCTGGCTACAACATTAGTAACTTCAAGTGTGGCGAAAATTGAATGCTTGGATCTTTATCTACGATTTTAGGATAGTTTGAGATAAAAGTATTAAAACGTATTATGGAACTAAAGTGGAGTAGGGTTTCCAATAGATGGCAGGCGAAGCGTAGGTCGTCCGAGAGCTAGGTGGATTGATGATGTTAGGAAAATCGCAGGTCGAAACTGGCTACGTAAGGCACAAGATCGAAATGGATGGCATGCATTGAGAGAGGCCTATACCATCATCATCATCATCATCATCATCATCATCAACAGCCTTCTGCATCCCACTGCTGAGTGGGATGCAGAAGGCTGTTGATGATGATGATGATGATGAGATAAAAGTAGAAATCATCGCACTTGTAAATTATATACCTACACACTAATAGACCAAAAAATTCAACGCGGATAGTATTCGAGCCAGCTTTTTAGTCTTTATACGACCAATTCCAATTAGGCAACCGCGCTTTGATTCTACACGTCGAATTTCACCACATATCCTATTCCTCTTCTAAGTGTTAGGTAGGTAACGTAAGCCTTAAAACTGCTGGTACATTCTACGTTTTCTCTATTCTTGCAGACCAACAAGGAAGAAAATAAAATAAAAACAAATTATAAAATCAATTTTTCATACAAAAATACAAAAACTCCAAAGTCATACGAGCTCCGTGGCGCAGTGGTTACCATGCCAGCCTGCGACACGGAGGTCCCGGGTTCGATCCCCGGTCAGGTCAAGATGGAAAACGATCTTTTTCAGATTGACCTGGGTCTTGGATATTTATCTATATATGTATCTATTATAAAATATAGTATCGTTGAGTTAGTATCCCATAACACAAGTTTTGAACTTACTTTGGGGCTAGCTCAATCTGTGTGATTTGTCCGTAAATATTTATATTATATTATATTATATTATAATAAACAAAATCCAGGTTTATATTTATTTATTTATTCTTTCCGGAGCCCTAAGTTCGGAACCCAGGTTTATTACGTACAATTTGTATGTTTTGTATGTAAAATGATATTTCATATAGTTTCATCATCGTTCCCGGTTGCATCCTCAGCGGAAACGCTTCAGAGTCTGAGGTCCGATAATTATTTTTAAGATGGCGTTCGGGACCCACAGTTTAACGTGCCTTCCCAAACACGGATTCATCTTTCTTTCTAGATAATCACGTGATTCAAGTCTGCTATCCACCAGACTAGAAATAACTATTACAAAGTATGCTTCCCAGTAGTTGCTAATGGGATTAGAAACCACGACTCTTTATTAATACCATGACATTGTCAGTGGAATGGTATAGTGTATTTTCAAAACGTCAAGTTGCCATTAAGCCAGCCTTAAGTTATTTGATACTTTATTATGTCTCAAGCGAATTTTCTTCTCAAAGAGTCTCAGAAACCCTTTCGTCAAACATCAGTCAGAGCAAAGTTAACCTCCCGGCGAGCTGAATAAGTTTAAATTCAGTAAAAAGCCGGGCGGCAGCTGGGCCGGCGCGGGGCGGCCACACCGCAGCGTCCCGCGCACTTTATTACATTCCACGCTGGAAGCCACAAATACCGAGGGCATAGATATTAAACGTAACAAATACTGTCACATAAAGTCTTGCTTATTGCTTTTTAGCCGTGTGGTTCCCGGGAGAGTAGAATAAGACAACTCTAAGTCTTCCCGTGGATGTCGTAAAAGGCGACTTAGGAAAGACAAGCTAAATAAACTTCACCAACCCGTCCGGTCAGCGTGGAAAGTGTAGGCCAAATCTTCTATCTGCTCTGGCTAATATATGGCTCTGGTAATACAGAAAGGGTCGTGCACCTGCAGTGGAGACTGTTTGTTGTTTTTCGTATGTGTAAGTGGCCAACACTGGTGTCAGATTTTTCAAACTGCCTTAAGGCATCTGACATAGTTTAACGACTGCCATCAACGGCAACAGCCGGGACCAACGGCTTAACGTGCCTTCCGAAGCACGGAGGAGCTTGAGATATTTTTATGCCACTTGCGGTCACCCATCCAAGTAAAGACTGCACCAGGGGTTGCTTAACATATGTAAGCGCTCATAGAGCTCACACCCACTGGACCATCGGGCTCCTCAATCAAAAAGTGGAGACTAAAAAGACCTTATGATGACCTGATGATGATATCTTAGAAATTCTTTCCGAGTCCAAAAGATAAAAACAACAATCTAAACCAAATAACTGGCGTAACAAATAAATAATCGTCGAATGTAACTCAAATATTAGTTCAGACAATATTTTTGTGTTTTAGCTACAATAAGTGACAGATGTTGTGTGTACAGGCCTGCGGTACACGCCCGGCCGTCACGTCAGCAAATACAGAGATGAGGTTTGTTTGGCCCGAGGTCGACACACCTGCTGGCGTGAGGGAACAACATAAACATCGAAATATAGTTAGTCAATTTTGCAAATATAAAAAATATGACGTTAAAAAAGCGATACATGATATCGAAATATCATTTTATTTCAATACATACATCCAAGAATTTGCAGGATTCTCACGGCATTTTTAGGGTTCCGTAGTAAACAAGGAACCCTTATAGTTTCGCCATGTCTGTCTGTCTGTCTGTCCGTCCTCGGTTTTACTCAGAGACTATAGGTACTAGAAAGCTGTAATTTGGTATGGATATGTTTATTAATCATGCCAAAAAGTGGGAGAAGAAAATCTTGAAAAAAAAATTTTTTTTTTTTGGGGTAGCTCCCATACAAGTATAGTTGGGGAGTAATTTTTTTTTCTATACTTACCCATCGTGTGGGGTATCGTTAAATAGGTCTTTAAAAAATATTGTATGGTTGAGAACAGGAGGTGGAAACAGTGTAAACTCAAAGTTGTCATTCGCAACTACGGAAGCCTACACTGCGCGTGGCCCGACACGCACTTGGCCGGTTTTTAAAGGTTATGTCAAGAAGTATGAACGAGTCACAAAGTAATTTTATTTTGAAAATTATCCGTAATGATCTAATAAACGTGAAAGTGAGTACTGAACGACCCATCTCGAAATTTTGCGGATCTGTTGCTAGGGGCATGGAAAATAACATAGGCTACCTTTCATCCTCAAAATGTGCTGATCCTGAGGGATCGACATCAAAGTGTGTGGATGCTAGTTTAGAAATAAAGCAAAGTTCTACATTGAGTCTTAATGGACTAAAATCATTTATTAATTTCACTCTGCTTATCCATGTGAACGAGTTTGTATTGAATTATTCGCTTGACGCACAAATTTAGAGCGCCTTAAGGTCACCTACCCTTTATGATATCCTAGTTCAATGTCGAGACGAGCGTGGGACGCCTCGCGTCTATTTTGATACAAAGATAAAGTTCTAGCGGAGTGCACAACACTCGTAAATCATTTGATATATGGAGTGTAGACGTAAGGCGCACCATCTCTGTACTCGTATATGGAAAAGTGTCTGCCGAGGCGTAAAAATGATGGCTTTCACTTTTGAGTTACTAGCTGTTACCCGCGTGATATATATATATATATATAGCCTATGTCTTTCTCAGTACCCTAACCTATGTGTATGCAATTTGTTTATGATCGGTTCAGTAGATAGGGTGTGAAAGCGTAACAAACAAACTCATTTTCGCAAATCTCAGCGTTGTGCCAAATACGTTCTCCTTACCTGTACGTTCCAATCATCTCTATTCTCTCCCCGAAAAGACTTGCTGTAACAGCGCGTAACTTGTCTTCGGCGGCCATTTTGTGGGACAGATGTAAACTTAATTACGTCGGGCGACGAACGCGAGGTGAATGTTAATTGATGTTGTGGCGCAATTTATTATCGGAGAGAAAAGATGGTCATTTAGTTTAGTTTCGCGTTTTGTTCTTAACAATAATGTTGAAACATGGTCACCCGCCATGTGGTTCACGTCAGAGTAGAATAGGACCACTCCAAGTCTTCCCGTGGATGTCGTAGAAGGCGGCTAGGAAACACTAGCTAAAAAAGCTTATAATCATTAAAGAGACTCTCCGACCCGTCTGGCCAGCGTGAAGAGTGTAGGCCAAATCCTCTGACTGCTTAGGCTTACATTTCGCTCTGGTAGTACAGAAAGGGCCGTACTCTTACAGTAGAGACTTAAAAAATACCTGATGATGATGATGATAGGTCACTTATACGTTTGTTATCGATATAATTATGTGCAAAATGTATTTTGTAACATAAAGTAAATGCCGTATTGTTTCTGGTGTAGACAAGGACCTGGAAAGTCAGGTAGTACGTGGCTCTTTTTAAAGATTCTTTATGAGGTATACACGTGGATCTACACAAGAGTGGCATGTTAAAATATAATAATGTCACGTTTGACCGCTCACTGTTATTATGTTATTATATTTCCCACACAATACATATGTGAGTAACATAAAAATAATTCAAGGAACCGAAAGTTTAGTTGCCGGATACAAATAGTCATATAGTCTCCCAAAACTTACACTTCCTTTGGTCACACAAAGGGTCTGCAAAGACGTGATAAACTAAATGTAATGCGAGTAGGCCGCAGTTTCCACAGCTTACGCGTCTGTGGTCAAAGCGGGATTTCCCCGACTCCTTGACTCCCAACATGTTTATTGTGATTACCGGCCCCGGTATCGTTTGAATTGTGAACTAAATAGTTGGTTAATTACATACCGTTTTCTGGAGGACGAAGAGATCGTTCAATGAGACTTTTGTGTGAGCAAATTTCGTCTACAGATAACAAGAAATGAATGAATTATGGTAATTTCAAGTAACAATGACTCGTCTTTTATTGTAGGTTTAAACGTACAATCTAAAAGTCTATTCAAAAAAATTGTTTTGTTGTCAAAAAAATTGGCCATTTGCGAGTGGGGCTCGCCCATGAAGGGTTCCTAAGAAGCAAGCTTTGATTAGCCAAAAACCTCTATAATTTTTCTCACGCAATAATAACGTTGTTTTTCATAGTGTTGACAAAATGACAAAGTTATTTTTGCGGTTAATGAAAAATGCTTTATCCAAAAAACTAAAAGATGTATATCGTTTAAACCAGTTCTATTTTAAGTGTTTATGGAAATCTACTAGCAGCCAAGTTGTTTTGTCAGTTTTTCGCGCAGATTTCCGTGTCGTGAACAAAGGGTCCAACGGAACGGTTCCTGTGTCTCACCATCCGGTTTTTTTGTGTCACTCATCCGGTGCCGTTCAGTTTTAGGTGTCTCACCTAGTTAAGAGCCGGGTGGTGAGACTCACCGGAAACACCGAACTCACGTGCCGATACACGTGCCGAAAAATTCAGACTTCTGGTTTTATCCACAACGACTTGTAGGACGTCGAAAAAGGCCTGAAATGCTTCGAGAAAAGAATGGTAGCGTGCCGCTTTTTTGCTCGAATTGGCCCCCCAAATATGCAAAATGCACGATGCACAGATTTTGAATCCATGCAGTTGATTTAATTTGACTTTAACTTTCTTTTGGATGGAAAGAAATGCGGATATTCTTTTACAAAACAACGTTAATAATTATACCTACATGGTAAAGTTAATATTTTAAGGCTTCTAATGGTTCCAATGGTTTGCAACTACCGAAATACCATGCACGGTAATTAGGTTTGACTTGATTCTTATAATCGCTGTTATATCAGTTGCAGGACATTCCAAATTACATGTACAGTCGCCTGCAGAGAAATCTAGCCCCCTGCGCACAGATTTAAAATTGTAAGAGACTCAGATTTCTCTGCAGGCAACTGTATATACAAAAAAAAATTGTGAGGTGTCAAGGGACACCCGGATGGAAGGAAGCTCCTTTCAATTGATGAGTGAAAGAATTGTAATAAAATTTTAAACTTACACCGCCTTTTAAAAAAGTAGGAGCTCTAGTTACACTAAACGTATCAAAAATTTGTACCAATTTCTCGATTCCAGCCCGATTAACCTGACCCCGGCTCAAGTTATAATTGACGGACAGGTGAGAAGTGTGAATTCCTCGATCGCCATCATTTTAAACAGACACCGGCTGACGAAAGTGACTTTACAACTTTTGATCTTAATTTTTTCCGTCTAGCCCCCTTTCGCAACGCGCGATGAGGAACTTCGTTCCAAAAGATAACGCCAGAAGAGGCAATTCTGCAATAATGTTTACTTTGTATTGAATGTGAATAAATAACACAAGGTCTACGTAATCCTCTTTCAACAAATTGTTACGATCAAACTACTAGTAGGTACGGCTTGGGTTTCGGAAAAACAATTTGCTGGGAAGAGGTCTAAGTGAACACAATGCTCAGATTCTGTTAATGGCGTCATTTATTATTAAAAGGGCCTTGCATTCAAAGTAAGGACGACCACTACCTTTTTGTTCGTTTTAAAGATATCTTGCTGGTTTGTGAGAAACTATAAAGATTGTGTTGATCTATAAAATAAGCGCAGACCTGAGAATTATTGACTGTCCACCGAGTTTACTACCTTTCGGTTTAAACCACTGAACCGCCTACCAATTTAATGTGATTATGAATACTTTGATAATATTCCACGTGTTGTTTTCGCTAGCCTCACTACTGACTAATAAGTTGGCCGCCACAAATTGAGTTTGAGCCCGCCGCGACCACAATGTAGTTAATCGTCGACGACCGCAGTTGCGTTAGCTAATTACTTAGTTTATATTATAATACATACTAGAAGTTTTCCCGCGACGTCGTCCGCGTAGTTATAGCCTATGTCACCGTCAGATTTCTGTAATCAGTTCAGTAGTTAGGTACACGCACAAAAAAACATTCAAACCCTGTTTATATAATATACTACGATAAGTATAGATAACACGCTGATGAGAATAACATAACATAAAGTAAAACAAGCTAGAGGTTTGATTCCTACTGCGTGCAAATACTTGTACTTCACTTTCACGTGTACTTGCGTGATTCTGGTGGAGAATTGGCATCAGGCAGGCAGCCGGCCCTAAAAACTTAGTCCAATCATATTATATATACAGCAAGACGCTGTCACAACTAAGGACCCCAGACTCCAATGGATCACAGTGCTAGCAGAAAAGACTATCGGATGAAAAGAAAGTGACGCAAGCCTAGATGCGTGTAAGAGGAATGGGATATGGTGGAGAAATTCGGCGCCGGGGCTTGAAGCGCGGTGGCGTAATTGGCAACGCATCGATCGTCTAGATCTCAGACGCAGCTTCAAGTCCTGCCCGCGTGGAATTTTTTCACCATTTTTTATATTCTTTATTTAATAAATAAAAGAAAATGAAAGAAAAACTAAATAAAATGAAACTACATTGGATTTATTTATGCTAAACTATACCATTTTAAAATATTTATAACGAACGAGTAGTTTCGCGCAACTTCGGCCGCGTAAGTTATAACCTTTGTTACTCGCTAATGATGTAGCTTTCTATAGAGGTGAAAGAGAAAATAGAGACTAGAGAGAAACGAATAGGCACTAACAACTACCGGTGCTTGTAATGTTGTGGATAGAGAGCATGTCCGTATAGTTGTCACGTCGTAGACGTGCTACGTCGTAGCGTTGTTGCTCATAGCCGGAGCTGATCAATGCAGCGCTGTTGTATGAATGAGCGGAGAGCCCATCACACACGCTGCAGTAAGGTTCATTTTTAGGGTTCCGTAGTAAACTAGGAACCCTTTTTTTTTTCTATACAATCCCGTCGTGTTGGATATTGTTAAATAGGTCTTTAAAAAATATTGTGAGGTTGAGAACACCATTTTCCGATTTAGGGGTCCGTTTCCGAAATTTTTGTTAAAGTTATTTTATCACATTTTCGCTTGCCTCTACGCCCACTAACACCCTAAACGTGGTCATTGGGTTTCGTGACTTTAAGCTTTGTTTACCCCGCGAGGGATAAAAGCGTCATAACATGATTGTTTAAAAATATAGTATCATTAACTTAGTAGCCCATAGCACAAGTGTCGAACGTTTTCCCTGAACTGTCCATGTATACTTATGTATTTACTTATTTATTTCAAATTCACTGCAAGAAAGTTGTATTTGTAATTGTATTGCCTCTACTAGTGATTGTGACCCTCTATAAGGACCCCGGACGCCGCAGTGCGGGCGATAACATGGCCGGAAACCCTGCCAGTGAATCACAGGACACAATGCGAGGGGGCTACACATAATCGCAACGCGTTATTGTGTAAAGATAAGGTACCAAAAGTTAATGTTTTAATTAGAAGTAAACCATATATATGGATGTAACTCGATTCAAGTGCATTTTAAGAATAATTACGTATATACCCAGTTTTTGTAACCGTATACGCTTAACTTGGCCTTCGGGTCTTATGCCCTTAGGTTCAGTCTACCCCGTAGGGGATGAAGATGTGAAAATACGTATGAATGTAATAGTTTTTGGAAAAACAGTACCTATTTTTGCAGCAACAAGTAGCATGCCAAATACTTCTTATCCCATTCCTTCAGTGTAACAAACTCATATCTTTCCTTCGCTTAAAAAACGGTTTCGATGGATAGTATTTGGATATTATTTGCATTAGCCTTTGATAAAATTGCCTTGAATATTCAGGACACTGGTGAGAATTCAGATTTCACTTAGAAGAAACTTATCGAATATTTGATCCTAGAGCGAGATAGCGAGGCAGCGCGTCCCGTGGTGAACTTTGCTCGTACCTTATTCAAATGATATGATGTCTATCTGTCCGGGACCCCTGCCCTCCCTCCTTTCTTGGCTGCCTGTCGGGAAATTCCGAATTAATTAAGTTCGGGCATTTCTTTCAGAACTAATTCAAAGTCTTAGACATAATTTGCAGGTCGTTTATTTTAGTCAATACCTACTTAAAATTTGAGACGTAATTTTTAGACAAATTTCTTGTGCAGTCCCTATGTATGTGAGTTCATAAAATTCAATAACTTTTTACGTCTACAGAGCAATCTTTCTTTGGAATAGAATCATATAAATTACATGTATAAATAAAAGATAATTAAAATACACCTCTCCTGAGATCAGAAAATATGGTGTTAATTTCTATTATTGAGGTTGCCATTTACTTCAGCCTATATTTAGCTTTCAGACAGGCTGTTTATATACTTTTCGTACATTTAAATATGACAGATATGATTTTTAATAAGTGAAAAAGAATAACCTTTTTTAAAAATTATTTTACGGCCCTTGATACGAGCTCTTTAAAGCTTTTCTTCATTTATTTCAGCAGTTGGCGAATTATTCTTGTTCATCAACGAAATTATGGTGTATCTCATTTTATTGGTTTGACGGAAACCCCCGCGTCAATCTTCGCGAATCCACTGGTATCATCATAGACGACGCAACAAGGCGAATTAGCACCATAGCATATAGGAGCCAACAATGTAATAGATAAGCTGAATCACTCGGGTAAAAATTAAAAGTTGTTGTCTTTGAAATGTCCTTCAAACACTGAAGAGTAAGAAATAAAAGTTCTCCTGCCCCGCGAATAATAACCCTGCATTCACTGCATCTGATTTCAATACCAAATATTTGTAGAACTTGTTCAACTCGAACCTTCGAGCAACACGCCTTCCGTACAGAAGCCGTGTTGCTCGAAGACTCGAACTAACAAAACCGAGTTACAGTCGAGGCGGGAATAATGAAGCCGTTTTATTCTCAAGGGAAACAATCGGAACTATTTGCATGCTTTGTGGCCGCGAGGGTTAAATTGGCCGCAGTTAGCCAAACAAACGTCGTAATTAACAGCCAACTTTAACATAAAATTGGTTACAATACAAGTGTGGACTGTGTAGATTTGTGAAATTTCAAATGGAATTATCTTCATGACTTATTATTTTCCCAATCTAATATAAAATTAATATTATAAATAAAAAAGTGACTTTGTACTGTACATGTTACCTCTTCACACTTTATCTACTTATGGAAATTTGGCCTACACATAGGTTCTTCTTCTTATCGAGTCGAAATGGTTTCATTCTATTAAATATCTTTCGACCAGTATTTGGCCACGCTGATAGCCCTGTCGTTGGCCTCATTAAGGTCCTTAAGGTTTCACATAGGTAAGGGACATAGGGTACCTTTCATGCCATAAAAAAGTACTGTTTGCGTGGGATTTGCGATAAACGACTCGGAAAAACTATACGCGAGCAAAGCCGCGGGTAAAAGCTAGTCCCAACTTCTTGAGTTTGTATATTTGTAATTTTATAAATGCGAAAATTTATTTTATATTTGTTTATTACCTATTCATGCTTTATCTAATGAACCAAGGAACCAATCTTACGTCGTGATCGTGAGCGAAGCTGTGGGTAAAAGCTAGTTTCGTACAATTGCCTGTGCGTTTCTAAACTTCAGAATCAGAATATTTATTTGCGTAAAATATGGTACATAAAGAAAGATGGTGTATATAGGTAAGACGTGTCTTTTTGTGTCGATACAATTGTTAATTTATTTATCAACTAATATTATAAATAGGAAAGATTTTATTGTTTGTTTGTTTGCTTTAAAATCTACGAGAACGATTTTGAAAATTCTCTCTCCTATAGTAAGCTAATTTATCTGCGGGTGAGATTCTTGGTGTGAAGCAACCCTGGGCGCGGTCACCACCTAGTTGGTTGACTGAAAGTGACATAAAATTTCTCGAGCTCCTCCTGCTTCGGAAGACACGTTCAGCCGTTGGTCTCGACTGTCTCCATTAAAAAACAGTCGTTGAGTATGTCAGATGCCTATATGCAGCTTGAAAAATCTGACAGAAAAGATGGCCACTTACACACATAAAAAAGGTAAAAAATGAGCTTAAAGTTTATAATCTGAAAGGAAACTTCTTTTACTCGGGTTAAGACGTGGTGGCGTAGCGGAGTCATTAAATTTTAAAGCTCATTAAAGTTAGTAAAGTCTCTTGGCGAAAGTTCGAGATAATTTGAGCAAAGCCGTAATGAGTAACTATTAACGAAGGCGTTACTGACTCAGCCATTACCACCCTTTTGTGAGGTCACACGGGCGCGCCCGTGACGTCATGAGTCAATGCTATAATTTATGGCTGAGTTATGCCATTAAGGGGTTACCTAAGTCCGGGGCACTAATTTGAAATTAATCATTTGAAAAAAAAAACTGAGAATTCATTCGAAATTTTGTTCTGCGAGGCCCTGGTAAACCTTTTAAACTATTTTATGGACTACTTTACTATTTAAAGTGTACACAACAACGTGTAGTTTTTGACAAAAATGCAAAAAAGCTTCAATGTCTCACTTATAATTATTTGAAGGGTTGTCAAAGGCCTCGCAGAACAAAATTTTGAATGATTTCTCCGTTTTCTTTCAAATTATATCCCCTTAACACATGCCTGAAAGCTCACTCGGGTACACGACTCTGACGTTAGCAAATACACTACCATTTGTAGGTAAACGCGGTAAAAGGTAGGTAGACAGTAGACAGCCAGCCTAACTTCTAGCTGATTGTAAACCGCCTGGCAACATTTTATTTCCGAAATCGAGATTGCTAATTGCAAACATAATCATTATAAAAGAAGAAAAAAACCATGTCGCACAATTTACCAATTAGCTGGTCAAATGTCTATGTAGGTACTTTTCTAGATAAAAATATTTCCAACAGGTTCGGTATCAGTTAGATTCTTGGTTCACAAAACACAACAGAGTACTTACAACACAGTTTAAAGAAATTTTAACCTCTCATTTATTACTAATGCACCTGTGGCGACCTCTATACACACTCGCCACAAGAACTAACACGAAGACCCAACTGTGAATTTGGCGAGACAGCAAAATAAATACTAGACTTCTCACAAGATGGCGCTGCACAATCCTGAAACGCGCAAACAAAGTTTCTTCGATTTGCGACATGAATAAGACCTCCGACAGAACTCAGTCGGAGCCGTACGGTTCTCTGGGCGCACACCTTGCCCAGCGGGCAGATCTTCCTTTTGTGGCGGTCGAGCATACCACCTCGCTCCCCTCTACATACACTCGCCACACGCCAATCAACTTGACGAATTTCTATGGAAGAAGTAGAGACACAAAACACATTTCTGGCTGGACTATTCGCAGATTTTATCGCAATTTCTTATGATATAGAACGGAAAACGAGCAAGCGGGTCATCTGATGGTAAGTGACCACCGCTGCCCCTGGACAACTGCATCATCAGGGATGTAACAAAAGCGTTGCCAGCCTTTTTTACCCGACTGACCCACCCAGAAGGAGGGTAATGTTTTTCGAGCCTATGTATGTATGTATGTATATATCTATGTATGTATGTATGTAAATATGTCTGTTCCATTGTTGCATCCTGCAGCCTAAACGGCTGGACGGATTTTGTGGTGTGAGGTGTCAGTAGATTCGGATTCTTCCCCGGAGTGTCATAGGCTATGTGACGTCAAAAAAACAAATATACAGCGGACGTTAACTGGCAAAAACTGGCAAAAAGTTGACCCTTCCTGTAGCCATAATGCCTTGACCAATTTTGAAATACGAGGTCTCTTTAGATTTGTGGTCTTCCCAGGAGAGGTGAGAACCATGTAACGTCAGTTAAAATATATATTTTCGGCTTTAAATAAACAATTTTGCAGGAGTAAATACTAAGTTCCTGTAACGAGAACTAGATGGCGCTGGAGCAATTTTAAAACGCGCTATGGTTGTTTTTTTTGCTTTTGATTACAAGCGTAGGGAAGAACATGCTAGATTTCGCAATTTCTCACCCCGAAATACACCCGCCTCTGACGGGAGTCTCAAACGAAACGCTCAAATGCCTTTCACAGACCTTCCCCCTTCTACTTTTGAGCATTTTTTATGCGTGTTTTGTAAATTGCACCTTTCCAGATGGCTGGAAGGAAGCACTTGTGATCGGTATTCCCAAGCCAGGCAAAGACATAAAAATCCCACATAGTATTAGCTTAAAGAGTTCTTTGGGGAAAATCTATGAGCGGATCCACCTCAAAAGACTCAAGAACGAGCTCCGTGGCAGAGCGGTCAACACGCTGGCTAATCGGCCGATATCGAACCCGGGACCACTCGTGTCGCTGGTCCTGGGTTCGATCTCTGGAGAGGTCAAGATGAAAAATTATCTTTTTCTGATTGACCTGGGTCTTGGATGTTTATCTATATAAGTATATACTATTAAATATACTTTTGTTGAGTTAGTATCCCATAACACAAGTCTTGAACTTACTTTGGGGCCAGCTCAATCTGTGTGTTCACGAGAACATGTGACCTCCAGGACATTCACCCAAAAATATGCAAGCACGAAGAACGCAACGCAAACAAATATTGTTTTAAATGTGATCAATACACACACTTACTAATAACTAATAAATAGTAACTATTTTTTGTATAAATAGATAATGTTTACTTTAATAAATTCTCTTTGGTTCGGACAATCGACTAGTATTATTGTCTGGGATCGACCGATTCACCACCAACCTCCTACTACGGCCAAGACACCCTTAGCCGTCAGTTTACTGATCAGTCTTGTGAGTCTGCTTGACTGGTAGTAGGAAAATCTACTGTCTGGCGTACATTGCACCTCGTACGCCACACCCTTGATCCTTCCGCCTATCCGTCTAATATCTTAGGTCTCACGGTATTAGACTTCCTTGATTTATCTATATACGTATATATTTTTAACTTATGGTTAGGGCTAGGGTGTTAGGTGGTTAGGGTGTTAGGTGTTAGGGTTGTTTGTAAGTAACAGTTATCCCTCTATTAATAATTTTCTGTACAGGCAGCTAGCTATTACAGCACAGTACATTACTACTTAGAGACACTTTGAATCAAACTACACATACTCCACAGTCACACATAGAAATAGCTAGTTGTTTGTATATTTGTATAAATTTATATTTATTATTATTTATTTAAGGACTATGTAAAGTCCAAAAGTCTCATCTCCGACGAACAGTTTGGATTCCAAGCCAAACATGCGTGTCACCATCAATTACGGAGCATATTTATCAAAACACAGCCTTACGGAGCATATCTTCAGATTCCGAACCAGGAGTCGTCCCACGGGAGCCCTCTTCTTCAGTATAGCGAATTTTTTTGACAAATTCTGACATTTTGGCTTAATTTCCAAGCTGGCAACTTGGGCCTTCCCAACAGTCTCGCGTTTATCATTCGAGACTTCTTGTCGGATAGGACCTTCCACTACAGAGTTGAAGGATGTCTCCAAGACCCCGTCCCATTTGACCCCGCGTTCTTTAAGACGCTGTTCTTTCGCCCCGCCTGAGTTTGCTTTACACATACGATATCCCTAAGACAGCCGACACTACGACGCTACGACTAGCCGTGTAGTTCCCGGCAGAGTAGAATAGGAGTGGACTTGGAGTGGCCAAGTCATCCCGTGGATGTCGTAAAAGGCGACTAAGGAAACACGTGGAGAGTGTAGGCCAAATCCTCTGACTGCTCAGGCTAGTATATGGCTCTGGTAGTACAGAGAGGGTCGTGCTCCTGCAGTGGAGACTAGAAAGACCTGATGATGATCCCTAAGACCCCTAACGTAGAGTTGGCTCTATTCGCTGAAGATACAGCTCTCTAATACGTCTCACCACATGAAATCAGTCATTGTGAAACGTCTCCAATCTGCCTTCGACTCACTAGGCTTGTGGTTTAGGAGGTAGCGCATCCAGATTAATTTGAACCCCCACTAGGATTACTCTAGCTGTATGACAAGTCCATTCCCTGGGCTTAAAAGGCCTTCTGGCCTTCAGGCCTGGGCTTAAAAGTCCATTCCCTGGGCTTAAAACCTTGGTGTTGTACTCGATAGTCTCATGACTTTCGGTCCCCAAATCTACAAAGTCTGAAACCATGCCGCTTTCAATTTGGCAATGCTAGGATGTCACTTATGAATAAGTTGACTCTCTATAAGCTTTGCATCCGCCCGATCATGACCTACGACCTAATATCCCATTTGTTTAATCGTTTCATTCACCGCGCCACCGGTAGCCACAAGTTCTTACGAATGACGGAACTACTTCGTTACTGAAAGCTCTCCGGCTCTAAATGGCCAGAGGAATCCCATTTTACGATCATGCAAATCGCGGCCTATCAGGCGTAAAAAAGTTAGCTTCTCTCTAAGCTTTGCGTGCATATGCAACGCCCAAAACCGAGGTCCGTCCCTCGTGGAGCCCTTCGGTGATGTTCGCCTTACAGGTTGAGGGCACTCTGTCCTCACCGCAAAGGTCCGGTGAAGTGGCAAAAGCTCACTTTGAGCTAGCTACACCGTGTTTAAAAAAAAGAACTCTAATAGTTGTAATTTTTGGCGTTAGCCGGTGTTCCTCTCAATTTATCAAATGAATATAATTAACCAAAATACTACCAGTAATTCACTAGTAATGATAGATTTCTTTAAATTTAATATGACTTAGGATTAAAAGAATAACTGCTGGGTGGCGCTAGTGTTGCATACCACAGCGCTGCAACCACAGAATACATCATAGTATAAGGCGCAATAAACATGCAAAGTGAAGACATATAAACAACAATGTTCTAAGCGTGACAAAAGGGATAACAAGTTGATTCCGAAAGAAAGAAATATTCTTAATTTTTCAGATATTTGAGATGGATCGGTTTAAAATGCTATTAGTCCCATAGATCACATCACTACGCAGCGGCAGGTTATACAGTAGACCAACTATACTTAGCGTCTGTGGACTATGAGAAAGCCTTCGATTCAATTGAAACATAGACCGTACTCGTACTTCGGTCTATCCAGTGATGCCGTATTGACCATCGCTATATCGAAGGGAGACATCATTTCTCTGAAACCGGCGGAGTCATTTCAGGACCATGCTCAATGACCTCAATGAAGTTTCCCAAGAAGAAAGATCATGGATAAGACAAAAATTATGTCGAATATTCATGTTGCGCCTTCTCCAGTGATTGTTGGAAACTAAACCCTTGAACCTGTAGAGCAGTACATTTACTTAAACGTAAATAAACATGTATTCAGCAAGCTCGAGGTATCGTTTTTCTACTCCATTTACAGTCTGCTGCTAACAGGGTCAATATTGATAAAGGTAGGAAGCTCCAGTCCAAGGTCAAGGTTTTTCAGTGAATATGACTTTGCTGGGCAGCTTTCTGGAAGCTTCACAGTCTTCTCGTCCAAAATACATATTGGCGCCGAGGACTTTTGACTTTGGGTACTGATGCAAAAATCAAATATGGTGTTACCAGTGATGATTTACTGTAGATAGAGCCCAGATCTGTAAAACCTTAAGACCACGTTTAGCACGTTGATGGGCTTGTAGATGGGAACGAAATCAAAATAGTGATGACTTGCTAGGCGCATCGCTAATTTGACATGATTCCTGACGCCCATTTCGGCGATCAGTTTTTACGATCTACGCGGGAAGAGAAGCAAGCAGCTGGTACATCCTAAGTTTATTTTTTTCTCAAAGACCAGCATAGAAGAAACGCAAATATTAGTTTGGCAAAATATCTTAGTTTGTTACAGAAAATTTTGAACCCCTTTTATATCAACAAAATTTACCATCTTGTGAACCCAAACAGAGAGCCGAATCTCCAGTCCAGTATTTCAAAATGTTTCTCCGTAAAATTCTCAGACGAGGTATTGCTAATGGACAGGCGGGTTGTTTAAATTTTTTAATTAAATTACTTGTTAAAATATACACTCGTTTTTTTTTGAAGGTTCCAATATCGTATCAACTCGCAACTTCAGTTTCTGGCACACCTTCCCTGGAAACGTAGCCTCACCGCGGAGTTTTTAATCACTTTTCTTGCCAGCCAGGCCTGTAATGAATGGGCGGTAATCCACGCACAACAAACTTTAATTAACACGTCGGCGACGTGGGCTTACAGGTAATAAGGTCGCGCTGTTTATCTTCCTCCCCGCGGGGCTCGGGATTTACTGATATAAACTGACATGTCTTGTCTACTGGTCTAAGAGAGTAACTGAACGTTAAGGATCCGCTCTCCACTCCAGCTAAATCAATACCGATAAAAAGGACGAGCAGTGATCGGTACTCAGGTAGTTTGTAGCTTTCAAACAATAATTAAGTTACATATAAGTAAATAACCTTAACAACTATTTAAAATGTAAATAGATTTTAAATGTAATTTGGATACATGTATTTCTTTTTACCCGACCGCCAATAAGAGATTTGTGCTTCGCGCGTATCTTGTGTTTGTGAATTTCTTTATAACCTCGTTATTTTCCAAAAAGCTAGGATCTTTTCAAAAGCCAATGTGTATGTGATAAAAAGAAAAACATTTATTCATTCATATTGTCGTAAGTAGGGACGCTTACTATATTAGATGGCAGGTACAAACAAAACTTCAGACATACTGAAAATACCACGAAAATACAAACGTATTTGAAAGATGCCACAGTCAGGCCGAAAAACACGACGAAAAATAGACTTATGTCTATTGCATTTAACTTTTTTTTTCTCTTTGTCGCCCTTCCCTCCAATTTATTTTAATAACAGCACAAAAATAAAATCTCAACAAAGAATTGCGTTTCGCCGGAACTTAATTACATTTCTTTATTCTCCGAAAGCAAATTAAAAGAATTTCAGTGTCAGATTGTGAAGTCGGTAGTTTTATTATCTCCGGCATATTGAAAGCGGAACCCTAAAGTGGCGCGTTTTTAACATTTTTGGGAAATGCCGAGTGGCTCTCGAGATAAACTCGCAGCGTTAGGCTGAGGGCAGAACAGTCACTTTACTACCTGGGAAATTAATTTGCTGGAATGTATGTACATTTCTGCCATTTAAAGTTTGATTGTGTAATTTGGCAATATTTCTTATTTTTTATTTACTTAGAAAATTTGGAGTGTAACGGTTGAATTAAAGTTTAACAAATTATTATCTCAAACCGTTACTCCGTATCGATATGTCGGGTTGTTTTTTTTTTTATACCGTCTATCAATTAAGTCTGGTCTGGAATGATGATGGATGGGTTTTGTTAAAAACAAAAGCTTTCAAAATATTTCTTTTTCCATTTTTAAATGTATTAAATGACTTTGCGCTACAAAAAAGTTAAATAATGTCAATGAGTTGAAATAGATCATCATATATTTATTCGTATGAATTCGAATCTCGTATATATATAATAATATACCTATGACGAAGTTATGATTATAATATAGCATACGATATTAAAAATAAAAATGAAACATTCTGACGAATTCAAAACCTCCTCCTTTTTTAAAGCCGGCTAAAAAGTGGATTGCAAGGTGAAAAATGATTGAATGAATAATGGATCAAAATCTAAATCAAGGTCCCAGCAATTAAAGAATTGATAATCCGACGATTGTTTAAATTAAGACTAGCACGCACGCAGGAAATTTCACGATATCATTATGATTCATGCTGTATATTTTAAAGCTGTTAGTTACACTAGCTGTTTGGTGTGTTTACGTGGGTTTAGATTTTATCTTAGTCTAAAAAAGACAACAATAGTTTTCTCAGCGCTCGCCCAATAATGACGTACGTTACCTTGTAAATCACAGAACACAGGTGTAAATCCTTATTTTTTTTAAAATAATTATAGCCTATTTTACTCTCTGATAATGTAGCTTTGTATTACTGAAAGAATTAAAAAAAAAGATCAAGTAATTTTTGAGGTTACCTATAATTTGTGGGCTAGTCTACACAAAATACACAAATTGTCCATCTCTTTATATCTAGATATTATAGAAGCGAAAAAAACACAGTCTAACAACTGCTTTTCTAAATACGCTGATCATAAAAATCGGTTGGTAGAGTGTCCGGAGTATCTGTGGAACTGGTCGTCTTATTTCCGATTGCTGCCCTTTAGTTTAGTGTGCTTTGCTTACCTCGTTCGATTGAGTGTAAACACAGCCTTATATGTTCGATAAGTGATGCCGAAAAACACTTACAGTACCATGTCGGAGGCGAAGCATAAATTATCAAATCATTGCTGAACTAATTAAATCCCCAATCAATCAAGCAAGAATCATTTCGAGGGCAGTGTTAGTCCAGTTTGGAATTGTAAAGGTATATATTTTTATATTTTCATTCTTTCATAATTGTTCTAGAAGTGAATAAGTAAAGAAAAATATGACGTTCAAAAAGAGACACATATGCTAGTTTTTGAAGTGCAGAGAGGGTCTTGCTCCTGCAGTGGAGACTTACAAGGACCTAATGATGATGAATTAATGATGATGATGATGCTACTTTTAAAAAATCTTTGACTTTTGAATTTTTTTGACTTACATAGACGTACCGCGCAGATCGTTTAAGCCGGCAGAGGGAGTGAGGGGGTTGATTTAAAACATACATAGACCCATAGGCCGCGTTTAAAATGTCAGTAGCCGTATCGCTTATGACTTGATACCTAACATTTTCGCCCAATACCTTGACCGGCTTTTACGATCTGCGCGGGAAGAAAAGCAGCTAGTGTAGAAGCATTCATCTTTTTCACCATTTTAATGAAGATAAGGAGCTGGCACATTCAAAGTATTTTCTTTTCTCCGAGACCAATACCAATTTTATGATTTTAGATCCCTCCTCCGTTCTTGTTATGTAACAGATGGGTGTTATGTTACTAGGGCGATATCAAATATTTTAATGGAAAGAAAATACGTTAGAAAGGTAGATTTTGCGTAATTTTTTGAGAACTTTCGATAGCATTGGTTTATGGACATTGATATTTAGCTTTTCAAATTTAAAGTTTTTTTATTTGAAAAAATTTTTTTTTTCAAATAAAAAAACTTTTCAAATTTAAAGTTTTTTTATCTGAAAATGTGATATACATTATGTGGTTGTTCTTAAATAAAAGTCCTAAACAATTTAGCCATAAGGTAGCTACCGGTGACTGGCTTTGTACGAATAACGTCACAAACGTCACGTCTTCCCCCGTTGTCACACGCTATCACACGTCGTTGACCCCACCCTTTCCCTTAACGTGTGACGGAGTTTATACATGGCCCCCTACCCACCCACCTTGATACTAAACGTGACCCTAGGCTCAGTCTACTCTACCAGGGATAAGGACTTTTTGATTTTTAAAAAATATATATTTTCGTTACTCTTATCGTTTTTAAATACTACGAGCTCTGTCTGCTCCGTAAGCGATAAAGACGAATTATAATAAGAGATGATTGCATATACTTAAGTGATAATAATGAGATATTTAATATTAATAATGCAGCACTACTTGCTCAGTGAGGTATGAACTCGGCCTAGCACGCATCATTATCGATGCAGTCAACCGTGGCATCGTATTACAGTAGTAACATTCGGGGTCAGTGTTAGTCGAGGTACGTATTCTTATGCTACATCATCATCTTCAAATCGAGCTGGGGTGAAAATACATTTTTTTACACTGCTGTCCAAAAACCTTATGTTTTCAGAGTTCATGTTTGTTAACATATAAGTTATTTTAATTCCAACGGATATAGCTATAACGGACGTATAATTATATCGTTGGAATTCTTGATTTATTCCAAGTGACACGGAATATAATTTTTGGAAAAGAAATCGTGTTCAATTTTTCTCTCAAATCAGTGCCCCAATTAAATTAAATCCTATCCTAATCCTAACTAATATTATAAACGCGAATGTTCGTTTTGTTTGTTTTTTGTTACGCTTTCACGCCCATCAGGGTTAATCATCATAAAATTTTGCATACACATAGGACTAATAGTAATTCTGTGACATAGGTTAGGGTACAGAGAAGGACATAGGCTATATATTACGCGGGCAAAGCCCATATTATAAAAAACCGGCCAAGTGCGTGTCGGGCCACGCGCAGTGTAGGGTTCCGTAGTTGCGAATGACAACTTCGAGATCACACTATTCACACTCGCACCTTACAGTTTAAGAAAATTACAGCGAGTACAAGTTTTCGATACGAAACTTCAACTCGCTGTAATTTTGTATAGGTATTGTTTTTAAAATTGAAATCTGATTATAAACCTTATCCGATCGTATGTACGAAATTTGGTTGAAATTGGCTTAACTGTTGTAAAACTAAAACGAAACTACGTTTGTATGGGATTGCGGCCTTACGTGGGACTCTTAACGACCAATAACATCTTACAATGAAAATAGTATGAAATTTTACAGTTTATAAGTTGGTTGCCTATAACTTTTTAGTTTGTACTTAGTACCCAGCTCTGATAGTTTTCCTTTAAACTTCAGTATATATACTACTGCTGTAATTTTTTTCACGTGTCTATATATAACCGTTTAGCAGATAGAGGGGGGGAACACTTACGTCTAACAAAAATTCGCACTTTAAAACCAAATATTTCGAATACGGATCCCTAAATCGAAAAATGGTGCTCTCAACCTCACAATATTTTTAAAAGACCTTTTTAACGATACCCCACACAATGGGTAAATAGAGAAAAAAAAATTACTCCCCCACTTTACTTGTATGGGAGCTAACCTAAAAAATTTTTTTTTTCAAGATTTTATTCTACCACTTTTTTGCCATGATTAATATACATACTCATACCAAATTACAGCTTTCTAGTACTTATAGTCTCTGCGTAAAACCGCGGACGGACAGACAGACAGACAGACAGACAGACAGACAGACATGGCGAAACTATAAGGGTTCCTTGTTTACTACGGAACCCTAAAAAGGCAAGATTTAATTGTTTGTATTGGATAGGCTTCGAATCTACTGGAACTAGTTTCAAAATTTCTTCACGTATAGAAAGCTAAGTTAACTGCGGATGACATCACTACATATTATAAAACAAAGTCCCCCGCCGCGTCTGTCTGTCTGTCTGTCTGTCTGTTCGCGATAAACTCCAAAACTACCGAACCGATTTTAATGCAGTTTTCTCCAATGGATAGCGTGGTTCTCGAGGAAGGTTTTAGTATATAGTTTGTTAAGTTTTTGTATATATTTTTGTATAACATATTATAAAACAAAGTCCCCCGCCGCGTCTGTCTGTCTGTCTGTCTGTCTGTTCGCGATAAACTCCAAAACTACCGAACCGATTTTAATGCAGTTTTCTCCAATGGATAGCGTGGTTCTCGAGGAAGGTTTTAGTATATAGTTTGTTAAGTTTTTGTATATATTTTTGTATATACCAACGATATTTGTTAGAGGTGTCGTAAAAAAATGAGCCGTTTGGGAGCTTTCAACGAAAACGCTGTCTAAACCCTTTGAGATATAACAAAACAATGTATGGTGGAATTGTGTATCTTATTTAGGTCTACAGAAAAGTCCGCGATGGCATATGTCTATATATTAAGGATAACATACTATATTCATTTTAATACTTTAAAAAATGGGCAATTATCAAAGATCACGCGCAGGCCAAACCCTTAGAGCTAGAAATTTGAAATTTTGCTCACGTATTCCTCTTATGACGTAAGCATCCACTAAGGAAGGATTTTTCAAAAGTCATCCCCTAAGGGGGTGAAATAGAGGATTAAAGTTTATATGAAACTTTTTATTCCTTGGACATATTTGTATGAAATTTCGTGTGAATTGAGAACGGCAAAAATAATGAGTAACATTTTTAATAGTTTCCCGAAATTTAACCTCTAAGGGGGTAAATCGGGGTATATGTTTAGTTTACCGCTTTGTAGCGTCATATTTTATAATCCCCGCATTCCAAACCCGAAGTCACCGCGGACGAAGTCGCGGGTAACTGCTAGTACTTTATAATTTAAGCGAATGAAGTCGTGAGAAAATGGCTATCAATATCATTATATATATTCTACAGTAACATTTTGATCATTTTCAAGGTTGACCTGACTGGGGATCGTACCCGGAATATTACTCAAATTTTAGATTTGTTCGGTTTAGTACTATGTGAAATATTCATTTATTTATTTATTCATTTATATTCACAGAAAAACATACTTACTTTAAGTCGATTTATTTTCGGGTTTGCATTTTCATACCGCAGCGCAGTGATTAACACAAAGATAATGCAATTGATGTCAATATTTTTGTTAAGGTCTAAATTTGCTATTTTTTCTCAGGAAATCGACAGATAGATGTACCAGCCACCGTTCATATAAGTAAAAATGAATCTGCTGGTGTTGCTGTTGTCGCTGGGCGCGTCTGCTCAGTACTATGACACGTTCACTGGGAAGCCGACCTCGCAAGCCAGGGTTGAGAGACTCAGGGCCCAGAACATGCTTCCGTGAGTAGAATAGGGCAACTCCAAATCTATCCGTGGATGTCTTAGAAAGCGACTTAGAAAAGACAAGCTTAACAAAGCTTATAAGTAGTTCTAAGTAGGTACTTGTATGTCGTAGATTGTAAGTTGACGTCATTTGGAGAAAATGCGTTGTGCAGTTTGTTGCCGCTTCTTCTGCACTCCGCCTTGGAAGCGGTGTAAACTTAGCTTTAAGTAACTTATTGACGTCAACAATAACATAACTTACTTCGTCGAATTTGATTTTCAGAGTATGCGCAATACAAGTCCGCCCGTGCAACCCCCACGAGCCGCGTCGTCTGGACTACACCTGCAACAATCTCAAATACCCCTCAAGAGGGGCGGTCTTCACCCCCTACCACCGGATGCTGCCCCCCATGTTCTCCGCGACGGGGGGGCTCAGGACAGCCAAATCTGGAAATGAACTCCCTAACGCAAGGGCGCTGAGGGTGGGGCTGATCACCGACGCCAGGAAGGGACACAAGACCTTCACCCACATGATCACCAATGTAGCTCTAATGGTCACTGGAGACTGCACCTCTGTGCACGATACTGGTAGGACTTCTACCATCTTTTGTTATGATTAACAAAAAGTCTTTCTGATTTTTAAAAACAATCGTGTAAAAAAAATGTCCTTTTTACCCCAATTGTAGGCTCAATAAGCCAATTTAGCCGGACATTTGGGTAATTAATATTCTGTCTATTCGACTTTTTGATTGCAATACCTGGCAACCCAAGTTAGGAGCAAAGTTTTTATTTTATTCGTCTTGTTTCTCTTCTCAGCTAACTACGTGGCCGTCACGCAGTACTGCTGCCAGGGTAACGGCGCTGTGGGCAACGTGACTGACGAGTGCATGCCGATCCCAGTGGCTGAAGACGACCTGTTCCTCAGGAATAGTGACGTCAGGTATGAGGTCAAACCAAAGGTTCAACGTGCTATCTGATTTTCCCTCATATAATGCAGTAATTTAAGCCAAAAAAAGATAATCATCATAGACAAAAGACTCTATTGGTGGTCCCGCACTAATCTTAGCTCCAGTGTGTGGGACCATCAATAGAGATATAAAACTAGTTCGTCCTAGGCCCATGAATTTAAAACCCATAGCCACGACATAAAGATGTTACATCAAGCGGCGCAGTATTTTTTCCTCTCCACAAAACTCGCCATTCTCTCTTGGGCCTTCAGGCTCCTCATTTTCATTACAACGCTGCTTCACAGAAAAAGAAAGGGCGCCGATTACGCCCACCAAGGAACTTTTTCACTGACCTTCAGAAACTTTCCTAATAGCGCCCAGATACAAGGTTCATTGCGCTTGTTTCCAGATGCTTGAACCTGACGAGAGCCATAACCTACCAGCGCCTGGGGTGCGTGCCAAAATCCTCGCCCGGTGAGAGGGTAAGTTTAATGGGTTTTTAGCCATTCAATCAGAAAGGAGCATAAGGGCTCCGAATCTCACAGCTTATATTAAATCACGGTGTCTTTCCGATTGCCCATCTTCAATTACAAAAGACCTCAGTATATTTGGGATTCTGCATAGAATTAATTTGTTAATATAAGATACATAAAATAACGAAATCATAGCGAAATATAACCAAAGGGTCGTGCTCCTGCAGTGGAGACTAAAAAGAACCTGATTATGATGATAAATGATACCTAAAGAAAGAAGAAAAGAAAGAAAAATGTTTATTAGCGACATTTGACATGTTACAGTTTACAATTATGTAGGTACATATAAGCTTAAATGTAACGCTAATCCGAACTCCACTCAGCATAAGTCAAGGCATTTTGCAACACCCCGACGCTGGTCTTCCGTGGACACCGGTCAATCGTGAAGTAACACTGCGCGCTGCGATGACATGCCGAACCGTGGACATATTATTATAACAAACAAGTATGGATTTAACTTAACTCGATGGTAAAAAATAATACAATATTAACTTATCATTACACCTATAATGATGATGATCCAATTTCTTTGCAGGTGAACTCCGTCGCACCCATGTTGGATCTGTCGGGGACGTACGGACAGGCCGAAGAGAACGTTATGAAATTCCGTGAGATGTCGGGGGGCAGACTGCGGGAGGAGGTGGAAGAGGGGAGGGTGTGGCCGCCATCGTATAAAGAGCCCATCACTCCTTGTTTCCTCAACCAGCCCCCCAACGAGACTAGGTGTCACGATTCAGGTCAGGTCCAATTATCAAGCTCATTATCAAAGATCTGATAGATTTTTACAAGTTCCTACACGTTCACCCCAATTAAAGCTCTGAATCAATTTTGATCAAATTTAAATGAGTCAAATTCGTAAGTATCCTATCCTTTTAAATTTATCGTTTTTTTTTTCAATTAATTTTATCAATTAAGGACAAATAAATAAAAAGAAATGGTGGACTTGAGAACACGTCTTTTTTTAAATTTTAATTAAAATATTGCCTTCTTCTTGGTCAGTAAAATTTGCGTATATTTGGTGTAACACAAATTTTAGATGTTTTGAATTAAATTGTTTTAGGATTTGTGGCGGCTCAGGTTCTGTTCGGCATTAACCTGATGTTCCTGCAGTTCTTCCGGTACCACAACCTGATTGCTCGGAGGCTGGAGGCCATGAACCCATGCTGGGATGATGAAAAGCTATTCTACACGGCCAGGGAAATCAACATCGCTGTCGCTAACCAAATGATTTACTACGAATGGGCTCCTCTTATCCTAGGTGAGTGTACAAAGATACTCAGTGTGGTTCCCCACTTGGAGGGTGACCATAACCTGCTGGCTTGGAGGCTGGAGGCCGTCAACTCCTGCTGGGATGCCGAATGACTGTTCTACATGGCCAGAGAAATCAATATCGCTGGAGCCAACCCAATCAAGCAGGTGCCATTCGCTGTTACTTCGGTCAAATAGTCTTATGGCTCTGGAGGCATAAGACTACACAGTAAGAGTCAGTGGTGGTAGGTAAGTGATGTAGCAGGGAGGTTTCATTAAGATTTTTGAAACGCTTTTGTTGTATTCCAAAAGAAAATGTTGTCTCTGTTTCTTTTAGAAGAAATGGTAGTCTTGACACAGAAGTTATCCTACGAACCTCGCATGAGGATATAATATATGTTAATCTTTAATTATTCTCAAAAATATAAGGGATAAAAACTAGATTCAGTGTTATTCTTGCAGCACGAAACCCTACTCACCCGTTACAGTACTAATATTGTTTTATTATGTCAATATAACAATACAAGTGGAGTTGAGTGACTGCTCTGCTTAGTTCTTTCCTCCAATTAGAGTAAAGTGAACGCACTGTCCTCTCTACTCTCTCGCGCAACCTTCTCAAAGGTATTACACACGAATTTTAAAAAAAACGCTTAGTGGAGTATCATCATTACATTTAAGAGCTGGGCTGTATACATTAAGTATTTTATTAGGAGTACGAGTTACGTCCGTGACACTTTTACTCTACTATAAAAATAGAAATTTAAGGTATAATATTTACCTATAAAGTAGTTACTCACCAATAAAAAATGTTAAAACTCTTTAAAAACAATTGTACCTATAACACACTGTTACATCTCTGTTTTCCAGGGTATGACTACTTGGTGAAGAGGAAGATCATATTCCCCGGCGCGCTGCACGTGGACGACTACGACCCCCACATGGAGCCGCGGGTCAGCATCGAGTACGTCACCTCCACGCGGTGGTTCCACGTGCTGCAGGAAGGACGAGGGAAGTGCGTCATTTGGCTTTAATATTACTACTTGTAAAATTATTTTATACTTTGGCCCTTGTTAATCTATCGTATGTATAGGTAAGTAGGTAGGTGTGTCAGAAACCAGGGAATTTCGAAAAACAATTGTTTTTAATTTTAACATACATAAATATTATCACGCCTCTTTCCCATAGGGGTAAGCAGAGACTATGGATATGGATACACTTGTTACGATCCTTACCTCTTTCGCTTCATCCACATTCATTTCTCTTTTCATGCTTGCTCACCGGTTTAAGAGTTTTAATTTTTTTTTTTTATAAATGTCTTTACGTCTTAGATCTAGTGTCTTCAATCGTTTTTAGACCATAATAGCCTTCATCATAAGAACTTAGTTATGTAGTCAACTTCTATACACGAAAAGCCGAAGTGCGATAGATTTAGCAATAGAGGAAATCACAGGGAGAGACGAGCATATATTAGCTTAAGAGACTGTATGCTTGTTGTCATTATTTTAAACGTTCATGCGATAAAGCATGCGCCCCATACCACTCGTCCGTGAGATAACCTGTGATTCCGGAAGAGACAATGCCTATATTTTTGTTGCAGTATGTACACCAAGGAAGGCAAGTTAAGGGGGATGATCCCGATGGTGGACCTGACTCTGAGGACGGGCGTGCTACCCCTCAACAATACTATCGAGGGCCTTACACAGGGTAGTTTTAGGCAGGCTTGTGGAGCGGGCGAGCACACCGTGGACCCCGATGTAAGAATTTTTATCCCCCATTTAAAAGAGCAAAAAACATAAATTTTATCGTTAGAAATTTGTATAGTTGGTAATTTTTATTACACTTGACACTTTTTATTGGACATTAGCCGAACAAATAATAAGTAGAAGAGAGAATGTCTTTATTCCTTGCGGTTTAGATAGAGCCTTATGTAATAAAACCTAAAAGCCACATTTAGCGTAGCAGGTTTTCAGAAATGGTAATCAAAATACACACTAGTGATGGGATTTTTACCATCTGCGCGGAAAGAGAAGCAGCTGGTGCATTTAAGTTTTTCTTTTCTCCCAGAACAGCATAAAAGTATATTCTCGTTCTTGTTCACAGATGGGCGAGAGGGTACTGTCCAGAGTCCAAAAAGCTTCAGACGTGGTTTCCTCCGACCTGATGAAGAGCAGGGACATCGGCCTGCCTCCCTACAACCATTACAGGAAACTATGCAAGCTGCCGGTCGCCAAGAGCTTCAAAGACTTGTATAAGTGGATAGAACGAGATGTAAGATTTTTGCGAATTCTTCTAAGAAGCAAGCTTTTTCAGAAATAACTTACAAATCACGATAGTCGCACTAAAATATAGTATAGCCAGAGTCACCAATCTATTTGACTCCAACGCTCCTTTAGTAGCTTGCTAAAACTGCAAATCAAGAAGTCTTCCAAACCTTGGTGATTTGATTGTTTGTTGGAAATAGATAAACTCAACAACTGTCGAACCTATTTCAAAAATTATTTTACACAAAGAAAATTACACTATCATCGGGTGACATACTTGTAGAATAGAAAGGGCAAAGTTCACAAGAAAAGGCTAGTTTTATAACCATTTAAATACTTCATTTTGCAGCAAGTTGACACGATAGCAACTCTGTATGAGACTGTGGATGACGTGGACGTGATGGCGGGGATCCTGTCGGAGAAGCCGATGGCGGGCGCACTGGCCGGCCCCACGCTGGGCTGCATCATGGCCGACCAGCTGCTGCGCTGGAGACGGGCCGACCGCTTCTGGTACGAGGGGGTGGTGCACCCCTACGCACACACTGCAGGTTGGTTCACGCATACCTTTTGAAATAAGTTGGTTACTATTTGCGACGGCTGGGTTAGCGACCAGTTCTGGCAGATCTTGATGATGGCCACCTTTGCCCTCTTAGCCGTCTGTGATAGACTTGTTTGGCGACCACCTTTGCTAGCCCACTTTTAGACCACACTGGCAACCACTGACACTAGTTCAGGTCAACACTGGTGTCAGATTTTAAATTCTGATCGGTGATTTTAAATAGAAGGTATTTTTTTCCTTTTTAGCGATGCTGAAAATATTAATCCCTCTCGGGATTCAGAATCCAAGAGTAATTTATTTAGGATTGTATATATTGGATTGGAAGTGAAATGATGAATTTTGGCCTTGCAGATCAGTTGAGGGCGATTCGCGATACTTCCTTAGCGCAGGTGCTATGTGAGACAGCGGACGGCGTGGACGCCATCCAGCCGAACCCATTCGTGCTGCCGGGCCCCGGGTAAGCAGAGAGAGAACCCATTAAAATGGCATTGGAACTTACTTAAAATACCTATTATAAATATACCTACTACTTAAAGGAACGCTTTAATTTTTCGGAATTTATTGCCACCCCAACGTTTTAAATGGGTTCTGCGAGTCGCCATTATTATTAAAAACGCTAAGAAAAAACTTCACGATCGCACTTTAAATTGTAAACAATAAAATAGCTTGAAGGGTTATCTAGAGCCTAGCAAAATAAAATCTGAAATAATAGCTCAGTTTTCTTTTAAATAATTTAATTCAAACTCTCCGATTCTTCGATATCGCGTCTCTTTACACCTTAACAATAAGCTCCCAACGAGTTTGTGGTGTCACACGACATCATTATTATTCCACGTGCAAGATAACTATCTAAGAATTTACCCTTGAACCTTGTTAAATAGAATTATTAGAAACAATTATTTAGCACAAGTATTCAGCACATGTGTACACGTGTAACCTCGATAGCCAAGATAATGACGAATTATGTCCTACTTAAGATCTGTTTAAAAGCAATGTTAATTCAATAATAAATAAGCAGTCAATAGTTAATCTTCGAACCTGCAACTAGTGAGTTCCACTTATAACAACCCCGCGTCCATCAACCCTCCATATGGCGACCCTAGCCAGTGCCGTGCCTCGTCGGTACTGGGGGCACGGATGTCAGTTCGCGTTTACCGCGCAAATTGAATAAATAAGTGCTTCCCTACAAGAAGAAAAAAAAATTCGGCGTACAAAAAACGTAACGTAAAATAAACTACGGAGAAACGGACGGAAACAAGAAGATTAAAGATAAATAAATATGAAAATATAAAATGTTTACGAAAATATGAATTATGAAGAAGGAAAATAAATGAAGAATAAAATATTACATAGTGGCGTAAAGAGTATGTCTATGAAGAAAGAAAATAATTTATCAAGAATTTATTCTGAGATTTTGAAAAAAGGAGATTTTGTTGTTCGAGCGGTGTCCAGGGTTAACTAATATGGGTGAACCGATTTTAGATTTAAGTAAGGAAAATTTCGATTTGAGCACTAAATTCTCTACAACCCTGCGCACCGATGTCTTACAAGGCGAGTAAGAAATTAATTATATACTTTTACTGTGTTACAGAAACGAAATTATCGACTGCAAATACTACAAGAAGATGAACCTGGAGCCGTGGCGCGACCCCAAATGTACTCCAGTGCACCAGAAAGAGGAATATCCGTCGCAGCCGAAATACGATAATAATTATTTTAATTGGTATTAATGAAACAGCAAAAATATAAAAAAATGTAGCACCCCCTACCGCCATTAGAGGAGCTAATATTTTTAATTTTCGCTCTTTCATTAATACCAGCCCATTATAAAGAATTTGATTTTAATCAAACGTCGTAAAGACCTATTGAATTTTAAGATTCAGAGTCAGAATAAAAAAATACATTTTCAACAATGGGGGACCGTTAAGCCTTCAACGTGTTAGGCATATGTCTTCTTTCTTATCTTTAATTTTATTTGATTTTAAATAAATATTTTACATACCTACTAATTACTAATATGTTTTTACCTTGGAGCAAATATTATAAAGGCACATAGAATATGCCAAACTCCTTGGATCATATGATCCAAGCCAAACTCGATATTTTTTTTTTCGAAAAAAGTTTTCTTGCTTAGTCAAATCTAAGCAAGAAAACTTCCATTTTTACATCTAAAGGGTATTTCTTAACCTTTCATTGAATGTAAGAGCTAATTTTGTTAATAATAGATGATGCTATTAACTGAATCTAAACATTGCGTCCAATTAAACCCTTTACTAGTAAATTGTTTTTGGTGAAACCCCAAACCCACTTGTTAGTTTGGATGTAATTAATTGTTAGAAAAGGATCGAAAGCAAACAAATCAATTATTTACGGCAAATACTATTGCTGCTGGGTTTAAGATTGAAATTTCTGTATTTTATTTTGGACAATAAAGAAACTTTTATATAGATTTTGTTTCATTGAAATTCACGACTACCCAAAAGTTCAGCATTATGTAACAGAATTAACTTTCTTTACTCTTAATTTCTAGCAGTAACAAATAACATTTCTTTCTTTTTACCCGACTGAGCCACCCAAAAGGAGGGTAATGTTTTTGGCGCATAGGTATGTATGTATACATACACGGTTACTTGTTGAGCAATCTCGTAGTACGTAGATAGGTACATGACAAACAATAACTGTTATGTATATGTATGTATACCTATATATGTATGTAGCCTAAACGGGTCGTTCAATTTTATGGGTTTTCATTAAATTCGTTTTCTTTTCCGAAGTGACATCAGCTATGTGACGTCAGACGTAAACTGTCAAAAAAGGCAGACGCGTTTTTCGTTTTTGAGATCCTGCAAACTGAGCCTGCAAATTACTGTTATTTTAAACTTGTAAAAAGTTCATGAAATGTTCTGCTGGCTCCAGACAGCGGCCTGTAATTACTATCTCTTTAGTTCACAGCTCGAACCTTAATCCTCCGGGGCCGGGGCCGAAATCGCAAATAAACGAGGGTCAGAGGCTCGAAATCTCTTTGACCACAGAGGCGTAAGTTGTGGCCACTGCGGCTTGCTCTCAGTTAAATTGGGTTTATCACGCCTTCAGCCCTTATTGATAAAAGGAAGATTAAGTCGTGAGAAAATTCTATTCCCATTCATGAATTTTTCGGTCATTTCTTTGATTTGAACAGTTTCCTATTATATATTTTCAAAGGGATGATCTAATGTTCCTAAGGAAAACACTTAACCATGTCACTAACGTTGAAAGTCAAACAACAGCGATTTAAGCGAAATACTTGTATCGCAAAAATAAGATTCCAAAAAATATTCTATTTCGATGACAATATGTGACAGATGTTATGTGTACAAACCCGGCCGAGTTACCACACTAGCGCAAATAAAAAACGGTCAAATTCAAACCGGATTTACAACTGAAAGGTTCCGTACTACCATATGATATTTAATTCCTAAAACAAAATCATGTTGCAAGTTTTGGGCCCACTTTGATTTTTAGTTATATTTTGTTTTTTTTGTTAAAGTGGCCACAACTACACACATTCTGTATAAATGCATGTCTCTACCTATAATAATTTTAAAAAACTTGCGACGGATTTATAGAGTTCTTGTCAGGAATTTAAGCGGACTACAGGGTGTTTGTTTTAGATTGTTTTGAATATTCATTCTAATGGACTTAATAATGTGAAATAGGTGTTATAAATGTCGATATTAAATAAAACAATGCGTGGAATAACTAAAATAGAGTCATGGTATAAATGTAGTGAGAATTACTTAGCGGGCTGGTGGTTGTCCGCCTTGCTGTGTCGTCAATGATTATACCAGTGGATTCGCAAAGATTTATCGCCAGGGGCTCCGTGAAAGCAACAAAATAAATTATACCATCATTTCGTTGATAAATCGCCAACTGGTGAAATAAATGAAGAATATTTATATAGAGAGAGGGACGAGCAGCAGAGGCTACTAAAGGGACCTGTTCTGTTAGCAACCTTGATATACGAAACATTAAAAATTTATCATGGCACCGGCTCGAGTTAGGTGAAATGGTGAAGGTCTCCGTTGAATTCGAAGATTAACGCCAAAATTCAGTAGTTATGAAGGCCTAAACAGCATATGACTTTATACTTCTCGCTTTTTGTACAATACTTTGTAATCAATTTCAATTAAATTTACATCGAAGTTCGAAGTCGGTTCTCTGACAATAAATTGAGATCAATTTATTGCTTTGAAAAAGCTTCAAAGTAAAATTTTGTTGCCCCCCAAGCCTGACCAATGAGAAATAGTCAAATGTCAACTGAAAATCTATTCTTAATTTCGGAGAACGGATCCTCGCGTATACTATTTATAAACATAACTGAATAAGTCCAAGAACAAAGAATCGTTTCATATTTTTCCGGACCATATTGTTAGTAAGCAATACTTCTTTAAACATAGAGAGATACGAATCTTTCTCAAGAGAATAAAGTTTGGGGGCCAAATCGCTGGGCTCAGGTCTCGTTTGGCCTCATAAAATGTTTCATAGGCTCAGACTTGTCCCTGTTCCCAGTGGACTGTAATAACTTTCAGTCTGCGTACGTTCAAATAAAGTTACTCCTCTTTTAGAAATTTTGCTTCATTGGTAGATTTTCGACGTATATAAAACATTTTCGCAATAAACTTTTTTTTGGCAAAATCATCTAACGTTATAGGTGTTCGCAATACATTTTATAAGATACATTTAGTTCAAGACAAAATCGATGGCAAAACAAGTAAAGGCAAGCAATAAAATATTAGGTGGCGCCAAATTCGATAAAAATACAGGATTTCCGGGCTTCGCGGTTTGCGTACAAGGGCCATCGCACAATCACCACAATCAGCCACAAGCCAGCCAAGGCGGCTACTGCCGGAACCTCTATGGCGGTAACAAAGATATAGTTCACACGACTGATGAGACAATAATGTCTATACTTTTTAGTCGTCAGTGTGGTTGATTCTATACATATACATATATACCACTAGTACATATATCTCCATGACATATACATAGATTAAGCTGCGTGTTGTTTCGGTCAAATCAGACTTAAAATGAATGTTACTAGCTCTGACTTTTACAGTTTTACTCCCGTATTTCAGTGAGTATTGCTGACAAGTTTCAGCCAATTCAGAAGGCCATCTTCAGAGCTAAATATACTTTATACATGCATGCAGGCTACTAAAGTAAGCATTACATTATATGCAGCACATAGATATAAGTGTATACGTATAGTTTCTCCGAGAAATCGAAGGGCCATGCAGCTTTCTTGTGATATACTTGAATCTTAAATATTTTGTCTAGAGAAAAGAAAGTTTCCGTCGTGCAACTAAAGATTCAAATTGGTGGCAATCTATCCAGAGGCGGCGACCGCTCACGATTTATTGAAAAAAGCATTTTCTACCGTGCCGCCAATACTGGCTTGAGCTATATGGAGGCACATTACAGCGGTAATGGATACGAAATGGTGGCAATGTATCTGCTGTACGGCGAGTGAAAATTGATCGGCGTTTCGAAGCGACTTATTGAAAGGGACATCACTCATTTCCCTCTCGTTGCGTAGAAAATGGGCCTTGGGGATAAGTGGTTCAATATTTTCAGCGAATTGACTCCGGTAATATGTAGTTACCCATTACCGGGTCCAGCTGGACATACTAAAGCAATTTAATGTGTCAAAGACTCTTTGGGTGATTTCGAGCTTTTGAATCACAGACTGCCGGTGTCACCCACCCCCTACCAATCGTGCTATTTACTAACTTGGATGACAAGTGTCGATGCCTAATCAATCTAGGATTTACTATTACAATGCGGTTTTTGTATTTCAAATAAAAAGTTCGAGTAAGCAAAACCCGCATTGTAACAGTAAATCCTAGATTGAAAGGCATCGACACCTGTCAACTTTAGTTAGTAAATAGGCAGGTAGGCCAAGATGAAACATCTAGTCTCAGGTTGACCTATTGGCCTTAGATGTGGACTTTTTATATGTGTATCCATAAATACTTACATGTAGTTTCGTTCAGTTTATAATTTTAATTTATGAGGCTAATTAACCGAACCGTTCAAAAGGCTAAACATTAGCTATCGTATTGTTATATGTATTCTTGAGCTTAGAATAAATGTTTTTTTAACATTTACTCTAAAATGTTGATTTATATCAAGCGTTCGTGTTTGTTTGGTTTGTAAAGTTTTATTACACTTTCGCAGAAAGAGCAGATATAAAACAGAAAAATAAATATACAGCGGCAGATTTATCTCTTGAAGGGATCCAGTCAACCGACAAGTGATTGAGAGGAATGTTATATATTTATGAATTTGCGTAACATTTCCATAAAATATTATCTGTGTTACAAACACGGTACATTTAAGAAGGTTTATTTGTAGGCTCTAAAAATATCTTACGAAACATATCTACATACTATTACGTCTTTTTCCCTTCCCTTGCCCTTAGACAGAGCCCAGGTCTATAAAATATATGGCCACGTTTAGCATTTTAGTGGGCTTGTAGGTGGAGAACGGAATCAAAATAGTGATGGGTTGCTAGCCGCATCGCCTATTGACATGATTTCTCACGCCTATTTTCATCAGCATCAGTTTTTACAATCTGCGCTGGAAGAGAAGCAACTGGCAAATTCTATTTTTTTTTCTTTTCTCCCAGACCAGCGTGGAAGTTACGAAATTCTTATTTATTATAATTTATAACAAAAGGGTGACATGTGGAAGTGAAGGTCGTACGGAATGAGACGAGACAAGAGATTTGTCTCGCGGACACGGCAGTTCCTCAGAATGCCTCACAGCAATCTTCATGATATAATAACGGGTGACGTATGGCCGGCCCCTCGCCCGGACCAAAGACAATATAATACTAACCCGGACTGACGGTGATGGCTCACTTGCTAAGCTGATCATGATAAGTGAAAAATAAGGCACTAAATGTTGGAATTGTAAATGAGATTAACAAACTAAAAAAGCAGAAACGTATTTTCAAACTATAAAGAAGGCGTTTTTCTGAGCGAGTTTTGATCGATTGTGTTATAGTCAATGTCGATACTAGAATATCCACATTGAAATTGACGGCCTGAGATCACGGAACCATAGTACCATAATTTAAGTTCCAATAAATCGCATTGTTTTGGGTTTGATCCCCGGCTAGGTCATGATGGAAAACAATATTTTTTCAGATTGACTTTGATCTTGGAAATTTGAATTAATAAGTACATATATTTTAAAATATAGTGCATATCGTTGAGTTAGTATGCTCAATAACTTCAAAACTTACTTCTGCCTACCTACTTTTTTAGAGTTCCTCACATTGACGCCAAACTCCGGCTCCGATGCAACTGTGAAAACTCTCAGATAATGATGAAGATAAAATTGAGCTTTATATAAATTCAAAACTTTTTAAAAACGTTGTTTTGGTTATCGTAGTTCGTAGCCACTTCTTAGCCGCTCAGTACGGCCGCTGTATTTATTTAAAGTTCGTAGATTCATCGTCGGGATATTTTTATAAAAAAATAGACCTCGTGAAAATGGGAATAAAAAAACTATATGGTGCCGCAATAGTAATATAAATATCAATCGCGACACCTTTTATTCTTTTAATATTAGATTTTTGCAATAATTTGTTGATTCCTACATCAGATAATACATTCATTCAGAGATCAGACAGCATTAGACGGTTAGCCTGTAGTCATTCTGCTTAAAAACCAGTAACTTCATCAAAAAACCTACAAGCGTTACAGCGAGAATACAACCGTTAAAACGCTTGGATGATGAAGATAGATGATATATTCATTCGTCAATCAAGTCAATTTTAAGAAAAATGGAAGGTAGGAATTTAAATCTATTGAATTTCAGAGCCATTCCCATGGGAACAAATCAGTAAATCGCAGACGGCCCTAACAGCGGCGTTGGCACCGGGATAACTACATTTGAGATCAAAGTCCGACAGGCGACTTCAAACCGCCCTCAGCAAATAACGGCATTTTGATTGTAACACTGTTTGTCATCCGATATCTCCGAGATTGGATCCCTCAAGCGTGGGAATCTCGCAAACACTCTTTAAAGGCTTGATATTCAAGGTGATATTTGTCAAACATTTATATTATATTATTACGTTCGGTCGCTCAATTTTATACGCAAAGAGTGTCATGAGCCATAATTTTATAAGTAAAATTAAATAAAGGTACGAAAAAAACCATCACTGAAAGCAGGTATCTATTCACGTAGAATGAAATTACACAAAAGAAAAATAAGTACCTACCTTTTGTGAAATGATATAATATATTCGAGCATTTCTTTTATTGCTTTCGCAAGCAATTCTATATCTCAAAAGTATTGTCAATGGCATACCAACGGGAGACATAAATCAAATTAAAATTTCTTAGCAACCCCTGACACAAAAAGCCAGAGAGACGATTTTTTTTTTTAATCTGTGCAAAAAGCCTTGTATCTTGTAAACAGCTAGACCAATTTCGCTTAAATAAAGTTAAGAATACCTTCGATTGAATTACCATTTCAAACAGAAATTTTTTACTAAATTCGTTAAGCTGTTTTCAGATGAAGGAACAAACGGACGCCTCAAACCTATAATACCACTTTTTGTATTGAAGATAAACAAATCACTGAATCGCCAGATAAGGGGTCCGGGATATAGGTACAGTCGCCTACAGAGAAATCTGACCCTCCTATCCTACGCACAGATTTTAAATTTAATGGGGGTCAGATTTCTCTGCGCCTGCAGAGACTGTACATTTAAGAATCAAAGTCCAGCGATGACTTTCAAACCGCTCTCTGTTTGACTCGCTGTTTGTGACGCGATATCTCCGGGATTGGATCCCTCAAGCGCGGAAAAACTCGCGAACTAAAAGACTTGACATTCAACGCGACGATTCCAGACTATTTACATTTCTGCTCGGCCGCGTTTGAATAAACAACTCTCTTGTCTTATAAAGACAGTCGTGACTTTTATTTTTAGCAGTTTTTTTCGTTTAGTCATAAAACCAGAGATAAAATGTGACTTAGGAAAAATTATATTATTGATGAAATAATAAAACCATATTCAAGCTGTCTGCGCCTTTGAATAATTTTGCAATAAGGAAAATTATGAAAAGTAGGTTTCATGTTTTTCCCTTTTATACTTAGATCTTAAGCTATCGCGAGAGTTCTCGTAAATCGCCAAAATAATATAAGTTATGCGTCAAAATTATCATTATTCTATTATTGGTGTCTTTTTACGACATATTTAAATATCAAGACCAAATATACAAACTCGCGTCTATAGTAACGTGATGTAGAATAATAGAATCTAAACCCTCACTGTCGACGGCTCACGATGTACATTATTCAATTTGCATTAGATATTCAACGTTTGTATTAAGGATGCTGACGTTATAACTGCCAATATTACCCAAATGTGATATATTTCGCGGCAGAAGCATGCGTTATTCATCAGCTAATTGAAAAGCAATTTCACGCGATTAAATATACGGCATATATTTACGGTACTTAACTGCGCCACATCCACAGAGCACATCGTATTAAAATGTTACATTATAAATATGCAGGCTTTAATGATGGGCGTTAATTACTCCTTTACGTAAAAATTATTCATAAAATTTTATGAAAATGTACTAACTAAAGGTTATACATTTGAACTACAATTTCAAGTTGATGAATTAGCCATTTCATGCAACCTTGTCTTTGTAATTTTTAAATAAAGTGGATAAAGTCGCATGAAAAGAATAGTGTACGACATAATTTGTAAAAATTGATTACAATATGCATGTCGTGGCTGAACTGTCAGAGCGCGCGTTCATTATGCGACTAAGTTAAAAACTATTTCACGCGATTAAACAGACATAACTACAAATTCATTTAGTAAGCTTCAAACAAATACAGAACACATGTATTCATACTAATCATGTCGTAGTTTTGAATGCTTAGACAAAGTTTCAAGTACAGGCTCCAAGTTATAACTCCCAGTATTTACTCAATATAATGTCGAGTGCGGGAGCGCGAAATTCATGCTCAATACAATAACCAACGTAATTGGAAATCAATTTCACGCGATTAAACATACGGCACTTAAGTGCACCACACCCACATAGCACATCGTATCAATATAATGTTTAATTATAAATATGCACACTTGAATGGATGTTATGAGGTGAGTGAGAATGTAATAAACATTCTTCATGTTAAAACTATTCATGAAATTTTATGAAAATGTCTAACCGATTATTCATTAAAATATCAGCTCGGCAATTTTAAGTTGATGAAATAACCTTTTCATGCCATTTTGTCCATGTAATTTACAAATTAAGTGGGTAAAAGACACACGAAAAGGATAGTGTACGACGTAATTTGTAGAAATTGTTAATAAAAAGTAACGCACATTCAATACACTACATAATGAATTTCACTTTTCTGGGCCGCAACAATTTAATGTTTTTGCCGTCGAAACGCTAAGAAGAAGAACAGACATGCATAACTAAAAAGTCATTTTATAATCTTCAAATACATATCATTCATACTTAATATATAGTAGTTTAGAATGCGTAGACAAAGTTTCAAGCACAGACTCCAAGTTATAACTCCCAATCACTACATATTATAAAACAAAGTCCTCTGCCGCGTCTGTCTGTCTGTCTGTCTGTTCGCGATAAACTCAAAAACTACTTCACGGATTTTCATACGGTTTTCACCAATAGATAGAGTGATTCACGAGGAAGGTTTTAAGGTATAATACATGCCCGGGCGCAGCCGGGTAGGGCTGCTAGTATTTACTAAATATAACGTGGAGTGCGGGAGCGCGAAATTCATGCTCAATAACCAACGTTAATGAAAATCAATTTCACGCAATTAACCATAGCTACATTACACAACTCCACATATATTTACACAACCACGGAGCACATTCAAATCACATTAGGGAAATTTATAGGCACGGGCTTAACGTAGGCATTATATTAATATAAAGTCTATATATATTTAGCCTGTACTGTATTTGTTGTTTGAATATTTTTGAGTTCATACATGGCCAGCTTCTTTTAGTCTACTGACTTAAGTCAACCGTGACCAATGGGTTAACATGCATTCAGCATGTCATACTTGCCAGGTACCGTATCCGGCATTGCTTTACACTGTGAGTTTAGCTGCTTGTTTCCCAGGTATGTGTGCATCCACCTTCGGAGATACAAACCTCTCAAATGGAATAAATTAAATTAACAGCCCTACATCTGAGACACAGCTTAGGTGATGCAAATTATCTGTGTAGCTAGTATGCAATTAACATAGGAACCCGACATAGATACATATTTGATTCACCTTTAAAGACTTTCCGTTGACGTCTCACTATATAACTAATGCAAATCTCGGGGCAACAAAATATTTTAGTAAGTCTGTTTCGTTTAACATATAGTTGAATTTTCATTAAATGCGTTTGCGGTGAATAACAAGTTATTTAATGTAATGGACGCTCGTCAAAATAAATCAGGGGCCACAAGCGGATGGCAACGGATTTTGGTTTTGATTCTGACCGTCACTCCTGTATACATACAAAATTAATGACGCTTTTATCCCTTACGGGGTAGACAGAACCTTAGGCCATAAGCAAAAGGCCACGATCAGCATATGGTGGGCGTGTAGGCGTATATAGGAATAATAAAGAAAAAAACCGGCCAAGTGCGTGTCGGGCCACGCGCAGTATAGGGTTCCGTAGTTGCGAATGACAACTTTGAGTTCACACTGTTTACACTCGCACCTCACAGTTTAACGACCAAAAACATCTAACAATAAAGATTGTATAAAATTTTACATTTTCCAGTACATTTTATAAGTTGGTTGCCTATAACTTTTTAGTTTGCACTTAGTACCCAGCTCTGATAGTTTTCCTTTCAACTTCAGTATATATACTACTGCTGTAATTTTTTTCACGTATCCATATATAACCGTTTAGCAGATAGAGGGGGGGGACACGTACCTCTAACAAAAGTTTTCACTTTAAAACCAAATATTTCGGAAACGGATCCCTAAATCGAAAAATGGTGTTCTCAACCTCACAATATTTTTCAAAAACCTTTTTAACGATACCCCACACGATGGGTAAGTAGAGAAAAAAAAATGACTCCCCCACTTTACTTGTATGGGAGCTACCCAAAAAAAAATTTTTTTTCAAGATTTTTTTCTACGACTTTTTTGCCATGATTAATATACATACTCATACAAAATTACAGCTTTCTAGTACTTATAGTCTCTGAGTAAAACCGCGGACGGACAGACAGACAGACAGACAGACAGACAGTCAGACAGACAGACAGACAGACAGACAGACAGACAGACAGACATGGCGAAACTATAAGGGTTCCTAGTTTACTACGGAACCCTAAAAATGCTTAGATTTCGCCCATTCCCTCCACCGGCTACGGTTAGCATCGTTTTTCTTTTTTTTCTTTTTTTTCTTTTCTCCCAGACCAGTTTGGAAGCATATAATGATACAGCTTTTGCTCGCAGCTTCACTCGCGTTAAATACAAATTGGACCCCCGTTTCACACCGTTAGTGAGAGATTTTTTTTAGCCAATGTATACGGCATAATAACTATCTGTGTGCCAAATCTCAGCGCAATCCGTTAAGTGGTTAGAGCTGTGTTGATAAATCAGTGAGTAACGGTTGCTATTTATATTATACAGAAGATTATTCCAGATGGGCTCGGCAATATTTCACGTTACAAAAATCAATTGCCCTCAAGACTCTCAGTTTACGTATACGTCTTAGGTTACGACTATGCAAATCTCGAGCTCAATAAAATATTTTATTAAGTCTGTTTTGTTTATCTTTTAGCCGAGTCCTCAGCTTAATCCGTCTGCAGAGGATATCAAATTCGAATACATGCGAGGCTCACTCTTGTTAATCAGGGTTCACTCTCAGATTGCATAGGGTGGTATTACAATTCAGTCCTGTCTTACAAGCTCTTTTCGTTGACATCGTGCGCGAGAAATAGGGATCATTCGAAACGCTAACCAATTATGTTTTATGAGAGATTTGGACGTGGGACATGTGCAAGCGACCCAAATGATGAATAAATGTCAACTGGCTTCCGCTCAATCATTGCAATACCTGACAAGGTGCGATGCATGAAACGGGTATGTCGTTCTATTTAAGGAGCCTTTTCTCATAGACCGAGCGATATATAGTCTATATTTTTTATAGGTATTATATAAGGCGACAAATATAATGTCGGTGGCTGAATAACAATTGCCAGTGGTTCCACTGTTACCCAGCGGTAATGGGTTTTTGGCAGCCTCGCAATAACAAACTGTCTGCATGGCTCGTCATATTATCTCTATGAAGATTGATGACGTGTTTTTCAGAGCGCAGCGGCGCGCGATGCATGAAATGGGTAGGTATGTCGTTTTATAAGGATCCTATACTGATACCGAAAAATCTTTCGTCAGTCTCGCTGTGCGACTTGTAGAGGAGGCTTCTCCTCCTCAACCGATTCTCGAGAAATTTTGTGAGTAGGAAGATTTTATTATGTGTGTTTGAAGGAGCCTGCGAATTGCAATCGGTAAACGTAGGCAAAGATACATACAATGATACGGTTTTTTTGCGGTTTTATTAAAATAATATAAGCATACAAATATCGCTAAGGATTACAAGACCCGCCAATCTGACCTAGCTAGTGTAATACCTTACTAATGCAGCTAAACCTATGGTAAAAATAATAGGCCAAAGTCAATCAAATTAAGTACCTATATCAAAACATACATATCAGCTGTGTCAGTGGCAAAGTTCTGGTCAACACAAATATAATTCGCCCGAGTCGACACGCTAAGAAGAAAACATCCAAAACCAAAAAAAAGTACTTACTGCCATTTTCTTTCATATTATTAATACCTTATCCGGGTTGTTTGTTTGATCGTAGTATAATTTCGCCAGCGAGTATAAAGGTACACACACATCACGTGACCCCGCATCGCAAACACATCCATCAGGATTGAATATCATTATCTTTTATTTTATGCTCGTAGGCCTCTAAGAAACATGGACGAGTTGCCACAGGTTAACCAAAGAATAAAAATTATTTTTACATAATATTATCATAACAATTTAAAGAGTACAATGACAAAAACCACGACGTCTTGAGAGGATTTGGGGCGTCTGTCCGATCCTCGAAGAAGCAACTCGGCGCTCGACGTGAAACTAAGTTTTCCTACAGGAAAAATGCTGAAATTCGCAAAAAAAAATGTCATTTCCATACATAAGCGTTCAGTGCAATTTGTATGAAATGATCGATTTTTTTTCGAATTCTTGAATTAGTCCAGCATTAGTCCCATACGAAAAGTTGTTCATATTTACAGGATGAGTCACATCTTTAAGGATCGGACAGGGTTTTACTAGCATATTGTATAATTAATCTGACATTTTGTTTGTTATTATACTCAATCACTCAAAAACGGCTTAAAAATGTACGCCGTTTGCGAACTAGGCTTCGGGGCACGACAGAAGGTGAGGCATGGATTGGCACGGGCACCGGCACACAAATTGTTAGTAGTAAAAAAGTCATTATATTTAGTCTAGTACAAGAATAATAAGTCCATGTTTCCGTTCGTTCGAGCTCAAGGTCGTTTCATCTAGGCTCGATTTCCCGCCATTATTATCTTTCAAGACCAGTCTTCAGGGTTTCAGGATATTCTCAGAGGAATATCCTCGGAATATTATTTTATGGTTGATTGACAGGATATAGTCAAAGGTTGATTGATACCTGTGATTAATACTAAGATTTTATACGTAATTTTTCTTCTTATTTTATTTTATTTTATTTTATTTATTAAGGTACACCAACAGTGATTACATGGGCCATTCATAATAACAACTTAATCAAGTTTTAATGTAAGCTCCAATTACAATAATTACAATTACATAGTATCAATTTTTCGGTGCTTTTAAACAGAAGCTGTATTATCATTAAATATAATTCAGTGCCCCATTTCTTCTCTAATTTTGAATGACAGAACGTAGAATTATTAATTAAAATATTTTAATATAATATGTAGAAATAATATAGGTGTTATGTGAATGTAGTAAAACAGCCTCCGTGGTCAAGTGGTTAAGGCGTTTGCCTGTTGACCCGGGGTGGTGGTTCGATTGCAGGTATGAATTACCTGATTGTCTGATAATAAAGATGAATCCGTGCTTCGGAAGGCACGTTAAGCCGTTAGTCCCGGCTGCCATCTGGTAGTCGTAAAAGGAAGGAGGTGGTTCCGAAGAACTCTGACACCGGGGTGTGCATGGTTGACTGACCGTGTCACCTACACGAAATGATGAGTAAATTAATTCAAATTTTAACATGCAAATAATACCTCGCGGGAGAACATCACTTATAAAAGCGAATGAACTTATTTAAACGCTAAGTAAGGTTTTTTATTAAAAAAAAACCTGGCCGTATTTTAATGATGGAATCAGAATCTCTTACCGAATATAGTAAGAAAAAACAAAGTGTAAATTAAATAATTTGTACTTTCCTTAGAAAATTGACTAGATAATGGATAAATTATATGAAGACCTATATTTCTTTGCTTTTAACAACTTTGCCCTTGCGTCTTTATTCTATTATAATGGTTTTTCAGAATTAACCTGAGTCGGTTGTAGAGCAATAATTTGTGAGTTTATGTGTTGCGACGGGAAGTCATCCGACCGCATACGTTAACCCAGGCGCATACGTTATTATGCCAAGGCCATTCAGAAAAGAAAAATACTGTCTTGATACTTTCCAAAAGGTGTATTTATTCGGCCGGATTGATTTGTTGGTTTTTCTGTTGCCGGGAGTTGCTTCAGGCGCCTACTCCGAATGTAATGATGATAAATTATACCACAGCTACTCAGAATGAAATCAGGATGAAGCACACACAGGTCTAAAGCTACCAAAGGGTATATTTGCTCAATCGATGTGAAATCCCGCAGTGATGATTGGTGTTTGCGTTGCGGGGAGCCTTAGAAAATACATTATGTATACCACTGTTATTCTGGAATTCAAAAAGTATGTGGGGTATAAATATTAAACTGTGTTTGTTTTGTAAAGCACATAGGAAAAGGAAAATTTACTCAGTCGTTTGAGGGGCAATGATTTGTTGGTGTAGCGAAACAGCAGCCTGCGTTTGCATAGGCGCTTACTCAAAACGTAATGATAATAAATTATACCTCAGCTATACAAGAAATCAAAATAATTTTAGCGAATAAACTTAAAAATTGTGTAACATACCTTCCACGATGTAAAATCAACTACATCTTACAGGTGGCCATGTGGACCTAGTTATGGTAAATGGAGAAATGCAATAACCAAAATCATTGTTTTCCCTTTTGTGATCGATGATTTACCATTTGCGCGAAAGGAGATTGTACTCTGTTATATTATAGTTTTTTTTTTTTTTCACTTATCGAATAATAACTACATACAGAGTTCATTTGTTTCTTTGTTTTGCATTCTAAGCTTCTCATTACTCAATAAACCATCATGAAATGAGATATGTTTTGACTACATTTATTCAGCACATTTACCTAGGTCCTATATTATGTGGTACATGAGGGACATACATTTTATACGTAGGTAACATATAATATAAATTTTAAAAAGAACAAGCTTTTGCCGAGGCTCCACTTACGTGAATTTAAATACCTCGAAAAGAATAAAAGATTACCGGTAAAAAGTGACGAAAGCGTAAAGAGGTAACAGACAAACAGACAGAAAGTGTTACTTTCATATCTATAATATCATTATAGTCAATACTATATGGCTACAATTTGCGTGAAAACGGCAAAGGATAGCATGGGTCATAGCATGCACGTTCCTCATACAAATAAATAATTACACTCGCGTGAGCCTATCTCCGCCGGATCTCAACAGATTACGGGTTTCCGTGATTGTTATTACGAGAAATAACATAATAGTATCTCATCTAATAACTTGAGGCGCCTCAGAAATGTAATACGAGGTAATTCAACGATAGTTACGACCTATATTGCTATCAGATTTCAAAATACATACCTTCACCAAAGACAATATAATATCATTGTCTTTGCCTTCACTTACAAAAAAACTGGCCAATTTCGAGTTGGAATCACACGGTCAGATTAGGAGTACACAGCGTAGCGAGTATACAACGTAATGTTAAACCTCTGAGTTAACATACATACTATCACGTCTTTCTCTCTTGCGGGGTAGACAGAGCCCAGGTCTGTAAAACCTTAAGGCCACCTTTAGCATGTTGGTGGGCTTGTAAGTGAGAACGGAATCAAAATAGTGATGGGTTGCTAGCCGCATCGCCTATTGACATGATTTCTGATGCCCATTACTAGATCAGCTTTTACGATCTGCGCGGGAAAAGAAGCAGCTGGTACATTCTACTTTTTTTTCTTTTCTCTCAGACCAGCATGGAAATTAAAACTTGGAGCTAAGTATATTGAAACTCTGCTGCTGAGACTGTTATGAGTTAATGTTTTTTGTTCTCTTGACTTTTTTCTTGCATATTTGTATTACATTAGGGGGAAACAGAGTTTCACATAAACAAGCTATAACAATAAACATTCATTTAATAATCGCTGCTGCGTCAAAGCGATCCCTTTTGACCACTCTCTCTTGACATCCGACTATCAATCGGCACCAAGCTTTGTTCTCGGGTGAGTGATGATGGCGAGCGTCGCTGTTCGGGACAAACGGCGATTTGTTCGTGCGTATCAGGGTTGAAGACAAACACACACATTAATTACCGCCGGACAACATTGCGGATTTTGGGCATTATCCTCTGACTGACGACACTTTGACGCGAGTGCGTGAAGTGTTTTTCGTTTTTCGTGTGTGTAAGTGGCCAACGCTGGTGTCACATTACCCAGTGAAGTGCTGAAATACGTCGTATCGAATACTTTATGCAAAATACAATCATCATCATTTCGTGTAGGTGACACAGTCAATCAACCATGCACACCCTGGTGTCAGAGTTCGTCGGAATCGCCTCTCGGCCTCTGACGTGGTTCCCTTAACAACTACTAGATGGCAGCCGGGACCAACGGCAAAATACAATAATGATTGTATTTGTGGCCAAAGTATTAGCCTTTAATTAAACCGGCCAAGTGCGTGTTAAAAGTGCAGTGTTTGGTTCCATAATTGCATGTCATTTTATAAGTTGATCGACTATAATTCTCTGACTTGAAACTGTACGTAAGTACATAGCTTTGATAGTTTTCCCTCTGCTCTTAAGCATATTCAACTTTTTGACATGCCGCTTTCATTTATTTAGAAATTCTGACTTTAAAGTAGGTACTAAGCCTAAAAGCTAATCCAAGTATAATGTCCGAGCTCTCTGCGAAATGAAAGCGAGACAAAATCAACGCGGTTTAAGTGTTTAATCCGAGGGGCTGAGTGATACCATCCAATTGCCAGGCTCGCTTCGCCGGATAACATAAAGAGAGTACAGATGAAGGGTTTGTTAGCACAAATTGAAGCTGTTCTTAATTCCCAACTTATTTACAGATCCTAATGACCCCTCTACCCCTTTGCCCTTTCAATTTTATGATTGGCCGGCGGCTCACAGCGCCCGCCAGACCTGATATTTCTCCTGAAAACGCACAAACAAGTGAGCTTTGACAATACACTCAAAAAAGTTATATCACTTACGATCACGAACATCGTAATGGCTCTTGAGTTCGAATATTTTGTTAACGGTCGAAATATAATACGTAAAACATACTCGTAGTACGTTTAGACTAGTAGTCTTGTAAAAAACACACACACAATAATGTATTTTTAATCATCTAACGTATAAAGTACCTTCACAGTTAGTCTAACTCCGCTAACTGCTGTGAAGCGCCAGAATTGTAACCGAATGGTCCTTCTGTACTTCAGTATTGTGTGGCTAGAGGCAACGAATGGACTGCGGGTGGTAGCAGGTGGCGGCCGGTCGTTCTGTAGATACGTAGCTATAATTCTAATTAGATACTGTGGTCCATTACAATTGGATTGGGATCTAGTGAATAATATAAAATTTAATAAAAATAAGCATTGTCAGTGTCAAAAAAATAAAACATGTCTATAAAACATCGCAGAGAAACCTGCTTTCAAATAATAAAAAAACCGCAAGACAGATCTGTATATTTAACCGCATCGAAATCGATGCACTCCGATGCACCCATTTAAGAGCTACGGTGTGACTCAGACAGACACACGCACAGAGCGGTCAAATTCATAACACCCTTCTTTTTGCGTGGAAGGTTAAATATTAAGAAACTAATAAATCTGGAAGGAAGAGAAACCATAAATATTCTAGCCTGTTTTTCCAGAATACATTATTTTAATCAAAGATATTTTGACTGTTTTAATAAACGTCGTATATCTTACAAATTGTAAGTTAAATGGGTACTAATAAGCCTTGCCACGCCTATTTACCTCAAGTTCTAACGAAACAAGTTACGCGATTTTTATAATGTCGTCAGTTCATTTGATATCATTATTTGACACAGGAAACTAGCCTATTCATGATAAATACGAAAGAATAAAAGTTCGCAGTCGTCATACAATAAAATGTAAAGTTGGGAGAATCTGAAGTATTAACATACTCGTAATAACGTGTGACATCCATACTTTGCGTTTATGGCCATCGTCGCTCAATCGCAGTCGGAGAGTCAGACGAGATGAACTGCTGAGTTTACTGCAGGTATCCTGGATGAACGTCACCTGGAAAAGTTTTAATAAACGCTGGAGTTATCACCTCGTAAGTCATGTCGTTGTCACGTGTAGGAAAATATTCGCTATGAAATGTTTTCTGTTTGTTTTTGTGGCCAAGTCTGGTGTCAGATTTTTCAACCTACCTAAATAAATATAATTATCATAATGATTAGAGAACCTAAAAATCTCTCATCTCTCAGAAATCTCAATAATGCAAGTTATTTTTTCGGGCAGTAAGCATATCCTGTTGTTATTACCGAAAAAACTTATCCGTAAGTACATGAAATAGATTACTTATATTAAGGTATTTTGTCCGCATTAGCACTTAATATCTCAACAAATAACTTTAGGAAAATCAAAACGATTGTTGTTTTATAAAGAACTCGTTCCACGCGCCAGTTATTTACAGCAAATAGCTATGGTTTGAAGCTCAATTATGAACAGCGGCGGACGCTACATGTGTTTCCGGTTTTTCAGTTACGCTGGGTATGTGGTTAATCCAAGCATTCCATTTTAATTAATAAACGTCGGGCAGCTACACGTTTCCTTTTATTTACTTAATTTATCTCTATTTCTGTATCGTACAAAAAAATAAAAATCTACAAATTAAATCTGCACATAACACGTAACATTTGATATGTCAAAACAAACTATTAATAAATTATGAACAAACAAAGTTTTCGCGAGAAAGAGAAACGTAACGCAGCCGTAAAGACGCTACCAGATCACATTACAACATGAAGTGTTGTCAAAACAGCGGACCCCGGGCCCTAATGTGCCACAGTTTAGGATGCAACTCACTTCAGACAATAGCTGGTCTATAGTCACGAAGTAGCGTTGCGATAAAGCTAAATCTGGATCGGATTAACACATTAACAACGTACTGCGTTACAACCTGACACTATGTTTAAGTGCAGTTACAAACAAGACACACTATCGTAGTCGGAAAGCTTTGTTCAGCAACGGGCTAATATTTGCTCAATCAGGAGCAATTTGCCGCTTAGTGACGTCGCAGCTAACATGTTTGCTGCAGGCTAACGAAGGGTGACAGTGTGACGGCAGGAACTTTAGCATTTAAAGATATATAACGACAGCTACCAGCGATATCCGCAATGCTTCGTCCAGTTACATTAATGGTATTAAGCGTACAACACTGAACTCTGGCTCAATATACACGGTGAAATATTCAACGGTTTGGACTTTTAGGGGTAATTCAGCCATTACCACTAGATCTTTTTTTTGTCTCCACTGCAGGCTAATGTATGGCTCTAGTAGTAAGACCCTGTCTGTACTACTAGAGCTATACAATATCCAGAGCAGTCAGAGGATTTGGCCTACACGCTCAACGCTGGCCAGACGGGTTGGAGAGGTCTCTTTGATTTTCATAAGGTTTGTTTCCTAAGTCGCCTTCTACGACGTCGCTTACTACGGGAATACTTGGAATGGTCCTATTTTACTTTTTAGGGAACCACACAGCGAGCATGTTTAGAGAACGTCAAAGCAGCTACCGTTATTCAATGCTGTGATAGAGTTATGAAAAAAAAAATAAGGCAAGGAAGGTGATGGAGAACACAAATAATAATTTTAGCTATTGTTTGTTCAATAAATTAGTTTAAAAATAATGTAGTGAACTGTTTAATTTTGTGATAATAATGCTTATTGATAACAATCCCATTTTAATGATCGGCTAAAGTCGATACGCGAAAAAATCTCGGCAAAACCTACAATGAACGGTTTGTAGTTACTGTAGGTAGTGGATCCATGGCCGAAACGCCCTCTAAACGTTAGTCATCGACAATATTGGTCCAAATGGCATGACACATTGTGTAGAGCGTTAGAACAGAAAATGATCTCTGACATAATATAAATTAGTCTATAACATGTAAAGTCTATTACTGTCTTGAACATTGACGTAATTGAAATTAGACTGGCGTTCATGAATAATTCATTATTGAATTTACATTGTATTACACGCATGCCCGTGTTACAGGTTGAAATATGTAATTTAGAAAATTGATATCTCAAAAATCCTTATATCATGCTGCTCATTAAATCTCGCTAAATTTATTACATGCGTACGTAATAAATTTAAGAGATTTAATTGGATTAGCTAAGATTATAAGTAAGCTCGCCCAAAGATATTAAAAGCTGTAGATGAAACAATTGTTTTATATTCCACAATGTTCTAACACTTCTAGAATATAGTATAGTAGTTTTATATCACACACATAGCGCGAAGAACCGATGGCCGATGGAGCAGAAAGGTTTTTGAAAGGCGACCACGTACCGGCAAGCGCAGCGTTGGACACCCACCGACCAGGTGGTCGGACAACCTAATAAAGGTCGCGGTAAGGCGCTGGATGCAGGCCGCTTCCAACCGGTCGTATTGGAAATCCTTGGGGGAGGCCTATGTCCAGCAGTGGACTTCCTGTGGCTGAGATGATGATATGATATCACACAAAATTCTAACACTTGTAGAATTATATACCTTAAAAATCCTTCGCGTCGTCCTCATAAATTCGGTTATTTAAAGCTCTTGCGTTGACGCTGCTCAATAAATCTCCATTTTTATTACGTGTGTCAATTACAAATGCAAAAATTTCTCAAGTGGACAGTTCAGTTTCTCACGTGGACAGCTCAGTTTCTCAGTGGAAATTTCACATTAGACTCCGCCGCAGCATCTTCATCTCCATGGCACGCAGTAAAAAAAGTAAAAGTAAGGTCCCTTAAACTGATGAATGAATACTTACCTTTCCACCACACGGCAATAACGAACGTATTACACAGAGTGATATTACCGAAACAAAATTGAAATGCAGACATTTGAAATAATTTGAAGATCCCGCTGTCACGCTGTGGCACGCACGCTATTGACGTGGAAAAGTCCCTGAAAATGTCTATTTTCTGAATAAATCTTTGAATAGCTGCTCATTAAACCACATAATTTATTACGGCATGTATTTGGTTGGGTAAAGATAAGGAGTAGATTCGGCCACAGATAGGTATACTCGTAAAAGCTGGTGAAAATATGTCTTACGCGCAATGCAGACGAGGGACAGTGGCGGACAAAAAGTCCACGGCGTGCTCTTATTATACCTTTGCCGTTTGGTTCCCGGCAGAGTAGAATTGGACCACTCCAAGTCTTCCCGTGGGTGCCGTAGAAGGCGATTTAGGAAACACAAGCTGAACAAACTTATAAACATCAAAGAGACTCTCTAACCCATCTGGAGAGCAGCGTGGAAAGCCAGCGTGGAGAGTGTAGGCCAAATCCCCTGACTGCTCTGGCAGATCTGGTTATATGGCTCTGGTGAGAGAGGGTCATGCTCCTGCAGTGGGAAACAAAAAAAAGACCTGATGATAATGATGATAAGGTTGCACTTAATTCTTAGAGTGGACTTTTTGTGCGCCATTGTACATCGTCTGTGTCGCGACTTAACGTGACCCAGTATTGTAATCCTTGAAGAAAATCGTATCATATCGAAAATATATCAAAAATCCTCCCCGCCGTGGTGACTTAAATGATTTAAGGCTCTGGCTGTCATGGCTCATTAAATCTCCTAATTTATTACGGCATGTGTTTGGCTCGGCTAAGATTACCAGTAAACTCGACCAAAGATATAAAACCAGAACATGGAACAAAATTTCTTTTAAAATAGAAATAATTATATTTTTCCTTAATCTAGGAATTGAATGGCAAATATTACTTGTATCAATATTATTGACACGAATTTCTTAAAGATTATCTCGCTTGCTAAAAATTGTTTCTATCTATCTATCTATCAGACAGGGACGTCCACTGCTGGACATAGGCCTCCCCCATAGATCGCCACAAATTGCGGTCTTGTGCATGCTGAGTCCACCGATTCCCGGCGACCTTGATGAGGTCGTCCGTCCACCTGGTCGGGGGTCGTCCCACGCTGCGCTTACCTGTTCGTGGCCGCCACTCTAAGACTTTAGTGCCCCAACGGCCATCCGTCCTTCGGGCTATATGTCCGGCCCATTGCCACTTCAAACGCGCAACCCTGCGAGCTATGTCTGTTACCTTGGTTCTTCTGCGGATGTCCTCATTTCTGATTCTATCGCGCAGTGAAACTCCCAGCATAGCTCGCTCCATTGCGCGTTGAGCAATTCGGCGCCTTCTAATGAGTCCCATTGTGAACGACCACGTTTCAGATCCATATGTCATCACTGGCAACACGCACTGTTCGAAGACTTTTGTCTTCAGGCACTGAGGAATATTGGACGAGAAGATGCGACGCAGTTTCCCGAACGCTGCCCAGCCAAGTTGGATTCGACGATTGACTTCCTTCTCGAAGTTGGACCTACCTAATTGAACTGTATGTCCCAAGTATACATATTCGTCGACAACTTCGAGTGCAGAGCTTCCAACGACTACTGGGTAAGGTGCGACATGGAAAAAATTGCAAAAAAAATTGTTTAAGACGCACTGATTATTATCTAGACACGCGGCAGCGTGTCAAGCCAAAGTTCAAGCAAAGGAACTGGCTAACCAGCGCCAAGTGTAATATTACACGAACCACTTAGTGCCACTTTTGAGCCTTCTATAACTCAAAACCTCTTTAACGTACACACATAAAACTACGTGTGTTTAATTATGTCTACCTAAACCTAACCTACTTCCAGATGACCTAGAAAGATGAAATTTGGAATCCAGCTCGGTTATTGTGTGTAAGCGTAGGAAAAAATCTAAAAATAAAAAAAGTTAAAAAATAGGGGGCCCAATACAATTTTTTTTTTAAATTTTAACATTGGTACCGTTACAACGTTTAAGCAGATATTTGTAACTATCCAAATATATGTATTATTTTATTTGCTATATAACAAAAAAATAAAAATAAAGTTAAGTCAAAAAATAAGTGGTTTCCCCATACAAAAAAACTTGTAATGTGAACAACGATAGTCCCGCCCCTCGCTCATAGATGGCGCTTCGGGTCACAAAACAGATACAACACCGATTGAATCAAGGTTTCCGCGGCCGCCCCTAGATGGCACTAATCTGTTTGGTGGAGTCCTACAAGCCAGCCTGGCGCTATCGTAGTTTTTTCAAAGGATACGACCTCGGGCCTGTATAATTGAAATGTTACACACCGTCCGACCCCGTCGCACTCGCCACTAGAATAGAGTGAGTAGAGTAGGACCAGCTCCGTTTACTGGTGACCGCCCGATGGTCCCGGGTGACTTGCACCCAGGATAGATCCTTCGGAACAGCAGCTTTCGGCCCATACGGCAAAACATGAAAGTTGCGTCAATTCTAACCTACTTTGAGATCTCAATTTTTTTTAAAATAACTGCAATTGTTATAGCTATCCAATAAAGCAAAGAAATAGAGTTTAATACTTGTACATAATGTTATTTTGTTCCTATAAATACATATTTGGATTTTGCATAGAACTTTGCACTCATTTAGATCTCCATCCTTTTTGCGGCGAAGCCCACAGCCAAGCATAATTTTTGTATCGAACTTGGCTCTCCTTTTTACATTTATGTTTTTGGTGGGATCTTAATTACTTTGAATAATCTCTATATTTTGTACATACTCTCTTTGAGCGCTATTACAATGTTACAAAACAAATCTCAATAACAATGACACGTGGATTATTATTTTCACAAAATATAAAAATTTGACTTCCTTTTTGATAGCTTACTTCCGCCAAATTGATTTTTTTTTGTCGACATTAAAATTAAATGGCATCTCATAATTCAAAATCGGTCAAGCCGTTTAGGCTTAGCGGACGTTCAGGTTATATTCACTTAGGTATTTCACTAGAGTACGTTCGTTTGATTTATGTGATGGTGGTTGAACTAAAATCTAGAGTACTAATTTAAGATTTATCTGTATCAAAAGTCCTTTCTAATATCTGTATAAGCTTGACAGAGTTAATGAAAAGCTTACAGTACCCGCGACCTCTCGAGATCGGTTTATAACGCGTCATAAATCACACAGGCTGTTTGAACACGTTTGTGACGTCAACAACGCGAGCCTTTACGACCGGCGTAAGTTCAAATTATATTACTTATTTAACTAAGGTGCGTGTTTGATTTATTGATTTAATTTTAATGTAATGATGGTGGCTAAGAAGGAAATAAAGATAAAATATACCAGATAGGTCGAAGGAGTGGGCAAAAATGGAGGACTTATAACCATAGGCAAAGCGGTTAGTAACTCGCCTTTATGTTATTTTTCTGTATTCCATCTACACGTCCACAAGCCACTATATGTGTGCCCTTAAAGCCCAAGGCTCTGTCTGCCCTGTGTATGCATGAGATAAATAAAAAAGAGTCAATTCAATTAACTTTGAAAAAGCGCACTACAAGTTCTTAGTACTAGTACGATATCCATCGGTACCCATCGGATACAAATAATCATAGTCTATTAACTTTCCTAAATACAAAAAGTGTATCCTAATAGGTACCCAAATAAATAATGAGAAATACGAGAAACGGTTCAGTTCGTCGTTTTTTTAATACCTACATAAGAAATATCACAGGAAACAGGAAAAAATACTGCGTTTAAGTATTATATTATTCTGGTAAGGCGTACGGAGAAAATATTAATAAGCCTCTTATACCTATTGACAAGAAATGAGGCCTTTTATGTTGGTTTTGCAGGATTGTTGTTGGAAATATTCCTAATTTAGAATGAGCGCTGTCAACGTTTGATGTTAAACATGAACGATTTCACTCGCACATTTTAGTAGGAAATGTCAAAATGCTAGCAGCTTAATTCGAAGGCTATCTCCAGGAGACGTTAGTTAACGGCATTTCCTCATGCACTTAAGACCTCCTCCGTACAAATGTGTTTAGCCACTCGGACAATTTGCAATCAAATGGCGATCTATTTCGGTTATCATTGAAAAAAATGCTTATATGCCCATCGGCTGAGTGATCGTTTCAAGTAGAAGTTGACTTTTAACATCCGCTAGAATATACACATCACTAGACCACATTTGGCTGTAATGATGACGTTTCGCCGGTAAATTTGACGCCCGGCGCCGCAGTCAACCTTATAACAGTCATCAACACATATCTAGTACGAGCAATATTGTCTAGGACTATTGCTCATAAGGTCACGTACGTGTAAAGTCAACGGACGCATACATTCGGGGAAAACGTGTAGGAATGCGGGTATTTTAATGAAAAACTGAAATGCTGCGGGTGTCTGTGAGGTGGCGAAGGGCTTTTGGCGTTGCGTCAATCAAGATTAGCTTATTGCAGTCTCCTTAACGAACTAATGTCTCTCATGATGTCGGGGCACTTAGTATATTAATCATAATAAATAAGTGTACGTACTCCTGTAGTACTCCTGTAGTGGATTAAACTAACTCATTTGATGTTACATACAGTCGTGTGAATACTACTCTAAATGAAGCATTTTATTTTAAAAAGCCTTCTGAAATGGCTAAACTTTATTTTAACAAAAACAAATTAATGAAGCATTCGTTTTTTTCAAACAAGTTGCTTCAAGTAAAATAGAGCTACAGTTCCATCTCAAACAGCCGACGGAACTCGGAATAAATCCAACTTACCCGTTGCAATAACGTTAAACAATGCATCGAAATGCATGCAATTTTAAAATATTTAAAATATATCTTTGTTAAAGGCCAAACCAACTGAGTTTCGTTCATCGTTTCTTCTCTGCAGCGGTCGGTTTCAAAATGCCAGTTGTCTGTAGCTTTAAACATTAAATTCTGTGAGTGAAAAGGTGCCTGGAAATGCCTATATTCTAAATAAATGCTTTGACTTTGACAATTAGCAACGGCAAATAAATATCGCCAACCTGCAGTTTAGTAAACTCAGTTAGGAAATGCGCCGCTGAGAGCTTTCTCGGTCGGAAAAGCTTGCTCACTCGATTTAAGTCGATCGGGAAAGTAGTTGATTTTGAGCTTCATCGAAGTTTAGTTGCAGTTTACTTTAGTTTTCTTAGCTTCATTTTCTTCTAGAATCTGTACTAATATTATAAAGCTGAAGAGTTTGTTTGTTTGGTTGAACGCGCTCATCTCAGGAACTACTATACCGATTAAAAAAAATCTTTATATAGCCATAAGCTAGGTACGTACCACGAGCGAAACCGGGGCGGACTACCAGTTACTTATATAGGTAAACTTCGAAAACCTTTACGATAACAAGAAATCAGTACTTTTACGTTGGTTTTACAATATGCTTCCAGTTGGATTCAACTGAAACTACAGTAACAAGTTTTGGAAAATTTTATCTCTGTGATTTGTACTAATACAGGTACCAATTATTTTCAGTCCAATTACAATGGTTGCTTAAGTAAAATATTGTCGCTCTTTACTTGTGTACTTAACTTTTCTTCCTTTACATTTTTTCTTACGATTTTGTAATTAATTATAGAGTAAAACCTAAGATTTCATCTATATTATACAAGTAATTATGTCTTCCGTAACTTTTAAAAATATTATATCTTTCTTTTCCAACTTATAACCCTTTTATTTCAGTCAGATTTATGTACAGCCCTCAGGCCACTGAGGTAATAAATACAGAGCGAAATGGCTAATAAGGCATTTGCCCTCTTGCGAAATGCCAAATGGTACAAAAAAGGCATTGACGAGCACTAACTACTACCCCAGCGCGTAATATAGTGACTCTTCACTTACAGATTTACGCCGGGCAAGCACTTTAAGGTAAATTTTGAAGTTGGACGACAGCGGCAAATGTCGCGCATTTTGTAATGTGATTTCATCCAAATTGTGATAGTTGTTAACTAAGATTCGAAATACACTTTTAAAAGGGACACTCATCCATTACCTTTAAAGTGTAAGTATGTATTTGTTACAGGCCAATAACTGAGTTTATTTCGGCGTTTCTTCTCTGCAGAAGCAGCCAAATGTGCGACATTTGCCGCTGCCAATAGTCAATAGTCAACAGTAAATCATTTTATTCATCTTAAGATATTTCAATATCATTTAGTGAACCATTTTTAGGGTTCCGTAGTAAACTAGGAACCCTTATAGTTTCGCCATGTCTGTCTGTCTGTCTGTCTGTCTGTCCGTCCGCGGTTTTACTCAGAGACCATAAGTACTAGAAAGCTGTAATTTGGTATGAGTATGTATATTAATCATGGCAAAAAAGTCGTGGAAAAAAATCTTGAAAAAAAATTTTTTTTTGGGTAGGTCCCATACAAGTAAAGTGGGGGAGTCATTTTTTTTTCTCTATTTACCCATCGTGTGTGGTCTCGTTAAAAAGGTCTTTAAAAAATATTGTGAGGTTGAGAACACCATTTTTCGATTTAGGGATCCGTTTCCGAAATATTTGGTTTTAAAGTGCGAATTTTTGTTAGAGGTACGTGTCCCCCCCCCCTCTATCTCCTAAACGGTTATATATAGACGTGAAAAAAATTACAGCAGTAGTATATATACTGAAGTTGAAAGGAAAACTATCAGAGCTAAGTACTAAGTACAAACTAAAAGGTTATAGGCAACCAACTTATAAAATGTACTGGAAAATGTAAAATTTCATACAATCTTTATTGTTAGATGTTTTTGGTCGTTCAACTGTGAGGTGCGAGTGTAAACAGTGTGTACTCAAAGTTGTCATTCGCAACTACGGAACCCTATACTGCGCGTGGCCCGACACGCACTTGGCCGGTTTTTATTACAATTTGTTTACAAATTTATATTATTGTTGACGTCATAGTTTACTTTTTTTACACCGCTTTCAAAGCGGAGTGCAGAATGCAGGTGCAGAGTGCCGGCCAAATAACAGCCAAAACCAAGGATGTTGTTTCACACGTTACTCTTTACGTGTGTTTGCCCGTTTATGCCATCGTAGCTGTGATGTGAGAACGGATTTTCGGTTTTCTTTTTTGGAATTATATTAAGCGAGCTGATACAAGCTGTATTGCTCTAAGAAGCGAGGATTGAAGGCAAACGACCAAATATCTATAGCTAGACCATCAATTTTGTTTAAGCTGCAAATACTTTACCATTAGTACATTCTTTATTCTCTTTAAAAACAACCCACGCCCCTCTTCCCCGTTAACTAAATCCTGGCTTCGCCTATTGTCGACCACAGAGCAGAGCAATTGAAGAAAAGCTGGCTGAAACTCGTCTCAGGTGGTATGGCCACGTCATGAGGAGACCGGAAGATCACATGACCCGAAAAGTTCTCGACATAAGCACTGGCCCGAGAAAACCAGGCCGACCCCTTCAGACCTGGATATCTGTTATTAACAGTGACCTGAAGTCAGCTAAAGTTGACACCTTGACGACCCAAAACCGAAGTGTATGGCGAAAAATGACGAGGAGAGTCGACCCCAAATGACATGGGATAAGGCTAGGCAAAGAGAGAGAGCCTATTGTCGACCACGTCAAGCAGTGATTGGACCTAAAATAATGCGGTATTGGTTTATAAATTAAATCAAAACTGATATAAAAAATATCTGAGACAAATTAGAAGGCTAGGTTGGAACAAAAAGTCAATTGCCGTCAATCACAAGAAACAGGAAAATGTTTCCAAGTCACTATTTCAAATTATTTTCGTACTCAATAATCATGCAGTCCGTACCTGGTACTTATTAAAAAAAAACTCAAACTCAAAAAACAATATATTATTGAACCTGTTTTTACATAAGAGAAACGGTTGAAAATGCGACCTATGGAGGAGAAAAGCCGGACCTGCAGGCCTATTTGCTAACTTTTGACAACTACCGTGTACATCATTTTCATGGTAACTTCAATATACATTACGCGGCTTCGGTATGAATGAAAATTTTTATATAAGATATGAAAACCGTAATGGATGCTAAAGTGACAATCAAATCGTTGTACACCGAGTTAGCAAATCGGCCTGCTGAGCTGGACGCATTCGCTCGGTGGCGTAGCCGTAGCCTACGCCATATTGTAGCGCTTTACGGTCGTAGTCGTTTCGTAGCGTCGTAGCACCGTGTAACGCGCGTGACTTTAGGGACAATTGTCATCACATCACCATGATAAGGAACTGCGATTTTCGTGCAAAGATCTGCAAATTTTTACAAGACTTTAAAGAGAAAACGATCATATATATCTAAACATTCATTTAACGAAATAATAAACTTGTCCGATATTTATAGGAAAAATATTCTAAGCACAGAGGATTGGAAGCTGAATTTTAGTAAATGGAGGCAGAGATTCAGTTCTAAACAACGAGTTATCAGTTCCCCAGTACAGTGGACTCGAACACTGGTCGGTCGGGAAGCACGCCGCCGTATGGATGACTGCACAGTGCACAGCGGCCGCGGTCGCTATAATGACCCTTTGTTTCTGTTTGTCGAGTGCCGTTCGTCACAATCACACTCTGGCAAAACAAATTATGTTGAGTATCATCGTCATTGATTGTCAAATACATATACTCGGTGACGCAAAATGTTCTCTTTTATTGATTACTAGCAATTTTCCTGCGACTTTGTGCGTGCAGAAATTATAGCGTATGTCACCCGCAGCTAAATTAGCTTTCTATAGGTAAAACAATTTTCAAAATCGATCCAGTAGTTTCAGAGTCTATTCAATTTAAACAAACAATCAAATATTTCTTTTTAATTTACTAGCTGTTACCCACGGCTTCGCCCGCGTTATATATAGCCTTTGTCCTAAATGTTGTGTAAAATTTTATGATGATCGGTTCAGTAGATAGGGCGTGAAAGCGTAAAAACAAATAAACAAACAAACTCACTTTCGCTTTTATAACTTTAGTAAGGATAAGGATTATAAAGAGGAAAGATTTGATTATTAGCATAAAAGTAGTTATAGTAATTTGGTTAACGATACTAACTACCTACCCTCGGAGGAAAAATACTACTTACGACGATTACACACAAAAGATGTACACTTACATCTTGATTGAAAAATCACTCTTCAGCCCTTGAACTGAAACTACTATACTATATATGCATTCGCATAACTATATGAGCATTCGCCAGGATCACGTGGTATAATTAAAGAAAAACATCCTTTCAGTTCAAAATAACACTGATTATTTTTGATATCAATCGCTCAAGAGGATAATTTTATCCCAACTAATATTATGAATGCGAAAGTGAGTTTGTTTGTTTGTTACACTTTCACGTTGTACCTACTGAAACGATAGACTGACTGACACTGAGAAACACATAGGCTGTACATCACGCGGGCGAAGCCGCGGTTAGTTTTGCTATAAATAAACTTGATGAAATCGTTGGCATGTACAAATGGACAGGTTAAATGAGTTCCATTTAAAAGAGGACACGAAATACAAAAATTGTTTTGCCGAATAGCGGGTGCGAGGCAGACTGGGTCGCTTCACGGCGTTCACGGTTTGATGGCCAATTGACAGACACCGTTCCGATGTTTATGACTCAGAGGTGTACCTACCGCAGTTAAGGCCACGTTTTATGGCCCAGCACCTAAACGCCACTGTTCGTTGTGTAATAGTGTCTATTAAGTTAGTACCTATATGTTATATGTGATGTTTAATTTTGTATTGATATTTACCTCGGAAGACCAGCGTTGTGGTTTGCACTACAATATTATGCTGAGAAGAGGCCATTTGATACAGACACATATATCCTATATATCCTATTGTCTAGTATTATATTGTCTTTGCTATTGTAAGCGCGTTGCCAAAGACCGTTCGCGATGGAGAAAGACTGTTGAAGCCTTCTGCCCCACCTAGGGGCCTTAGGATCATAAGTCAAGTAAGTCATCCTATTGTAAAATTTTATATAACTGTTATTTCGTTGTGTTTTAATATGAGAAATACTAGTAAACGTTTTTTCTTTCTTTCTTTCAAAGTTTACAATGACGCCCGCTCTAAACACACGCAGGCTTGTATACAAGATATAGATATAGACATATATGCAAGTTTATAGCCAATAGCAGCTGCGACGATAACTCGATAAGCTTACAATTTACGACTTGTTAACATTAGAATAAAGAAAAATAGATACAAACATTATCACACATTTTTTTTTCATTAGATGAAGATTACACTCAATTCAGTTACAGATAAGAGAGAGGTTGCATTATTAGAATTAAATAGAATAGCCCGCATATGCCCGGTAGATAGTTATCTAAAGGTTCTATCGCATTTCTCCACGCAGATTAGTACGGTACCACAGTTTATCTGAATACCGAATGTAGAGGCGTGAGTACACTTGAACCATTTCGTAGAATACTCGTAGCACTTTGCTCTGACGTAGTTCTTTGTAGCACAACCAAAGCTCTTTGTAGCACTCTCGTAGCAAATATGACGTGAAGTGTACAAGTCGCTAAGCAAGAAGTAAATATAAATATATAGGCACATATCACACATATTGAGCTAGCCCCCCAGTAAGTTGTGAACTTGTGTCGCAATATACTAACTCAACGATACTATATTTTATAATATATACTCATATAGATAAACATCCAAGACCCAGGTCAATCTGAAAAAGATCGTTTTCCATCATGACCTGACCGGGGATCAAACCCGGGACCCCCGTGTCGCAGGCTGGCGTGGTGACCACTGCGCCACGGAGCTCGTCAAGTAAGATATAAATGTATGCGACGGGAATGTAGTATGCTTACTGGTGTTGCTTACTTGTACGGGGTGTTCTTGAATTCATTGACAAGAAAAGTAAATTAACACTAGTTTTCATTAATTAAAATTACACACGTTCATTTTTTGAACAAACAATAAAAACATAGGATCTTGATCTTTATTATATCGATATTTGTTATTCGCTATGAGATTATATCTTACGTAACAACATTCAACTTCATGCAAGTGAGAAAAATAAGTAAAAAATTCACGAGAGTAAGTCGTCGGCGAATGCTTGCTCGCTACCATACCTACCATTACGCACGCCATTTGTTTGCGAGACCTTCGACCTCAGAGACATACAACGTGTGAAAAGGACGGGGAAGGGGCCAAAGGTCCAAAAATTCGTTATTTCTTTTTTCATACGACAGCTAACGAGCAAGCGGGTCATCAGATGGTAAATGATCACCGCTGCCCATAGACTAATGCAACACCGGGAGTGTGACATGAGCGTTGCCGGCCTTTTGATTTCCCTCCCAGAGAGGAGAGGGAAATGGGCCTCCGGCTCTCTCACTTACCGCACGAAGCATAGAAGCCATAAAAGTATCGAATTTTTATTTTCTATGATGGAATGGTACAGCTACTACTCAAGCGTGTGTTCTCTCTGAGTGTGGTACTTCCCCGGACGAGCCGGCCTATTCATGCTAGTAGCAAAAGCAAAAGTGATTTACGCCGGTAGCGTGCCTCTACCACAATGTGTGATTTGTCAGTTCATATTTATAAAAAAAAAATAAGAAAATAATAAGCCATATTGGCACGACTACCTAAAAATTACTTAAAATTATGTCGAAACTTTGTTCTTTTGACAGAACCTTGTCTGTGGACAGGTTTTGTCAATATATAATATATTTATAGGACAAGTTGTTTTTGCAAGTTTCCGCGAGCCGCCCCGGGAGTACAAAATGGCGGCCATCAATTTGGAGCGCTGCTACCTTGAGTTATAGTTCTGTGGCTGCTACTAATATAATGAAAGTTGCCGCAAACTGTAACTTGTATAACGACTAAACAATGTTGCTATTATCGACCTTTTATATTGCAACTCTATAGAAAGATGACATTGTGTTGATATTGCTTATATTAGGTAAAGTGATCTAATAAAAGGTGGTTTCATCATCACCATCAGCCTACAGTCGTCCACAGTCCACAGCTGGACATAGGCCTCCCCAAAGGTGATTTATGGTGGATCTACTATGAATTTTCAATACATTTGCTGATAACACGACCCATATGACACCGAAACTTGAATCGTAATGTTGTATTTTACGGACTAGGCCTTTTCTTTACTGCAATCACAATTTCTCAATTTATTTTATGAGAAGCGCAAATCAGCTACAGGCCGCCTTAGTCTAATATTCAGCTCACCGTTAGTATAGTATAGTTGCATCATGTATGTACTGGCATAAGTTTAAGGTTTGTATATAACGGAGGTAACCTAACCTATATTCAAAAATTAAATCGTTATTCTACTTTTAATAATAATTGTTCGAAAACTATAGAGCGAAGTTTGGAATACAGAAAGCGATTTTTACATAGGCAGGAATGTTCCATTTTCTAGAAAGTCGATTAAAATACGAAATTGGTATCGAATGTATTTTTTTCTTATCAGATATTATAATTCAACAGCTATTACTTATTCTATGTCATCAGAAAAATATTCGCTTACAATATTTTTAATCTTTCGAAGTACTAGGCGAGCGAGCGAAGGGAAGGGCCAGGGAAGCGAGTCTTCCGGTGGAGCCACCCAGACATACTTTCAAGCTTTACGCTTGTTTGCTTGCTTGCATAATAGTTACAAAAATGCAGCCCTGTGACAGATGAGCGGACGGACGGAGTCTTAGTAATATGATCCCGTGTTAACCTTTTGCTTGCCTTTGCGAACTGAACACTATTATACTTACTATGTAAACGTAGGTATTAATTATAATGATATTTAGCGCCATCTATTCTCGTTCTGCTGAATTATAACCTCCATTCAACTTAATACTTGCCGCTTGCTGCAATCTCAAATAGATGGCGCCACACTTGTTCTATTATTAATTTTAACAAATCTGAGTCTCTGTCCTTATATTACCTATTGTAGATAAGTAAAAAATAATAAAAAGTAGATAAAACTTGCATAAAAAGCAATAATAACTCCCTGTGCTCTCTGCAAGCTCGCTCGCTGCCATCCGCGCTGCGACAACCATCAGTCATTCATTCAGTTGTCTTTGTCTATGCGTGGCGTGAAACATTTTCATTCATTCAATCTCCAGTCGACGATCGACATACGATCGACGACTCGATAGACGTCAAACATTTCGTTCGGTCAGTCAGTTTCTGTCAGCCGTTGTTGCAGTGTATGTTGGTGTTTTGTGTTTGTGTATTATTTTTATAATTGAATTTTGTTAATTAAATACAATAAACTTTAGAATATTGGTACTTCGTGTTATAGTTTAAATTAGCGTAGCTAATAATTTAGTTTCAATTTAAGTGCGTAACGTGCAATAATCAAAAGGATTGTTCGTTGTCAGTGAAGCAGGGTGATCGAAAAAGCGGTTTTGTGAGTGCATATCAACAGTGTTTTGTGCAGTGTGGCTAAACAAGCAAGTGTTTTAGATATTGTGGCTTCTGATTTGATATCGTATGACGGTGTGGTGAGCCGGCTTAATTAGTTGGCGTCAGGTGGCCGTGTGAGCTGTCGTCGATGGATTTCTAACAGGTACGGGCGAGTTATGCTAAGAATGCGTGGACCGGGGTTAGCATGGCTCTAAGCTCTGTGCGCGTCCCTATAGTGGGTGCTCCCGAGTCCTCCTTGTGTCTGGTCCGAGCTGTGAACAGTTATTCGTCGGCATGCGCGGCTGCGGGGTCAAGAGCCGCCGCGTCCGCGCCAGCCGACCGTGCCCTGTTATCAACTGCAGATGTTCCTACACAATGTATCACAAATACCACGAACCAATCTGATATTACTGAACTGTATCATCATTAACATTATTAGGAATTACTTAGTTGCTTTATTTTTTTTCAAGCTGCATGCCAAGTTTTTATAGTTCACCTGTCAGATAATTTTGCGCATTACTTAGTGCTAATTCCTTCATGTTCAACTATGTTTAGTCATTTATTTTCTCTGGGTTACTTGCTTGAAGGGTTTATTTTACCAGTTTAACTAGATGTAACATATAGTAAATAATTTCTTCAAAACATCTAAAATGGTCACAAATAATAATGGTTGAAACATGCAAAATTGGGCTAAATGCGAAGGCTAATAAGAGTGATGTGGCATCAATTGAAAAGCAGCAGTCAGACTCGTGCCCATTAATTTGCTCACCCAACTTGTCTCATTAAGCCAACCAATGTAATTGTTGCTAATAGCTAAGTAGTTGAAATTTTATTTTACCAGGCCATTCAGTGTGAGTAAGCTTTGTCTTTTAAAAGTTATTAACTTTTCCAAATTATGACAAAATATTTTATAAAATGTATTTTATAGATAAAAAATTAAATAAAAAACTGTTTTAAGTAGTACTTCTAAACATTCTGAATTAAAGAAACCTGTCACTTCTTAAGTGTAGATTCTAACAGGCGTCTTGATTCTATTCTTTCTTAACCAAAGCAGTTCAGAGCCTAATTCTGTGTTCTTTTCTAAACACCTTTATGTTGAGCAGTCTAAAACTCTGAGATGCCAATACAGACCTGTACCAGTCTATTTGAGAGCACCAGTTCTACAATCAACAGACAATTTTAGTTTTATTTCATTGTACACAGAGATTAATACAACAGTAATTTGGCTTGACTCACTTGGCCTTGCAGGTCTACTATTAGTGTATCAGATAAACAAATTTTTTGCATTTAACAATCAACATCAAATGTTAGATAAAATGTGTGTCCCAGATAAGGAATATTACTTAGCTGTTTATTTCATATTGATTTACTATATAACACAACTATCAAGTATTCATTACCAAAATCAAAACTGAAAATGTTTTATTTGATAGGTAAATAAGCACTTTTGCTAATATATAACTTAGTAGATTTTTTTTCTAGATTATAAAGCAATACAGCATTGTTTGTTTAATATTTGTGTATTTACTTTCTTATTATGTCAAGCATTTTCAATCCACAATAAGTTAAATCAACTATCTACTTAACTAAATATTAAAATGATATACAGCTTCAGCAGTAGTAAAGTTGTGTATGTATCCTATCTTACACAGACTAGCTATCTTCTTAAACATACATAATTAACTTTATTATTTAGAAACATCAGCAGAAATAAATAAAAGGTTAATGCTGAGTCCTGTTACTTAATTATGACTGTCACAAGCCTGAAAAACAGATTATTGAGGTTTATTAATGTATATTTACTACTAATTAAACTACACATGTCATCACATTTTTATCAAAACTACTTTTGTCATTATCGCCTTTAGTGGCAAAAAAGAAAATAATGTTTGGACTTATATACTGTGTATGACAGCCAGAAATAAAATGCTTGTTGTGTATTTTCCTAAGTATAGTATTTATTTTGTTTCTTTAAATTTTTATTTTTTTTATATAAAAATAAATAAATATATTATTGGGTAAGGTACCTACATGAAGTAATACTACTTGCAGCCCAAATTACTAATATTTAACCTTATTGTGGATGAAAATCTCTCATTTGTTATCGCTTCAGAAGCTTAACTGTTTTTTTCTTTGCTTTCCACGTCAGTGCTTTGCTCGGGCCGGCAAGATGATGGTGGAGACCATGCTCGAGTCCGCCCAGGACTTCGGTAAGTGCTTTCATGTTCCGTTCAGTGTGTATGTATCAGGTCCTAAATATATGTAGGTGTAGTAACCGGTAGAGTAGAGTAATAAATGGTTTAGTAGTAGATAGATAGATAGATAAAAGATTTAAGTACCATCAAAAACACACGTATACAATCAATAAGCAAAACATACTACAAAACAGAGACTTAGAGTTTTTACTTTGCTACTAGTAGCACAGTACATACTCTAACATCTGGGGACAACAGTTCAGTAGAGTGGACAGCAGAACTTATTATGCTACTAGTTAGTAGCATTGTAAGTAAGTTGTCAGCTTATAATCCCAATTTGCCAGGACATAACATAGCTCACATCCAAATAGCCCTTAGTGGTTTTCAGTAAAACATGTCATAATGGTATGCTTGCTATCAAGTCACTTATGCAATTAACACAAAGCTAAACAAACATCCTTTTCCGTCACAATTGTTGTTTAAAAAGTACAATTCTCAACTGTATTTCCTGCTCATATCAGTTTACAATGTTTATGAAGCTCATGCATGCTATATTGTTTGTTTACTTTTGTCAGTAATTTCCAGCAGTATGAGTATAAACAAATTTTTGATGGATGCCACCTCCTAAAAAAAACATAACATTGGGTGTAAAATAAATATTATGAATACAAATATTAGTTATTATATTTTGTTTGTTTTGCTTCAACTACTGAACCAATCATCATGAAATTTAGCACACACATTACTAAGTAGGTACTAAAAGGATACAGTATACTTTACATCGAAAAAAATATTTTTTAATTTTCTTCATATTGATTTCAACATGCAAAGAAGTGACCTAGGCGTGGAGAATTGCCCTCATCAAAAGCTCAACCGTATTCATAACATCATAATCTGTGCGCAGGCATGTCGAACGGAGCCCTGCCGCAATGGAAGCGCGAGCTGCTGCAGCGGCGCGCGGCGCGCTCGCGGCCCTGCGCCCCGCCGCCCGCGCAGCCCCCGCCGCCGCCCGGCGACAGCCACGACGACGACGAGGAGCTGCGCTATGGGCCCGGCATCGTCAAGCGGCTCAAATCCCGCTACCTCAGTCTGGCGCTGCGGGACGCGCCGAGACGACGACCTTCTGTCTTAAGGCGAGCAGCTTCATTAGAACACCTCCTAGACGAGAGACCTCCGCCCGCGCCTAGACCTCCCGCCGCGCGCCCTCCCAGACCCGCGTCCGTTGCTATGCCTCCGGCGACGGGAGGCTTCTCCATGCGCCGCGAGTCCGTCAAGCGAGCTCGCTCTGTGGACGCTCTGAGCCGCCTCGAAACTCGCGAGGAGCCACCACTACCGCCCTCGCCCTCTCCCCCGCCCCCGCCGCCGAGCTCGTCGCCCCCAGTGGCGCCACCGCTCCCCGCCCCGCGCCCGCCCGTACCCCGTACCACTCGTCCTCCACGACGCCCTACTCCCTTGCTGCGGGAGACAGAACGCCCGCCACCAGACGTCGTCCGCTCCACGCTCAGAAAGTTTGAAAGTGCTCCAACTCGGAGACCCGCACCAGCTGCTCGAGTATCAGCTGTATTACGAGGATTGGAAGGTCCTCGCACGTCTACTCCAGAGCCCCGGGAGCTGGCCGATTGCCGCTCGCCGAGTCCCGTTGCAGCAGATGTTTCGGCTATTGATGAAACTGAAGGCGCAGTGATATCTGCAGAAGCGCGGCCGGTGTCGCGCGCTGCGTTGGAAGGTATAGCCAGAGCTGGTTCTTCCATGCGCTTCTCGTTCGAGGCGCCGCGGCACGGGTCTCACCTACCTCCTTTAGCCGCCGCGAACCCGGTGCTCGTCGGTCGTGCAAGACGAGTGGGCGTCATCCGCCCGATGCCGGCACCGAGCAGAGCTCGCGCGACCTCCACACCGACACCGCCTCCTTTCACCGCTGAGATTGAAGAAAAAGTCGCTGAAGTGTCTCCGCGGATAGCGACTCCACCGCCCGTAGAGGCAGAGTCTTCACTACCAGCGCGGACAGAGCGTCGTGAACCACCACCCTCGGCACTTGTAGAGCCTATCGTCCGGTCTCCACCAGAAGAACGCGCGCCGACACCGCCGATAGAATCGCCGCGATCTTCCTCCCGAGAAGTGACTCCCGAGCTGACAGAAATCAGAGAGCCAGAGATCACAAAGCCATTAATGAACGGACACTCAAACAAGCCTAAAGTAGCAAATGTGCATTCGCGGCTCGGCGGCGCGGACGTGGAGCGCGCGTGGAACGGAACTCCCGAGAAGAAGGAAGAGAAGAAAGACAAAGAAGAGAAGCCTATCGCGCCGTGGGCGAAGCTCGCGTCTTGTCAGAACGGCAGCGCGGGCAGTCCGCCAGCGCGTCGTGCGCGTGCGCCGGCGCCCGCTGCCACTTCAGTGGTGTTCAACTTCTCGGACCGCAAGGAGGTGCCCGACTACATCGAGAACGACGGCCTTATCCTGCGAGCCAGTCGGCGGAATAAATTCAAGGTGAGTCAGCCATTATACTATCATATTACAGGGTATATTTTTTCTTAACAGGTTTAGTTATGTTTTGAATTGAATTTCTATGGATCTCGTTGCCCCAAATATAAAGTCTTGGATGAAAACAATCACTTAAATAGCAAGCAATCCACAATGAGATACTGATCGCTGCCCTTGGGCTATGATATCGTAGACACCATCACCATCACACGTTAACTCTCTAATGTCAAACGTCGCATATCCATACGCGTATTGACTTTCTCATCGATAAATAATTTGTCGGAGAAACGTGACGCCGCGGCATGAGCGATTAGTTACCATCATTTAACTCGGCAGCAAGAAATTTGACATAATAATGAATTTGTCATTGGGGAAAATTAAGGCACATTATTCGATTAATGTTATTTATTAAACATTTGAATATTAACACTATGATATGTGCATTAACTGACTGGTGTCAAACATAGTTACTTCTCAATACTGATCCTACTACAGCCTTTAGCTTGCGAACGAACGGGAACGAAATCAGTGTTCATTTCAAAAATACCCTAGCTAAAACGTTTTAAATAAATCAACAGAAACTCATAAATTTTTTATGAAATTCGACCATATTTTTGACATTCCTATCCAAAAGTATTCAGCCAGCCAACAGCCAACTTGAGAAATTATTTCTAATATCAATCCCATAGAAAAAGTTGTTCATTTTGAAGGGCTGAGTCTCCCCTTTATGGAGATATATTGTGTTTGCCAAGAACAGTGATATCCTTCCCAAATAAAAACCGGCCAAGTGCGTCTCGGGCCACGCGCAGTTTAGGGTTCCGTAGTTGCGAATGACAACATTGAGTTCACACTGTTCACACTCGCACCTCACAGTTTACCGACCAAAACATCTAACAATTGATTTATTTATTAATTTACTTATCTATATCATGTATGTAATAAATCTGTGAATAACGTGGTTGATCGCAAGATTATGTATTCTTATATTAATGTGTCTTATTGTGTAATATTTATCTTGCAACTGTTTGTTATTCCTTAATAAATAAATAAATAATAAACAATGAAAATTGTGTGCAATTTTACATTTTCTAGCACATTTTATAAGTTGGTTGCCTATAACTTTTTAGATTGTACTTAATACTCAGCCAGCTCTGATAGTTTTCCTTTCAACTTTAGTATATACTACTGCTGTAATTTTTTTCACGTATCCATATATAACCGTTTAGCAAATAGGGGGGGGGACACTTATCTCTAACAAAAATTTGCACTTTATAACTAAATATTTCGGAAACGGATCTCTAAATCAAAAAATGATGTTCTCAACCTCACAATATTTTTTAAAGACCTTTTTAACAATACCCAACACGATGGGTATGTATAGAAAAAAAAATATTACTCCCTCTTTACTTGTATGGAAGCTACACTAAAAAAATTTTTTTTTCCGGATCTTTTCTATCACTTTTGTGCCATGATTAATATATCCAGCCCATATCAAATTACAGCTTTCTAGTACTTATAGTCTCTGAGTAAAACCGCGGACGGAAAACTAAAATAAGCAATTATTCTCAAGGGATTTCGGTTCAGGTTTTATCAACATTATAACGATAAAATAATGAGATTGGTAAAAGTAGCGACGCATCGCGCGCGGTGACGGGGGCAGGGTCACGGTTCGCCGGCGCCGCGGCACGCGCTCCCAGCCGCACCATTGTGCTGTGTGCTCTGAAGCCTCTTCTTTCCGACTGGGTGCATTGTCAAATAGAGTCAAAGTCGGGACTTTGACTGTTTTACACCTGTGTCTGACGTCTAGGATCGGCTGTTTGGGATAAATTAAAACCTCGTGTCCTGAATCAATGTTACTAATTAGATTGATGTAAACTGTCAAATTTCTCGAGTTGAGGGTCACGGTTCGCCGCCGCCGCGGCACGCGCGCTCCCAGCCCGCCCCATTGTGTCGTGTACTCTGAAGCATCTTCTTTTTTTTGCGCTAAAAGGGGTATTACATCTTCCGATATTCAGTCTCTGACGAGAAGGACGCTGCTATAGTTTAGATGCGTAAAGAGATGTCGCTGTACGTGTCTAACGTATTGCGACGTCCCTCTCGTCATAGAATTTAGGAAGATGTAATACCATTTTAACCTCGCTCGGGACTTTGACTCTTACACCTTAGTCTTGGACGTCTAGGATCCACTGTTTGGGAATTAGATCCTGTCGTCCTTAATCAATGTTAATAATTGATATTGATAACGTTCATGCTGGTCTGGAAGAAAAGAAAAAACGTAGAATGTACCAGCTGCTTCTTTTCACGCGCAGATCGTACAAGCCGATCGAGGGAAGGGCATCAGGAATCACGTCTATAGGCGATGCGGCTAGCAACCCATTACTATTTTGATTCCGTTCTCACCTACAAGCCCACCAACATGCTAAACGTGGCCTCAAGGTTTTACAGACCTGGGCTCTGTCTACCCAGCAAGGGAAAAAGACGTGATAGTATGTATGTATGTAATAATTAATGAAGTACTCGATTAGATCGATCTAAATTGTCTAATTTCTCGAGTTGAAGATTTTTTCCGTTTTATTTGGACTTGCAATTGTCCCGCGACTTCGGCCGCCTGCTACGCTTATAGCCTACTACACACGCTGATAAATTAGCTTTCTTTAGGTGAATGAATTTTTAAAAATCGGTCCACTAGTTTCGGAGCCTATTCAATTCAAACAATAATTAAACATTCCTCTTTTTATGTAATACTAGCTGATACCCGCGGCTTCGCCCGCGTAATTTATAGCATATGTCCTTCTCAGTACCCTAACCTATATGTATGCAAAATTTCATGATGATCGGTTCAGTAGATACGACGTGAAAGTGTAACAAACAAACAAAAAAACAAACAAACTCACTTACACATTTATAATATTAGTTAGAATTAGGATTAGGATATTAGTTAGGATGAGTATAGATAACTTGTACTTTTTGAACGTCATATTATTATTTTTTTAATATTTGCATAGTCTGCAAACTATAAACGTTTCTAAATGACCACTGCTCAGAAGATTGCGCCGAAAGAAACTCATTCCAGTTAATTTCATTCAATCCGTCAACCACGTTGAATTTCTATACAAGCAACGAGCTACAAGGAATAATCTCAAACAGACCACTTACTAAACAATTGGAGTAGTGCCCGTATTACCCAAATGCCAATTAAGCCGTGGTGTGACGCAAGAAGTCTCAATTTCTTCCGCGTCTTCGTGGCCGCTCGGAATAACTGATTTCACATTTGACCACCTCAAGACTTTGCCATGTCATTTTACAGCATGTAAGGGCCCGGGTTCGGTCCTCAACTGAGCAGACTTGCAACTTAGTAGACTGATTCATTAACGATATTTTCAACGACCAATACCTGCTTCCAATTATTTTATTTTATTTGTATTACAGAATAACAAACAGTTATAACATGAATAATAAAGATTTATCTTAATTTTGTAACTTACCAAGCTATTCACGTATAAGGTGCTGCTAGAGAGTGAAATGAACAAAAAAAAATTATAACAAAAATCAAATAAAGTTACTTAATATATGGTGAAGCTAGGTAATACGTTAAATATAAGTACATATTATTATTAGGTATTAATTTAGTTCACATTAAGTCGGTTGTGAAAAAAAAAACAGATTATGGAAGACATGATATTTTTTCTTACTCGTTTATGTGTAAAAAATAAATATGGTTTTGCTCTTCGTAACCTTTTGGCAACTCGAAAAATCTGTCATCAATATAAGCACAACACGCAACGCGGCCTAAAACATTACACGTACGATGTAACCGGTTGCGTTCTGTAGCGTCGCCATTACTGTCCCGGATCCCGGTATCTGTATAATCACAGCTGAAGATGTAACCGGGAACAAGCTCGGACAAGGATTACGCAAGCAGTTTCCGTAACGGTGCGGAATAAGTAATTTCACATTTGACCGCCGCCAGCCGACAACTGCTCCACGCTCGAGCTGCACTCATTTCACGGATCAAAAGCTACTCCTCTCCGGTTGCAATCGACTTTCCATTGAAAAATTATCGAAATTATCATTTTGTAATCGGGATACTTCTTCTTTGCTACTGTAGAAAATTTAATGAAAAGCTTAGAATTTTTAAGATCTGCATCATTAAAATTACAGAAAGTTCCAATTGGGCCAGCAATGTCAATACTCACCATGGTAAATCTTGTAGTACTTAGATGTAGTATGGTTAGAACCACATTTTTCCATAGAATTGGTGAAACCGTTTGAGAGTAAAGCAAAACGTTTTCGCAGTTTAGACGATGGGCTAGCAACCTGTCATAAACTACGTTTCATTCCACTCACTTGTTATTATTAAATGCCATATTGACCTCGGGTCGAAGGCGCGGTGAAGGCACCGTGAAATCATCATTGTGTAATCGATATGTAAATAAAATTCCTACGATCGGAGAAAGTCACACACACAAACGTGAAACGCGTGGATCGCAAATAACATCACTCTCGGTTTCGGTGCAGTCGGGAAAGCAGAGCCCTGCGACTGCGGACTCTACGGAATGTTAATGAGCAATTTCATTGGACGCAGGAGGAACGCTAAATACGGACAGTGTAGATAACAAATATCTATATATATATGCGTTGTATCATACCATACTTAACATGAATGCTGATTTGATAAAACTTCCAACAAAATTGTCAATAAAGTGATTGTGATCAATAGCTGAACATTTGATTTAAAGCGCTCTGTATTGTTATCGAGCTTTGATAAATGTGAAAAGTTTGTAACGGGTGAGAATATAGGTGTATATGTGTATGTGTAGCTCAACATACACCACCGCAGTCTCTTCAGTTAGTCTGTGAAAATGGCAGCTGCAATGTTGTCGAAATATCAGACAGAACTCAAAAATAATCGCGGTAAGTCCCGTAGTGAACATAAAAGTTCAAAGATTTCGTGATACTACATAAAACATACACAAGTGAAGCTTACAAAAGGCGTGTAATATCTACTGTATATAATTTGCTAGTTACCACGAAGACGTTACGGTCCAATCGCGCCATGTCTTGAGCGGCCTTTTTATGAGGCCTTATCTCCAAACCCTCACTACTTTGTGCTAAGAGGCTAGTTGTTTGAGACATACAACAAGCACCTAACATGGTTATTCATCCCCAAAGCGCAGGCGTCTAATCACATGGAGACTTCTTTATTTCATATACTTATACGATAAAATTAAGAAGACAATTGAAAAAATTAAGATTTATGTGGGGCCTTAAATTCAGATCATATTCTCAATTCTGATAAAGCGTAAAATACAAATTTAAATAAATTCAAACAACACATTAACTTCGATTATAAAAGTTTGTCTCGCAGTGAGCTGTGAATGATCAACTGAAAAGATTTCGAGATCTATCTGAGATATTTCGGTCATAAGTCATAACTGACCGAATTCGATATGTAGGATATCTGCCGGCTTTCAAAGTTGGACAAGCGCTTGCCTGCGGCGCTGCCCATCATCTTAAGTATAACGATGGCAAACCCAAAGAGACTGTTCAGAAAAATAAGTGACAGCAGCACTAGGTGTAGGGTCTGGTAAGCTGTGATTGGTCCACAATTTGTCAGTAGTTGCTGCTTGTCAAATATTATCCAATGAAAACAGCTTATCGAACTCGACTCCTTGGTGCGGCCACCTGGTGGTGAGCATTTCAGAAAACCCGAAGAAAATCGTTTCAGGGCGATCGCCGAACAAATGGTCCTATGTCTGTTAACCTCACAGAGCAAGGAAAGTGACCGTCGCTTTGTAGGGCGCAAGCGATATTCCGTGAAGCAAGAACAGACTTCTTAACCTTAACATCACAAGCTGTCACTGACCGTACCAAGGAAAACTGTTGACTAGTGTACGCCCGCGGCGCTGCCCACGTCGCTTTCGATCATCGAAAGTATGCTATAGCCTATAGCGATGCCATGCCAAATTTCATGGCGATCGCCGAACGAATGGCGCGAAAGTGGAACAAACAAACAAACTTACTTTCACTTCAAAAATAATATAACTTTATTACGTTTATGTGCTTCCTAAATAAAACTAAAGTGGAGTATATTGTTTGGAGCGAGGTGGCTGTGCCAACAATAGGTAGTTACAGACTTGTGCTTTTTGGGTTGTCGCAGGCCAGTACTTCTCTCCTTCATTCGCTTGCATACAAGTCATAGGTTCTCATCGACCACTTGTAGACTCTCCTCGGCTGGGTCTGTCTAAACCACTTTGGGAACAAAACGTCTAATTCCTATTTTCAGTTTGTTTGGGATCGACCTAGATATAATGTAAAGTCATGTTGCGTATTCTGAGGTTGCGTATTAGTCAATATGTATTAGTTATGCCGAGAATGGCCGAGATCAACTCCAAATTCATAGACAGATTTATAAGCTGTTTCATTTTTTTTTTTATTTTTAATTTAGAATTTATCTAATGGTAGATATTGTTTATATTGATGATAAGATGACCTCATAATGCATTATCAGTTGCTAAGCTGTATGTATGCTGTAAAATCACAGAGTAATCTGTGTGTAAAATAGTTAGAAGCTGAAATGAAACAACAATATTCAAAGTAAAACATCCATTTTGAAACTGGTTATAAATTATAGACGACAAAAACTAGCACCAGTGGACAATCCGGCCGGTTTCAGGCTTTTTCTTCTTATTTCGCGAGCAGGTGTGAATGCCGTCGACGTCGCCATTGTATGCTGGCCGTGTTCATTTAGCCAGCTTGTATTGCTTGCTTTGTTTTCAGGCTATAGAAAATTTATAAACAACGTAGGTGACCGATATACTAATAACCTGAAACATAACATTGCACCTGAAACACTGTTGCATGGTATTTGATTCATCATCATCATCATCAGATCTTTATTAGTCTCCACTACAGGAGCACGACCCTCTCTGTACTGCCAGAGCAGTCAGAGGATTTGGCCTATACTCTCCACGCTGGCCAGACGGGTTGGAGAGGTCTCTTTGATGTTTGTAAGCTTTGTTTAGCTTGAGTTTCCTAAGTCGCCTTTTACGACATCCACGGGAAGATTTGGAGTGGCCCTATTCTTCTCTGCCGGGAACCACACGGCATGTATTTGATTGTGAGACCCCAATTTAATGTTCTCCATGAACTAGGTAAACTAAATTGTGAGGTTACGTGGCTGTGCAGTTTGTTGCCGCTTCTTCTACACTCTTCTTTAAAAGCGGCACTACTTACCTACAATATAAGTCAATTCAGTTCTGCGAGATCGATCATGCAGGAACTATAATATAATCTATATTATATAAACTAATCTTTGAATGGTAAACCTGTAGACACTTTTTTTTAGCATTCAATGTCGCTGTGCTGTTTTAATCGTTGCTGTCACCAAGATTTACAGAACACCTATATTTTCTTCCCTATTCCGCCCATCCAAGATGCGTATGACGCTGGCTTATTTATGCATTCTAAAGCTGTTCTCCATTCTTGTCTAACGTACGGCGACGTCGTATTAGTCAAAGTATGAATTAAGAATGGTGTTACGTCGGCCTAACTATGAAAGGGACACGGAAATTAATATGAACACACCATAACAGTATATAAAGCTTGTTTTGACGAACTTGTATTGATATTCTTTTGTGGTTTGTACAAGCCACAGTCTTAAGTTTTGTTTCGCTCTCCGGCAGTGGAGCCGGTCGCATTCCCCGCGTGCCCTCACGTCGAGGCGACAGCGAATTCAAAGAACACGACATTTGTCACGTCCTACCTTCGTCCGTGACGACGTGCGCTTATTCATTGGCCGTCGTAATGCTGGGACATGAAAATGTGTGTGCGAATATGCTCTGATGACATGCGACTACTTAAGACCAGGAAAGTGATGGTTTGGAATACCTCCCTTCTTCTCATTAGCGTGTTGATATGTTGACTCAATCAATATTATATAAATTCCGATATTTGTTTTTACCATAATTCTGCCACAGCTACGGCGTTATCTGTAGCATTGTATAAATATTAAATCTATTAGGTCCTCGCGTGTGCAGGTAGGTGGCAAGACACGCAGGGCAGAACAACAAGTTTCCTCACAAACAAGAGATTTCTGGGACTACAGTTTGTAGACTACAGCCCAGTATTTGTTGCTTGTTTGGCCCGCCCGTTATTTGTCTGTAAAGCCTGTTTATGTTTTTCTTGCTTCGGCTTCCATATTTGCGTCCGGAGTCTGTTCAAGGACTTCCATGACGGCTAAGGAAAATCATGGCCAAGGAGAGATGCTCTAGCAGCAGTTTAAAATGCTGTCTCATAATGCTGGCTGACGAATATCTCTCACTGTGTAAAAAATAACTGAGGACATAGAATTAATGACATCCCGTAGAAGGTATATACCAATGGCACATCAGCCATTCAGGCCAGAAATTGGATGAGGTTGCAAAGACGTACGTATTGAGAGAGGTCGCGTGCGCGCCGTAGAGCGTGTCGTCGCAAGTTCAACAGAGGTCGAGAACACGCTACACGTGTTCTCAGGAAGCACAGTCTAACTCCAGTGTTATTTAAAGGACAAATATTACCAATATGACAACGCGACCTGATTCATTTGCCTGTTTGTTATACTCATATCCTGGCTGATTAATACAGTTCTTATTATAATACTCATATGTATGTTCATAACTAGCACAAGCCGATAAGCACATAGCTACATCCACCAACATAGGAAACTCAGTTGTTGCTGTTGTTGTTTTATGTGCATAACTTAATTAACAGACAAGCTCAAGTTAATGCAAACAAAACCCTTAGTACGCGAGTCATTGAGTTCAAGTAAGACCTAGTCTGTCGTTTACCAATTTCTATATTTTTCTCAGTGTTTCTCGAGGGAAATAGAACGAGGTTGTTTTTCATGGCAGCGGTTTCATCCCATATTAAGACAAATGTATATATTAGTATCTTCTTCGTAGTTTGGGAATAATACACGCGAAATATAATACAAACGAAAACGCTACCACAAAAACGAACTTAATTTTAAATTAATTTCACGGTTTTGAAATTCGATTATTCCATTTTCGACTTAAATGTTGAGTGTGTCAAATGCTCAGTATACTTGCGAAATGGCAAAAACTCAGGTTTTATTCTGCCAAGGAATTTTAATCGAAATCTTATCGAGTCCGCGAAGTAGCAGTGCTAAGAGGCTTGCTTTGTTAATTTGCAGCCAAGGTCGACTGATTGATACGTTATCAATTTGGCTGCTACTTCCTGCTCGATTACTTCGGCAAATCCATGCAATAAACTGATAGTAGTGAAAGAAAGGCCAAATTTGGTCGCCATTGAAGGGAGTGTGGTTCTAGTAGGTAATTGATATTATCAATGTGACTGCTACTCTTTACGTTGCTATTAAATCCATGCAATAAGGAGCTAATAGTGCTGAAACGGCAGGCCTTTACCAAAAGGCGCCGCCCGATACTAAGAGACAGGCCTTATAATTCAGTGATTTGATATTTATCACTTGCACTACTTCCTGTTCGTTCGCTTCGACAAATCCATGCAATAAGTTGATGGTGCTGAGAAGTAAAGCCAAAATCAGACGCTTGGATTGAAAACTTTCGCAAAGTAACACCTGAATCAATTCAGTAGAATAACTGAAGGCAAAAGTCCTGTCGTACAAAGATGTCAAACCGATGGCAGAGGATAGGCAGGTTTTGAAATAATTTGCTGACAAGAACTAAGATCATTAATAACAGACGAGCTCCGTGGCGCAGCGGTTACCACGCCAGCCTGCGACACGGGGGTCCCGGGTTCGATCCCCGGTCAGGTCATGATGGAAAACGATCTTTTTCAGATTGACCTGGGTCTTGGATGTTTATCTATATATGTATTTGTTATAAAATATAGTATCGTTGAGTTAGTATCCCATAACACAAGTCTCAAACTTACTTTGGGGCTAACTCAATCTGTGTGATTTGTCCGTAAAAAAAAAAGAGACAGAAATACTTTAAATTTTGCAAACATCCACAGTCCAAATCTTGATGATGATACAGTGTCCTAAAAATAGTTAATAAAAAAGGAGTTTACTTGGAAAGCCGTGTGATGACATGCCGCAGAGGACATTCGCCGCCGGCGGGTAAAGTGCGCACCGCGTCGCTAACGGGACGGGCTAGTTAGTGCTCCGCTAATTGCCGCCGGCCCCGACTGCTGGTGTTCCGCGGCGCCGGCGCACAACGCTTATATGACAAACAAATTGTCGTCGTACAGATACCTATTATAACTGAGAATTTCAAAAGAATGTTGTTTCGCAATTGCCTGGAATGCTTGGCCCACGCTTCTTCTATTCCACAGCTAAATTCTAGTTTCGTCGATTTGAACATACGACCGTTTCTTCCATTATTTTCAAGATATAATAGCTTCGTTGTCATGATGTGGTGTGTCATTTAGACAACGAATCAAGCTGAATTGAATAAATCGTTTGTGAGCGGGGAATCGGCGAATTACTTTTTCTCGATCCTGCTTATTGTCAGATTTTGTGAACACTTACAGTACGAATTCACACGATCAATCAATATGAAAATATAAAACTCACAGAACAAAGTACAATAAATTGTCACGATTTTGTGCCAATTAACTAAAGACAAATTGATTTCGCAGTCGTGTGACGCATTCCTGACGATTACCTACTGCGATTCTTTGTAACGTAGCGGCATATTAGATCTCAACCTAGAGAAAGTATGGATGCATCCGAATGGGCAGCCATGAGCCATGGTGTCGTATATAAAAACTATGTTTAAGTTAATTAAAGACAATTTAAGTTCATCCAAATGTTTTGATCTACCATGAATGTTAAAAGATTTCATCATTTTTTCATCAAAGATTCCCTTTTTTTGTTGGATGCTTCAAACTCGTTTGGGCTGACATACCGAATACATCTTGAGATTATGTGTCCCAAACTCCCAACGGTCCTGGCCTATAGCAAAGAGACTACACAGTTCACTGTACCGTTTAGCCTTTTTTGCCATCTTTACCAACCGCGCGTCACATTTGAACATCTACTTCATTTGTGTCGGTTGTACGTTGTTGTCGTGTTGACACAGCATGACAGCGCGTGGCGGCGGGCGGCGGGCGGCGGCGGCTGGATGGCGCGGAAGCGGGCAATTAGCGATTACGGTAACCGCTTTCTATCCGCGACAAAAAGGTGCGTGTGCGCACACAATGGCGCCAAAAAAACGCTCTCAGCGCCGCAGGAGGCAGACAGCCTTCCGCGTCGTTAGGATGTGATTACATTGAGTTGTGGTGATGTTGCGATTACAATCGATTCTTCTTCTTGTCGCGTCCGTGGATCAAGTAGTCAATATTAAAATTATTTCCGATCAATGAGTAATGGCGTTTGGTGCAACTAGTTGTTCACATTGGGATGTGAGAAAATGAACCATGGTCTGTCATCATAACTTCATTGACTTTGGGCTTCCATTTGATCGATAAAAACCCATTACGTTAAATCGGATTACTTATTTACCGTGGTCGAAGGTAGGTCACTGTAGGCAGGTGTCTTCACTGAAGATTCATTGATCTACCTTCGAAAGTGATTTAGACACGGCCACACCAATTAAGAACAACCATAAATAATATGCACAAAATTAACCCGTTTACGCGGCTCCCAAAACGAGAGCGCCACAGGAGGTAGCTCCAAACCTTCCGCTTTGTCAGTAAATGAGATGAATTGATGATTTATGTTGCTGGGTGGTGGCAATTTGTTGCAAAGTTGATTAGTAACGATTTATCCAATTCCAAAAATAATCATTCCGCATGCGAAAGTTTGCGTGTGGAGACAGAGTGCAAACGGCTGCCAATAAAAGAATTTGCGCGACCTTTGTTGAACCTATATTTTTTCAAATGGCCAATGTAATAAAAGTCCACAAGAGATGATGAACCTTACATGTCTGCTAAGAAACCCACATTTTTTTATATTCGAAATATATTTTATTTAAATTTTATATTGCAAAAGGGGTATTTTCTTATCAAATCGATCAGTTCATGTATGATTACTCATAAAGCTATTACTAATTTGTATACTTACTAATTGTCACCGAGATATCGATCTATTACTTATCTGCACTCGTAATGAGTCATTACTTGGAGCACTCGTTACAGAAGCTTACATAAAATTTGCATAGCATTAGCCTATTGACGCGACTAAGTCTGTAAATATTGTTGTTGATTAAACTCCCGTTATCTCGGCAAATGTTTGCTTGCGAGTTATCAGGTTTATGTAAAACAGGCAATATTAGCTTGGAGTGAACTAACGCAGGCGTCTGGTCCGCAAATGTCAAGGACGACGGGTTCTGTGCACTTCTAGCCGCGCCTAACTGGCCGGACCTCGTGGGAGGCTCGTCTGACAGATCTGGATCTTTAACATTCTCGTATAGCTTCTTTGTTACGTTATCATCATCATCTAATGTAATAGTTACGTTCTTGTCCGTGGAGTTTTTGTCGTCTTTTCCTATCTCTTCTGCCGGTAATTTTACTTTCTAACAAAACGATACTATGTTATTTACTGCGTCTATTCTTTGACAACTTTCATCAATTTTCATCGAGGTTTTCCTAACGTTTTCAATAATTTCTTAGTGGGCCATTAATTTTAAGGCATTGTACCAAGACCCAAAAGTATTACGGGAACAATTCAATCATCAGGTGGAACGTAGCGAGTAATCTATCTATCCGCCCTCGACAATCTGAAAATGACAAAAAGAGGTACTGCATGATGGATGACCGACCACAACGAGACTGATGTAATATCACCTTCCTTCCTATTATGTATAATCACGTAATAGGATTAAGTTTCGCAGCCTCAGTAGTATATTAGCCAGCCTAATGGCGCGAGTGTCAATGAGAACCAAAGCCGCCGGGAAGCCCCACGAAGGTGAAGTTATGTCAACGTTAGTGTTGGCTACACGACTTGCGACACCTAACTTCCACACTATGGAGTTATGCTGAAAAGTTATCGAAAAATCTTAGAGATTTCATCGCATATGGGACTAGAATTAGACCAGCCTCCAGCAGAATGCTTGAAAACCTAGAGCTCCGTTGTAAATCAACAACAAATGCTGCCAAGAAGCCCCACTAAAGCTTGACCTGAAGATTGGGACCATACCGTGAAACCTGTGAAAAGTGTTAATAAAACTGGCCAAGTGCGAGACGAATTAAAACACACACTAAGCGTTTCGTACCACCGTAGAATATGTATAACAAAGTCCACGTTTCTTGAACAAACGGAAGCTTAATAATAGGGTTCCGTTAGCACCCTTTGGGAACGTAAGCCTAAAAAGTAACTTAAAAGATTATATTGATGGTTCAACATGGATTCCATTAGTCTACTCCGAAAATGTCAAAAACTTATTTTGTTTTAAGGAGGTGAAATTATAAGGATTCATCCTTTATTAGGTGTGGTGTTTTGGAGCCTGGGTCAACTTCAATTTGTGTCAGATATAAAAAACTTCACATGATGCGCTTTAGGACCTATTCCATGTACGAGATCAATCAATTATCTTTCAAAGACGTGATTTTCACCGATAAAGTTTTCATCCACAGCAACCTATATTCAGTATTACAAGTTTATATCGGCAGAATGAACTAATTCTCAGATTTCGCAAGCCGTTTCGCAACGGATGCTAAGCGTCGCGATGTGTATCAGGTCCAGCCGTAGAATGCAGCTAAATGCAAGTCACCTTCGCGATCGATAACCGGCCGCGGGACGCTCGTTTTGCTCGCGGCGTCGCGCAAACTGGTTCGGGACGCGGGACCGACAAGCTGGAGTGAGAATGGCTACAACTTTTGTTTTAAACCCTGGATATTGCTCACAGAATACTTTCAATGTTATCTAAACTAATATAATAACGAAAACAGATTTGATTGCTTGCATTGAATAGGCTCCGACATTAGTTTTTAAAATTCTTACCTATTAGAAAGCTGGCTATAATTATTCGGATGAAGCCTAGGGAATACTTCTAGTATTTTATATAGAAAGAAACGATAACATACAAGAGGATTATGCCAGTTACAGGTTTGAGCCAAAAAGCCCACGTTTTATTTTAATAAATGAATGTGACCAGAAACATATAAACATCAAAGAGACCTGAAAGAGTCTGACCAGCGTGGAGAGTTTAGGCCAAATCCTCTGACTGGCCTGGCTAATACATGGCTCTAGTAGTACAGAGAGGGTCGTGCTCCTACAGTGGAGACTAACAATGACCTGTTGATGATGATGAATCTGACCAGAGATCAAAAACTATACAAAATATAGGTGATAGATAACCTTGTGGCTGACAGCCGCTGCCTCTGGCGGTCAATGGAACTGATAAGAAAGTAACAACTAATCAGAATGAAAGGTGTGCTTAACCGGTCGGTGGTCTCGCCGTGACACCGTCGCCCATCTATCATAATACTGTTATAACTTTCCCAAATTCTTGATAAAACAAAAGCCTCTCTTCTGGCCAACGTATGACTTCCGTAGTCACTTCACTTGCACTGATTGTAATCAGTTATTTTTAAAATGTAAGCCTCAAAATGTACAAAGCCCGCTTGCAAGACCCGGTTACTTAATCAGCTGCCGAAACACCTGTATTTTAGTTTTTAGTCCTAACCATATTGTCTTAGCTCCTACCTAACGACACAAAGTTCTAGCCTTTTCAAAAATGTTTGGAACACGACTTTTAAAACCAACAAAATAAGAAAAACATGTGACAGTAGCCCAATAATCAATTAAATATTGATTACTCAATTTGTGTACAAATCATTAACCAATGATGACACAGGTGCTTGATAGAGACACAAACATGTATAAAAGTGTACTCGACGAAAAGTGCGCCTTCATCGATTGCAGGGAGTACCACTTTGATACGTACGATGACGAAGCACGTTCTACGTAGGTTTGTTTAGCTTTAGAAAGTTGTACTGACGTAATAAATAAATTAAGATTAGTTGATGTCTTAAAAATATAGATTTTGAGCAACATCATCGATGGAATCATGCATTTATATAATTGTGCAGAAGGAAATGTAAAATACCGCTTAAACATTTATCGCGGTAATTTCTATAATAAATCATCTATTTCCGTTTGCATGTAATTAGGTGAACAAAAATATTTCTTAAACCGAAATATAATAATTGAGTGGTGTACCGAATCAGAGTTGCACAAAGAGCAATGGAGCGAGCCATGCTCGGCATCAAACTTCAAGATCGAGTTCCTAACATAGTGATCCGACAAAGAACGAAAGTTCAAGATGCTGGAAAACGTATTATGGAACTAAAGTGGAGTTGGGCAGGACACCTGGCAAGGCGTGGTGATGATAGGTGGAGTAGGGTTTTGACAGAATGGTGGCCAATAGATGGCAGGCGAAGTGTAGGTCGTCCGAGAGCTAGGTGGATTGATGATGTTAAGAAAATCGCAGGTCGAAACTGGCTACGTAAGGCACAAGATCGCAATGGATGGCATGCATGGAGAGAGGCCTATACCCAGCAGTGGGATGCAGAAGGCTGTTGATGATGATGATGACTATTTTGATATGTTAAAACTAAACATTTGAAGATTTTTGCCCAGCCAGTGGTACATAGACATCAAGATAAAGAAAAATCAAGCATAAATAAAATTTCGCCTTTCAACGAAGTTATTGATACGTACATCGCAAATGTCAAAAGTTTTAGACCAATAGGTAAAGGAGATGTGCAAATTACGTAATATATTCATAGCTGACGGTGGCTATTGAAGAGTACAGTCGGCGTAATCGATAGTCGTCCATTCAGGGTCAGTCGCGCGCGAGCCTTATGGACTGGACATAGCATTTGCATAACGTTTTTTTATTCTTTCAATTTGCATAACAGTGAAGATGGTAGGATGAAAGTAGCCGAGCGCCGTACGCGCATTATGATGTTTGTTTCGTTGAGAAGCGTGAAACTTTGCTAATTTTGCTGTTTGGGTGCCAATAGAGAAAGAAATCGCCGAACTTATTTCCAATCGACAATTCCCATATATCTGTTAACGATTTGATGTTGAAGCTCTGCGAAAAACAGAATGAATATAAGTTATATGATTAGGAAGGACTAGTCAATAGCCTTCTGTACTGCTTTTTATGGTAATATGTGTTTTCCTCGAGTGACCCATCCAGAGGAGGGTCATGTTTTTACGCGTACATGTATGTTATTATCTCTGTTCCATTCACCTCCTATAGCCTAAACGGCTGGACTGATTTTGAAATGTAAGGTGTGATTAGATTCGTTTTCTTCCCCGGAGTGTCATAGCTTGAAGTCAGTAAAAAAATAATATGGCGGAAGTAAACTGTCAAAAAGTCGGATGTTTTATGTTTTGAAGTAATGCTACTTGATTCTCTCCATTTCTTGTCAACGTTTTGTTGCTAAACGTCTCATACGGAAAACTCAACGGAAAAAAAAATATAGGGATCACAGATCTATATATTTTCTCCTTGCCTTTTTTTTCACATATATGCACATCACATTTTCTTTAACTAACAAATGGATTCTGTTTCACAAGATTATCATGTCTTAATCTCGGAAGCGCTGCCGACCCAAAACAACCATGTTTGATGACTTTTAACATATCAGTCCCAATATCGGTCGAAGCGATGCAGTTTGAAAGTATCAGCTAAGCGTTTATTTAGCAAGCTCATTTTCCATATTCTTCCTATATTTAATTAGAGAGGCTTGGTAAGTAATAAATTAGGAAATCATACAATACACTGGTCTGTTGGCTGGTCTGGGAGAGAAAACCCTATTACTTTACAATCCTAACTTCCTAACTAATATTTTAAATGCGAAAATGAGTTTGTTTGTTACGCTTTCACGCCCTATCTACTAAACCGATCATCATGAAATTTTGCATACACATAGGTTAGCGTACGGAGAATGACATAGGCTATATATCACGCTAGTGAAGCCGCGGGTAAAAGCTAATATGTTAATAAAACCCTTTTCGGCCTGTCTGATAAAAAAATGGCATTGACCGAAAAATTGCCAATTCATATTGGTTAGAGTTCACCCCGCCGGGTAATTAGTATAATTTTTTTTCGAATTTTCAGCCTTATTCCCATAAGAAAAGTTGTTCATATTTGCGGGCAGAGTCATCCATTTAAGGATCGGACAGGGTTTTAGTGTCAGAATAATAAATTCAGTCAGTGGATGCAATAGTTGTGAAGTTTTTAGAATAGAAGCAAGGGCCATCCGCCGCTGTAGCCGCGTCGGCGTGCGCGGGCGCAGCTGACACGCACGCAACCAGAGCGGAACGGATGATAACCGCATCACTGTTTTTGTGCCCATTATATGATTTCCGTCTGTAGCCGCCGTGATCCACCGACGTCGACGTCTCATAGGCGACACAACTCACCACTTTTACAATACTGTACCAAAGGGCACTCCTTGAGCAACAAATCAACCACGTGTGGATGTGGATGATGATAACTAGTGATCGAGCCGAATATCATCGTCAGGTCTTATTTTAGTCTCCAATGCAGGAGCACGACCCTCTTTACTACCAGAGCCATATATTAGCTAGCGCAGTCAGAGGATTTCGCCTACACTCTCCGCGCCTGCCACATATATATAAGTAGTTTATAAGGTCTAACTAGAATTGTGAGTTGACGTCGCTTGGAGAAAATGCGCTGTGCAGTTTGTTGCCGCTTCTTCTGCACTCCGCTTTGGAAGCGGCCTAAACTTAGCCATAAGTAATTATTGACGTCAACAAAATTTTTTTGTTGTAAAAATTGTAAACACAAATATGACAATTAATAAGTGTTCAAAGAAACCTATATTAAATAAACGATTGAATCTTGAATCTTGCCAGACGGGAGAGGTATCTCTGATGTTTATAAGCTTTGTTAAGCTTGTGTTTCCTAAGTCGCCGTCTACAACATCCACGGGAAGATTTGGATACTTTGAAGATCTCTGCCGGAAACCACACGGCGGGTATACTTACCTAAAATTCACGCAATCGGATATCTACAGAGTTGATTACACCTTTGCCACGGCATTCTTTACGACGAAGGTAATAGTCACCCTTCTGTGATTAACTGACGTGTCATCAGCGATACCACGTTTACAAATCGTTTCAAAACAGTTGATGTTTGGCTGCTCAGCAATCCGACTCTTTAATCAACAGATGAGCCATCGTATGTGGACGGGTAAATTATAATCAAAAGACTATTGACGTTACACATTCCGTTGCAAAAACATCACACGAATCAATAAACAGAGCTATTTGACCGAAGTATTCCCAGTGACTGATAGAAATATGTTGCGATGACGTGGTCTGCATTGATTATCCATAGTTGAATGTGAAGACAACAGGCATTCAGCCCGCCTAGGATAACGAAAATATTTGTATTGAACCGCGGTGAAATCGCCCCACTTATTCTCCCAGCGGTGCATGAGAGTGGTCTATCAAAACAGCATTGTTTCAGGCTGAAGCGTAGGCGCGGCATTACGGCCACGGCCGAAGTGGTAGTGATCTTAGATCGCTATCTATAACCAAAACGGTTAAGGTTCGTACTTCTGACTATAGTATGGACCTCTCCCTACTTCTAGTGAAGCAAAACATCGTTTTAAAACGCGCACAGAAGCAGCTTATTCAGCAGATAGCAGATCATGGAGATAGTCGTTAACTCTTAACAACTACGGTGTAAAACGTTTTGATAGTCACTTCAAAGCCATTACGGTTTAAAAATCATTGACAATCATACCAAAGTCGCAATGTATGTAGAAAAAATAAAAATAAGACGAGCAACACGATTTACACGATGTACACCAACGTTGGCCAAAGTTAGCGACTAGACGAGTGTGTGACCACACGGGTGGGCACTGCATACATATTTAGGTTGGAAGCGTAACTTATACCTCAGAATTTGTTGTACAATTTGACTAATGTTCGGTTATTGTCATCGCCTACCAGGTAGTAACACCCCGTGAAGGAAAACTGCACACTATTTATCTATTTTTCGCTAGCAATGAATGACCGTTGTCACTATATGACTTTTCATTCTTTTATTGGGTGGTATTTTTTTATGTGTGTGCTGTTCTGTGGGTAAATCTCGCCTAAAATCGCGGTGACTATTGCGGCCACGGCCGGCGCGCGCCCGACTGCTATCAGATGTTATCACTATCACTGATGGAGCACCGAGGACTGCAAGGACGACTGTCGCTAGTTCATTATCAGCTCTCAAAAAATATGGAACGTGATCTTTGGTGGCTCAGTGATGGATAATAATTTCCTTAATATTGTGGGCCTGTATGCTCGATAATTTCACTGGAAGCGTCATCGGCAGATGAAGGAGAGAAAATGACGCTCTTATCTAATAATTAATGTAGAAGCAGCATCTGTACAACAAACACATTTATTCAAATTTCCCAATACGTAAAAATAATTATTCATTCTGTGTCACAATACGAGGAGTAAATCTAATTATAGTTTTCCTTTTAACAATAACTATTGTTGACAGCCTAAGGATAAAAATAGCGGCTACAATACTGAATTAATATTCAATTTAAATGCCTTTTAATTAAACTATGTCATGCATCTTATGTTTACGTAAATATCTCAGAAATCGGTCAATAGACTGACTTGCACCCAGGGTCGTCTTATCCCGAAATGGTCGAAAAATTACCGCTTCTGCTCGCTGGTAGTAACCAGAGTTCCGTTGATCCAGAGATGCTTTGTGTCCATTTGCATACCCCGTCATCGATTCACGCGTTGGTGAATAAGGGGTGCCAGCAAATTTCTCGTACCCAGGCGCCCAATATCGTTAAAACCGGCGTTAGCAACCTATGACTCTTAACGTCTTAGTTGCTATGAATCAGGGCTCTGCCTACACCGTAACGGATAAAGACGTGATCAGTATGTAGATCTCCAGTTGATAATGAGCTCGTCCTCGTGTCTCCAAAATGGAGATTGTCCCAAATTGCCGGATGGCGTGCGTGGAAACCGTGACAAACTGTACAAAATGCTGGTCGTTTACATTTCTGTCATCAGTGTGCGCCGTGGGCGGAGATAGAACACGTAGTTAAATAAGCCATTACAGTTTTTCTACAATTTTAAGTGTATTAACTAAAGATTGTGTCGCACTAGGAGCTTTCAGCAGACATGGAAAACATAAACAACAAAATTCTTGAATAAAAGAAAGAGACTACATAGGAATCTTTATAGGTAGAGGTCGTGTCCTTAGACCGGGAACAGAATAGAATAGGAATAAACAAACATCATAATTTTCTTAGTTTTCTAGCTGTAGAAACTTCGTCTGGTCCTGACTGTGCTTAATCTTAATCTTGCGTGTATTGCTTTCAGTGGGATCTTTTCACAAAAATCACTGTTGTATCATTGTTCTATCAGATGAAAACTAGTTTTTACAAAACTAGTTTATAGGTTGTAAGTACGAACTCACTTAGATGAGATACTTATTTTTTGTCTTATTTTTTTCTGCACATGCCCCGTGTATTGTAACCGTACCTTTTGTTTTAAATAAAGTCGGATTTCTTATTCGTGAGGGGAGAGGCTGGTGTACTGAGATACAGGCTCTGCTTAGTTCAGACACCAGTCTCTCACAATCTTATCATAAGTATACAATTTGTACCAAAATTTGTATTTGTGGGTATAGATATAGATTGGAGAGAAAAATAAATCATTTTTGAATTTTGAATTTTTGAATGAAGCTGGGTTGGCCTTCATATTTGAAATATGGCCTTGATCTTTACATATTCAATTTTAAAACTGTCTTCAAGAAAAATCAGCGATGTGTCACGGTATCAGAACGGCACGCGATATGTAGCTCGATTTACAAACAATATGAATGTCGGCGATCGCATGTCGATAGATACAGGCGGCCGGAAAGTAAACATTAACGTGCGAATAACGGTCGGTACACGAGGTGCGAGTCTGCGAGGGTCATGGCTCCGCAACCTAATATCTGGCGGAACTTCGGTAGGTAGCCTCTTTATCGTTTCTGTCCTTCCGTCCACTGCTAAGCATAATTTCGCTTATCTCATCAACCTTGCTCGTTCGATAGTAGTTATGATCGGCGACTTTAGTTGAACACTGCTTATTTGCTCATCTTAGCTTTATCACCAATATCTTGTTTTACCAGCTATCAGTGCTATCACTCTTTCGAACCAAGTAACCACAGTCCCGATTCAATTAAAGGCCCAAAACTACATTTTTTTAATGTCATAGGACAGCAAACGAGCAAGCGGGTCAACTGATGGTAAGTGATCACCGCTGCCCATGGACAACTGCAACACCAGGGTCACTGGAGCGTTGCCGGCCTTTTATTTTCCCTTCTCTAGAGGGGAGAGGGAGATGGGCCGAACACCGAACAAAGCATGGCAGCGGTAAAGCTATAACCGCTGCTAAGTAGTAGCTTTAAGCTACTACTCAAACGTCGACTCTGTGAGAGTGTGGTACTTCCCCGGACGAGCCGGCCCATTCATGCTACTAGCAAAAGTGAGTTTCGCCGGTAGCGAGGCTCTACCACAATTAAAAGAGAGACAACCTTTATTACTACATTGAATGAAGTCTTTGATTTTTTGTAGTTAATTTCTTTTTAGTTACATTTTTTAAGCTGTTGCTTTTTACTTCTAGATATCACTGTACACACCATTTCCTCTAGTTTTCCAATAATATCAATAAATACTGTTTCATTTGTTTGTGCCATCAACTTCACAAGATGCAGTGAAAATGGATCCCACACAGGTTACGTTCAGGTTCACATAGTTATTAGTCGCACGTAATAATTAAACAAGAACCGTAATGAGCCAACTTCCCTTCCCCTCCATTGTTCTACTATATGAGTTTTTTGACTGCTCTCGGCGACTGATCTAACTGTTCGCTGTTTTAGACTTTTTGTGCGACGCATGATTATAGCCTACCGCATGGAACAATGGGTGACCTACAACTCATACGGGTGTACATATAAGCGGTGCTTAATTTAGCTGTCTTGTTTGTCATAACTCTATAATAATCATTATCCTCATTGGATGCCTGTTAGGTTTGAAAGACATATTATTTAAAAGTTTAAATTGTAATGTTTCAATTAAAATATTCAGTTTACTCACTCACTACATGTAAAGATTTAAAAGTAATAAAGTGACTGTGTGGCTAAACGAAAGTGTTACGAAAGAAAACAGCAGACTCATTGTCCAGGAAGCGCGCTGGAATGCGCCGAGTCAGCAGCCGTTTCATTTGGCTCGTGTGTTCGAGCTGCAAATTCGGTCAGACGCGATAAACATGTGGGTCATTGTCTAGCTCCATCTGAAGGATGCCGTCTCGTCACATAACCTCGCTGGTTCCGGCAATCTCGGTGCCCAGCGGTTATCTAATCAGTGCATCGGGTGACGCAACAAGAGGCTGCTCGTGGAATCTCAAATTCTCCGAATGTCGGACTTTCTATTCGCTAGAGAGCGCGTGGAGCGGCCGGTCGGCTGACCTTGTCTTGTCACATCACGTCCGTCAGTCATCTGTGCGGTGAACGTGTTTCGCGATGTGTAGAACGTAACCCACATATTGATCTAGCCGTGTCATTCGAATCAACAAATCTTCAAGTAGCTATTGTACCAGTACATTAAGCGCGTGCGCATGCCATTCACAATGAATATGACATGAACGTGTAAAACAATGCTGTAAACTTGGAAAGATAAATGCCTTCCAGACGGCTTACAGTGAATATATTATATTGTTTAAAGATTCAAACGTCTATTTAGAAAATATGTCTTGACACTTACTTGACTTTTAAAAATTTAATTTAGGTATAGCATTTTCTACCACTGCAGAAAAGAAATGTCGAAAACAACTTTTTTCAGCAGTTGTATTCGGGTACGGCAAGAGAGGAATAAATAAAAAAGAACTACATACATAAGAAAATATAATTCGAATATAGATACTTGTACGTTATCCATTTTAATGATCATAGTTTCCAATTTAGTATGGATTCAAATGTCATCTAAGTAGATGAATTTAGCATTAACAATGTTCATAAAACAGCGTCGCTGATAATACCGTCCACATTTTTATGCTAATATTGTATCGATATCATAATTATGGAGATTTAGATAGCAGCTGACTTTGACACGTTTGTGATAAAAGATAAGTTGCCAAAAATGTCGACTACTTTATTTGACTGTATCCATTGAATATGTCAGATAGAGACAAGAGATTTTTCAAATGATGTAAGAAAAACTAAATAGGAATAAAATCGCATCTATTGGGCATTTGCAGCTACGTGAACGTCTATGCTTCTGACTTTATCGCGATAAGGAGCGAGTGATTCGTTCGCGAAATAACAAAGTCAAGATCATTAGCCAAAATAAGTCATAAACGAATATATATGTATATGTAGGCCAAATTCTCTGCCTGCTCTGGTAGTACAGAGAGGGTCGTGCTCCTGCAGTGGAGACAAAAAAAGACCTGGTGATGATGATTGTAAATTTTTAAACCTCTTCTATTGCTGAATAAAGTAGTCTCCCCAATCTTCCAAAGATTTCAGATCGACGGTACTTAGGAAAAAATATTTTTGAAAGAATCTAGGCCTGCTACGATTGTGATTATATTCAGGAATCCATTTAAGCTACTTAAATATCCGGTTGCATTCAGCAAACTTAAACCGCAGTTGACGACCTCTGTGGTTTAGTGGTCATCATGCCAGACTGCCACACCGCAGGTTTCGTGTTCAATCCCCGATCAAAATCTGTATTCAATTTTTAAGGAAACCGGCTCTTGTTTTAACTAGCGATCGTTCATGTAGAAGACTCACCGTGCAGGAGGCAAATATCTGATACATACAATAAATATGTAAACGCGGGCAAGTGTAGAGTTTCAGCGGTTAGCGGCTTGGTTCCGTCGCGGTTTCATACCCGTATGGCGTTGACGCAGGTGCGCCGACGCGACGCGACGCATGTCGATAACATTGTCGTGACTCGTGTGTTTATTTGCTTTACCTGATACAACTCGTGTGCCATAACACAAGTTGATTTCTGAACGGTCAAGCATTGCTATCTGTCAGTTTGTGTAGGGCATTATTGCCGCCAAACAGGTGGTGATTTAAAAGCAGTTTTCTTTTTTTTTTAACTAAATTTAGAGTGCTAGGTTTTAATAACAAGTAGAATGATTTTAAATATTCGAAATTACAAAGCGTCTGCCGGATTGCCAAGTCCGGCAAAAAGGAAATGAAAAATTGGCGAGGGCAGCGACGATCGCTGATCTGAGCGAAGGCATCAGAGTATAGCAGCTAGAAAAAATTGGATTTTAATATTAGAAGGGTCACTTGGATGATCAGTAACGGTATATTTTTAAATTTTAGATTACTTTATAATGACCAAATTTACTGCTCTAGTCTCTCTTGGTACCTAATCCTATTTTTGCTGGTGTAGCATTCACAATATTTCTTACCATTTTGTGGTGTGGTTTACTACTTACTTAATTTGTAAAAAGAAACATTTGACAAAGCAGAAGTAAGTTCCAACACAATTCAAGTTTATTTTTAACGACTTCTTAATTGTTATTATATTATCTACGCCTTGTAAATTAATAATTATGTATAGTTATCATCAGGACATATTGCTGACGTTTCAAAGGCCAATCTTTCTTGTTTGTTTACTCGTTATACTTAAAACTCATAATCATTTAACAAACGATGATCGCGTCATCGGGATCGTTACGAAACGCGCCCAGCTCATTAGGTTGCAGTCGCGGTCAATGTTTTCCGTCACCCGCATCATCAACAATGACTGTTTTGGTTTCGGCGCACGCCAACAGTATTGTTGCATTGATTGCATACATGTGGAGCGAAAACACTTTCTACAAGTACACCAACCGATATGACGAATACAGAATGTCACAGACAATACAGAAATGTGTGACAAACTTGTTCGAATATTTCTATGATCAACAGTGAGCATTACAGTAATGAGAAACCATAAAAGAAAGAGGGCGCAGTCGCCCGATATATACAGATATTTAACTATCCACTATTGCAATCTTTTAGTTAACATGCCGTCTTGAAGTACATGTGGGCTAAATTAGAACCACTTCCTAATGTTCCATTGGTCTCTTTAGTATACTTGCGTATCGTTGGTGAAAATGCTGTTGCGGGGTACCATGAAAAATCATTTGAAAAATCAAATAACATAGAAACTCATTAATTAAACTAGATAAACACATGTTTGGGTCTAATAAATGGATAAGCCAAAAAGTAGATATGCTTGCCATCATCCATCTCAACGTCTCCTTATTTTGGGAGTGTGATAAAATACCAGACACATTCATGCATTTCAAGTTGCAGCTAACCGTGGGTGCAACGACTTGATATACATAGAGCTATACTACCGTATATATGCCTGTCTGGGAATTGATCCGAACAAAAAGGGTGCAAGCAGGGGACGAAGGTCTCCCTTCTGGTCGGCTCGACGCAGGGAAATCAATGCCACGTACGTGTAACTATGTGTCGTGCGTCTAAATACACATCTATATAATCCCTCACCTATTATTATAGTTTTCTTTTTTGTAAGATGCCTGCAATAAACCCATTGATGCAGCAACAAACTGGCAAAAACTCATCAAAAAGTAATCTTTCAGACTATACAAAAAATAGTAACGCTTTATCTGAAGCGGTTGACTTGACATGTTATGATTCCTTTACTCCCTTGCGGAATGCGGTTGGCATTCCAGAATGACAGAATATCAAATTCCAGATAATAAGAACTTATATAAAGTCTTATATCTATGGGGAAGTTTAATGCTGTCTGCCTGTCTGAAATCTTACCAATAAATACACAAAATCATTTTCTCATGTACCTATGCAGATGATTTGAATATGTGTTGATGTCTGACGAGCTCAATCCATCGTATAATACGCGTGATATTTAATTCGTTTTTAACGATTCCCTATGCGTTGGTCGCTGGAAGTCGTCCGAGATTAGCGTCGCGTAGTCCGGCGATACCGGCGGCACGTGCCTGTCGCGGCCGCGCACGTGTGGTGTGGGTGCCTCACATGTGTATTACACGTACATTCCTTATTTATTAAGTGGGACAGTCCGAGCAGATTGGCGGAGAGTTGCAGTACTCTTGTAGGAATTTAATGGGTTTCATGCACTCCTGAGAACGATGAATCGATTTTGGTAAATCTCTGCACACAGACAACTGCGTTAATTAATTAGCAATGATTGTTACCCAAATTAATTAATTAAGTTAAAATCTATTACCTCAATGATTAAAAAGAAGAGACGAATAAGTAAGACGTTACTTAAATTTACGAGACCAGATTTAAAAGCATTTTAGTTTTATCTAAAAAGTTTCATATCGAATTGTAGATTTCCATAAAATATGGGATCAGTCGCCTTGGCAAACATGATTATTTTTTATGTACATTAGATAGATATGATATGTTCATCGAGGCTATGAATCATCGATCATGATGTCGAAATCATTAATCCACGTTATGACTAATCTCACTTTTACCGTTTCGTAAGCCTACATTTTTTTGATAATATTCAAATTTTTGCAGTATTAATTTTCAATTTTAAATATGAGTCATTGCTTGCTTGTTATCACTTCATTCTTCATTCTTTTACTCATTTAAAGAAAGGGCCTCCCCTCCCCTTATTCTGTCTTTTGAATGCCGCATGTTTTGAAACAACCGGTATGATGAATCCATATCATCAAGGTTATTGTCATTCTAGCACTTGATTCACCTCAGCAGCTTGTCTAAAATCTAGTGCAGTAGAAACCTATGCTCTACTTATTTGAGTGTACAATGAAAACGGTTACCGGTTCAAAGGATCACTCATCTTACACGTTCCATTCTTCTTAGCGTCCAAGGAAAATTATCAGTCTTTTGACATAAACATTCGGTTGTTTATCATATCAAATGAAATGAATAGATTTTATTCAAATTTTTGATCTCATGTATCACTTTTCGGACGCCAACTACTAGCATTTTGGAGAAGAATACGCCGAAAGAAACTCAGTTCAGTGTTGTCCCTCTACGTGCCTTAATTGAAAAACAGTATTATGGTAGCGATATAAAGCTCCTTGCGTGTAGTACATAATTCAAGACGACCTATCCCACGTACATATTCATCACCATCATGTCTTTTTTAGTTTCCACTGCAGGAGCACGACCCTCTCTGTACTACCAGAGCCATATATTAGCCAGAGCAGTCAGAGGATTTCGCCTACACTCTCCACGCTGGCCAGACGGGTTGGAGATGTCTCTTTGATGTACATATTATCTTTGTGAAATTTTTCATCCGCCCTGAAAGAAAGGCTCCATCTATCATCTCCTACCTAATCACACAAGACATTTAATGCAAGAATAGTTGCGTGTTGCATGTCGAGTTGACGACAGTCAAACGGCAGTAATGCGTTTGCGGTGCAGCCGGCAGCCCCGATAGCGTGCCGATTCACATCCGCGACTGACTCACACCATTATCCAATTCCTTCAGTAATGTATGGCTGGCAAATATGACTTAATTACTAAGTTGAGTATTGACCGAACCACGCCCGCTCCTGAACATTGGCCCGTAAGCGCGTATACTTTAGTCGCTTAGAGTATCCATTTTCGTGGATTTTCAGGATGACCAAAAATTATAACGATAGAAGTTAGGTACTTGCTACCTATAAGGAGAGTACCGGTTATTATTTTTAAATTCATGATCAAGCATAGTGAAAAAGAAATAAGGAAATACAAACAGTCATCAAATACAAATACAAACAGAAATAATCAAGAATGGCAGAACATCAGTTGATAATGCCACTTATTGTTTGCCACTTGAGAACTTGCCCTGCTACTTTACAACTAAAAGCTAATTTAGGTTTTTGTTTAAGTAATATAATATGGCAGAATTCTGGTTATTTGCTATCTATAGAAAGATATACCTAGAACGATTATTAGCTTATGAACCAGGGGATAGCACCCAAGTCATCGGCGAAAAAACCTCTAGCGCACAACCGGTCCCAGGGAGCAAACCCGGTTTATGAAATGTGTTCCTTGCAAAAAGCATACAAAAGTATGTGCAGCCTGTCCTTATTTATTTATATACCATACCATCTTTGATCTAACTCTCAGTGGCGTATACAGGTGGCAGTGCAAAATGCCACGGGCTCTGTCCTTGTGACTCTGTACCTACAATATAGCAGGGGGCGTAGCCTTTGACAGGCAGGCTGAAAATTTTAAATCGCTGTGTGATGTGGAGCGATTATATAGATTAAGGATTTTCACTACGAAAGCCTTCATGCAGGCCTGCAGCAAGCAGGCGTGCCTAATACAGAGTATACACTGCATGCTTGTTCGGCTTGTTCAGGATGGCGGCAAGGCTGGAAATTTTGATTTGTCCCCCCATTGTTCAGGATTTCTTCGGTTCGCCTCAAGGGCAGCATAATCAGTGTTGCACACGTGTGCACACTTGTACAGTCACCTATAAGCGATGCTGACTCCATTATATAAATTGAACGAACACGAGCCTCAGACGTATTTAGTTACGCCACAACTACTGCACAAAAACCATTTTCTATTCAGCATTCTTCTCCCAGGCCAGGAGTGGTGCTTCCGTTCCTGTTTTTGCTAATACGCGCCATATACGCCGCGGCACGGCCGGCCGGCCCTTATACAGCGTCTCTCGGACGTTAGGACGTAGAAACACGTTTGTCAGGATTGCAGTGCCTAATAGATTCGCATTGACCATGTTGACGTGAAATCTACACCGCATTAGGGCTAAAAGCTCTCGATAACTAACATAACTACCCGAGGAATATTGTGGCCTATCTGAGTAGTGTTAATCTTTCTTTCTTGTTTATGTTCCTATGTTCTTGATGTATGGTCGGCTTCTGCCTCAGTGACTGTCCTGTCATTCAATACTCAATAGTTAAAATTTTTATTGTTGACCATTGTCATATTTGGGTTGTTTTTCAATAGGCCCAGCCCATTGTGTTGGTTTTTAGTGTTGGTAGTTTAGTGTTTTACTGTGTTTGTTTATCGATACCTGAAGTATTCATCATCATCAGGTCTCTGTTGTCTTCACTGCAGGAGCATGACCCTACCAGAGGCATATATTAGTCAGGGCCCTCAGGGGATATGGCCTTCAGACTCCAAGCTGGCCAGGCGGGTTTTAGAACTCTCTTTGATGTTTAACAGCTTTGTTTAGCTTGTGTATCCTAAGTCGCCTTCTACGACATCCACAGGAAGATTTGGAGCGGTCCTATTCTACTCTGCCGGGAACCACACGGCTAATGTGAGCTGCTTTAGTATTCGCAGCCTTACTTATATTATCTTTTTGTTTTCCAGCCGGGCGAACCAGGCGTGGTGGTGCTCCGGCCGGAGGCGCTAGCCCCCGGCTCCGACTCGGACGAGGACTGCGGGCCGCCGTCGCCGTGCGGCGTGCGGTTCGTCAACGACAACGTGCTGATCAACGGCAAGTCGTCCATGCCGCAAAAGCCCAACAGGGAACGCCAGGCCAAGGTATTCTATTTCTTTATCCAGATCTGTCATATAACCATAACCCTTTAATGTGCGGTGTTTTTATAAGCTTCATACCGAAATGTATCTAAAGTAAATATAGCTTGACTTCAAAAAAAGGAGGTTAATTGTCTTATACTATTATATGATGTGATGATGATTAGTTTATTAAAATAATCGACGTATTGAACTATTAAACAAGCGTTTTTGAAGATGATTCATATCAGTTATACATAATTAGAATATCATCATCATTTTTAACCCCCCCCCCCCCCCCCCCCATTCGTCAGCAAAATAAACAAAAGCACTTCCCCCTCCCCCCTTTAGAAAATTTTAATACACAATCAAACCTGACTGAGAGCGTGTATCCTTCTCGCCAGCCCTAAGCGCGGGCGGCGCGGACGACGCGGACGGCTGCGAGCGCTAGCTCTAAATGTAATACATGACTTGGGATTATTATTGAGATCCGTAAAAGAATAATAAACATCTACATATGTCAGAGTACATATCTCAAGCTATGAAGAATCTTCAACAACCGAGCCTATATCCAACGACATAGGTCAAGATGATGAAGACTTTATTAAAATCGTGACTCTATCTGTTCCAGCTGAAGCTGCAGTTCGACGACTCGCTGACGCGGACGTTCGAGTACCCGTCGGAGACGTCGCTGTGCTCGCCGGACGAGCGCCCGGCCGCGCCCGCCCCCAGCGATGACGTCACCGACGCGCCCCCGCACCCCGCGCACTTGACCGCCAACACCCATATAGGTCAGTATCACTACATATTATAAAACAAAGTCCTCTGCCGCGTCTGTCTGTCTGTCTGTTCGCGATAAACTCAAAAACTACTCCACGGATTTTCATACGGTTTTCACCAATGGATAGAGTGATTCACGAGGAAGGTTTTAAGGTATAATACATGCCCGGGCGCAGCCGGGTAGGGCTGCTAGTTGAGTATAAGTCTAACTGTGATATTGGTTATTGGTCACATTATGTAATCAATCAAATAAAATTTTCGTGTACAAATTTTACGAAAATAATATGTACATATGTGGAATATTAAAGTACTCTTGTATTAACAGCGTAAGTGAGACACGGATGGATATACCTAGACTATATTTTTTTTTTTATTGGGTTCACTAGCAATTCTAAATTTGAATATACGACTTGAAAACTTTTCGGATGTAGAAGATTTGACACGTGTGCATGGTATAGTGCCCAATTAAATTTTAAAAAAATACTTAACGCGCTCTCGGGCTTTATGGAATTTGTATGAAATCTTATAGCCCGCGGTCGTAATAGCGACCATCCAGCCCACTTTGCTTGCAATTAATGACACTGTTTAAGGGTATGTGAGATGAAAAAACATTGGAAACAATGACACCTGCAGAAGTTAATAAACTGTGTGGCAGATATTAAAAGCTGCATAGCTTTACTTGTTTTGTGAAGAATAATAATTCTAACATTGCATTCTACTCTATGGAGTTGAAGACATTTTAGGACAATAAAGCATGACTTAGATGTACTAACATACCTACTACGTGTGTAAAGTGTTAGCCCGTCGCGTGGTGCGCGTGCGCCGGCGCGTCGTGCGCGTGGCGCCCGCGCCGCCCGTGTCGCCCGTGCCCGACGAGACGTTCGTGTGAACGCGCCGCCGACCTACCCGTCCTAGTGTCTTAGGCTACTTCCCTACACTTAGAGCTCTGCTCAATCAGCTCCACTCGTAGTTTCAAAGTGTGTTCCTTTATTTTGTAGGATGTTTCATTTATTTAGCTCATAATAATCGAGATAGCGGGTAATGTGTGTTGTGTATAGAGTACGGAGTATCGTCGCGAGTGACAGTCACAGTTTCCGCTCTGTGGTGTTGAGTTTTTTTTTTATATTGTAATATTAATCACACACAGTTATATTTATAAACCAAATCATCTGCATGCTAAACAGTCAAATAAGTTATTAATGTTCATTAAACACTTAAAAATATATTTAAAATATCAAGAAAAAATACATTTAAAATGTGCACATATCAGTATTGCTCACTATGCTTATTTACTGTCTACAATACTAAAAAATATATAGTCAGTTAACTTATACTAACCTGAGGCTATGAATTGTCAAAGTGGCTAGTTCTACACCGAATTGTATGCAAGTTCATACATTTTTTGTGTGTATTAGTATTTCAGTCATTGGACACGCACTTAGTGCGACGTCTCAAAAGAACAAAACCTTTTGAATTAGTGTAGTGCATAAAACATAACATTATAAGTAGTGATAGTGCAAATAAAGACACATGAACCGAGTGCCTTCCCCTTAATAGAGACAGTAAGAAAAGTGCCGATGGACACATTCTTATTAAATAACGTATAAAACTAGGTCAGTGTAATATTGCTCATTAGCCTGCGTTAAGGCTAGATTGTAATAAAATTAGCGTATTTAATTATAAGGCTGAAAAATAAAAAAAGTCATTGCTTAACATTATTATGTGGAGGGACTCGAACGAAACTTATACTGCAAGGTATTTTCATTGTTTCGTGTTGTATAGCTATGGATTTCCAACAGATTTAGAAGAATCACAGTTTAAATAAAGCTCAGGCTCGAATTAAATGCAGCTTCGCGACCGTGCGGTTTAGCCGCAAAACATAGCGACAGCGGTCATAAAGCTTTTCTATTTATATCAAGTTCTCTCGTCTTTGAAGTGACTAGACATAAGAATAAATTAAAAAACCGATATATTGCATGGTTATTCATACTTAAAAGAAGATAATTAATAGAAATCACTCATAGAACTGAACACGTTAAAATCGTTTTTGGTCAAGCGATCTTGCCGCTGCAAGCAAACCTCGACCTATTGAATGATTCATTGCATACACTTGCTTGTAATAACTCGCTATAGCGGCCGGTCCGCATATGATACGAGCCTTAGTTTGCTACCGATTTACCGTATTCAAGCTGGCTATAAGTAGTAATTACAATAGAGCTGTAGCAGTGTTGTAGTGCGCTAGTTTGACGTGCCCTGTGCCCCGCAGTGTCGGCGGCGCTGTCGCGCTACACGCCCAGCAAGACGCTGGCCGGCGCCTTCCAGCTCGGCGTCACCCGGCGGCCCGACACAGGTGAGGAATCATCTATATATTAAAGGCACCCGTAGTATGGCGCCCGCGACGCCGTTTATATCGCGCCTTGCTCCAAAGCTGTATCAAAAATTTTTGGGAAATAAATATATTTTCATTTTCATAATTTAACGAAAATCAAGATAGTGATTGTTGATAAACGTTGTCGCGTGTGCCATGCTACGAGAGCTGACTCACTCACTTAAATATACATGGTGAAATTTTGATTATTTAAGACCCTTAGGTTGATTCAGTCCGTCGTATAAACGAATTTTCGTATGGAATTAATACTGGAAACTTGAAATAAAATTGTCATTTTCATACAAAAATATTCAGCCCAGTCAGTTTACACGGGAATGTCAATTATTTTTCCGGTTCCCAGTTCATTTTTTTTACTATTGATCAGTTGTGTAGAACTATAATAACTATATGTTTCTTTCCGCCGTGTGGTTCTTGGCAGAGTAGAATAGTTGGCCCATTCCTAGTCTTCCCGTAGATGTCGAAGTAGGCGACTTAGGGAACATGAGCTTAACAAAGCTCTTAAACATCAAACACACCTCTCCAACTTGTCTGGCCAACGTGTAAAGTGTATGCCAAATCCTCTGCCTGCTCAGGTTGTCAGGCTATATATGGCTCTGATAGTATAAAGTCAAAGTCAAAGATTTTTATTTAAAATTGGATAATTGTATCTCTTTTTGAACGTCATATTTTTTACTTTCTTATTATTTTTCATTTTTAATATGCAAAATCGAAAAACTACTAGCGTTTCGTAATGACCACTGGTGAGAAGAATACGCCGAACGAAACTCAATCCAGACTTGGTCCCTACAGAATAGAGAGGATCATGCTCCTGCAGTGGAGACTAAAAATTACCTGATTTTGGGGCTAGCTCAATCCGTGTGATTTGTTCGTATATCTAAACATATTATTTATAAGCTGTTGTTACTCCTAAATAAATAAAAAAGAATTGTTTTTGTGAATAGAAGTAGCACCGGTGGGCAGCACGGAGCCGTGCTCGGGCGCGGAGTGCGCGGCGGGCGACGCGCGGCCCTGCGGCGCCGACGCGCGCGCCTGGAGCGAGGCGCGCGCGCTCAACTCCGACCTGCTCTTCTGAGGTAGGAGGTGCCGGACTGCCGAACTGCCGGAGGGTGGGCACAGCGGGGACACTGTCTGCGAGTGAGAGTTCGAATACCGGTGACCTTGAGCCGGACTGTGTTGCGCTCACTACTCACTTGGTGCCAGCGGCGTGAGCCGTACAACGGATGCTAATACAACAGAGACAACCCTCGACCGAGCCAGTTCCGTGGCGGGCACGCCCCGCGCGCCTCTCTCTGCCCCCGCACACATCCAGACACCCAAACATAAGCGGTTTTACGTGCACATATGCTTAAGTGTCGTTTCTTTTCGCATAGTGTAATTCTTTGGTGCGGCGCCGACGTCTACACCCACCTGCTGTTTTAAAATAAAAGGATACAACCGGCTTCCTACATCTCCTACTACGCAGTGCCGGCTCTAGGGATGCCAGGTTCCAAAAGAAAGCAAAATCCCAATACAATATACATGGTTGCCAGTCATAGAGCCAAACACAGTTAGGCCTTTTGGTTGCCTGTCCAGGCGAATTGGTCAGGGTCCGGGACTTAGGGCTTGTTAAATTTGACCATTTTATGGAAATTGTCAGAATTTATGAAGATTTCTGGTAACAAACCCTGTCTAATTAACATCGAAAATCTTAAAGGACTCCGGCATTTTTACCCAAATGTCCAACTTAACTGCCGGCTATTCATTTTAGAAAAAGATGGGAACCCTGGTCATGCATTTTGTACCAAATAAATAATACAATACAAGAACTCTTTATTGCACCAAACAAAAACTTACATGCATATCAAAAGTAGTGCATTTAGATCTCTAATTTATGACAAATCATTTTTTATTTGGTAATGTTTACTTCAATGCAGTCCCATTTAAATTTTATCAAAATCAATTCAGTACTTTGGACGAAATCTGTTTTTTAATTAATTAAGTGTATTCCATACCTACAAATGTTAGATATAATGTTCACTTTGTTATTCCTCCTTTGCAGGTACGCACTTTGCCACACCGGCTGATTCCCTACATCAATAGATGAACTTCGCAATGGCGATCAACTTTTGGAACATTTACAATTCGCTATTTTTCGATTGAATTATAATGTTTTGGATCAATGTATTAGACTGACGTGTACTATTGGATATTGTAATGTCAATTTTAATTCAAAAGTATGAAATTCCATGTAAAAAATAAAATGCTACCAACTTTTCTGTTCTGGCGTCAAAAATTGGGACTGATAAAGGTGTCCATGCAATTTAATTGACAAACGAAGTGAAGCCAAGATCAGAATAGAAAACGAGGTAGTGTATGTACTAAGCTGAGCAGTGAATTTAAATTATGTACGTACTTGCTATTAGACATTATCCACGGTTCATATTTGAATAGCGTAGCGTAGCCTCCTCAAACCACCTGCAGCCCATTAGATTTTTTATTCGAATTCAAATATATGGAATTTAATTGAATGCTGCATAGAAAAGAATGCCAAGTGAGTGCGCGACACAATCTATACAATGTATTTTATCTATAATTCGATCTTAATTAAATATTATCTTCCAACTACTTAATGTCTTGAGAAAAAACATAATATCGTGTAAAAAAGAAAGAACAAATATGAACCAATCAATTTCAATGTGCGATCTACATTGTGATGCCGAAATATAATGTAGTGTAGAGATTGAGTGCTACATTAAAGATTTTATAAAGTTTCGTTCTAAAATATCGGAGGCGTCCTGGAGAAAGTAGGAATAGTTGAAATGAGAGTGAAAGAGACAAATTAATGTTTACAAATAAATAACATAAATGGATAGACTTCGAAACTACTAGATTGATTTTTTGATTAAAATTAACATGAGATATAGACATTATTAAAATACCTACGTAACAACGGGTTACTCACGTAAGAGTGCAGATTGGCGACATCGTGCGCGTGTCTCGGTTCCAATTGCCCTGAGAATAAGGTCGAAGTATCTCGGTCAGCAGCTGGCTATTTGCGTGAATAACCCGTTATTACGTCCTATTTTAATACTGGACTCCTTTTCAAAATTCTTTCACCTGTAGATGACATAGGCTGCGGGTGACATAGGCTATAATTTACCCAGACGAAGTCACGGCAAAATTGCCAGTTGTACACAGAAACTCCATTTTATGCTGCCTCTTCACAATCGCCCAAGACGATCATGGAGCGTTCTGTCATCGTCTATCAATGCCGATTGCGTAGAGGAGGTAACAACGCGATGGCGATTATAGCCGATGCCGGTAACGATCATCGGCGAGTGTGTAGGGGAGTCATTCATTATCACTGCTCCGCATAGTACTGGATGTCCGTACAAACACGGAAACTGCTCAACTGTATTGTTAATTGAACTATTTAAACTTGATATAAGAAACGAGTCATAGCCGTACTTAACGGGCGAGGTGTCAGTGACTGACTAGCTGATAACACTTTTGAGACTTTTGACGATTAGTCAGATTTTGTATTTAAACATAATTGTATAAATAATATTAAGTTCAATATTGTCGATATGCGCGGCGACCTTGACAAAAACAAGATTGATTTCATAAAATAAAACAAACGGAAATAAAGTCAAAAAGTGAACGGCTCTGTATTAAGGTGCGGTTCTAACAAAGCAGATTTTATAGACGCTATTTTGTCAAGCATAATGTCACATTTTGTCAATCGCAAGGGCAGTAAGTAATGTTAATAGCAAAGCAAGTTTAACAATCCGAGCTGAAATAATGAACTTACTAATGTTAAATCAAAATTATATATTAGTGTACCTAAGCAAGGCGCCGCGCACTGCAATTAAAAATGCCTTTATTGCTACAAAAATAAAGACCAAAATACAATATTTGCGTCGAAAATCGGCGGTTAATTGTGATGAAATATACTCATTCCAAGACCATTCCTATCTATTCCACGTGTTGACTGACAAAGACGACGAGCATTTACAAATTATGTCATTTTCGTAAGGTCACGATGTCGCATCGTATTTTATCTTTAGCGTACGACACTGCTAGTATTTGTCTATTTTATATCGTAGTATAGGGTCCAAGCGTCTTCAAAGAACTGAAACTATTTTGAAGCAAATTTTCCCACTAACGACTTTCTTAGGTGGCTTTAAAAATCGTGTGATACAAAGTCGGTGCACACTGACTTTATATCGTACTGTTTTTAAAGTCGCTTTACTTTTTCATCATCACGGTTTTTCAAGTGCAACTTCTAGTTGCAATACAAATTACACTTGAAAAACACTGAAAAAAATGATTTTTATTCGTTTCTTTGAAGATTAACTAAAAGCTTCAGTTTTTTATTAGACTTTCACTATATAATATGTGAGCGCTATGCTACGAGGCTTTAGTGTAGCATTTGCGTTTAATGGATGTGCCTTTTCGGGTATACAGTATAACCTCGTTAGATCTTGGTTCTTTTAAGAAGAAAATTATAGAAATTCGCTTGTCTTTAAATCATAAGATTCTCTTAAAAGGATCACCAGTCATACGAGTATACAGGCTTGCGCGCGCGAGCTCCGCATTTATCGTCCAAGCGACGGAAAGTACGGCCGTTCTTACTTGAGCTGAGGAAGTGAAACGATGAAGTTCTTGCAAGCTAGCTGAAAAATGCGTCAATTACTTATTCGGCTTACTGAAATAACTTGTTAATGGAAATTTCTCATTTTTGGGGCTTTCTTCGTTTAGTTCGACCAAGTAAGAACGGCTCCATTATAGTTAGCGTAGGTTAGAAGCTGATTCGGTCCGGCACGCTGTAACAGTGTCATATTATGTAATTTTAACGCTGCGCGCACATGCATGGCTTTTTGATATGTAAAGACATAAAAAGCGAAAGTCCGATGGTCCACACTATTAACGCAATCATAAATACAAATGTTAGTCTCCAATTTCCTGACTAATTGAGATAAAAATATGCTTGAAAATTGGATCCTTATGACTTGTAGCTTGTACTAGATCTTTGGAGAAACCGAGTTTGCTCCCGAGATGACATGGCAAATGATTATCAATATTTTTTTCGAGCAATAGCACTCTGGCGATGCGTGTGCGCACAACGGCGGCCGCCCGGCCACACTTGCCAATGCCTAGTTTTATCGTACTTTATGCTATTTGACATAACGTTTAGCGTTAGATCAGTAACTGATTATTATTATACAGGTATGTAGATTTGGTATTGTTTAGTAAGATCGCGAGTTGGTCGGCGCCCAGTAGGTAGTTTATTATTCTTTGGTTTGATTAGTGTTGCCACTTTTTTACTCATCGTTTTATAATGCTTTTTGTACCAATGTATTAACTGCGGCATCCAAATACCTAAATGATGATTATGAGCCGCTGAATGACATTTTATTTATATGAGTATAATTTCATTTTTTTTTTGTCCTTTATAAAACGATGCAAGGCTTTTAAAGCGATTCAATATTATTTACAATGTTTTCGGGAAGATTTATTTTGTGAAGTGAAAGCAATGGTTTGTTAGTTTTTGATAAGGGAAGATAAGGCTGGCGCCCGGCCGTCTCGCGGCACTCGACACATCGCGCGGCAGGTCGCGACCGGCACGAGATTGCGCGATAAGGGATGCGTGCTAAGCTATTGACATTATTATCTTATGTACTGATGTTAAATCGCAATTAAATATATACAAATATAATAAAGGTCTACTATTTTTCTAAACATATCCCTTTTCAACCTTATTTTATCCGATCTCGAATATCTATAATAATGTTATAATGTTTCTTTATTGCAATGGAAAAACTCAAAAACTACTGGACCAAATCAAAAAAAATATTTGACGTAAGTATACAAACTTCATTATCAATGGGTTGCATAGGCTATAATAACTAACGCTCCAGTTACAGGAAATCGGCTAGTCTTGTATTAGGGAAACCTGAAAATCACTCCACCGACAATAGCCTTGGCTATAAATAAATAAGAAGAATCACGCCAGTAACCTGCTGTGCTGGGGTCGGGGTCCCACCTGTAGGTTAAAGTCTCCACACATAAAGATACAACCGTCCTTACATCGACCTTAGCATTGCACGAATCTTATTTCGTTGTAAAAACTCTATCATTGGCAATAATACTTCCCTTGAATTAGTTGATGATGCAAATGTTAATAGGCTGACTTACAGCCTTGTTTGCTTGTCGTATGTGTAAGTAACCAACGCTGTTTGTTAATTTTTCAAGCATTACATTGGTCTGAAGGACTGACATGTTCTATTTTTTATTGAAAAAGGCACACGAACAGATTAAAGACAATAAAGAACATAGTTTCAATTTATATCTAGTCAATAATCCACTACAGTGTACACAGAGTGATAAAACTAATGTATAGGCAAGTATTAAACAACTACATATATCCAAAGTAAGTGGTTTTGAAAAGTAAATATAGATTAATAATAACATAGCCAATGAAACAGTTAATGATCTTTTGAATTGTGACAAGCTTGGATTGAAAATATCAAGATCAGAGTTACGATGTCTCAGTTCGTCATAATCTCGACACATTCTAACTATTGTATTAAAGAAAGATGTATTGTTTCTGTAAACATTCAGGCGAAAAATCCGAGGGTTACGGAGTTGGCGAGACGGTCCGTTGAAATTAATTAAGGAGTGCACAATCTTATGAAGGTAAACTAGCTCAGAATATTGTCTGCGTGTAATGACTTTCCAAGCACGGAAGTGTTTGAGATATTTATACCACTTGTGGCTAACAATTTGAGTGGTAACCACTCGGGTTGTCTAAAAACACGGACGCGTAGGTGCACCGCGGCACCATCGTGCTACCAAGACTGCCGTGATTGAATTGGGATAAGTACTACAGGATTTGGTTAAAACCTCTACTTAGAGCGAAATCAGGACTAAGTTATATAGATAGCATAGGATCGCTTAGGATGCTAAGTTGGAATACCTAGGTACTATTAGTACTGTTGTGTTGCCTTATAAATAAATAAATAGATAGTAGGTAATTATTTAATCAATTTATAACTTTAATATTCCATCACCGATGATGGATGGCTTCACAGGTGTCGCGGCAAAAACTTAGGTTTGGAAATTCAATAAGAATGTAAGTACTTTAGAGATCGATCGATTATATTGCGGTTACCCGCATACCTACCGCACCGATGGAGGAGAAAGACATGCAATGCAAAGTGCAGGTGGCACTGCAGCGTATGTTTTACATAACAGCTCCTTTAGCTTTTAAATATTTTAGAAAAAGATGCAATCAGGCGACTAAATAGACTTAAAGCAATGTGCTTGAAGTTTTTGTTTAGATATTTTCATTTGACTGAACATCCGCCATTAGTACCCTGGGTTGAGGAACTCTGTCCCTAAACTTGGCAGCCCTTCGCTTTCATAACCAAATCGACCCCGCAGCCACTGCGCTTGCGTACTGAAATTAGGTCATTTCAGTGTTTGAACATGCGCAGATATTGACTTCTGCATACAAGAAAAGACTAGAATGTAAAGAGGGTGGTTTTCCAGCAACGTCTAAAGTTTAATGTATACTTAATACTTTTCTGCACCAATGACCCATGTTTAAAGCGATCATAGTTTTGTAAATTGCAATGGTACAGCATTTAAGTTTACAAAACTTCGAGCGCATCTTTTCCTTTCGTAAATATAAATAAATAAAATTACGAAATTTAATGGTACTACTTCGGAAGTGTAAACTTACATAAAAAATTCAATACGGGTCGGGAATTTCCGATAAATAGGTAGGTACATCCGTCCGAATTGATAACCTCCTAATTTTTTAAAGTCGGTTATTATTACGAAGTAAACACTGTACTGTACCCACTATACCCACAGAAAAATAAAGTTAGCTCCCACCTTAGAGAAGTACACACAGATATGATTTTTTTAACACATATATCTGTGTATGACTGTACCACGGAATATAAAATAAATTTACCTATGCCGTGTTCATTCGAGTTTTTGCATAATCGCAACTAGGAAGCCGTACCTTAATATCTATGGTTATTTTGTGCGAGGTGCGAAAGTGACAACAACAAACGTCAGTCAGCTGAGTGAGGGCTGCGTTTAGCCAACAAAGCGCAGCGCAAATAAAAAATAGTGCGCCAACAGGACACGGCCAAAATCTTATTGGTTTATCTAGGATCTATGCAGAATTGAAGAGTGTAGACTAGTTTCGTGCTAGTGCAATGCACCAACGTAACCAAGTTGTTTATAAAATCGACCGGAACGTACAGTGATCACTAATCAATTATTTACCTTTACATATATTCGTGCTTCAGCCGTGCGATTTCGTCACAAAATGTGAGTTAGTGTGAAGGTCACGAGTCGTCTGTTGCCAATTATTGCCAAGCAATCGTCAGTGGTCAGTGTCGCTTCCTCGCCGCGGCCGCCGTGTTTACGTAACGCCCTCCTGACAGCTGTAACCTGCGGGAAACGGACAATAAGCCTGTAAGATGTTGAGCGCCTGCACCCGCGCTCTGCGCGCGGCGCGCCCGCTGGAGCGCTCCTACAGCAGCGTGGTGGAACTCCCGGCGCTAGCCGACGGCGGAGTACAGAACGAGCCCATCCTGCAGTACCGCGCCGGCAGCGCCGAGCGCAACGCCCTGGAATGCGAGCTCAAGCGCGCCATGAACGTCACCGAGGAAGTCCCCATCGTCATCGGCGACGAGTGCATCAGAGACGGCGAGCCCCGCTACCAGGTCATGCCACACGACCACCAGAAAAAAATCGCCAAGTTCTGGTACGCCAGCGAGAAAACCATCCAAAAAGCTATTGAAACCTCAGTGAAGGCGCAGGTGGTCTGGGACCGCACGCCTTTCGAAGTGAGGGCAGACATTTACACCAAGGCTGCAGATTTAATGGCCGGCCAGTACCGGCAGAGTCTGAATGCTGCCACAATGATGGGCCAGTCCAAATCTGTTATCCAAGCTGAAATTGACTCCGCTTGTGAACTTATTGATTTCTTCCGGTTCAATCTATACTTCTTAAAAGAGAATTTGAAGTATCAACCAATATCTGAAAATCCTAAGGTTACAAGGAACTCTCTAAGACTCCGAGGGTTGGATGGTTTTGTTGCTGCCATAAGTCCTTTTAACTTCACTGCCATTGGTGGCAATCTGGCCTATGCCCCAGCCTTGATGGGCAATGGTGTTCTATGGAAGCCTTCAGATACTGCTGTTCTGTCCAACTGGCGTATTTTCAACATTTTGCGGGAAGCGGGCATGCCCCCAGGTGTAGTCAATTTCATTCCTGCTGATGGACCTGTTTTTGGCAAAACCATAACGGCATCACCTTACCTCTCCGCAATTAACTTCACTGGGTCTGTCCCCACTTTTAACTGGTTGTGGAATGCTGTGGGAAAGAACCTGAGTGTGTACCGCAACTATCCAAGGCTTATTGGTGAATGCGGAGGCAAAAACTACCACTTCGTACATCCAACTGCTGATGTCCAGTCCGTTGTGACCGGCACAATCCGGTCAGCGTTTGAGTACTGTGGGCAGAAGTGCTCAGCTTGCTCAAGAATGTATATTCCCAAGTCTCTGTATGAAGCCATAAAAGATGGTTTAATAAAAGAGCAAGCAAAGTTGAAGATCGGAGATGTGACATCTGACTTTAAGACCTTCACAGGAGCAGTCATCGATGACAAGGCATTTGCAAGGATTACTGGATATATCACTAATGCAAAGAAGAACCCTAAGAATAAAATCATAGCAGGTGGAGAGTTTGATGGTAGTAAAGGTTACTTCGTGCAGCCCACTATCATCGAGACGACGGATCCTCACGACAAGCTGATGACTGAAGAGATCTTCGGCCCGGTCCTCAGCATCTATGTTTACAATGACTCTGAGGTAAACAAGACACTCCAACTCATCGGCACTTCCACGAAATTCGCTCTGACCGGCGCCGTGTTCGCACAAGACAAGAACTTCTTGAAGGTAGCTCTGGAGGAGCTGAAAATGACAGCAGGCAACTTCTACTTGAACGATAAGTCAACGGGGTCCGTGGTGGGGCAGCAGCCGTTCGGCGGCGGCCGCATGTCGGGCACCAACGACAAGGCCGGCGGCCCCAACTACGTCATGCGATGGACCACGCCGCAGTCCGTCAAGGAGACCTTCGTACCACTCAGAGACGTCGACTACCCCTACATGAGGGATTAAATGGGCCGAGATAAGGCGCTGAGCTATTCCATATCAAAGCTCTAAACCTATACCAACACAGCAAGAAATAATTATCAGTACAATAATAGTTTATTGAAAATTAGTATTAATATATTTTTAACTTAATTGTTATGGCGGAAACCCTTTCCATGTATCTAAGGGCTCACCCAGCTGGAAATGTCTGGGTTCACGTAACTGTGAAATGAATATATTAGCAGCGTTCATAGTAGCATGGTTGTAGGTATGTCAAAGTTCCTCATTGGTTGGCTGTGCTGCTGAGTCAGCTAAAATGAAGGAATGTCTACTGTTTCAGTTGTGAAACTAGTCAAGACCATTCCTATGGATCTGTATATGTTGTGACAGTATTGTATTAAATTTATTTGTAATTATTACTGAGGAGAGGAATATCATTTAAAGTATTTTTAATTCTGCCTCTATTTTTAGTAAAATGTGTGTGATTGTGAAAGTTTTTTGGACAGTGAACAACACTGATCTTGATGCATTCTATTTTACACTTAATTGAGTTGACTCAAGAACATCTGAGTACCTATCACAATTTCAATAATGCCAATGCCAACACTGACTTGTTATCTCATTAATTACTTACTTATATATTTAACTTATGTTTTTTTTTCTATTTCATCACAATTCATTTTAAGTGTTTGTTGATATTTTAAGATGTTTAGATGAAGCACTTCTCACACTGAACACGACGACCTCTGTGTTTCGGGTTCGATGTGACGAGCGCTTTAGTAAGAGTTTATAATAAATATTGTATAACGACAAGGATAATAAAAACGGAAAAATTAGCTATTGAATGTACCTAGTTTGTGTAGGAAATAAACAAATTATCGCGTACCGATGTTAGCACGCTGCCCGCGCTGCCGTCGCGCCGCGCCGTCGTCCGTCGGCGACGCTCCACCCCATACTGTCTTATCTGCTCTTATCATTTACGTACGTACTATCTTGACTTCTCTACGTAACCTTGTTTTCTGCTCTCTGATAAAGTGAAATGCATTTAAACTATTTTATTGTATACCTTTTAACCAAACTCTATCCCTAATTTCCGACTCCGGTGCATAGATTCGCTTCTCGCTTGTCTATTGTAAAGTTCTTGTTAACGTTTTGTTACGTAAATCTAGTGTAGTACCAACCTGGTATATTGTCTTTTTGAATAAAAATCACTCTTTATTCCGTTGTTTTTATTGAACCACCTTACCATATACCAATATACACCATACCAATGAAGTCGAGGCCTTCGTAGTACGATTTTGAACCATCCGTCGCCCACTGGGCACATGCCCACTGCCCACCTGCCCAGTGCCCCGCAATCGAATAGGGCCCCCAGTTACTGCTACATCATCATTCAATAACCCACAGAACAGTAACCGATATTTATTACCAAAATCGAACTTTAAGAAAATCAAGCAGTAATTTTTTATTGATTAAAATAAAATTAGGTATGGTATAATGCATAAGAATTAGCTTTCCGTGCGCGGATCTTCTACATTCGTTTGGATGTAACCAATTTAATCGATAAAGAACAAAATGAGAGGTATATGTAGGTACTTAATTTAGTTTATTTCTCGTAATACGTTCATATAATACTATTTAAATAGTACTATGTTAATGTTCTATTCTCCATTACCCTAATGTGCCCAGCCAGGACAACCAATACTTTACAAGTTCACAATGTTATTTTGTACAAGCGATTTTCCCGTAACTTCGCCCGCGTGTCACCCGCAGATAAATTTTCTGCCTAGGTATATGTGAAAGTGTGAATTTTGAAAATCAGTCCAGTAGTTTCGGAGCCTATTCGATGCAAAGAAACAAACAATCAAATCTTTCTTTATAATTTTATAATATTAGTACCTATAGATAATATTTGAAGAGTCAATTAAAATAACATACTACTATTAATCCAACATGGTTTCCTTGTAATTTTCATTCCAGATAAGCATTTTTTTGTCTTGTATCATTACCTCTAGTCATTACGTTATCCCTCCAAAGTTTGATAAGCTTAGGCCATTGACCCAAACAAATCGTTTATGTTGTTAACATACTGGTGAATAACCTGAATTGAAGTGACTGTGTCCTTTCTTTGCCGCAACGCTTATCCCCAGATTTGAATCGCCCGTGCCCTCGACCGTCCCTTACGATCTGCACGGGAAGAGGAACAGCTGATTCTTTTTCACGTCTTTAGAGGACAGATTGACCCCTGCTAATTATATTTCGACTATTTATAGCTGTAAGCTTGAAAACGTCTTTCTATCGTGTAAAGTAGATACCTACATCTGTAAATAAACAAATATAAATACGCGCCAGTTATTTTCCGCCAAATATTGCGCAAGGGCCGCCCGCCCCGCTCCTTGCTGCTATGCGGCACTTAGCCGGCAACCGGGACTATTCGCTCCACTTCGCGGTGGGTGTGTCTGCTTTCAAGGCCACTCGCCAGACCACTATATTATTTATTTATTTTACACTAGTGTGATCTGCAGGTCTATTTGCTATCTTTTGACAGCTACAGTGTATATCTCTTTGATGGTCACTTCAATATCCATTACGGTTTATATAGGTATCTAAAACAAAAATAGTCACTCATACGAAAGCCGTAGTGGATGTTGAAGTGACCATCAACATGTTGTACACCGTAGCTGTCGTAAGTTAGCAATTCGGCCTAGATCATAATATATTTAGGTATGGATCGGTACGTGAAAAAAACCTGGTCAGTAACATTATAGGTATACGTATAACTATAACAGAGTTAAATGGACAAAAATAGTCGTCCGAAATATAAATTTACGTCACGCGGTTTACGTGCAACGTGAACGTGGCCTGCGCGCTTGGCCGGTTTTTAGGGTACCGTACCCAAAGGGTAAAACCGGCCAAGTGCGTGTCGGGCCAGGCGCAGTATAGGGTTCCGTAGTTGCGAATGACAACTTTGAGTTCACACTGTTTACACTCGCACCTTACAGTTTAACGACCAAAAACATCTAACAATAAACATTGTATATGAAATTTTACATTTTCCAGTACATTTTATAAGTTGGTTGCCTATAACTTTTTAGTTTGCACTTAGCACCCAGCTCTGATAGTTTTCCTTTCAACTTCAGTATATATAATACTGCTGTAATTTTTTTCACGTATCCATATGTAACCGTTTAGCAGATAGAGCGTACACGTACCTCTAACAAAAATTTGCACTTTAAAACCAAATATTTCGGAAACGGATCCCTAAATCGAAAAATGGTGTTCTCAACCTCACAATATTTTTCAAAGACCTTTTTAACGATACCCCACACGATGGGTAAGTAGAGAAAAAAAAATTACTCCCCAACTTTATTTGTATGGGAGCTACCAAAAAAAAAATTTTTTTTTCAAGATTGTTTTCTACGACTTTTTTGCCATGATTAATATACATACTCATACCAAATTACAGCTTTCTAGTACTTATAGTCTCTGAGTAAAACCGCGGACGGACAGACAGACATGGCAGAACTATAAGGGTTCCTAGTTTACTACGGAACCCTAAAAACGGGACCCTATTCACGAGACTTCGATGTCTGTCTGTCACCAGGCTGTATCTTATAAACCGTGATAGCTAGACCGTTGACATTTTCACAGATAATGTATTTCGGTTGCCGCTATAACAATAATTAATTTATTTTAAGGGGGCTCCCATCTTATCTTATCTTATCTTAATTGGGGCCGATTATAAATCGGAAGCACGTCTAACCTTTGGGTTATTTTGTACTTACCCCATACCTTACTCACCCACACGGTGATTCCTGAAGAAGGACTGCATGAGCTTCAGAATATCACCTGGTGCGTAGTGCCTGTAGTCCTCCCCGCTTACCAGCCAACGAGTCACAGCGACACAAAATGTGTCTCATTTTTTCCTCCGATTCCTCACATACCCTACATAGTGGGCTTTCGACGATTTTCATTTTGAATAGATGACTGTTGTTCTCAAAATGACCGGTCAGGGCTCCCATAAGAATCCTTGACTGTTTTCTACTATGGGCTCCCATACAACAAACGTGATTTTTGCCGTTTTTGTTTGATAGTGTAATGTTGTATACATAGATTTAAAAAAAAATGGTTGTATAGATAATGGTACGGAACCTGCCCGAGTCCGAGTCGCACTTGGCCGATTATTTTATTATTTACCTATGCTCTATACGCTATATAGTTGCCGTTCTTGATATAGATAAGAGCAAAAAAACGGCAAAAAAAACACGTTGTATGGAAGCCCTCCTAAATATTTTTTTTATTCTATTTTTAGTATTTGTGGTTATAGCGGCAGCAGAATACATCATCTGTGAAAATTTTTACTGTCTAGCTATCACGGATTATGAGATACAGCCTGGTGACAGACAGACATCGAAGTTTCGTGAATATGGTACCGTTTTTATCCTTTGGGTACGGAACCTTAAAAAATACGAATCTTATGACACTACAGTTTAAAGCGGCGGAGCCATTTAGAAACAACGATATAGAGACAGATACATATGTGCGAAAACATTACTCTCTTTCTGGATGGGTCAGTCGGGAAAAAACGTAAAACCTGTCTATGCCAGCAAGTCATAAAAAAAAAGAATTTTATCTTTGGTTGTTGTTGTCATTTTCGACATTTTGACGTCACTTCATGTCAATCGAAAAATCATAAAATAAAGTGAGGTTATATTTTGGTTTACAAGTTTTATTTTGTACGACTTTATCTGTGATATCTCGGATTTTAGGCGAGCATGGCTAATGTATTTGGATTAATAGTGTCAGGTCGACTGGTACGTGTCAGGTGATCCTATAACAAGAGTGTTTCAGTTGTTTTGTTTGGGAAATGTTCCGATTCACTTATCTGGTGTGTTCTCTTCCGATGCCGCGGCATAGGTGCAGACAGACTTCACGCCGCTGGAGGAGACGCGTTTCCTGATCACCATCCCTGAAGCGGACGCCATCAATCATGTGGTAGTGTTTCTGACGGGCCTTGCGCCGCTGCCCGCCGGCACCGTGGGAATGGTCTACTGGAGCTGGCCGGACCCCGCGGCGCCGCCCAACTGGCAGCTCCTCGGACACATCTCCAACAGCAAGCCCTCGGCTATATTCAAGATCTCCAACCTCAAGAAACTTCATGAATTGACAGGTAAGTTCTAGAACACTCCAGACAGTTTGTTTACATTTTGGTGACCTAGAAAAATACAACTGTAGATACAGCGTTGATTTCTATTCTTTTTTTAAAGTATACTTTTCCAATGGCATTAATTTTAATTTACGAGCAATTTTTCGTGACGTATTGAGTAATTATCAGTCAAAGTTGTTGCAAACTCCTCCAACTTTCTACACTATAATTATTATTTATATATTCTGTACTGTATTCTCGATTTTCAGATGAGAACAAGTTTGTGAGTGCTTTTGGGCAGCAGCAAATCTGCCACAATGCTCAACTTGGAATATCCATAGAGCCTGAAGCTAATGTGCAACTACTGGCATCTTCAGTGGTAAGTTATAACACATGTGATCATTTTAAGTAATTCTTGAGCTATATTATGTAACAATATGCTAAATACAAGTTATATTCTATTGCAGGCCCAACAAACCAACAGCTACATCACATTTGCACAGAAAATGCTGGAGAACCTGGTGAACTTTGTAGCATCCTTCTCCGTGACCCAGGAGCAGATGACGCCCACGCCAGGCGTGTCCTACATCCCGCTGAATACGTTGCACACATGGTACCAGAACTTCGAACGGAGACTGCAGCAAAACCCTAATTTTTGGAAAGTCTAGTACTGCACTGATCCATATTTAGTCCATCCAAATACTTTGTTTACATTTGATTTAAATTACGAATAATTTTATAATTAATTTTATGATGTCTTCAGTTTGGGCTGAACTCAAACTGTGATGTTTGGATGTATTAGCCCAGTGTTTTATTTAAACAATTAGAATGCTAGGTTTAATTTGTGTCTACCATGCATTGTACATAAATTGTATTTTATTAACAGAATAACATGGCAAAATATCAAATGTTATTTTCTCAATAATTTACTGTACTGTTTGTGTTGTGTACAGCAATAATATTTAAGAGTACATTATTTGTGATGAATTGCTTAGGATTAGATCTCATTATGTATTTCAGAAAATAAATACGTAAGCAATAATTCTGAGTTAAAATAGTTTATTTTTTGTACTTTTGCCACTCGAAAATTGGGGTAACCATCATGGCTAAAAGACTGGCAAGTTGTGTTAAAAAATGGGACGCAAGCAATTAAAAGTTCATTGATGGAACTCCAGTAAGCCTAAGTCTTGTGGATTTTCTAAATAAAATTAGTCATATTTATAATTTTATTTACTTCAGCATTATAAAATTTAAAAACGGGAGTAAATTGATTTCTATGATTTTTTAGGCTTGGGCTGCATTAGTCACAAATTAATGCAACAACACAGGACATATTTGGAATTGAATACACGCTTGTTATGAACTCTTAAGGTTGCACTATGTTATGAACTATCAGGGTTTCAATTTTGTATAGTTAACACTCACAGACTGCTTGAGAAGAATATTTTTAATAAAATGAATCAATTAACTAGTTTCGTTTCATTACTAGCAGTTAAGCACACAATAAAATATTTCCTCAATCATATTAGTACAGTACAGATTAATGTTTGTATGTCAGATGCCTTTAGGTAGCTTGAAAAATCTGACACCAGTGTTGGCCACTTACACACGAGAAACAAACAATGTTTGAACGTGTGTGTAACATTTAAAGTTGATTTTATATGTTCAATATATTGTTAAATTGTTAAAGATCAAATTGATGACCAATAGTACCAAACTTAAGATCAGGGTCGATGGGCAGGAATTACAATATGTCGAGGAATATATCTACTTGGGCCAGATAGCGTCCTTCGAGAACAGGCAAGACAAGGAAATTGATCGTCGCATCGAAAACGCCTGGAAGAGCTTCTGGTCCATGAAGGCACTAATGAAGGGCGACCTTCCCTTATGCTTGAAGCGCAAACTCCTCGACATGTGTATCCTGCCCATCCTCACCTATGGTTCACAGACGTGGTCTTTGACTGAAGGTCAAAAGTTCAGACTCAAGGTCTGCCAGCGGGCCATGGAACGCAGCATACTCGGCATTCGTCGAATAGACAAAGTGAGGGACACTGAGCTACGGTCCACGACTAGGGTTGTAGATGTAGGTCAAGTCGGCCAAACTCAAGTGGGATTGGGCCGGGCATGTGTGCCGCATGCAATCAGACAGATGGGCCCGGAAGGTCACCCTGTGGGTACCCGATGGACCTCGGCGTAGGGGCAGACCACGAACGAGATGGCGGGATGACCTCGACAGGTTTTGTAATGGCTGGCAGCAGATTGCACCAGATAGGGATGAATGGAAGAAGGAAGGGGAGGCCTTTGCCCAGCAGTGGGACACAAATTAGGCTATTACAAAAAAAAAATGTTAAATAGGCACCTAGAGACTAGAAAACTCGGGAGTTTTATTCTTTTGAGTACAGAAATGGGGAATAATAAAGTCTGATGTGCTATTGTTTTGAGGATTAATAAAATTATAAATACATATATTGTAAAGTAATTGATTTGATACCTAGACAGCTCAAAGGATAGGTACAAAATAAATAACAGCACAATGTGGAAATGTCCATTTATTGAGGTCGTAACAGCTGGGTAACAAAACTGCCACAACAAGGCACTTGCCGCCCTCGGGCGCTAACCTACTTTGTACTGCACCGTAACTTAAAGTTAACTTGAGATCCTTGTAGAAGCTAACAAGTGTCGAATAAGCCGACATAGTTGCCGCATAGTCGGCGGAGCGGACCAGTCAAACAACTCAAATCGTCCCTAAGGTTCGCTTGCCCTTGGAATTAGTCTTATTCACAATTACTGGTAAACATTATCATATTTTAAACTAATGTATATGCATGCCTTACAAAAATATCACTCGACACTTACAGTTATGTTTAACTTTACAGACTGGCAATTCCTAAGTGAGACTAAAATGCACAATTCTCTCGTCTTAAGTTCATTTTTAAGAATCCTTTTCTTAGAATACGAGAGAATATGAGAGGTGTAATCTCATTAAGAATTGCCATGCGAACAGTGTTTAAGGGACGTAATATAAGTGACGCGGAATAACAAATAACATCCACTTCAATCAAAATTCTATAAACGATTGGTCCTCCACTCCGTCGACGGAAGTATAAAAAGCAACCAGAGAAATAAAAGTCCTCCCAAATCACAATATAGTACAAAAATATACTTTCAATGGGTAACAGTATGCCCAGTCGAAATGGTTAACAATATGAACAACTCACACTAAGAGACCAACTCTGTACTGCAACAAACCTACCTACATACATTAAGTAATTGACATATATTATTTAATAATTGGTCTAATTCATATTTTTTACATTACAGTTTTATTTACCTTTCGATTGGGCATCCGTTTCCGAATAACATATAGGTAAAAATCACTAGATTACTAAGCTACTTATATTTATTTCTCTGGTGGCGGGTAAAGGGAGTAGGTTGTACGAGTATATATACAAAGACTCCTATTAACCCTTATTTTAAATTCAATACACAAACTTTAAGAGGTGACTCAGCCCATCAACATGAACAACTTTTGTTAAGGGATGCTGAAAATTCAATATTATTTTTGCCTTATCCTTACATTTTGTCTGATCAGCTGGTCACTTTTGTATGGGTATGTCAATTTTTTTTGAGTTCCCAGCTTTGGTCTCATATCAAAAGTTGTTCATGTTGATGGGCTGAGTCACCTCTTAAAGTTTGTGTACTGATTAAAAAATAAGTGTGTATAAACTGAGGTAGACGGGCACGTACATACCAAATTATGAAGCGTTCAAAGGGAGCTAATTAACACCGTTGCTAAGTTCCCATGAGTTTGTATCGTGAAGACGCCGTCCACGTCACGTGACGCGATTGCTTATTAATGTCTGTTTTTTGGAGTCGGGCACGTCTACCTCAGTTTACATAGAAGTCTTTGGTTGTATAATAAATATAAATAAGTTAGGCACTAGTGGTCGGTGTCGGCGAGGAAGGGGTGCCGCAGCGCCTCGTCGGCCGAGATGCGCGAGCGCGGGTCGGGGTCCAGCAGGCGCCACGCCAACGCAAACGCCGAGTCCGGGAACCCTGCCGTCACGCGCCCCGGGACCACCGCCTCGGGCTATAGGGCAATAATCACAATTTAGAATGAAAAAGAAAATGTTTTGTAAGGGTTTCTGTGATACTTTTATTAAATCAAGAAATAAGATATGGTAAAAAAATTTTGGCGCAGGCAGGGTTTGAACCAGTGAAGGTATGACCTTAATTTGATAAGAGTAGAGGGATTTTTCAAATATTATTTCATAATGATCCATGTCAAAACTTTGACGATTGATATTTACTGAGCATTCTGTGACAATATAAAATAATAATGTTTTGGTAGGAATGTTACTATTATTTATTCGTTATCGTTACCTGCACGCTGTCGTCGCGACACAGACAGGCGCGAGCATGCTGCTGGCAGCGCAGGCAGCGCGCGTCGCGTGCGCCGTCCGCCCCCGCCCCCTCCGCCTCCGCCCCCGGCCCCGGCCCCGCCCCCGCCGGCCCCGCCCCGCGCAGGCGCGCGCACAGCTTGCGCAGGCACAGCCCGCGCCGCGACGACGACATCACCAGCCGGCGGCCTGCCCCACACCACCACGTCAGTACACATTAACAATGATAAATCTTAAGCGAGAATAGACTATCGGACAAAAATGACAATTGTTGTATGGCCCCCCTAAATATTGATTTCATTCTAGGTTCATAAGCTGGTGACACAGACGGACAGTACAAACATTTGAAATGGACAACAAATTCCTACCGCTTATCCGAAAAATTTATGGAAAACTACGAAATATGATGTGTTGAAAAATCAAATTAAACTATTTCATCGATTATAGTATCACAACACTGAATATAAAGCACGCTCACTGGTGGGTAATACCACAAAAACAGTTAAAGTATCAGCACAGTACCGAGCGAGCTGGCGGCCTGCTGCAGCGCCCTTGTGCCGAGCAGGTCGGCGAGCTCGGCCAGCGCGGCCGCGTCGTCGCCGGCGCGGAAGAACGGGTAGCGCGCCGTCAGCGCGCTCGCCAGCACCACGCCGCTGGCCCACATGTCCACGGCCGTGCCCTGCGCCGGCACCTTCAGCAGCACCTCGGGCGGCCGGAAGCCCGCCGTGCCGGCGCGGGGCGCCCGGCGCGCGCCCAGCGACACGCAGCGCGCGCACACGCCGCCCAGCCCCGAGCACAAGCACTCCGGCGCCTGCTAACAACCCAGTATCAGTCATATAACAATTCTGACAACACTTAGCTAGAGATTTATTGACAATCCCAACTAATATTATAAATGCGAAAGTGAATTTGTTTGTTTGTTACTCTTTCAAATCCTATCTTTTGAACCAATCATCATGAAGTTTTGCATACACATAGGTTAGGGTATTGAGAAGGACATAGGCTAAGTATCACACGAACGAAGCTCCGGGCAACAGCTAGTGTCTCTTATACGCCTTCGGTACATATGTAAACAGTAGAGCAGATGCAATACGTCATTATTGTACTGTCTACTCTACCATACACATACACATGCACCAGAAGGTATACACTGGTCCTTGCCATCCAAATTCAAAACACATGGATAACAATACTTATCGAAAGTTTGTAATGAAAATATGCATTTATACTTTAAAGTACTTTCCAAATGAGCGCAAACACAAATATTTAATTTACGATTTCTTATAGCCAGTCATAATCCTAACTAATCCCAATCCCAACTAATATTATAAATGCGAAAGTGAGTTTGTTTGTTACGCTTTCGCGCCGTATCTACTGAACCGATCGTCATCAAATTTTGCATACACATAGGTTAGGTTACCGAGAAAGACATAGGCTATATATCACGCGAGCGAAGCCGCGGGTAATAGCTAGTACTTCATGAACTGTCATCAGTCTTCACACGCATTTTCAATGAGAATTTTCTGAACGCATAAAACCAAATGGATTTAAAGTACTGATTAGGGTCAGACGAAAAACTGTCACGGACAATATTTGACAATACTCTGTTTCATCTCACCTGCCCTAAAACAGTGTCATTAAATGTAAGCAAAGTGGGCTGGATGGTCGCTATTAATACCGCGGGCTATAAGATTTCATACAAATTCCATTCAACCCGAGAGCGCGTAAAGTATTTTTTTATTTCAATTCACATCTATACCACGCACAAGTGTAAAATTTTCTACATCCCAGATTTCTAGTCAAAAATTCAAATTTGGAATTATAATGAACCCGAAAATACTACATTGTGTAGCAAGGGCGGTTTAGAAGACATTACGTCAAACGAGCGAGATTTAGTAGTCCGAGTTTGTAATGTCTAATACCGGCCGCGATACACAATGTTTTCATCTCACCGAGTAAATAGTAGAGAAAAATAATATATATTATATTGTTGTAATTATAAATGATGTCTGCAAGCTGGCTGATTATATTACCTATATAAACATTATTAACCATCTATTAATTTAGCATAGGGAATGTATATTTCATGCAAATAAATGAAGATAACGTATTGTGTCGTACTGCAGTGAGCATAAAATTAAAATATGTATATACATGACAAATACGCAGTCGCTCGTTTGAAATAATGTTGTCTATACCACCCTTCGTACGCAATGTACTATGTATTTTAAACTTTCGCGCTTCAAACACATAATTAACCGGACTATATTTGACAAGCAATAACAAGTAACACATCGTTGCCCAATAACAGCTTACCGGACATTGACACCACAGTGCTACTGCTAATAATTACAGATTTGATTTCATTTAACAAACATGCAATGAAAACACATTGCAAGTAAATAAAAGCCAGTGAAAATTAAGTGGAAAGCTGCCTAGAATTAATAAAACAAGATAATTATCAACCAACACACGTGCACCTTTCAAACATTAACAAAATAAAAACTAACTTTTGGTGTAGGAAGCACTTGTGGTAAAGCTCGTGGTTTTGGTGCGTAAGGCGATTGAACACTAACAGCCTTCGCTTTCACCGTCAAATCCAACGCGACCCGCTTCGCGTCCGGAGCACCCTCATCCTGCAACAAAAACATTTTACCTCTTGAGCGACAGACAGAAGGCATTTTTATTTTATGATTCAGTTCAAATCATGCTGCTTGGCCAAATTCTGCTTAAGTGATTCACCTGATGAGCAATTTTCTACACTTTTAGGCCTCGACTGGTACCCAAACAGGGTATTTTTCTCCTTCGTCCTCCAACTTAATCGGAGTCTTTTCCATCTATGCTTCCATTCCAATTCCTTTCTTGTGTGCTTCTCTTTGCGCTTGCATTTCACATTTTCTTTTATGGGTGGGATTCCCCTCTATTTCCTATATTACTATTTATTTATTATCTTTCTTAATTTCTATATTTTATTTCTATCTATAACCCTACTTGCTATACTCTCACAGTATTTTAAAAACTCATCCCTATTATTACTTATCATTAGTTCACAAATATTTTGATTATCTAATTTTACGCCAATTTTCTGCTCTATCTCGAATCTGCTGGTGCTGTATACCGGGCATTCTATCAGTATGTGCTGAACCGTTTCTTCTTTTGCTGAATCGTATAAACACGAGGGGCTATCTTTGCATTTAAAACGATTTAAATACTGCAAAAATCCCCCACGTCCCATCAGGATTTGCGTTCTTACAATATTTATTTTAAATTTTCTTATAATTTTATGTGCGTCTTTTACATCGGGGAAGGAAGAATAATTTTGTGGTAGATGCTGTATTTCCATTTTTGTATCTTTGGTTCCATTGTTCTAATGTCATTGTTCTTAGTAACCTTTTTGCATACGACACAGGGCACTTGTCGTATTTGGACTTTTGTTTGGATTTCTCAGCGGCCTCCCTGGCTAGCGCGTCGGCTCTTTCGTTGCCCTCTATACCCGCATGCGCCTTGACCCAGAACAAAGATACCGCTTTGTTCTGTAAAGTTGCTAACTTGAGGTTGGTTCTTGTTTCTACTGCCAGGGGTGAAGGCAACTTTGGTTTTATACCGTTAGAAGCACCGCCATGGAGTCGCTGAGAACTCCAAAGGTTTTTGCGTTGCCCATTTTTATAATTTATTTGAATGCTTCACACGGCGAGGAGTTCAGCCTGATAAACTGTGGCGTATTCTGGGAGAGCAAGTTTGAGGTTTTGTTTCGGTGCTCCCTCCCCCTAATCTTGCTCCCGTCAGTATAAATGCGCACGTTCAAGTGTCCGCTACCCGAACAGGGTTGTACCTGGTTAAGAGGCACCAGGAACAAGATGGATGGCGTAAGAGAAGAGAGGCTTATGCTCAGCAAAGGACGGAAGAAGGGCTTAGATAAGGCCTCTTGCCTGGGCCCATTGTGTGTGACCAGAAGACTTTTTGTCTTTTGGTCTTGTTGTCATTGCTCAAGTGGTTATAAATATGGAACACGACAATGATGATAATATTTTGAATACCAAATGAATTCGAAGGAACTTGAAATATTATAAAAGTACCTCTATCCTAGTGCGCTTGCGGGTGTCGTTGATGTGCGCGGGCGGAGGCGCGGGCGGCTCGGCCGGCGCCGGACACAGCCGCTGCGCCAGGCCAAAGTCCACCAGCAGATACCTACAAGCAACATAATAATTATTCATTCTAGTTATACCTCTGGCGTAAAGCCAGAAAATGACAATTGCGAAGAAGTTAATAAACCATTGACTGAACAAGCCAACCAGTAAAATGATGCAGTATGTTTACATTTTAATGACCACAACAAGGACAACGAGTCAAGACATTTTCATCTTCTTCTTCCAATGTCCAGTGAGATACAAAGTATTGGTGTTGTACAGTAGTTTTATCAAGTAATCATAGATGTCACAGGTTCTTTGATTGCCTTGTGGGAGCTTCTGGTGTCAAATCAATGCAAGTCTACTTCAACTATTTCACAAACTGTTCATGAGACACCATGTCTAGCACTAAAATCAATTAACAGCAAAGTCATTTAATGCAAACCCGAACTGCACCCCTTGACTTCCCACCACAAACTCACATGACATTTCAAATACTTGCATGTCCAAAAGCCACAATACCACACAGGTTAAACAAAAACAGTTGACTCACCTTTGGTTCTCCCGGTCGTAGAGGAAGTTGCTGGGCTTGACGTCGCGGTGGATGACGCCGAACGAGTGCACGCGCCGCAGCGCCACCATGAGCGCGCGCATGTAGCGCCGCAACTCGCTCGCGTCCATGTCGCCCACGTACTCCTACAAATGTCCAGGTAAATTAGCAAAACAGATAGCAAAGCTATTTCCATATCTTATAAACTGAATTGAATTGCCATTTACCTTATTTATTTCAATTAGTACATAATTACATTTCGTTTTAATTAGTTATAGACAAAGAAGATAGCTATTTGTCTGATCAATCTCTTAAAATCCGTGCTTGTTCCTTTTGACCCTCATCTGTAATACTTGGGAGTAACAAAGCCTGTATCCTTAGTTTTATCTACTCAAAGAATAACAGCCTTTTTTGTAAGTTCTCAAGCAATTACAATAAATAATGAGGCGAATGGATCACAAGAAGTTACACAAAACATTTGTATAACAATGTAGTATACTTACTGAGAACTTTCTGTGAGGTATATATGGCATTATAAAAACTATAGTATCTAAATGTCTCAGGCACAGCTCCACACCAATGACATTGTCTTGACCCCTGAAACATTTATGTAGATAAGTCTACATTCAAATGCAAAGCCACATTGACTTATATCTATAATGTGCACATCTGCTTGATCACTTGCTTAAGAGCGTATACTAGCAGTATTTTTTCAATATGGTTTCCATACAAATGTATTTCTCTATTTTCTCGCTGAAAACTGATTCTAGAGCCACAATTCTTTTTTAATAAAATCTAGTACTAAAATAGGAATGCCCCATATTTTTTCCAAAAAAGCTGTTTTTGTACAATATTTTTTTCTTTTAAACAGGTTTTGAGAAAAAAGTAAAACATAGGGACATACCTATTTTAGTAATAGATTGTATGTAAAAAGAATTGTGCCTTTTGAAGCAGTTTTCAACGAGAAAATAGAGAAATACATTTGTATGGAAAACGCACTGCTAGTATACCCTCTTAAAAAGCAACAACCCAAGAACCCAATCATTACGTTTTTAAAGTTTGCTTAATATTTTTAATTGTAATTTTTTGTAACCAAAAATCTTAATATCCTACCTGTCTAATAGCCATTTGAAAATAATACTGTAACATGGAATTAGTACACATTACATTTGGTTACATTAGTAACAAGGCACTAATGTACTGATTTATAGCATGGTGCCTAGTGAGTAAAATGTATATACATTTTATTCTTGTATATCTTCAAATATTTAAATATCTTAAAACAAAAACACATACATAAACAAACAGAAATCACAACCACAAGTTAAAAAGTCAGTATAAATTTATTGTCGCAATGCAGAACAGCTATTATAAATTTTGATAATATTGCTATCAGTGCAATTTCCCTATCATGCAAACACACAGCTCAACAAAACAATAACACAACGTAATCCAATCGCAATCGCTACAAACACAAGAGAGCAGTAACAGATATCTCATGATGCAACTTACCCCATGTCTTGCAAGCACCGCAGCTCATGCTCAATCCGCGCGGGGTGCGCCGTCGGCACGAGGTGCTTGATGGCAAACCAGCGCCTCTCCGCCGGCGGGAGCTCCGCATGCTGCCTCAGTGACCCCAGGTACACCGAACTGAAGGTGCCCTCGCCTATCTTACGGTGAACCTCGAATATCTTATCTAGCTTTGGTAACTTGTGAAGCAACTCCTGTATTTGTTGCTCTGAAATATTCAATGACTACAGTTACGTATCCATAACTAAAGAAAATATTGTAATCTATAACCTAAAAGTAGGTAAAATGTTCTAATGCGTAGTTGCTTAAAAAAGGAAATCAAGCAGATGATATAAAAGGAACGAAAAATAATCAATTTCAACTTACTTTCCACCTCGTCTTTGGACTTGGAAGACTGATCTTCATTTTTCTTTTTGATAGCTACTATGTTACTCTCATGTGATCGCGTCTGTAACACTTCTTTTTGCACTTTGGCTTCAATGCCCCTAATTCTAGACATTCCTTATATCATCCAAGATCATCTTCTCCCCCTGAAAAAATTAATGGGAATTTTCATAACCTTGCAAAACAAAACTGAAAACAAAAAGGAGAAGGAAACCATAGACTGACTAGAGGAGGGAGGGAGGGATACGAGAGATGGCCGACATTCTTCAGTGGCCGACGGCCACAGACGGCAGGGGTACTATTTTTAAACATGTGACCACTCGTTTACGAACGATTTTGGATATGTGTGGAAAAAAAACCGCTCGTTTGCGAACTCACTGCGAACTAAAATTAAAAAAATTACCTTACGTAACGTACGTAACTCATCTCCTAATCTCGATTCAAGCCACTGTTGTAGTTACTGAAGTACGATTTCTTTCGTATTCATAAATAAAAATAATTGATTTTTCGTGTGCTGTGCTGGGGTACTATTTTTGAATGTATGACAAGTCTTCAAACAATTTTTAGGAAAAATCGTTCGAAGACGACTGTCACGCGTTCAAAAATAGTACCCCTGTGGCTCTGACCTAAGGCTCTGACCAAGAAAAAATAAATTGTCATAAACATATGTGCAAAGTTGTCAGCCAGCTGTCAGGCTGGTAAAATAACATATATAAACGTGAGATAAACCTGGATTGGATTATAATTTATATTTAAAAAACTACAAATATTAAGCGTTATACACACCTACTGTTAAATAAAGAAATATCCCCAACAATGTTTCACAAGTTGCGAATAAACAGTGCGATTACTAGTATTAGAACGGTAAGTTATTCAACTTTACTAAATCTCAGTTTCTTGACTTAATTTTTCAAACATTTCATTCATAACTATTACAAGATATGCGTGTTATAGTATTGAACAATATAACAGGCAAACTACGTGACCAAGGCCCCCAAACCAGAGATACCAAAGAATCCTCTAGGATCAGTGTACTCTGCTGCACAGCAAAAGGAGAATGGTGTGGTGTACGACAAGAAGCCCTTCAAGCTGGTGCTGGAGGCCGGCAAGACCTACCACTGGTGCCTTTGTGGACGCTCCAAGTCACAGCCCCTGTGTGATGGCACACACAAGGATGTATATTTAAAAATAACGCAAAGGTTGGTTCACAGTTTGCCAACTTCACAGCTGTAATTTTCCTATTGATACTAACAGACATGTTAGGTATATGGCATATAAGTAGACCATAGCCCGACTTTATATGTCATTTTAATGCATTTTAAACCTTATCTTGCCTGATGGGAAGTAACAATGAAGTCCTGGGTGTTATGCATTAACTCAAATACTGCCTGTGACACGGAGGTCCCGGGTTCGATCCCCGGTCAGGTCAAGATGGAAAATGATCTTTTTCAAATTGACCTGGGTCTTGGATGTTTATCTATATATGTATCTATTATAATATAAAGTATCGTTGAGTTAGTATCCCATAACACAAGTCTCAAACTTACTTTGGGGCTAACTCAATCTGTGTGATTTGTCTGTATATATTTATATATATTATTTTATTTATATTCACTCTTTACTTGAAAATCCCCAAATTGTATGTGTTGGAAAACAGTGATGTGGGAAGGGAAGTCCCTTCCTTAGCAGTTGCCATAATGAATTAGATACAATGGAATATTTATTATGTAATTGGGTTCCCGAGGAATGTAGTTTCATGATCATGTAGCTGCATGTGTGTGTAAGCTAGTCAGTTATACATAATATACAGTAGTCTAACAACCCAGAGTTTGCACAGTACATTGTGCACTTTGATTCTGAAACTGAAGATTTATTGAAATTAAGTTACAGAGTCTTTCACTTCAGCGAACTGCAGAAACTGATAACAACGATTTTCAACATAGATAAAGTCCTTTTGGCAATTTCTTCCTTATTTTGATTGTAGCTGCTTTAAAAAAGCTTTTACATTGCAGACCCATCAGGTTCACAGTGGAGAAGACAAAAGACTACTGGCTGTGCAACTGCAAGCAAACGAAGAACAGGCCTTTCTGTGACGGCGCCCATAAGCAGAAGGAAGTGCAAGAAGCCTCATCAGTGAAAGTCTAGTGATATTGTGAGATGATAAGTGCAAGGATATGTATAGAACTTTATTGTGATAAAGTAGTAGCATTGTTTCTTTTGTTTTACTGTTACTCCATCAGAAGTACAATGAATTTGTGAATGATTAATTATTGATGCAATATCAAAAATATGTCCCAGAAGCACAGAAGAAAATAACGATGTTTTACGATAATTGTTGCGTGTCGTATTAGGTAGGATTATGTGGCTGGGAAATACTTTGGAAACGAAAGTGCTACAAAAATCATGCACAGTGCACCTTTTTTATTTTGAAACGCAAGTTAAAAAGAAAATCGTAAAGTGCGAGTTCAGCTCGCTCGCCCATGAAGGGTTCCATATAAGCAAGCTTAGATTAGCCAAAAACCTCCATAATTTTTCGCCAGCAAAGATAACTTTGTTTTTCATAGTGTTTGTATGAATGACAAAGTTATTTTTAATAAGTTGGTTTTAGTACTTCGCTCTGATACTTTTCCTTTCAACTTGGTACTACTGCTGTAATTTTTTTTACGTATCCATATATAACCGTTTAGCAGATAGAGGTGGGGGACACTTGCCTGTTACAAAAATTTGCACTTGCATCAGCTTTAAAAACAAATATTTCAGAAACTGATTCCTAAATCAAAAAATGGTGTTCTCAACCTCATAATAATACCCCAGACGATGGGTTAGTGAAGAAAATAAAAAATTACTCCCACTTTACTTGAATGTAAGCTACGAAGAAATATACATACATACTTAGTATCACGTCTTTTTCCCTTGCGGGGTAGACAGAGCCCAGGTCTATAAGTCCTAATATACATACCCATACCAAATTACAGCTTTTTAGTACTTATAGTCTCTGAGTAAAACCGCGGACGGACAGACAGACAGACATGGCGAAACTATTGTTTACTACGGAACCCTAAAAAAGGAATACCTACGTTTCTGTTATTCTCCCTTTTTTAAAAAGTTAGTTACTGTCACTGTCAAGTGGATGATGAATGGATGGATGACAGGATGACATGTCAGTTTACAATAAAACTGTGAAGCCTTTTTCTTGTTTTCCGACGATAATTTTTTAATTCGTTTCCTCGCTGCGTGCAGAGGTTGTTGCACAAACAAAAACTTAATGCACACAATAATTTCGTTTGAGTGTAGTTGACCGTCGGCGTAGTTCGCTCGTGAACCGAACACGAGTAGGAGTCGTGTCGTGAGTGCGCTCGTGGCAGCGGTTGAGGACAGTCGCGTCGAGATCCCACGCCAGAACCATGGCAGAAGAACAAGTTAAGCTGTTCACACGGGAGGAGCTGAAGTCCCGCAACACCCGGAATGACGCTATCCTCATCATCCACAACGGCGTCTACGACGTCACGAAATTCCTGGAGGAGGTCAGTCTATCTCATGTCTATCTCTTAGTTTGTTCCCCGACTCGCGCGCGCTGATAACGCGTTTTTTATCTTATTTTCTTAATTAACATTGATTATTACTGAAAACTCATTCATAATGTAAATTGGTTTTTGATAACATAAGTATTTGAACATCCTTTATGATTTATGAGTCAGCACCAATTTACGTTGGTATGAATAAAAATGATGTAAGTATGAAGAAAATAAAATCCAACTGTAACAAAAAACCACTTTGACCTGTCTCGGTAGCATCAGATTGAATTCTGTGGCAATGATTTTAAAGTTCAAAGAGCAATGTATGTAAATGTATTGCATCCTCTTTTACTTTAAAGAATTGATGTTGAACCTACTTATTTGTTTCCTCCCTCATAGATATAATTGAAATTATTTTTACTATTGCTTCACTCAGTAGCTCTATCTTACTGTGTACCTAACATTTTATTCAACTTTTAATAGAGAAAAACTGTTCACTTTAAGTAATTAGGTACCTGCCAACTAGAATAAAAATTCTTTATTGCCTGATAGAGTTTGCAAACACAAACATATTACCTTTCTTGTGTAATGTTAAAAATGTGAAAACATATTTGAAACTTGGTAACTTCTTCACACAAAAACTACTGATAGGATTTAAATGAAACTTTATTATTTTATCATAACAGCACAATCCTTTGCAGTGTAGGTACCTAGATCTTTCTTAATTTAGTGAGTATCAATGGGATTAAAGAAGATTTAAGTATATTAAGCCCTATTGGGCAAACACCAGTAATAACATGAGTGTGACATAAAATAACTGGCTTGTAGCATTGGCTTCATCTAATTAGGTACAATTTCTTAGCATTAGTATGAATGTCTGCCTAAGTGTGTATGTAAACTCTTTAATCTCAATACACACAAATGAGATATTGACTTTTTGCAAACATTGTGGAACTGGATAATGTGAAGATGTAAGAATGATCTTAGGTCCCATCTTTGTCTTGCTAGGTAATTGTCTAGATTAGTTGGTGACTGAATGAGATTTGGGAATGTTTTTTGTTTTATTTGAGATGCTTTTGGGCATTCAAGCATTAACCAGTCAGTTATTATTTCACTGTTGTCTGATGGTGATTAAAAGCTATACCCATCCAACACTTTAGTGTTAATATACTTAGTAAAAATAGCAGAAAAATATTTAATTCTTAGTCAAGTTAAAAAAAAACTGCCTAGTTAATAAAATGACAGTTAAATGTAATAGCATAGATTTTCTCCCCTTTGTTTAACCCAGTTTCATTCTCACACTGGTCATGTTTTAAGATGAATTCATGGATTTTACTATTTAAGTAGGTAATTATTTTTATTCAAGGTTATAATAATTTGTTTCTGACAAACAATTATATCCTCAGTGCTTGTACGTCCCACCTTGGACACGTGTTGGACACAGTCATTACTTTTTTTCATTATGTAGTTGTTTTTTGCTAAATTCTCTGACATTCAATCTCATTCAATGTCTTTGAATGCCATAGGAGTGGCAAAATACATTTTTCAAAAAATCTGAATAGTAAAAAATTAAAACTAGTGAAAATGTATGTTTTACTTCTTTCATTTTCACGTTGTATCGAAGATTTTTACATTTTCGTGTTGTTAGCCTAGAGTAGTAGAGAGCCTATGCTAAAAACAGCTTTTTGATAAACTTTTACATGCATGCAATTTTACATATATTGATTCTGCGCTGATTTATCTTAATCCTAATCCTAAGGGGCCGTCCATTAATCACGTGGGTTTTTTTTTAGCATTTTTGAACCCCCCCTCCCCCTTGGTGATACGTGGTGAGGTTTAAGACTAACCCCCCTCCCCTCCCCCACGTAATATCAGTGTATTTTTAGTACCTAAGTAATTTTTAGAACTTTATCTATACATATATAGGTCATCATGAAACTTTGCATACATATAGGTTAGGGTACCGAGAAGGACATAGGCTATATATTACGCGGGCGAAGCCGCGGGTAACAGCTAGTAGTTTATAATTTTTTTGTGATCATCATCCTAAATATTTTCTTGCTGTTCTATACTTTAAATTGGACACTTATTGACAAAAAAGACATACTTATCTGAAAACAAAAAAAAAACATTTTTCTGATTAGGATGGACGAGTTGTCAGTTAACTTACTTTCAATGTTAATCATTTAAAGTGAATCATAAAACAGTAGTTTGTGCTATGTAGGTCGGCGACCCACTTGCACCCAACCCTGGCGTGACGTCACCAGTTACTTTCATTAAAAAACAATGAATAACTAGATATTTTGTAAGTGTTTTTATGCATTCACAAACTATTCTTGGATAAATGGTTAATATGATATAGCATACAATAGCTTAGGTTGACGACGATATTAATGTACGTACTAATACCAATACATACAATACATTTTATTACGTCTTTAACCCTTGCCAGGTAGACAAAGCCAGAGGCCACACGGCATAAAGGTCATGTTTTGCGCGCTGGAAGGTAGTGAGTACTCTGTCATTTGCTTAGTACAATCCCTAATAACCACAGAAAAAAATATGAAAGAACTCTTTAAACGAACTTATTAAAGTGGTAGTACCACAGGTAGTACTGTACTAATATTATAGAGAGGAAAGATTTGATTGTTTGTTTGTTTGTAGGCTCCGAAACTACTAGACCAATTTAAAAAAATTCTTTCACCAATAAAAAGGGAAAAGGCTGTAATTTATGCGGACAAAGACGTGGGTAAATTGCTAGTATTAAGAGTCGCCTGGAAAAGCATGTCTCCATACAAACGGAAAAAGGGAATTGTAGCAATATTTGATCATTTTGGTATAAAATTACGCATTCAATCAATTAATCTCATTATAATCTACGTCCGTTCCTATACAGCTTGGTAAAATTATCAATGGTTTGAGAATTATACGCCTCTCAAGATTTCCATACAAATTTGAAAAGGCTTGTAATTATCAAACCATTGATATTTTAAGCAAGCTGAATAGGAACGTACGTAGATTATAATGAGATTAATTGATTGAATGCATAATTTTATACCAAAATTATCAAATATTGCTACGATTCCCTTTTTCCGTTTGTATGGAGCGCGTTTTTTACATGCGCGTCCAGTCGACTCTTAAATGAATATAATAAGGGACAAATCACACAGATTGACAGCTCTAGCCTTACAGGAAGTTGTGAATTTGTGTCGTACGTAGCTTACTAGCTCAACGTATTATATATATATAGTTATATAGATATCATACATCCAAGCATGACTCAGGTCAATTTGAAAAATATCGTTTTCCATCATGACCTGGCCGGGGATCGAACCCGGAACTCCACGTGTACCAGGCCGGCGTGTTAACCAATGCGCCACGGAGGCTGTCAATGTAATATAATACTGGATATTAGAGGGAGGGTGCATTTCATATAGTACCTCCAGTCTTTATAGAGTCGAGACTGAGAGGCCGCATACCTCCACGCGCGACCCCATTCCGGCCATTCCTGGAGCTCCCGGCTCTATTATGGGGAAATGAATAATACATTTACAGCCCTCGACAGCTTCCACGATAGTTTGGTAATTTGCGAGTCGATCAATTAAAATCATTTGAGTTTGTTGTAGAGATATTTATTATTGGAATATTAATCATCATTCATACATAAGGGTTCAAGGCTGTGAACATTTAATCTAAAATTTAAAAAAATCTTGCTCTCACTGATGGATGACAGATCCTGGCTGTTCACAGTAGTCCGATTTCTACCAACTATACTCGAAGCTAAATATCTTGTCCGCTAAATAAGCCGATAACCGACGGGAATTTATCCCGTCGGTCGTCCGCCACTTTTGGCGTCTACGATGACAGACTAACTAACAAATGGAAATAATATCATCCCACTTTTTCATCGGAGATAAAAGATATTGTTCTACAAAAAAGTTCCAAGAAAATTTATTCATCAGTACTTTTTGCGTATTAGCTACAGCCTGTTTCCAACTTTCTTCTCAGCAGTGGTCTTTCCGAAACGCTAGAAGTTTTTTCGATCTTGCAAATTAAAAAAAAATATGACGTTCAAAAAGCGATACATGATATCCAAACTTGAATAAAATTTCATTTCATTTCATTTCCACACCTTCAATATGTATATTGTTTATGTCATATAATAAGAAGAGCTAAGTCCGATGACTTTAAAATCATGTGTTTCCTTGTAAACCTGAATCTCTTGTTTTTTGACCGCTCTGCTACAATCGCTTCCTTCATATCGTAATAAGGATAAAAACATCACTCATTTATTTCCGAATGAATTAAATAATTTGATAATATCGACCCACTTCGAAGTTATTGACCTGTCCGATGTGTGCTCTTGGTATTTGACCACTTCAAGGTCATTCGTGTGAATGAATACAGTAGGATCAACAAAAGACACTGAAAAACAAAGTTGTCTTTGTCGGCGAAAAATTATAGAGGTTTTTGGCTAATCTAAGCTTGCTCCTACGAAACCCTTCATGGGTGAACTCGACTCACACTTGGCCATTTTTTTTTCTAATTCCGATGTTTGGTTTTGCCTCGGCAAAGAAAGAAGAAAAAGCTTAACAGAGTCAATCTTTCAAGGTATTCGTATATGGCAGTGGTGTGCCTCTTCCATATACGAATCATCAGTCATAATCATAACAGCCGTAAGGAGTTCACTGCAGGAAGGCCTCCCCCAAGGATTTTTATCGTTGGGGGTTTTGTATTACTCACGGGTTGGTGGGAGCAGTTTATTTGGCTTATATCGGCTTCGAACTAAAACGTTTTTTTAGCGAGGCAAGGGTAGGAGATTTTTGGACTGGGTAACGAGATAGAGGTATATAGGATGCTATTTGTTCTAATGGTTTAAGGATGAGGAAGTAGCAGCTCGGGAGGCCGGGCGCGCGAATCCAATGCCAATACCGCCACCATCAGACAGGTAGTTGAGGATCACCGAGGACACCCCTGACCATATACGAATACCTTGTAACTTTCTTCTTCTTGTGTTCGATGGGCAGGAGACTTAGTTATTCAGAAGAGGATCATCGCGTGCCGCACGTAATGTCCCGCGTGTGCAATGACCGGCGGAGACGACTACTTACGACTTATGCATTCTCTACTCAGCCGTCGCCGATGATCGGCTAACATTGTTGAATTCACAAAAGCTCGTGCGAGTTTTCTATCCAACGCAGCAATGTACAGTGAATCGGCGCGATGATAGCCGACCATCGGCGATTGTGTAGACGTAGAGGAGACATTGAGAATGAAAGTAGTGGAACAGTTTAAATTAGTTGGTTCAGTTTGGAATTATCTCTCCCCAAAATAAAATTTATGATCAACCAGTTGGTTATATTGGAATTTATCGACTTCAATTCTGCACAGCCAGTTGGTCAGTTCAGTTGGTCGAAGTGGGAGTACAGTGTTCGACTCCTGGTAATTTGGGGACAGTCTGATCTTGTCTTATCTTCCTCTTAGTTACTTGATTAAGATCAAGACATTATGTTCCTTCACGAGCTAGAACTATAGATTATTTTTAATAGAGATCTAGGACGTCGGCTAGTCGTACTGTGTACCTCATTCGCCCTTATTATGGTCTTCTCACCAGCTTGAAAACTGATTGGCGCGAACAGACTTTTCATGAGTAACTCGTGTTACAAACATAAGTAACTCGTGTTACAAACATAAGTATAGTAATTAAGTCTTTTTCTTATCTCATTAATCATAATTATTAAAGTTGTTGTCAACTATTTTTACAATCACTACTAATTAGCCGGTTGTTTGCCTCTAAATTATTTGTACACATAGAAGTGAGAAAAGTAGCAATTTTTTTAAATCGATGTTTGAACACGATTTGTGTCATTTTGCACTAAGATAAGAGGAGACTCAAAGTAATCTTCATTCTGCAGTGTATATTGCTGGAGTAACCCCACTTAAGGCCCCACACTAGGCACACTAGCGGCACACTACTTGGCGTCGCTAGTGTGCCTAGTGTGTTCGGCGATCGTCTGTAATTTTAACAACGAACAAATTCTCTAGTTAATTATTCTCCAACGGATCAAAGGTTATCGCCACGTTGTTATGACGTCACGCACCACTATCTGTATGCCATTATTTAAATTACTACTTTTCAAAGACCTTTTCACTGCGATTCCATGGTAGCAAGCATTGTAGAAAAGTAAAATATGCCTGCTGAATCTCTCAAACAGTATTAGAAGTAACTAGGGCCCGCTCTAGCAAGAGCGGGTTGAGCCGGGACTCCACACAACGATTCCCAAACATATTCACTCAGGCAGAAAGACGATTTTTTTTAAATCTATGCACCATTCAGGCATACGCGATAAACTTTACCCTCTCAGTGGGGGTGGGTCAGTCGGATAAAGATATAATTCTGGAAAACCTTGATTCTTTTCTGCCTCCTAAAACTTGTTGAACTAGGTACCTACCTTGTTTATAGGGTTCCGTACAAAAGTTGAAAAACGGAACCCTTATAGGATCACTCGAGCGTCTGTCTGTCCGTCCGTCCGTCTGTCACAGCCGATTTTCTCCGAATCTACTGAACCAAATTAGATGAAATTTGGTAAGATAGTGTAATCCTATGACCCAAACACGGATGTGCAAAGTAAATAAAGATTTTTTTGAAATAAGGGTCATTTTGAAGGGCCCAATTACAAAATTTTAAAAGAAAGTTTTGCAAACCTTACTGTGTCATATATCAAATGAAAGGGCTCATTATGAGGATCTCAAAAATATTTTTTTTTGTTCGGGTAAAATCAATACTTTTGATTTTATTCACGAAAGAAGGCACAAATTGACCATTCCCCCCCCTGATCTCCGAAACTACTGGGCCGAAATTTTTGAAAAAAATACAAAATATAATTCATTCGTTGAAGATTACAGGAAAAATAATAAGAATTCTATCAGTTGAAAATTAAGTGGTAAACTCACAATAATAAGTTCATCTAAGGAAATAGTTCACTAAAACACCACTAGATGGCGCTAGTCAATTGAATAAAACATTTTTTGCACATTGTGTGTGTGTGTGTTCACGAAGCATATTGTACGGAACCCTCATTGCGCGAGTTTGACTCACACTTGGCCGGTTTTTTTTTTCGGTAGCACTTGCGTAAGAAATGTTAAGAGTCGCCTGGAAAAGCATGTCTCCATACAAACGGAAAAAGGGAATTGTAGCAATATTTGATCATTTTGGTATAAAATTACGCATTCAATCAATTAATCTCATTATAATCTACGTCCGTTCCTATACAGCTTGGTAAAATTATCAATGGTTTGAGAATTATACGCCTCTCAAGATTTCCATACAAATTTGAAAAGGCTTGTAATTATCAAACCATTGATATTTTAAGCAAGCTGAATAGGAACGTACGTAGATTATAATGAGATTAATTGATTGAATGCATAATTTTATACCAAAATTATCAAATATTGCTACGATTCCCTTTTTCCGTTTGTATGGAGCGCGTTTTTTACATGCGCGTCCAGTCGACTCTTAATTGCCGTCGCCTGTCGCCGTTTCGTTGCCCAACCTCGGTGGAAGTGTCCCGCGCTACGTGCCTACTGCCTAGTCGGCAGTTGGAGGTCATTTGGATGTCAGCTACAGGTACATAGTTGGCGTTGTTAAATCTGGTATAGTTACCAAAAAAAAAAACTATTCTGCGTGATGAAGAACAATTGGTATGATAGGTACTTATTTAACGTTCGACCTTCAGATTTCATCAATAGTTAGGTATGACATTGAGAAAATACTTACCTAGATTAAGTAGGTTTAGCTAGTGAAAACGACTGACTGACTCAAAAATATATAAGTAGCTCTATAAGCATATTAGCTGTAGACCTCGCGAGTCTTATCACACCGAACTCACAAGCACTCCTTAGCGCAGCGCCATAGACCCCAATGGAGATTAATAGATTTAGAACATTTTCTAAAACCAGAATCGTCATAAATATTCTAGGTAAGTAACTTACCGATCCTGCTCACAAACACGAGAATTGCTGAGAAGACCTGTAGAGAATAAACACCGACGGTCGGACTTTGGTCCCTCGCTTCGCGTTTGCTGGATCAACAAGTAACAAGTATTTTGAGTCCCACTAATCAATAGGTCAACATAACGTGTGTAAATCCAGACATTTTGCCTTGCGCCCACTGGTTTCAGAGACATCTAAACCCCCACTACTTCTTATTTCACCGACACCGTCCGAACATAGGTGGACGACAGACAATCCTTCTAGACCGCCACCCCTTACATGCTTGCCGCCCGAGAACTTACTGCCGATTACATACGCTACTGATCCTATAGAAGCAGACCAGTTTTTCCCGGCGATACTAAGTGAAATAGATTTGTCAGCAGTGATTGCTTGGTGCCTCAGAGGGGGACTCTTAAAGTCCAATCAAAGACGTCTGATCGTCTGAAATGGTCAGATGATTCAGAAATGTATCAGTAAAGAAAAATTTTATGAATCGTAGATTTATTCAATGGCGAGAATGAGTTTGTTTCTCGTAGATTTATTTTATCACGAGAGTGAGTTGTTCATGACCTGATTTGTGTCTAATGAATTGCGGTATATATCTCCTTCGTGGCTGGATTCAGTAAAGTGTGGTTGAGGATTTAAGACAAAGGTATGATTTAGTAGTACTCATTCTGTGTTTTCTTGCAGCATCCCGGTGGCGAGGAGGTGCTGCTGGAGCAGGCGGGACAGGACGCCACCGAGCCCTTCGAGGACGTGAGCCACAGCTCCGACGCCAGGTATTATCACCTACATTATTGGTTCAGTAGATACGGCGTGAAAGCGTAACAAACAAACAAATAAACAAACAAACTCGCTTTTGCATTTATAATATTAGTTGGGACATTTCTTTCCTATTTTAAGTTTCTTAGCGACCCTTTGGTTTTCAAATCGAATATTATAATGTCCTTCGCCCATAATGTGGCGTCTCTTTTATTAAGTACAACAAGCTCGGGAATGTATGATACCTATAAACCTTACTCATGAATCGTTCTATCTATTGGTGAAAACTGCATGAAAATCCGTGCAGTATTTGAGTTTATCGAGAACAGACATACAGACAGACGCGGCGGTGGACTTTGTTTTATAATATGTAGTGATGCCAGGCCCCACATCTCCAACCCTGTCCATGTGTTGGTAAGGTACTTTGTAATTTTGCTGCCTCTTTACCCACCGCCTGGGATGGTGGATCTCGGGCTGAAATTACAAAATTTCAGGTCAATCAAATGTCCCCACGATCTGATGTTGTCAGTCAATTTCAGAACACGTTATTTATTTAACAGAAACTTTTTACATCTTGCTCTGTGACCGAGCAAGATGTATAAAGTTTCTGTATAGTAGAGACACACTAAGTCTCGGTGTTTCTCTACGAGACCGAATTGGAAATGAGGAGATCCGTTGGAGAACGAAAGCAACCAACATAGCTCAGAGGACTAGCTCCTTAAAGTGGCAGTAGGCGGGGCACATAGCGCGCAGAGCGGTGAGCGTGTAAGCATTACAGAAAACCCACATTCCTTGTTGCAGGTCGCTGATGAAGAAGTACAAGATCGGCGAGTTGGTGGAGGCGGACCGCACGCAGACCAAGCCAGCGTACGCGGCCGACTGGAACGACCAGGCGCAGGAGCAGGGCAAGTGCGTACTCGCCTAGTCTGCCCACTCCACTCGACCACTATCACTCCTATGCTACTGTTTTCAACGACGCGATGGTGAAGTGTAGTCGCTGATTCGAAAACAGCACAGAGCAAGGAATGTCGCGTCCTCGAGTACTGTCACATACCCTTGCTCTGTGGAAAACAGTATCCAAGGCTCGCGCCGCGCTGTATCGCACATGATCGTGGCATAGAGTAGAATTGTCAGAGAGTAAGCTTCGTATTGGTTAATAATCGAGATAAATGCGTTAAATTACTATTTTTATGGAAAATTTACTCAGAAGAAAACATCCTGTAACTGGGTTACCATGATTATTCGTATCAATTTTTATTTACTGAATATAGTATTATTTTGTAGCAAGACAAACGAAATATCATCGGCCGCTGGAAGGGACTTTTCTGAAGTATATTACATTTAAATAATCTCACTCATCTTATCGACAAAATTTGTAAGCATAGCCATTCTAGCAAAAAAAACATTTGTACGCATGTCAGTATGAAGTTTACGCTCTGTAATTCTACTCTGTGATCATTAGCATTCATTTTACGTTCCTATCGTAAGTTAAGTTGGGTCACGGGGTCATAATATATTCATGGTGCTACTTTAATTTTACATATTGCATGTTTTAACATCTCACGAGTTATTTTTTATTACTATAGTCTCAAAAATACTAGTTAGTTGCCATCATACTTTAGAAACACAATTTTACAAGCTGAAACTAGAATTAGCAGAATCAAAAAAAAGCACTGACGTATTTGTACGGCAGAATTAATCATAGCTGGCTGTAGTTTACATATGACTGATTTTTTTCCAAAATGTTTCAGTTTCCACATTAGTCTTAATTACTTGCAGACATTGACCCACATTTACCTGTTGTCGCATTGATTGGTACAGTATGCAATCTACATTAATGTATACCAGCGACAGTGACAGCTATAAATATGGTTCAATGACCTCTATTAACACTTCAATAGCATTTAAATTCGGTAGACAAGTCCGTATAGTTTAGTTTCCCTTTAGTAGCCACTCAAAGTATTTAGAACCCTCACGTTAGGTATTGTTTAGCACTGAATGTGCACATGGCTCTGTGTATGACCTTATTCCTATTGGTTCACGCGCGCTCTGATTTCGACGCTTGAACTCTGTGATTTTTATGATCTGTAGCTTATAATAAAGAAATGTATATTTATGTACTTGTAGGTAGATAGCGTAAAGTGGTAGCCACGTCGCTTATACTGTACTTAGTTCGCTATATTCTATGTCGTGTCGTTTGTATCTCAAGATTAGCTCAAAGACTTATGTATGTTCAAGGCTGCCTATGAAATTTTACAATAGATTTTGTATGAAATTTACGAAATCAACATCATTTAGATTAAAAATTTTGAGTTATATGAAGCAACTTTATATACATATGTAAAAAATCTTTTATTTGTGTGTGTATATATAATAAATAAATTATTTTTATACATATAACGGCAGACGTGTTTTTAGATCTTTTTTTACGGTTCTCAATCATTCTAGTATTGTGGTGCTTATAGTAATATTTTCTGTATACGTATACACTTATAATATCAGCAAATATATTGTTGTTGTGCTCAATAAAATGCATATTACGAACACTGCGTTCTCATTTCACGCCCCGCTTGGTAGCTTCACCCAGTTTTGGTTTCCCTACACAGATCCATGTGCCATTTAGTTGCTATCACCTTTTTATTTAGCTAGTTTTTGTTTATTTTACTTAGCGGTATTTATAAATTTTGTTATTTTTACTCGTTAAGAGCACACAGTATTGAAAGATAAGAATCAACAGTGCTGGCTCTACAATCATAAAAATAGGGTTGGTTGATCTCAAGCGTTATTCAGTATACGGATGGCGACCGTCAGAAGTGGCATTGTTTACGGTTGTTCCGAAACGGACTGTCAAATGTATGGATTTTTATGGTTAAAAAATATTTTTCTTCATTTCTTCAATTGACCAGACCTCGGGGAATAAACTGTTGAAATGTTTTTATAAGGTGCTTAATAATTATAAAAACTGTAACACAAAGTATTTTTATAACTTATATTTGCAAAATGCTTTTGATAAGGAAACAAAATTAAGGTTTATACATCCTTTAACGAAAGGTCAGATGACTAATCATCATTTCGTGTAGGTGACGTGGTCAGTCGACCATGAACACCCTGGTGTCAGAGTTCTTCGGAATCGCCTTTCGGCCTCTGACGTGGTTCCTATAACGACTACCAGATGGCAGCCAGGACCAACGGCTTAACGTGCCTTCCAAAGCACGGAATCATCTTTCTTATCAGACAATCAGGTGATTTATGCCTACAATGTCCTAACCAAACTGGAAACAACTTAACAAAGTATGCTTCCCGTGGGAATCGAACCCACGACCCCCGGGTCAACAAGGCAAACGCCAACAAAAAGTTAAACAGATGACTTATTAACAATCAAGTCATAATTCACAGTAAGTAGCTAGTAAAATATACACAGGACAGTAACTACTTACGTCAACATTAAAACTATTGTTACCATCCGGGAGATTTATGCTATGCCATATTTCCACAGGCAGATTAACATTCACGCCTCTGGGCTATTATTATTGCCACCCCCTCTACCCCTTTGAGGTGGATGAGGGGAGGGTTCTGATCTGAGGCGCAGTGTTTGCCAGCGCTGGGAATCAAACCCGGTGTCGTGTGCGTTACCCCAGGAAAAATGTATCTAATATCCGAACGTGATATTACTGGAATATCATTGCGTATATGTAAATGGGTGTGTAACTTTGGAATTTGTCTACAAGAGACAAATTTTTGCAGGCGTAACGTTTCAAACGTTATCCTGGCAGAATCTGATTTTAATTAATATCTCTAAAATTAATAGACGCACAAATTTCAAAGTTACACACACATTTACATGATGTTACGCACTGATATTCCAGTGATATCACGTTTGGATATTAGAAACATTTTTGCTGCGGTAACGCACACCCGGTGTCCTTCCGTGTCTACTACGGAGCCAGTCCTGCATCTGACATAGACGGCGAATCAAATAGATTACGAGCACAGTGGAGAAGAGAAACGCTTTTTCCTATTAAATGACAGAGTAATAAAAAAATACGATATTGACTGCTATCCGGTGATTATATGTATATAAGCCAACCATAGAGGTAAATCAATGATAATAAACACGTCTATAAATCTGGAGTAATCTCATGATAAGAGTAGGTATTATGTAAATAATACCTTACAGACTAGACTGAAAATACTTATGGGGCTTATACTCTCTCTTTGACCACCGAGGCGAGGATCACAGTGGAACACAGAATTCTGTGTTCGGTGTGGATATCTGCATAACAGAATGCTGTGTTCTGTGGATATCGTTCATACTAATATCTCATCTAATATCGACCGATAAAAATCAGTGAGAGCAGGATCGTTATCATGGCGATACCTATGGTGTTTCGGATAATGGATGAATATTTCTACATAGCAACGGAGCACAGAGTTATGCGTAGTCTGTCACAGGAACCGGTGACAGGGTGACAGAGTACAGAAAGTTATTCCAATATCGAGCGCGGGCGACAGTCACATTTCCTGCTCTGTGCCACGGAGCATCACACACAGGACCTTGAGAGGATAGATATGAAGCTTGTACTGCAAGTATGTACTATTCGAACCCCCCAGTGGTTTAGTACTCTGAACGCTGTGCTAAATATAGATCAGCGAATACATATTGTTATCGTGCAAAATGAGTGGCGCGGCGCGTCACACACGTAGTATTGAATTGACGTAGAGATAGAGACACAACAGTTAGAGGATAGAGGTGCAGCTTCATAGGAGATGCCGTCCAGTAACACACATAGTCATCGGATGACATATGTTTTTATTTTATGGTATTACAGACCCCTTAAACGAATCCCTTGACGGGTTAATTTGTACAAATGTTTTATTGATCAAATCTCTCTTCTATAATCTTGCACCCCTGTTATCTATAACTGCAACTTTTCATCACATCTCGTTGGTAAAACTGGTTGACAATGGCATTACCTTATGTACAAAAATATTTTAATTATATGTGCAATGAATACCTACTTACATATTGAACGCTTAAAATAGCATATTAAGACGCTAGAAACGCAAGTTTCGATATTAGCTAATTATTGTATAACAAATAGGAAATTAACGCGAATGTCTCCATATTACATAGTATGCAACGCGAAACTAAAAAAACTTTACATTTGCACTTTTTCTATTTTGTGCTCCTCAAAGTATGAATAGGTAGATATTCATACTTTGACAAGCACATTGGTATGTGCAAATAATGCGCAGAACTGTAATCAGCTCAGCAATGCTCGAGCTACCGTTTTAAATACTAGACCTACTTCCGCTCAACGAGAATGCAAATCATGCAACAAGTTACCTATTTTAGTAGGGTAGGGTATTTCCGGTAACGTATTATCGTTACCGGTAATATTAAACACTTTTATCTTATTTTATTTTAGCTTTAAATAAAATATAACTCGAAAAATTATCAAATGGAATGACTTGAACTTGAAGTGGGTATGCCAACGTATTTTTGAGGGCATATTTTACATGATGTTCTAAAATAAAATTTTACTCTTACTGTGTACATTATCCTCCGTGGTCCAATGGTTAAGGCGTTTGCCTTGTTGACCCGGGGGTCGTGGGTTCGATTCCCACGGGAAGGATACTTTGTTAAGTTGTTTCCAGTTTGGTTAGGACATTGCAGGCATGACTCACCTGATTGTCTGATAAGAAAGATGATTCTCACCAGGGTTTGCATGGTCGACTGATCGTGTCACCTACTCGAAACGATGACTGAAATATAGTATTTTATAGTGCGTTTTGTAACTTCTGAACAAAACGCATGAAAATACTTTATCGGTATTAGTTATTAGGTAGGTACCTTACCTACTTCAAATAGTACAGTCCGAATCACTTTATGCTCGGATATCAGCTGCGACTGCTGCGAGCTGCGCAGAACGTGCCCCGCTTCCCCGCGCGCACCCAGCTGCACCTAATATTAAATAAATAAATAAATAAATATATGCGGACTGTAAAATTGTACTTATTCAAATGAGTCACAATCACACTAATAGTACATGTTGTGTTCGCTATCCTTGCCACTTTTACAAAAGAAAATGTGTGTTCCTCAGCTCGTGGAGTTCGTGGCTGGCGCCGCTGCTGCTGGGCGTGGCGGCTACCATCCTCTACCGCTACCTGTTCGCGTAGTGCCCGCCGCCCGCGCCGCCGCACGCCCCGCCCGCCGCCGTAACTTGCTGACTGACACCGGTGCGCTTCATGACGTCAGAGTAGTTGCTGATGCCCGCTGCGTCGCGGGAGTTTTGGGATTGATGCCCGATTAAACTCCTGAGTGAACCGTTCTCATGAAATCTCTTGATTTTAAACTAACCTGTCTTTGTCTAGATATTTTATTCGTAGGGACAGAAGACATAAGACTAAAAACAGGGATGACTGGAATAAAACTTAGGATTGCCCAGTTAAAGTATCAATTCCCCAACCAGACAAGAGCCTCTGTGAGGCAACCTAGATGGTTTTTGAAATAAGTTTTAAAGACACTTCGAATTTGAATAGACTTCTTCTAAACAAAATTATCAAAAATATAATATTAATTGATGTCAGTGTTTCGATGTTGAACGGTTCGCTACAGGGGAAGAGGTGTTATTTGTAAACAGGAGACTTCACCAAATGAGTGAAATTTTCAACGACTTCGCAAAATGGAGGACGTAAACAAGTCACTTGTTTTGTTTTTTATTAAAAAAATATTTGGAAATACTTGCAAATTGGCCCCATTAGTTAAAATTTTTCTCTAAGGTCCCATTTAAATTTCATCAAAATAAGTTCATAAGTTTGGTAGAATTCGTTTTTTTTTAAATATTAATATATACATTGTACGCTTTGGTGAAGTCGTCATTTACAAAAGTAGGTCCCCAGGGCGGCGACGCATGCATTTATTCGCAATACGATACATGTGACCGTGTACAATAGAAGCTATAGCTGTTATAGTATAATTATTTCGCATAACAAATATATTTACACTCTACATATTTATGTTAGATTACCTCTAAGGATATTTACACGCCAGCGAGTATTGATGGCAAATATTTTTAAGTATTCCAGTTGAGTGTGGTTTATAATGTAAACAAGTTTCATTCGTTTTAATTTGATGCAAATTTCTGGGACATGGGTATTTTTATGTGAGGTTTATTGATAGTGTATCAGTGATGCTACCTGGCTAAAGATGTTGCGTTGTTGTTTCCGCAATATAAGGTCTTAAAAAGGCCCTTTTAAGCAGGGTTATAACCCTGAGACGGCCTGAGAGAAGCTCAATAGAGTTTGTTGAGAGACCCTCTCAGGCTCTCTTAATTAGGGGGCTACAGAAAAGTAAAATTCCCCCTTCACCACTGGACTTGCCCAGCCCCCAAAGTTGCCGTACGACGCACGCGCGTTGGGATGTAAGGCGCCTGGTCCCTTTATAAGACTTCATAGTCGGAGGTCATCGACAGGTCTTATATACCCAACTGTTTGCATCCTATAGTGTACTGTTATAAATATACAATTACCATTTTATCTAACAGTTGTTTAATTTTAATATGATGAAAATTTCTGGGATATGGGTATTTTATGACAAGTGTACCTAATGATAGGGTATTTCTAAAATTTACCTGCCTAATATTTTTGCGCTGTTGTTTCCGCAAAATAATTGTTTTGTTTTTGATTGAAATCATCCCGCAGGCACCTTGAAATGCTGTTTACATCTTAAGGTGCTATAAATAAATATACAGTTTATCATTTTGTTATGCTTGTTCGAAGATGACATGTGCATTGTTTATATTCGCGAGCCTTGTGCACATAAAGCTATTATTTTCGTATAGATGTTGTATATAGGTTGTTATCTTCTCAAGTTGTGGCTAGGAAAGCTCCTAAAATTATTATTAAATTTAATCGTGTTTTTTTTTTTGCGTTTTTAACATCGAAACTTACTCTCACGAAGTTGTGAACTCTTAAGGTGAATTGAGTTCACACATTAGCGCCACCCAGCAATTAATTCTATAAGTCCTAAATCATGTCAAATTTAAAAAATCTAACAGCTGAATGCCCTGGTAAATTACTTGTAGTATTATTTGTACAAGTTTTCACAACTTTTAATTTAACGAATTATTTCTATATATATAGTAAAATTCTTGTAATATCTATGAAAAGTAACAAAAAGAATACTACAAGTAATTTACTAGGTCAATCAGCTATTAGATTTTTAAATTTGATTTGATTTAGGAGTAAATTAATTAATTGCTGGGTGGCGCTAGTGTGTGAACTCACTTCGCCTCAAGACCTCAACCAAAATGGATGCATTCGCAGGTTTCCTAAATAAAATAACTGCAGCGCCGCAGAAGCGTCAGATTCGTTACTCGTGTACAGTTTCTTGGCACAACTTTAGAGGTGAGGTAACCTAGGCAAACATGATAAATGGGACGCGATAGGAGTGAATATGCTGTATAATGTGTAATATTGCTGTTATGGGTTGTGGAGTCCTGTATTTGGACGTATGGGTAGTAATGTGTGCCTTGTTCTCTATTGTTCTTCACACAGACAGTGAATAAGTATATGCTGACCTAAGTAGTTCGGTGGGTAATGTTAAGTTTGGAAGGGCCACGAATCAGCGCGGCCGGCGGCAGCGGAATAAGTTTTGCGCGGTCATTGCTCGCTTGTTTCCGCTAACCGCTGACGCTACCGCTTATATCCGCCGCCGCGAATTCTTGGCCTTGGCTTGGGATAAGGCCCGATAACCACTAAGCGAGGGGAGATGTGTCTATTCTTTTAGAGCGAATGATTTGTAAATTTTAGCTTAATATGTACCGCTAGATAAATAGGTAAATTCTATCAACACTTATAAACACTTATATTGACGAGCTCCGTGGCGCAGCGGTTACCACGCCAGCCTGCGACACGGGGGTCCCGGGTTCGATCCCCGGTCAGGTCATGATGGAAAACGATCTTTTTCAGATTGACCTGGGTCTTGGATGTTTATCTATATATGTTTTTGTTATAAAATATAGTATCGTTGAGTTAGTATCCCATAACACAAGTCTTTCTTAAGAACTTACTTTGGGGCTAGCTCAATCTGTGTGATTTGTCCGTATATATTTATTTATTTATTTATAACAGCGCTTTTACCGCCCACTTGGGAGGAAGACATTCCGACCTTTCCGTCGACCTTCAACCTTACGGTATTGAAATAGTCTTTTGGAAAAAGGAATTTATGATGATAAGAAAATGATGAATAAAAAACAATTGACGTAGGTATTGACGTATGTATTTTATTTGCTATATGTCAGCATTTATTAAGGCGGCAGTTTGCCTAGTTTTGAGTGTGAAGTCAATTAAAGTTAATGTTAAACTTGTGATTCCGTGTCTCTGTTACCAGCACAAATGAAAACCGGGTAAGACGCGGCCAAACTTTTTGTTGATGGTAAGGACACACATACCGCTGCGATTGTCTATAATAATGTTAAAAATGTAATCCCCTTTACTTATTCTGATCATTTCAATGTGACTCGGAATGTTTTGATTGCCTAAGGTGATTTTATTGTGGATTCGGATTAGTCCGCAAACTAATCAAGCCACGAATCCAGTAATGTCGAAGTATGACAAGTCCAGCAGTTTGGGAACAACTTTAGAAAAAGCAATGTTGAGCCGTCGATCAATTTAATTAGTACCTTGTATGTCAACATATTGGGTTCTTACCTATGAAATTAGCGGTTTTTTTGCGCTTGCCATTTTGTTCCTAATGACAATAATTTTCATGTTACACATTTTTTTATTTAAACTTGAAAGTAGCCTATATATAATTAACATTCTGCATGCATTAAAATCTTTAAATTATTTTAGTGTATTTAATTATTGGAAAATACTCATGAAAAGAACTCGTTTCAGGATTTTTGTGACAGTTTTATTCAAATATGTAGCCATATTTGTATTATTTTTCAAACTTTTTGTAAATTTTAAAATGTCTAAATTAGGCTTAATGATGTCCGTAACTACATGCAAATTTTCATTTTTGTTGAATTTATCAAACCAGAAATAATACTAAAAACGTTAGTATGAAAAATTCACTTTGCTCGAAATTCTCCCTAGAAAACGCCAATTTCATAGGTAAGGACCTAATACTTTGTATGTGCGTAAATGCATTTCGAGGGCGTTCGGTTTTAGATAATCTTTGTAACCTTCTGAAAAACAGACAATGGTGGCTTGTATATCTTTTATGTAAATCGGTGATTTGTACAAACTGATAAACCACACAGATCTGATCTGTGGCAAGTCTTGTAAGATCCCAAGAAAACTTATTGTCATAAAAAAACCGGCAGCCGTACTGATAAACGTTTGTATTTTGCTTATGGAATTATTATTAATTTACTTTGTGGGAGAGTTGTCATCTAGACATATAATAAAACAGTAAAAAAATTGTCTGTACATTTTGTACCGTGTGTTGTTTTTTGACTGAAATGGATAGACGGACACTTATAATAATAGAAAGATTTTTTTTTTAAATTTCTTTTTCTATAATATGATGAAGTAAAAAGTACATTGTCTCTAAAAGGAAAACAGTGTTAACTCTTTTATGATGTCATAACAAGATGTTAAGATGCGCATGCGCAGTATAGCACGTGTGTGTGTCGCTATCATCCGCGTCGCCGCGTGACCTCAGCTCCGTACATTGATTCCGTGCCTCAGAGCTATAATGTTGCCAATAAGTCTAATACACAATAAGTGTCGTTTTACATTTAGCTGCCTCAAAGATATCTGATCCGGTGGACCCGAGCTGTTCAGGAAACTCGCAAAAATTAGAAAATGTATAAAATTTTCATCTTTGTTAGGTTCTAGTAACACTACTTAGTGTGAGGCAATCTATGTGATTTTCTATTTATTTACCTATTTTACTGATTTTCCAAACATACAAAAGTATTTAGATTTCAACCTACATCAGAGTTAGTTTTTTCAAAACAAGAGGTTAACTGAATAACTTCTATTATTAGCAAAATTTCGAATATATTATACCTGTCAAGTTTCTATTTCTCACGAGATTCCTGGGCAATAAAATAATGTTTATTATCTCGAATGGCGACAGTGGCGCCGCCTATCGGACCAGATGCATTTGATGAACAGCGCAGGCGCAGTGCTGTCAGAATTCCTTCGCACATTGTGTTGAGGTTTAGTTAGTTTTGTTATGTATTTTATATAAATGACAACTAATAATAATGTGTGTTTCATTTTATTTCTATTCCTTTCCTTATAGACTATGTTAAAGTTAAAACTCACTTATCAATATCAAACAGTCTTAAAACATTTGTAACAGCATCAACAAAACTAAAAATTAAAATCTCACTAGTTATAACAGGATACACATACTTCTGCACCTTCATACCTGAAACAAAAAATTCCAAATTGTATTTTACTACACTTCATAAACGGGTGACTTCTCAAGATGAGCGATTAAGCCATACAAAAATCATACGTTCTCGGGCAATCACCTGTTGCAAAATAATGCCCCTTGTATAAGTATGTTACTAAAAGCAGACTATACCGAGAAGTAACTCGTTCTCTATAAAGAACTTATTGTAAATGGTGTTTACTGCCGTAAATATTTCCAAGTTCGACGGCACATGGCACGGATGGAGAATTAATCGATTTGCACAAACATTTTTACACAGTTCAGTGCCCCAAAGGACATAATTTATGCAAGATTTTTTCCAGTTCTGACGAATAGTGCTGTATATAAGAGTGTGTGCAAAATTAGGTATTTTAGTCACTGATTATGTCACAGGCCATGCGGCTAGCACCCATACTATTTTGCACGCAACCACGCAATCGTCATCAATCCTCATGGTTTTATGGCCTTATGCTGTGTATAAGTATGTATGCATAAATTCATATCATCAAATAATAAAGCAAGCAAGCAAAGCATGGCCATACCCTGGTAAGGAACAGTGAGAGCAGTAGCAGCGGTCGCATTTGGCGCAGAGATGCTGGCACGCAGTGCACAGGGCTTTCTCGCAGTACCCGCAGGAGGCGTCCTTGCTGCCCCCACAACTGCACTGACTCACTGGGGCTTCTCCCGTAGTCATCTGTAAATGGCAATTGATAATGTATTATTAATGGCAATAAACATATTTTATTTTATTTTTTATTTATTTTTATTTATTAGCCAGAAATTTGGCCTACACTGCCCAGACGGGTTGGTGAGGTCACTTTAATGTTTATAAGCTTTGTTTAGCTTGTGTACCCTAAGTCGCCTTCTACAACATCCACAGGCAGACTTCAATTATGTTTATTCTAATCTGCCAGGAACCACACGACATAATTAATAATATATTTAATTTTTACTCACAATTTTGCCAGAATGCAGCAGACTCCCGTCTTTGCCTATGAACAGCTGCTTCATGTTGTCCTTTTTGTTTGCGACAGCCGACTCAATATTTTCCTGAACACTTTGAGCGGTACACTTTTTAGCGCCACTGAATAGCAGCTCCAATGTCTTTTCTGGAATTCAAAACAAAATGGTTATGAACACCACATAATTATATGTATTATATTGGCAATCAATATTTTGTTAGAATAAAAAACAATAAAGTAATAAATAATAATTACCGTAAACTGATTGCAATCTATCCTTGTTGTTATTAAATTGCTTGATCCCAACATGAACTTTGCTTTGGGGCATAAAATCTTCAATGAAAGGATTGCTTCTTTTTGCCATTTTTGAGAATTGTCTAACTGAAAATCGACATTTAATATACTACCCACAAGTTTAATTGTGTTTATTGAAATAAAAGTTGAAAATATTACCCACAAAGTATACAACAACAAACAAGCGCCTAAAAATATGTTGCCATGATAATAGTAGAATTGTCCCCCTATTTCACATAGGCTAAATTCTTTTGTTTAGAAAATAAATATGGTACTGGTGATAATAAATATTAGCAAGATTCACTGGCTGAAAGGAAAGGATTCCCAAGCTGACTTGCGATGCTTAAATTAATATTGAAGATATTCTTTGCGTAAAAAGCAGCCAGCATTTTTGTCGCGTACTGTTGAGAGATAGTCCCGGATAGTCTTTTTAAAATAAACGCGCACATACGGTGACAGCTCACTTTCGCATTTACAATATCAGGTGAGAAGTTGGGATTAGGATTGATGCATTGTGTCATTAATCGTATCTACTTTTTGGTAATATACATGCATGTAAACAAACAAACCACTCGTGATTCTTCTTCCTTTCCTTACCTTTTCTTTGATTACCACCAATTTCACATTATTAAGTTCACTAAAATAAAATTGCAAAATCGTCTAAGGGAAACCCCAACTGCACCCCTTGACTATACATTATCTGGAATAGTATTCTGTGGGATGGAAAAATGCAAACAGAGTAAAGACAAGAAACACCAGCCCCCGTAGCATGGCTCCCGCGACGCCGTTTATATCGCGCGATAAACTATCTACTTCTCGCTCTTCAGTATTGCTAAAAACAAGATGGCGATAGTCGATAAACGTTGTCGCGCGTGCCATGCTACGGGGGCTGCTCTATGAACATATCGCTTCACCATCGCGCCTTAAGAGATCATAGATCCTAAAGAATCCTCAAAAATCAGGCTTACTCTTTGAAAAAAAGTAACCACCCAGTCCGTTTGATCAGTTCGGTGCAGACCTTCCCTTGGCAACGGCGTTGGGAGATGTTGAGAAAACAGGGTCGTACGGTTTCTTTACCAACAATTTGTGTGACTGCGGACATCAGACCATGTTTCATCTTCTGTCATGCCCAAGCAGCCCCATTACTTGCACCGTACCGGACTTTAATGAGGCCAATGACAGGGCAATCAGCGTGGCCAAATACTGGTCAAAAGATATTTATTAATAGTATGAAAACTTTTTGTTCTTTACTTAAGACTTCTAGTATGACTTCCCACCACAAAATCCGGGAGATTTTTTTAAATATGGTATCACTGACATAGCTGTCAGCTGTCAAATTCAACATTTTATTTTTAATGCAACTGGTAAAGGCAATCTTGTATTTATTTCAGTGAGTCAGCCATGTGACATGTGTGTGAAATTATTTAGATATCAACAGTTTTTTCTTGTTTGGTTCATAATAAATACTAAATTATATTTGGAAATGCTTTTTATTATTGTTGGTTTAAAAAATAAAATAATTTATAAACATTGCATTAATTTATTTTTTTGACACAAGCACGAGTTTAGTTAGGATTTTCTATGGCGACACTGCCAACAGGGCACCTTCGATCGATGGGCTACTGTCAAAAATCTTAAAATATTTATAAAATAAAAGCAATAACAAAATTATTTCTAAGTGCGATTTAATTTAATAATTTGTTAGTTTCTGTCGCCACAATAGTGTCGTTCGTTGGAAACTGTGGCATCGAGGACGTGAGAGTGAAAGTGTTTGTCGTGTCTTGTTCCATGAGAGTGACGGGGCTACTTGCTGGGGCAGCATATGTGAGCAGTCGGCTGGCGAATGTTACGTAAGCGGTGGTAGTCGGGCATGTCGTGGATGAAGCGCGCGCCGGGCGGGCCTGCGCCGCCCGCCGACCAGCAGTTCGCCGCGCCCCAGGTGAGCAGGTTATAGGCAGCCGACGTAAACAATGACGTGGACCAACCTCCTCGGCGCTCCACCAGCGCCCGTACGCACCACAGGCCGTTGTTTACGTCGGAAGTCTGTAAACATTCTGCATATTTAGAGAAATTGTGCAAGCATGACATGACATATCTTTGAAACAGTGATGAAGATAAACTCTCAATAATCTTATCTAGTCTTAAGGTGATAGGTATTGTAAACTGTTTTTCAGAAAATAGATCTTATAGTTCATTTATTAGCAGTTTATCTCAATATTGTATGAATATGTTTGGTTTATTTCAGTCATATGGAAATCAACAAAATGCATACCCAAATTATCAGGGAGGTGTGAGCGGCAATAACCCACAACAGCAATATTGGCAAGCACCGCCTCAGCAGCCGCAGTACAACCAGCAATATGGACAGGTGTACCAGCAAGTTGACTATGGCAGTAATGCCAACCAATATTACCAGCAACAACCACAGTTAAACCAAAATTATCCAAACCAAACTTACCCCAACAACCCGCAACAGGGCTACCAACAGACATATTATCAGAACCAAGGAGTCCAACAGCAAAATTATGCTCCCAATAAAAGTAATGATGGTTGGGAAGACAACTGGGACTGGGGATGGGATGACCAATCTAAAAACCAAAAGAGCCAAGGTCCAGCGCAACAGACAGCTCCTCAGGCAACTCAGCCTGTTTACAACAATGCTAATGTGATAGAAGAAAGTTTTGCTCCCACCAACACCTGGAACTGGGCCATGGAAGACAAGAAAGAAGTGAGAGACCATCCCCCTGCTGTGAACCAGGGAGTGCAACCTCCGCCCGTGCATAATGTTGAGCCTACTCAGGACACTAACTTAGTTGAAGCAAATCAGAGGAAATCCAGCACTCCTCAGGCAGCTGAAGAGGTGCGCACATTGAATGACACAGAGGTTCTCAAAGAACGCATGCCAAACCTGGCACTTGGAAAGCGTTTCCACATAGATAATTTAACTCCCCAATGGTCGATAGAGTCCCAAATGTCTCAAGATTCTAGTGATGGCCCTCAGACTCAGTCTGAAGGTACTTTTAGAAGTGAAATGCAGTCTCGAAACTCGGATAAGTCAAACTATTCTCAGCACAGTCTTGATGAGCCTTATTCTCAGAACCCGGAATGGTCCCGGCAGTCAGATGAGCCAACTTTAGCTGATAATGTACCAAATAGTCATCAGAATGACAGCCACCATGAGCTGGCTAACTCATTGCAAGAAATGAGTATAACCAACAGTGAGAACCCAGCACCAGATGCTGTACTAAATGAACCACCAGCTGTGAGCAGTCAAGAGAATGTGATGCCCTCATTACCTCCTCCTTCATCTTTATCATCAAACTTTCCCATTTCTGCACCAAGTAGTCATCCAATGCAGCCACCACCCTCGACACAACTACCTTCTATGATACAGCCACCTCCCTCGGTACAGCCACCCTCATCTTCACAATCTTCTTCTTTACCACCTCCTCCAATTTCATCATCTATTCCTCCACCCACCAGTTTCCCTCCATCCATGCAGTCTCAAAATCCATTTAAACATGCAGGTGCATTCTCACACAAAACTGCAGCAACCAAAGTACCACCAGTTAATCCAGTATCCAGCCAACAATTCCCTCCACCCGTATCCAGCTCGAGTTTAACGTCTCTTGCTGTAGTCAACAAGGTTTCTCAACATAACAGAGCCCCAGTGGGTTTTGGTGCTAATCTAGAAACTACTCCTGACAACTCTGAAAGACCTGATCATCCTCAAGTGATGCCATTCAGACCAATGCCAGTCTCTCAGCAAGTCCCTGAGAATTTGGAAGTGGCTCCAAAGAGTGACAGAAATGAATATTTACAGACAGCCCATCTTTCTAGTGGGGACTATGGTGAAAACACAGATTTTAGTAGAAATGTTCCTCCCCCAGGATTGAGGAGAATGGTAGTTGGACAACAGGAGTCTGAATACAATCAGGCTTTAAATATGTCAGGAGATGAACCACCTCCGGGTCTCGCGAGGATGGTTCCTGGGCAGCAGAATGAAGCTGAGAATAGCTACAATCAGCCTAGCGATAACTACTTGGACAGACATATAGACGGGCAGCCGATGGAGAGCGGGGCACGGCCGTACCGACAGGCGGACGGACAACAGACGCCCGACAACTACACGCAACCGCCAGCTCGATCGAGTGAGAGACGGCCTATCGGTCTGGACAGAATGGTGCCTGGGGAACCTAGCAACGACGAGTACTCACAGTACCAGGCGCCCAACTACGCAACTAACGAACAGAGGGTGGTGACGGGCGTCGACCGCGACTATCCCGTGCAGGCGGACGCCGGGCCTTCCGACGTGAGAGAGCAGAACGTCGACGGCTCCGACTACACCGCACAAATGTCTAGAAACAATGACTTGACGGCAGACTTCCCCGCGCCTGAAGAGCAGCAACGAGAGGTCATTATGGAGGGCGAAAATCTGCAGGACTTGAGTATCGTATCTTCAACAGACGTTACTTGCTCACGGGAGCATACTCTAGACGGTGCCGATATGAACGCGACGGACGTCGGAACTGATAGAAAGACTGACGTGTCCGATTCTTTGGACCATCCAGCGTCTAGTTCAAGAAGACAGTCGTTAAATCATGTAAATACTTCTGGTGACGACTCCGAAAGAGATAGATTATTCAAGAATTCTCCGAGACGGGATAAGCATAGGAGTTCTAGAGATAGGGACAAGGAAGGGCGGTATTCGCGCGGGGAAAGGAAGTTTGAGCGGGACGGCGAGCGGCGGTCGGGGCGGGACGAGCGCTGGGACAAGGAGCGGCGCGAGCGCGCCGACAGCCCCGACGCGCGCCGCCCGCGCCGCGGCGCGCGCCAGCGCCGGTACGACACCGAGGACACCGACTACTGCAGCGACCGCGAGAGGGAACGGAGGTACCTATTTATTTAATGTATTCTCTTGACTGTTCACAGCAAGACAATGTGATGCGATGATAGACTCAACATTTATCAAGTTTTTTTATTACCACAACTGTTGTAGTCAGCAGTAATTTACATAAAACAAAGTTTATTGCCCCAACTATGATTTTTTTATTTTAAGACTGTCTTAACTTATGAATAATTTATAATACATTCTGACACGAAATCGCAATCGAAACATATTTTAATAAAATGAAATTTTGAATGATGTGTAGGCGCTACCGCGAAGGCTCTTACGCTTCGAAGCCTCCCCGGCCAGACGACAAGGACCGCCGCTACGACGACCGCGACCGCAGTCGCCGCTACAACACCATCGAGCGCGACCGGCACTACGACGAGCGGGACGGCGCCGGCCGTCGCCGCGAGCGTGGTGAGCGCTCCGAGCGCGGCGAGCGGGAGCGCCACAGCGAGCGCAGATACCGCGACATTGACCCCTCGAGGAAGTACGGCAATCTGAGGAGGGAGAGAGAGGATGAGGAACGGAGACGGGGTGAGTGTTATGTCTTCGATGTCGTTTCTACAGGGAGCATAGACTTATAGTTTTACATTGCTTTGAAGAACCTAAAATAATTTTAAAATGGGGCTGTCAAAAGAGTAAAAGATCATTTAGTTCTAGGGCCTCCCAAAACACTAGGTTAGGTTCAGTATGATCAGTGCTTTGTCAAGACTACACAATGCGATTTAGTAATAATTTTAAGCAGTGAATGATATTGATGATAATACAGAGTTATAATATATTGATGGCAGCGAGTGTATTTTATTAGATTTCGTAGTTTTATGCTTGACTGGTACCTAATTGCAAGAAGTTAAATAACGCTATACGTGTGGTGATTAGGACTGCCGCTCGTGACTTTGTATTTCAGTGTTGTAAAAACTCTCATTTTCGAGCCTAATACATAAAATCGACTCATTTTTCAAAACGACAACAAAAGTCGTCAATCATATAATATAGAAGAAAATTGGAATGTGAGTTGAGTAGACTCGAGTCCAAATGTTGAACTTCAGTCTACTAAAGGCACAAGCAATCAACAATAAAGTGCTTAATAAGCGGAATATATTTTTACACTTCATGAACTTCTATCATCAAAGAGTGGTTTTTACCTAGTCTACACCACGAGGGTACTACTCACTCTCTTGATTTACTACTCAATATTTAGCTAAACTATCAATAGCCGTGTTGTTTCCGGCCGAGTAGAATAGGACGACTCAAAGGCTTCTCGTGAATGTCCTAGAAGGCGACTTAGGAAACCAAGCTAAACAAAGCTTATAAACATCAAAAAGACCTCCCCATCCTGTCTGGCCAGCGTGGAGAATGTAGGCCAAATCTTCTGACTGCTCTGGCTAATATATGGCTTTGATAGAACAGAGAGGTTCATGCTCCTGCAGTAGAGACTAAAAAAATGCTTGATGATGATGATTTAGCTAAACATTCTCTGCGCATTCCGATCCTTGTTTATGAGTCGAGTCTTAGGATAAAAGGCTCGTGGACTAGAGTTGTCCCAACACTATTCTGTTTATTTGCAGTGGTGACGTTCTCTGGCGAGGCTAAGACTAACTGTGGTAGACGAGCAGGTACCGCCGGCGCGCGCCCGTCTGCGCGCACTGTCTGATACGCATGCCACGTTTGAGAGTGCCACATGCATTCAGCTGTCATACTGTTCGCTTCCAGCTGGCAGGGTTAACTTGTGGCTTGAGCTGTTGTAGTAGGATTTTCAAGTATTTATTAGAGTCGAATATTAATAGTTTTATAAAAATACATTTTTGCGACAAGCTTTTATAATTAGACTGTAGAGTGCTTGCCAAGACAAATTAAATAAACCCCAACACGATGGAGTCATCTCTTTGGTTTAGGAGCTCATAAAGCCACTGTGAGCCTCCTTGACCAGAATCTCTTACAGCTTGTAAAAAAAGATTAGTCGCCAGGTTGAGGGTGTATAGTGGGTCGTGAATCGACCTATATCTGTGCATCTGGAGTCTGGAGCTCGTGTGGTTATGTTGGAGTTCAACAGTTGGACATATAAAATACAAATACAATACATTCGTTCACAAGTGACAAAGACACAGATATGAGTTCATATGAGTCAATGACTGTATGGTACCTATTATATAAAAATAATAAAATTAGTAGATCTCTGAAGCTATTTTAGCATTGTCTTAATTGCATAATTATGACATTTTATTTTGTTATTTGACTCTGAGTAATGCTTGAAAATGAGTTCCTGCTATAACTGCCGCTACAAGTTAATTTCTATCAGTTGTTCATTCAAATAATACGGTCTTGCTGATTTTCTGATATTTGCAATAACAACGTCACAATCTTGCAAATCATTAATCTTCTGGATGGCAATGTTCAATTTAGCGGAGTCTTCCACAGATACACTAGTCTGATGATGAAATCTCTATCTTCAAGTAAAATGCACCAACTGCCACTGTCACTGACACTGACAATTCTGACTATTAGTTACTTGGTTGTCGGATGTAGTCGTCTTGAAGGTGGTAGGTGGTAAATGCATATATCAAACAAACTTGACTCCAAATTAGAGAAGCTGATAGGAGTTTGTTATAATAAAAAAAACCGGCCAAGTGTGAGTCAAACTCGCGCAATGAGGGTTCTGTACAATATGCTTCGTGAACACACACACAATGTGCAAAAAATGTTTTATTCAATTGACTAGCGCCATCTAGTGGTGTTTTAGTGAACTATTTCCCTAGATGAACTTCCTCCTCCTATCCTGATCCTCATAATGAGCCCTTTCATTTGATATATGACACAGTAAGGTTTGCAAAACTTTTTTTTTTTATTTTGTAATTGGGCCCCTGAAAATGACCCTTATTTCAAAAAAATCTTTATTTACTTTGCACATCCGTGTTTGGGTCATAGGATTACACTATCTTACCAAATTTCATCTAATTTGGTTCAGTAGATTCGGAGAAAATCGGCTGTGACAGACGGACGGACGGACAGACAGACGCTCGAGTGATCCTATAAGGGTTCCGTTTTTCAACTTTTATACGGAACCCTAAAAAAAGTGGCTAAATGAAATTAGATACATATAATTGTGTGATTCCATTGCAGAAGTATTGGTCAATAATTGCCAAAGAACTAGATATTGTTTAAAACGATTCATCATGAATATTATACTCTCTATTTTTCTTTTCCTTCAAGAATATTAAATTCATCAAGAAGTAGACTCAGAAAGAAGATGTTTATAAAACGATATACATTTTATCCGTTTCTGTTGCTGTATAAAATGCTGTCGTATGTTGTATTGTGTTTTAGCACTTGTTTTATAAAATCCAGCATTTCATTGTTTGCTGGCATTTTGACAATCGCATTTTCATGTTTGTTTGTGTAAAACAAGCCTCTAATTTGGAGTCTATAAGTTGCAATATGTGCAATATCGCAACGATCAAGCCTTTAAGTTGCGATATGTGCAATATCGCACGAATTAGATGTGTGAGCGTGATGGTGTTTGTTGCAGACGAGTTCGGGTCGCCGTCGAGGGCGGAGTCCCGCGAGCCTCGTGCGGAGGACGAGCGCGAGAGGAGACGCGGCGACCCGTACAGGCGCTCGCGACACTCCAGGCCTTACTATGATAGTAAGTTATGGACAAAAATGCTTTTCAATATGACATCGAAAATTGGATCTTAATGTTGTATTTTATAGACTAGGCAATTTTTAGGGTTCCGTAGCCGAATGGCAAAAGACGGAACCCTTATAGATTCGTCATGTCTGTTTATCTGTCTATCCGTATTTCACAGCCATTTTATTCCGAAACTATTGAGACCACACAGTTGAAACTTGTTATTTACATCAATCACAATTGCTCGCTTACTTTATAGTAATCGCAAATGTATCGAAAAATGTCGTATGATGCTCGTCCTCTTCTTCTTCTGTTTTATATTATGGCTTCCACCGAAATTTCAGTGATTCAGCCAATGTCCAGTATAATGAAATACTAAGTATCGGTGTTGTACGGTAAAAAGTTTTTCCATGTAGCATCAAAGATGGCGTATGTTCTTTGATGCCTCGTGGGAGCTTCTGGCGGCAAATCTATACGAGTCCATTCATCAGTCCACTTTAACTATTTCACAAATTTTTCATGAGCACGAGCATTTATAACACCAAACTACACAAATTTCATATTATAAAATCCACTAAAATCAATTTGCAAAAATGTCTAAGGCAAACTTCAACTGTACCCCTTGACTTCCCACCACAAACTCCACAAACACCTCTATAATATCCAGCTTATCCCAGTTGTATTATTATTGTTATGGCTTAGTAACAGTATCTTCTTTAAACCTTATAAGCAGAAAAGGTTTTAATTTTAAGTTCAGTTTCGCTCGACAATACTTTCCCACACGTACATTTTAGCCATACATTGATTAATTTATCCAGTTACACTAGAATAAAATATTTGGCAATATGAATTATAACTTCTCCTAGCTACGTATGTATTATCATAATAAATACATACATATGTAGCTTGGATCACTGGTCATAATGATAGTGTGAACAAAATTTTTTTGTTGTAAAAATTGGAAACACAAGTATGACAATTAATAAGTGTTCAAAGAAACCTATATTAAATAAATGATTGAACCTTGTACAAGTATAGCTTGAAGAAGTTAAAACATCATTGATATGAGTACCACATGAATCAATCATGCTTTGTCGCCGAGACTTGGTGAAATTCACCGAAACGAATCATCTTGGTCACGCGCATCAGCCGAGATTCCGAACCGTGTTGTACTCCGTGCTGTTTTGAAATGATATGTAAACAGTTGTTCTGAGGCATGCCTCACCTTTTGTTTGAACCTTATAGCTTGATTGTCATCCGATTTGTTATTGATGATTTGAGTGAGTTGGACCTCTATCCCAACTAATATTATAACTGCGAAAGTGAGTTTGTTTGTTTGTTACGCTTTCACGCCGTATCTACTGAACCGATCATTATGAATTTTTGCATACATATAGGTTAGGGTACCGAGAAGGACATAGGCTATATATTACGCGGGTAACAGCTAGTCTTACCTAATGGGAAGCAACTTGTGATGTGCCGTTAACGAAATTTTTGAGAACGAGTCGCAAATCTTTCCCGATAGTTTAGTTTTCTTTCTCTAATGTGCAAGAATTGTTGGAAATAACCAGCGAATAGGAGATAATTCAAATGTTTGTTCTCCCGCCAGAGGGCAGCATTAGCAGAGACAGTAAACAAATGTTTGACATTGACAAGTCTGTCAAAGTCGCAATAAATTGCCTTTTTTACAAATATTTACATAGGAGTGTTTTAAAATCAAATTAATAAAGGAATAATATATAATTCTACTAATTAATAGCGACTTTGAAATTTTCAAGTACATACTTTTCAGTGTCAAACCTCTTTTACTGTATGTGCTAGTGGTGCCCTCTGGCGGCACAGCTTTCAGTAATATGTCCTATTGAGAGAAATAATTTATGAGCACGGTGAGTTTCTCTTCGGAACATCACAATAAGCTAAGATGCCCTGGTCTAGGGTGGTACCCGCAAACTCAAATAATGCCTATTCACTTTTACCTTGAAAATCCCTAAAGTGTACGTGTCGAGAAAGAGCGACATGGGAAGGGAATTCCATTCCCTCGCGGTTCGCCTAGTGAGAAAGGAAGCGAATCGAAAGGTGTGATGAGCAGGAATATCGACCACATACATATTTGTTTATCAAACCCTGTCCGATTGTTAAAGGGGTGACTCAGCCTGTCAGCATAAACAACGTTTCCATTGAGACTAGTTATAAAAATAAAAAAACATACAATTAGCCTGCCTGCCGACTAAACAATTTTGTATGAGAATTTATTTTCGAATTTCAATCATTAGTCGCAAAGCAAAAGTTGTTCATATTGACTGTCTGAGTCGCCCCTTTAGGTTTTTTAACATATTGTAGACGAAATCCCTGTCTTGATGGTGTGACTATGCCAGCCTCATGGGGTCTTCATATTAAGTTTATGTTGATTGTGGCTCTCCCCATGATAAAAGGTCAAATTGCCGCATATGACTATGGAATTAAAGATTGAACTGATAACAGAAAGACAACATTATCTCACTGCAACTTTTTGCAGTAAGATAATGTTGTCTTTCTGTTATCAGTTCAATCTTCACCTAATAATCCGATAATAACAGGGGCTGCGTGGATTACGATAATTCAACCATTATTATTGATAGCAACTGATTGAATTTAGTACCATTGACCAATATATGTGTCGATTTTTTTCAATGGTTTAAGCTTCCTTGTGAATACTGATTCATGATACGTGACAAGTGGTCTCTGGCAGACCATTCGTCACATACCCTACTGTAATTACAGTACATTTCGCCACATCGATTTGATAGCCGTCAAATAGTTAGAGGATGTGCCTGTCTAAGACTCTCTAGTATTAGCAGTTCGATGATTTAGACAGACGATCGGACTTATTTTAGTCTCACCAGTCTGATGATGCTAATCAATACAGATCGTCGTCTACCTCCAACACGCCCTCGATAAGAGGTCACTTTTGACGTTTCTCATTACGCGTTAATTATGAAATAAGCGGTTATTTATTCCAACGTAAAATTCAGTATATTACCCCTTTTTTATTTACAAAATTGTTTTACAAAGCGATCAGTCAATATTTTTTCTACTGTGACTGTCGTTTCTACAAGAACAACAGTCAATAGTGGCTTAACGCGGCCATGCCGTACCTACGTTACCGAACGACTTACAACTCGGACCTTCTTCGGCAGCGCACGGCTACGGCGGGGGCTACAGCGACCCCTACCAGCTGCAGCGGGCCCAGTACCAGTACTACGAACACCTGCGACACACGGACCCCGCCGCCTACATGCAGGTGTACAAGCAGCTGATGGCCGGCCAGCCGCCGCCGCCGCCGCCGCCCGACTTCGCCGCCAAAGGTGACTCCATCATACAGTATCTTTTATTAGCAGGTTGAAGGGCTTAAAGATGGAGTACGAAATTAAAATAGTGATGGGTCGCTAGCGGTTCCGACTATTTACATGATTCTATAGATTTGCGCCCATTCCCTTGGCCGGTTTCTACTGCGCGAGAAGAGAAGCAGCTGGTATATTCTACGTTTTTTCTTTTTTCCCAGACCAGCACGGAAGAAGTAACTTAATCATCATCATTTCAGCTACGTAAAGTCAACTCCTGTACGTAGACCTCTCCCAAGGATTATTTTCTTTCTATGGAAGGACTTGATGACGAAAGACACGCTTAGCAGGCGGGTTAGCCCCGCTGGAACCGATTTCATCATCATCATCAGGTCTTTCTAGTCTTCACTGCAGGAGCACGACCCTCTCTATACTACCAGAGCCATATACTAGCCTGAGTAGTCATAGGATTTGGCCTACACTCTCCACGCTGGCCAGACGGGTTGGAGAGGTCTCTTTGATGTTATTAAGCTTTGTTTAGCTTGTGTTTCCTTAGTCGCCTTTTACGACATCCACGGAATGACTTGGAGTAGTTCTATTCTACTCTGCCGGGAACCACACGGCCACCAATTTATCCCACTAGTATTGATGGTACAGTCCGAATCAAATTCAATGACGAGTCGGACATTAGCCGCGAGCTGCACAGAACGTGCCCCGCCTCCCCGCGCGCGCCCCGCGCAGACCTAATAATGTTACTGCGTGCGTATCGACTCGCGCGAAGTTCCGAGCCGCCAAAGTTTGTTTCGGACTGTACTAGTGGTCATTGCCTAGTTTATTGTTAGTTAGTTGATTGAGTTGACATAGTATTTTTTTAAAGATCATATTCTAGTAACGCAAGAAAGCTAGACTTCTAAAACTGCAATTTTCTGCTGTATTTTATCCTATATCATTAAGCCATCGTACACATGTTTCGAAAAAAAAAATCAAAAGCTTGTCACTATTTAGCTTATAATTGTCGCCACAGAGCAGGCAATGGGACTGTCGCTCGCGCGCTACTCGAGCTGCCTTTTCGACACATTTCACACGAAACAAGCGTGTCAGGGGGCGGTATCGTTTATTGAGGTTTTGTGTCTGAAATCTTCTATGTTTTACGTGCTTGTGATACCTATAGGTTACTTCAGAATTTTGTTTATTTACCGTTTTACTGTTATTACAATACCATATCACAGCACAATAGATCTATTTTCTTATTCTCTGAGTAATTTAACAATAACGTCTCTAAATATTTTATTTTATAATACCTAAATAGATTATAGAATTGCTATCCTATTGAATTGGAAGTTCTGTAATAATAGGGGCTTTTGAAGAATATATAAATAAAAAAAATTACGTTTTTTCGAGCACAAACTGACAGCTGAGTATGAGACTTCCGCCTATTAGCCTGGCGCTGGTTGACACGCGGTAGTATGATTACTTTAGTCTCTAGTAAGGCGCGAGCGACAGTGCGAGCTTTGTAGTGGTCTCAGTTCCTCATAGTGGTCGTAATGATGTGTTTGCAGTGGCCGTAGCCTCAAACTGGCCATAATGATGTGTTTGCAGTGGCCGTAGCCCTTATAGTGGCCATAATGATGTGTTTGCAGTGGCCGTAGCCTCATAGTGGCCATAATGATGTGTTTGCTGAGGCCGTGGTGGACTCAGTTCCTCATAGTGGCCATAACGATGTGTTTGCAGTGGGCGGGTTCATGGCGCTGCGCGAGTTCCAGCCCGAGGAGCGCGGCTCCGGGCACTCGGGCCGCTCCAGCGCCAACGACCTCAAGGCTACCGACACGTGAGTGCCACCACACTGCCACTACAGCACTCCAAACACCATTCGGCTACTTTACACACAGTTCGACAACTTCCGGTACAGTTCGGCTACTTTCGACACAGTTCCGCTACTTCCGGCACAGTTCGGACGTTCCCGGCTCAAACCGGGAAATTTCTATACTCCGCGAACAGTTTCTCACGCCGATTTCCCGATACACCATATAAGTAGATTTCATTGTACTATAAACTTATTTATTCACTTACACGCATTGTACAGCCTACACAGCGCTTTGAAAATACGCCGTCGATGTCAAAGTATTTTTATCTCACTAGCCTCCACGCATTGAATAGCCTGTGCTTAGAAAATAAGCCGTCAATATTAAAAGTATCTATAAAACTAGCCCTGACAAACCTACATATATAGGTGTGTATATGTTCGTTGTGAGACAATATAGGTTCGCCTTGCTGATCCTTTTGTGCATAAGAATACTTTTTTTTTTTTATTATTTTTATTTATTTGGTTCACAAACTGGTTGTTACAAGCTTAGCAACATTAAAAGAGAAGAATATAAGAACATGTACATTGAACAACCTTCTAAGAGTGAACACAGCATGCATAAAAATACATTTCACAATGTTTTACAATGGCTTTTGGTAAATCATTCATAAACAAAAGTCTTCGATACAATAAGAACATAAAAATTTTTTTTTTGACAAGAACAATGTAATTTTCACTTAGTAATATAAATTCTTAGATTATAAAAACTCTAGATAAACTATAAGCCTGAAATCGTAGAGCAAAATTGTGTCATAAACTATGAAGCAAACACATTGCTACCGATTTGATGACATCAGTTGACATGACGCACGTGCTAACACATAGCTGTCAAGCACACAAGCATTAAAAATTGGCCAGTTTTTTAATAATTGAAAAAACCGGAGTCTTATTGAAGTATACACAAATTAAACATTGCTTCCCCTTTTCTACGAACATACATTTGGTTTCTGGTGACTCGTAAAAAAAAATCTGAAAGCCGAAAACACTACGTTGCAAAGGTACTTCCTTTGCAACGTAGTGTTTTCGGTTTTAACACAACACGCATACAATTAGTCTACTTTTTCGAGCGCGACTTTTTGTTTTACTCGAAACTATCAGCTAAGTAGGCATCTATTACGCATTTAGCAATATGAATAAAAATTTTGTTTGTTTATAGCGCGCAATGCAATACAGGCGATAGTTACACACATCTCGGGGCCACAAAACACAATAGGACATCGAATCATATTAATATTCATGACGACACGCTTCACGCCACACATTGCCAAACGCGATACTAATACTCGATTAAGTTATTATTTACTTTTGCGAAATGCGCTGTTCTATCAACAATAAATACCTCTCCTTCAATATAAAATATTTGGTAGCATCAATGCTAAATGGCGTGTCAGAGGTTAACTTTAAAGCTAACCGGTTTCTTTTTTCTAACAGTTATTGCCATCTTGGTTCAAATAAAAGTGGTTCCTCCTAGTAAATGAATGAATAAAGAGAAATATAAAGGTCAATGTCTGTTGTTCACATACCATTTGGCATCTGATAAATATATGAGTAGTATTTATTGTTGGTTCACATTCAGGAAACCGGTGCTGTCTCATTCAAAATAATATCACAGAAAGTCGTTTTGTTAAAATTATTTAGAACATGGAAGTGCCGGTTTGGAAACGGCATAAACGATAGAAAAAAGCAAATAGATTGGCTTCATTTGCACAATATTAAGCCCGAGTATCTTTAGCCCAAGTTACATTTATTGGGAGAATATTTCACTTACAAAACTTTATCTTTCCAACCTACTTTAAAAAAAAAATGGGGTTCTTAATTTACATCGGCTCGATATTCGAAGACGCCTAGAGCAATTTTTTAAATTTTTTTTTTTTAAAAGGGTATTCTTTCGAATTGGTCCCTTTCAAATTTAATCTCAATCGCTTCAGTAGTTTGGTAGAAGATGTATATTTTTCATCTAAAAGATTATTCATTCGAGATTGCATCATTTTCGTCGTATTAAAGACGGTATAAACTTGTGCTAAAGATACAGATGTACATATTTGGCTCTCATTGATGATTTCCGCAAAAAGCATACGCTGCTTTTTACCACATGGTTTTTGAACTACATGGTGTGTTGCAAATAGACTTGATACTTGCACAACTTGAATGATGATACATACTTGTTAAATAAAACAACATTTGTGCTCGAAAGTATCAAGTTTATCAGCAATTTTGATTTCTATGAGGGTTTTCTGAAATACGAGTAATCACCGGCAGCACTGGGCGTAGGGTCCGGCAAGCTGTGATTGGGCCACAATGTGTCAGTTGTTTGCTGGTTGTCAAATATTATCCAATGACAGCGGCTTTTCGAGGTGAACGCCTCAGTGCTGCCATCTGGTGAGGAGCATTTCAGAAACCCCTCATTTCAGTGCAAAGAAACAATAACATCTCCCACATCGCTATTACATTCTTTATAAATATTTATGTCGATTTGTTTTCATCAGTGAACTCACTATTGGGATAACACGATCTCAGTCTTATTTCACCTGCACGGTCTTTATCAATTATTTTACTGAATGTATAATAATCAAACTGTTATTTTCATTAAGTTATATTTAATGATCATGCGTACGCGACTTTGTATTGAGTCGTTATATTAATCAAAACACCTCAAATGATAAGTCAAGCAGAGGTGAGATGCCCAAGAAGAATGATAACTGATCGCTGTTTGGATCATGCTATGGTTTCCTTCAAAATTAATCGTTGTGTCAAGAGTGAAGAGTGATCACAGAGTGAGAAACCCTAACAAATAAGTATGACTTATCCTGCACTGTAGGCCGTACGCTACGGCAAAGGCAATAAAATACTGACGTATAGACTGCCAACCAACCTCTTTCAAAAATATTGCACCAAATTAAAGCCTGCTACAAGGTAGGCGTCATAGTTAAATTAAACGACGGCGCATCCGGGTTGTTTTTCATTCGTCACTAGATGGCGGTAATCCTCTTTAATCGAAACTTGCTAAAATTGATATAATTTATAAAATATAACATATGCTAAAATTAAACGGTAGGTACGAAATTGTGAGTCACAACTTTGTATCTACCATATAATACAGTCTCTGTGGTCCAGTGGTTAAGGCGTTTGCTTTACTGACCCGGGAGTCATGGGTTCGATTCCCACGGGAAGTATAGTTTGTTAGTTTGCTTCCAGTTTGGTTAGGACATTGCAGGCATGAATCACCTGATTGTCTGATAAGAAAGACGATTCCGTGCTTCGGAAAGCACGTTAAGCTGTTGGTCCCAGCTGCCATCTGGTAGTCGTTAAAGGAATCATGCATGATCGACTGACCGTGTCACCTACTCGAAATGATGATGATAAGTGGGTGCTGTTATCTATGTGCAACTGTCAGAAAAAATCGTACGGATTAGAGGTACTCGTATTGGTATTGGTACCACATGGCTACGGCGACCAAGTTTGAAGGATATCGATGTTCAAAGGAGTACTGCTCTCATTCCAACGTGTTTCCGATTACATTCTTCACATCGATCTTAGCTCAGACGCTCTTCTACGATTCATGTCATTAGCGTATAGTGCAGGTGGAATAATCGAGTAGTGGGGATGTTATTGTTTGTGTGTGGTGTGCGAGTGTGTGTTGGTTGCGGGCAGGTTGTACGCGTACCGCGCGGTGGGGGGTGCGGGCTCGGTGGGGGGCGCCGGCTCACTGCGCGGCGCGGGCAACGCCTCCATGCGCACCGACCTCTCCGACAGGTAATGCACTACCAATGAGGGATTTTGAAACGTTTCTATGTATGCGCAATATTTGTATGATATTCGACATTAGCGATAACTTTCGCATTATGGTCTAATTACCAGCGATCGGACAGAGTGGAGTTATATTTGCGTAAAATATAAATGTGCAGGCGCATAGTCACAGAATTAATGTCTTACAGGAGATATCATGCACTCTTGTGATTTGTCACGAAGTTTAGTTTATACTGCACTCGCTCCGATCACTGCTTATAAGTTATTGTTCGCGATGTTTCTGTGCTACTATATCGTATTTCATAAATCCCTTATTGCTATAAAGACAATTTGCCTACTCAAGAGTCGCCTGGAAGCGCATGTCTTCTTACAAACGGAAAAAGGGAATTGTGGCAATATTTGATAATTTTAGGGCTAAATTAAGCATCCAATCAATTGATCTCATGATAATCTACGTACGTTCCTATACAGTTTGGTTAAATTATCAAATGTTTGAGAATTATACGCCTCTCAAGATTTCCATACAAATTTGAAAAGGCTTGTAATTCTCAAACCATTGGTATTTTAACTAAGCTGTATAGAAACGTACGAAGATTATAATGAGATTAATTGATTAAATGATTAATTTTACTCCAAAATTATCAAATATTGCCACAAATCCCTTTTTCCGTTTGTATGGAGACATGCGCTTCCAGGCGACTTTTAAGTGATTATTTTCTCCATTTGGCATTGGTAGTTAGTTATGTATCGATACTTGGTTTTTAATGAGGTGTTTTGTGTCCATTCAGTGCACGGGCTGTGAATGCTATCATCCATTTCACGCCATTCTATCATTACTGCACTTTGGCTGGCTTCAGCATCACAATTACTGTTATAAATAAAATAATTTGTTAACTGGAAATCGAAAAGCTTCGTTTTAGATATTCAGTTGTATTAGTTTTGGCACTTAATTATGTAGTAATTGCACTGCCAAAATTATTAGCATAGCAAATCTCATTCAATATGAAAGTAAGAGAATGATAAATCGTTGGCGGTATATGTCTACGTATGCGTCTATAACGTGTAGTTCTGGATGTACCGTACCTTTCTAGAAGGTAGGTAACATATAGGTAGTAACTAAGAGAAGATAATAAAATCAGTATCTTCGTACAACATTTATCTACAATACTCTAATGTAGTCGTCTGTAGTTAGTTAAAATTAGCAATTTAATGTATTTAGGTTAGTTTGTAACGAATACCGTTACATGGAACTGGAGGAAATAATGATAAAATATGAAAGATGCAAGATAAGCAAAAAATACAATATTTCATTCAGTGTACATTTTTGATAGGAGGTGAAGTTATAAAGGGTGGAAGCCCCTCCTAACCTACCTAAGCTAACCTAACCTTCATGTGGCGCAGAGACCTGAACACGGACGCGTCGCTCAACCTGCAGCTGGAGGAGTCCACGGTGCGCTCCGAGCGCATGACGCCCTTCAAGTACTCCACTGCGCACATCAAGGTACAGCACTAACACTTTATAAATAACAACACAACCGCGTTACGTTTGCTCCTCGCTGGGATGCGACGTAATCGACGCGAGGTGCGTACTTAACTTGATCGGGTTGTATTCTTATGGAACTGCGCAGAAATTGGATTTTTGCATAGCGCGAAAATATTCGTCTGTTATTGGTTGATGTGTGCGCGCTATGCGGCGTCTCGGCCACTCTTGGCAGTCGGACATGACAAGTATTGTGAGCGAGATAGAACGAGTCCTGTTGCTTTTGGATTTCAAATCTTATATTGTAGCAGATAAGGTCGTGATAATCTTTCACTGATGTTTTTATTCTGTTTGAGTCGGCGGTAGGTTGCGCTATTCTGCGCCATCGAAATATGCCGCGGCGACTTATAAACGTTATACTTTTGTAGTCTACGTGTTTCTTTTGTCTATGTTTTTTTTTCTATTTTGATGTTTCTGCGCTTCTTATTATTTGACTGATTTCTAAAAAAAAGGAGGAGGTTCCTAATTTGACTTTTTATTTATCTTAAAAATATTTATTTGAATTAGAGGAGACTCGATGGCCCAGAAGGCGTGAGCATTATCAGTGCTTACGAGGTCCCCACCCCACTGGGAGGGGTCCCCACAGCAAGTGGTATAAAAGAATCTTGAGCTCCTCCGTGCTTCGGAAGGCACATAAAGCCTTTGGTCCTGGCTGTCTTCATTGATGGCAGTCGTTTAGCTATGTCAAATGCCACTTCACCAGTGCCTTTTCCAAAACAGCGGCTTGTGGTTGCCATAGAAATGTAGCACGTGGTCCTGTGTTGCAGGGCAGCATCGCGTCGCGCAACGTGGTGGTGGTCCGGCCGTCGTACCCGGTGGACGGGCTGCCGGCCACCGTGCACGTGGTGTCGCTCGCCTCCGCGCTGCAGGCCGCGCGCGACCCCGAGCGCCGCGCCCTCGCCGCCTACCCCGGCCCGCTGCTCAAGGGTAAGCACCTCTATCGCTGGCGCCTACCCCGGCCCGCTGCTCAAGGGTAAGCACCTCTATCGCTGGCGCCTACCCCGGCCCGCTGCTCAAGGGTAAGCACCTCTCTCGCTGGCGCCTACCCCGGCCCGCTGCTCAAGGGTAAGCACCTCTATCGCTGGCGCCTACCCCGGCCCGCTGCTCAAGGGTAAGCACCTCTCTCGCTGGCGCCTACCCCGGCCCGCTGCTCAAGGGTAAGCACCTCTATCGCTGGCGCCTACCCCGGCCCGCTGCTCAAGGGTAAGCACCTCTATCGCTGGCGCCTACCCCGGCCCGCTGCTCAAGGGTAAGCACCTCTATCGCTGGCGCCTACCCCGGCCCGCTGCTCAAGGGTAAGCACCTCTCTCGCTGGCGCCTACCCCGGCCCGCTGCTCAAGGGTAAGCACCTCTATCGCTGGCGCCTACCCCGGCCCGCTGCTCAAGGGTAAGCACCTCTCTCGCTGGCGCCTACCCCGGCCCGCTGCTCAAGGGTAAGCACCTCTATCGCTGGCGCCTACCCCGGCCCGCTGCTCAAGGGTAAGCACCTCTATCGCTGGCGCCTACCCCGGCCCGCTGCTCAAGGGTAAGCACCTCTATCGCTGGCGCCTACCCCGGCCCGCTGCTCAAGGGTAAGCACCTCTCTCGCTGGCGCCTACCCCGGCCCGCTGCTCAAGGGTAAGCACCTCTATCGCTGGCGCCTACCCCGGCCCGCTGCTCAAGGGTAAGCACCTCTCTCGCTGGCGCCTACCCCGGCCCGCTGCTCAAGGGTAAGCACCTCTCTCGCTGGCGCCTACCCCGGCCCGCTGCTCAAGGGTAAGCACCTCTATCGCTGGCGCCTACCCCGGCCCGCTGCTCAAGGGTAAGCACCTCTCTCGCTGGCGCCTACCCCGGCCCGCTGCTCAAGGGTAAGCACCTCTCTCGCTGGCGCCTACCCCGGCCCGCTGCTCAAGGGTAAGCACCTCTCTCGCTGGCGCCTACCCCGGCCCGCTGCTCAAGGGTAAGCACCTCTATCGCTGGCGCCTACCCCGGCCCGCTGCTCAAGGGTAAGCACCTCTCTCGCTGGCGCCTACCCCGGCCCGCTGCTCAAGGGTAAGCACCTCTCTCGCTGGCGCCTACCCCGGCCCGCTGCTCAAGGGTAAGCACCTCTATCGCTGGCGCCTACCCCGGCCCGCTGCTCAAGGGTAAGCACCTCTCTCGCTGGCGCCTACCCCGGCCCGCTGCTCAAGGGTAAGCACCTCTCTCGCTGGCGCCTACCCCGGCCCGCTGCTCAAGGGTAAGCACCTCTCTCGCTGGCGCCTACCCCGGCCCGCTGCTCAAGGGTAAGCACCTCTCTCGCTGGCGCCTACCCCGGCCCGCTGCTCAAGGGTAAGCACCTCTATCGCTGGCGCCTACCCCGGCCCGCTGCTCAAGGGTAAGCACCTCTCTCGCTGGCGCCTACCCCGGCCCGCTGCTCAAGGGTAAGCACCTCTCTCGCTGGCGCCTACCCCGGCCCGCTGCTCAAGGGTAAGCACCTCTATCGCTGGCGCCTACCCCGGCCCGCTGCTCAAGGGTAAGCACCTCTCTCGCTGGCGCCTACCCCGGCCCGCTGCTCAAGGGTAAGCACCTCTCTCGCTGGCGCCTACCCCGGCCCGCTGCTCAAGGGTAAGCACCTCTCTCGCTGGCGCCTACCCCGGCCCGCTGCTCAAGGGTAAGCACCTCTCTCGCTGGCGCCTACCCCGGCCCGCTGCTCAAGGGTAAGCACCCCTCTCGCTGGCGCCTACCCCGGCCCGCTGCTCAAGGGTAAGCACCCCTCTCGCTGGCGCCTACCCCGGCCCGCTGCTCAAGGGTAAGCACCTCTCTCGCTGGCGCCTACCCCGGCCCGCTGCTCAAGGGTAAGCACCTCTATCGCTGGCGCCTACCCCGGCCCGCTGCTCAAGGGTAAGCACCTCTCTCGCTGGCGCCTACCCCGGCCCGCTGCTCAAGGGTAAGCACCTCTATCGCTGGCGCCTACCCCGGCCCGCTGCTCAAGGGTAAGCACCTCTCTCGCTGGCGCCTACCCCGGCCCGCTGCTCAAGGGTAAGCACCTCTCTCGCTGGCGCCTACCCCGGCCCGCTGCTCAAGGGTAAGCACCTCTATCGCTGGCGCCTACCCCGGCCCGCTGCTCAAGGGTAAGCACCTCTCTCGCTGGCGCCTACCCCGGCCCGCTGCTCAAGGGTAAGCACCTCTCTCGCTGGCGCCTACCCCGGCCCGCTGCTCAAGGGTAAGCACCTCTCTCGCTGGCGCCTACCCCGGCCCGCTGCTCAAGGGTAAGCACCTCTATCGCTGGCGCCTACCCCGGCCCGCTGCTCAAGGGTAAGCACCTCTCTCGCTGGCGCCTACCCCGGCCCGCTGCTCAAGGGTAAGCACCTCTCTCGCTGGCGCCTACCCCGGCCCGCTGCTCAAGGGTAAGCACCTCTATCGCTGGCGCCTACCCCGGCCCGCTGCTCAAGGGTAAGCACCTCTCTCGCTGGCGCCTACCCCGGCCCGCTGCTCAAGGGTAAGCACCTCTCTCGCTGGCGCCTACCCCGGCCCGCTGCTCAAGGGTAAGCACCTCTCTCGCTGGCGCCTACCCCGGCCCGCTGCTCAAGGGTAAGCACCTCTCTCGCTGGCGCCTACCCCGGCCCGCTGCTCAAGGGTAAGCACCTCTATCGCTGGCGCCTACCCCGGCCCGCTGCTCAAGGGTAAGCACCTCTCTCGCTGGCGCCTACCCCGGCCCGCTGCTCAAGGGTAAGCACCTCTCTCGCTGGCGCCTACCCCGGCCCGCTGCTCAAGGGTAAGCACCTCTATCGCTGGCGCCTACCCCGGCCCGCTGCTCAAGGGTAAGCACCTCTCTCGCTGGCGCCTACCCCGGCCCGCTGCTCAAGGGTAAGCACCTCTCTCGCTGGCGCCTACCCCGGCCCGCTGCTCAAGGGTAAGCACCTCTCTCGCTGGCGCCTACCCCGGCCCGCTGCTCAAGGGTAAGCACCTCTCTCGCTGGCGCCTACCCCGGCCCGCTGCTCAAGGGTAAGCACCCCTCTCGCTGGCGCCTACCCCGGCCCGCTGCTCAAGGGTAAGCACCCCTCTCGCTGGCGCCTACCCCGGCCCGCTGCTCAAGGGTAAGCACCCCTCTCGCTGGCGCCTACCCCGGCCCGCTGCTCAAGGGTAAGCACCCCTCTCGCTGGCGCCTACCCCGGCCCGCTTCTCAAGGGTAAGCACCCCTCTCGCTGGCGCCTACCCCGGCCCGCTGCTCAAGGGTAAGCACCTCTCTCGCTGGCGCCTACCCCGGCCCGCTGCTCAAGGGTAAGCACCTCTGTCGCTGGCCACGACCCCGAGCGCCGCAACTGGCCGTCTGTGGCGTCGCTGGCCAGCTAGAGAGAGTACGTAGTACGTAGAGTACGCAGTCCAAAAGTTTCGGAGGCTATTCAATGCAAACAAACTTATAATACTAGTATAGATGACCACCATTGCGTTGATTGCAGGTGTAACCCACAAGAAGAGTGTGATCGAGTACTGCACGGCCAAGGCGCGCGCAGGGTTCCGCGCCGGCGGCCGCGACCCGCTGGGCTACGTGCTGCTGTGGGAGCTGCTGGCGCTGCTGCTGCGACAGAACGGGGTGAGACACACACACACAGACATACGCAACAAATCTTAGTTATGTCTTTTTTAAGTTTACTGTAAGAGAAAGCTTTTAAATAAATATATAGGGACATATCACACTAATTGAGCTAGCCCCACAGTAAGTTGTGAACTTGTGTCGCAGGATACTTACTCAACGATAAATATTTATATAATATACATATATAGTTAAACATCCAAGACCCAGGTCAATATGAAAAAGAACTTTTTCCATAGTGACCTGACCGGGGATCGAACCCGGGAGGCTAGCGTGTTGACCGCTGCGCCACGGAGCTTTTATTTCTCAAAAACTTCAAAAAGTTCTTAAATAAATAAATATATACAGAAAATACTCTTTTTACAGACTGAATATAATAGGGTCTTTGGTTGTCTTCATCTTCTTCATCAGGTCTCTTTTAGTCTCCACTGCAGGAGCACGACCCTCTCTGTACTACCAGAGCTATACATTAGCAAAGCAGTCAGAGGATTTGGCCTACACTCTCCACGCTGGCCAGACGGGTTGGAGAGGTCTCTTTGATATTTATAAGCTTTGTTAAGCTTGTGTTTCCTAAGTCGCCTTCTACGACATCCACGGGAAGACTTGGTTGTCTGTAGTGCTAAACTCCCCTCTGAAACCGACTTTTAGTTGAATACATAACCTGTCTCCATTCTGTTGGTATACCAAAGAATACTTTAGTATGTCCTCTTGTCTCCATCCAGTTGGTACAATAAACAATATGTACATTAGTATGTCGTCAGGTACTGAGTTTGGTGTGTTGTGGCAGGTGGTGGTGGGCGCGGACATCGCGGAGCTGCTGATGAAGAACAAGCGCGAGTACGAGTACCACGCCGCGCCGCGCCACCACCACGACGGTCAGTATTCTTATATTTATTTATTTTTTATTTTATTTATTAGGGTTACCAACATAAGAACAGCAATATAACATACAAGAAAATATACAAATTAAATCAATACTATTAGCTAACTGCACTTACAATTATAGGTTAACCACAGCATGCGTTAAGAAGTTTATGTTATATAAAATTAAAATCGAGAATAATGAATACTAAGGAGAAACAAAAAGACTAAAAAGAGAGAATAAACAATAACAGCAACCTAAAGTACGTCATTCGATTTCAGTAGTTTCATAAACTTAGGAAGGCTTTGGAAGTGAATATCGAGTTCAGTCAATTTTTTTGTCAAATCATTGTATAAGCGAGCCAAACGAGCAAGTGGTAAATTATGACCCAATCTTGTTCTATAGAATTTGTTTTTTAACAATTTACAAGGGTATCTCGGTATTCTTGAAGGAACATTATACGTTCGTATTCTATTCTCTTTCATTATTTTATGGCTGCCAACCCCGTTGGCAGCCATAAAATAATGAAAGATAAAATAATGAAACGGACGGTAGTTCTGCCAATGACCAGTTTAAAAGGATACAAAGTTTCAATGTTCTACGGTATACAGTTAACAAGTAGCAATCAAAGATGGCGTAGGTCTTTTGATAGCTTTATGGGAGGTTCAGGCGAGTGCAGTCTACTTTAACACTTTCACAAATTGTTCATGAGCACGAACATTTGTGATGTATGACGCACGCCCTCATTATTGTTCTACTTAAACCTTGTAACCTTTTCTATCCTTTTCTATTAAGAACGCCTAGATTACTTACCTCGACTTAGATAGCCATGACTACAACATATCAATTTACCTATGCCCTATTACTTGTACTGTATATAAACCCATCTTCTCAATAATAAAGATGCTTTCAGTTTACGAACCTCATCGACCGTGTTTCATTAGTACACCCCCGTCCGTACATCCTCCATAATTTATAACACCAAACTACGCCAATTTCATATATAAAATCCACTAAAATCAATTTACAAAATCGTTCCAGGCGAACCCAAACTAGCCCAGCAGTGACTGTAAATACAATTTTTTTGTGCCAAAAAGAAAAAATTTGGGTAACGAAAATACAAAGAGCACTAACTGCGAGTGACGTGAAATTTATAAAAACCGACCTTCTATGGTCAAGTCGTTTTGTTTTATGTTGTTCGTTTTGTTGTATGTGCTTATCCATAGTATTGCATTCAGTATTTTTTTTTTTATTAACTATAGAATTAGGCATTTGTCTCCCATCTCACCTGATAATGTGGTATTTGCATGTCGCAGGCAGTCGTCGCGAGTCGTCGCTGTCGGGGTCGGCGCGCGAGGACGGGCCGGAGCCCGGGCGCGCCGCCGAGCCCGTGGCCGAGCTCCCGCCGGCCGACCTAGCACGTGAGTTACATCCTACTAGCAGGCATTTACAATTACAATGCGGGTTTTGCTTGGTCGAACTTTTTATTTGGAATACAAAATCCGCATTGTAACAGCAAATCCTAGATTGATAGGCATCGACACCTGTCATCCGAGTTAGTAAATAGGCCGGCAGGTTGTCGTTTCCACGTCTACTTGGAGAGGGATGTCAATGTGGGTCTCGGAACTTGAGTTGAGATTTGTGTTACAGCTCTCGCCAAACTGTATTGCGGGTCTGAGTGCCTGTGTGCGCTTGGACAGGGCAACGCACGTCAATATTCGAAACATTTTATTCATTTTAAGATATTTTTCAATACATTTGCTAATAATACGGTTCTTATGACATCGAAACTTGGATCGTAATGATGTATTTAAGGCACTAGTGCTTGTTACTTTACACCAATCACAACGGCTCAATAGCCCAATGCACAGATGCAAAATTTAAACTTTTTCATAGAATCCGAGCAAAGAGTTTCAAGTTCAGCATGAAAACTATTTTCTGATTCGTGAGATGTGATTTTTTTACCGATTTCGAAAAGGAGAAGGTTATCTATTCAATTCTATGTGTTTTATTTGTAAAAAATCAACCTGACTAAATGTAACTGATTATTATAAATATATTTTTACAAACTGCTTTAGTTCCTAACTTTTATAAATTCCTTATTTGCTGAATTGCAATCTTGTTTTAGTTTATATGATAATCGCAAATGTATTGAAAAACGTCGTATGATGCTCGTACGGTAAGCTGTCTATTATAGGTTTATTATAAGCACTCAGCTTCGGCTCGTGCGTGTAAACACCTCGACTGTAATATCCAGCTTACCGTATGAGCATCATACATAATGTACTATTAAATATCATTGGGTAAACGTTCATTTTAATTATAATTTATTATTGTTATCATCAATAATTAAGTTATAGCTAAGTTTAGTGCCGCTTCCAAAGCGTATGTTCACATAGGACTGCAGCACCCGCACACGAACATATTCATCATCATCTTCATCATACCGCGCGGGCGCCCAAAGTTAGTTACTGCGACCCATGTTGCGACCAACTTCAGATCGGCAATAAAGTTAGGCGCGTATTGTACGAGTCTTATTTGATGAATGGCATCAAATGCTTTTTCACAGCTCAAGAGCTTCCTGGTGAAACTCAAATCCCTGTGGATGAGACCGCGGCGCTGGACCGACTGCGAGAGCTGCTTATCTACGGCAACCGGCAGGAGGCTATCGGTGAGTGAACATCTATTAATTTCCTTTTTTTAATAGTATACATAAAATAAGGGCAATAATATTAGAGCTTTTAAATTTTTAAGGGTTACCCAAAAGGTAAAAATGGAACCCTATTTCTAGAATCCGATGTCCGTCAGTCTATTACAGGGCTGTATCTTTTGAACCGTAAAATAAATACTTTTTTTTGTACTTTCACTTCTGTTAGACAAAAATAAAAAGAAAGTCACAGATAATTAATTAAAATAGTGACACTATTATATGCAAGCAAGCGTGCGTGCACTATATTGCGATAATTTCAAGCTGCGCTGCCCTCGATGACCCTAAGAAAACGTTTAAATACCAAACTAAACATATGTTTTTCAATTTGCCATTTGATTTTAATTGTTTATTTATTTTTGTTATGTTATTTCGTTTATTTTAATTATGCAATACTAAAGGTAACGTAGTTAAATTAGTTTTTCTAATAGAGGCATATGAAAAGCAGAAAGTGTAATCTCGGGTGTAATAAAAATCGATCTGACTGATACCGATTTAAGTGTTACATGATTAGGGGTCGGGATTTGGAATTTATTATCTACGGAATTCCAAACCTTGCACCTGACTGGTCTTCGAACACAATGAATATCGTTGCGGTTGTAGAAATTAGTAACTTATATCGCACACTCTTATTACTTTCGCTCGATTGTTATAACAACTGTTAGTCGGTCGTCCCGTTCTTATATACGGTCTTATGGGTTACTAGAATATTCCAAAATATTCGAGAATGTGTGTGAGCGGGATATCACACATATGTGTGAGCAGGATGGAAGATGCATGAGTGCGGCAGACAATGTTTGGGAAAGTTGCAGACAAGTCCCTTCCAGGAGCTTCGTGGCAATACTTTAGGCAACATATTTTGAATCCTTCGCTCCACTATGGTGCTGATGTGACAATAATGCCCTCGTCTATTACATTAGCCTCTTGCGTCAAAATCAAAATCTCCTCTGTGTAAAACTCGGCAATGTGTCCTTATTTCCAAGAGTAAAGGTTTTTGCTATCGAGATTACATACTACAATAGGGCCCGACATTATTTGCCAACGATCCAGCATGGCGTGTTCGCAGAGTGGGCGATGTCGTGCGGGCTGTGGGGCCACGCGCTGTGGCTGTCGGCGCACTGCGAGCGGCGCACGCGCGCGGGCGTGCAGGCGCGCTTCGTGGCCGCGCTGGCGCGCGCCGACCCGCTGCACACGCTCTACAGCGCGCTGCAGGGCAAGCTGCCGCCCGCCGCCACCGTGAGTCACCCTATACTATACTATACACTGGCTTTGATGTTTATTCTTATAGATGTTGGACTTGACTTTACGAGATCTATACTCAAAAAACCAAGAGAATTACACCCATGCCGATTTTTTGTAAAAATCGCGACCGCCATCTTGAATTTCAAATCGTAGAATAAGATTGAAAATGTTTTAACTGACTTACAGCTCACAGCAAAAACTGTGGATAAATCGATCATGAGTGATTAAAATCCAATCGATAGGATTCGATATTTGTTTTTAAGGTGGATCGCTTCGGTCCGCTAGGACCCTCACCGTCAATAGATGGCGCTAATATTTTATTATTGTCGTTTTTAATTTTTACGGATGAAACGTGCATTGATGTTTAAAACAAATTCTATTCACGAATATAACGCAATATTTGTAATATATCCCAACTATAATACATGCATATGTTACTTTCTAAAGTATTAAAAATGTCAATTCTAATGTCGGATGGAATTTTCACGCACACACTTAAATAAAAAATAGAACGCTTAATCCGTCGACTTACATATACCCTCATTAGACCAGCGGATAAGACGACTAGGTTGTTGATGGCATGATTCCGAGTTCGAGACTCTTCTAAGGCTGTTTTTTTTTCTTAATTATTTATTAAAACTAGCAATTTTTTCGCGACTTTGTTCGCATAAATTATAGCCTTTGTCACCCGCAAATAAATTACCTATTTAGGTGAAAAAACAGTCCATTCGTTTCGGAGTCTATTCAATGCAAACAAATTATCTAATCTTTCCTCTTTATAATATTAGTATAGATAGTATGTACATAAATTCAGGAATTTATGTACATCTTTATTCCACTGAAGTTGTTTATAGTGGAGGAAGATGAGCGGGGTAGATAGATAGGAAGTTACTAAGGTAGCTACTAATAACACACACATTTTAATGTTTTATGTTTTTTAATAACCTTGTTCATTAAAATTATCATTCCTTCTTCATTCATCAGGTCTTGTTTAGTCTCCACTGCAGGAGCTCGACCCTCTCTGACTACCAGAGCCATATATTAGCCAGAGTAGTCAGAGGATTTGGCCTACACTTTTTTCAATGTTTTAAAGCTTTGTTTAGCTTGTGTTCCCTTAGTCGCCTTTTACGACATCCACGAGAAGACTTGGAGTGGTCTTATTCTACTCTGCCGTGAACCACATGGCAAAAAAATTATCATAAACAGATACAATTACAAACCAGAATTACCATACATTTTCTAGGTCCCGAATACTGATGTCGTTCGTAATCTTTTCGCGATGTACGCTGCATCATATCCTCTACTTATGCTGCAGATATCTCACTCTAATCTTGATTACCCACCACAAATATGTCAACTTTCACAAAGAAGCACTTTACTTCAATAGGTACAGTACTACCACTTTTATAAGTTACAGCGATGTACCTGCGCAAAAATCAAATTTTTGCATGGCGTGAAAATATCCGTCCGTTATTGGCTGATGCGTACGCGCCATGCGGCGTCTCGGCCAATCTCGGCAGGCGTACAAGTATTGTGAGCGAGATTGCACGAGTCGTACTGCTTTTGGATTTCAGATCTTATGTTGTAGCAATAAGTTCGTTATTTCACTGATGTTTTCATTCGGCCCGAGTCAGCGGTCGGTTGCGCTATTCTGTGCCGTCGAACAACGCCGATGTAACTTATAAAAGTGGTACTACTGTAGGTACCTTGCAAAGTTTTTCTGATTACTTTAAATCGAATTATACAAGTAATACTAATACGTCAACGCCGTGTCTGTCTCCTGTCACCACCACAAATGATGCCCATGCTTCCTTTGGTACTTGTTACGTGTCCAAAAACGAAATACTTAAAGCCCTTAAATCCACTGACACCAAAAAGGGTCCAGGACCTGATGCTATTCCAACGACGTTCTTTAAAATATGTGCATCACAAATAGTTGAGCCACTTTATATAATTTTTAATAAATCCCTTTCAGCTGGAGTTTTTCCTTCTAAGTGGAAAACTGCCCACGTTACACCGGTTCACAAAAAAGGAGATCCAAACAATATAATTAACTTTAGACCGATTTCGATTTTATCATTCATGGGTATGTTGTTCGAATCGTTGGTGCAAAAACATCTTTATTTTCATTTTAAACCTTTATTTGACACCCATCAGCATGGTTTTTTGCCTGGTCGCTCGACGGTTTCTAATCTTTTGGGGTACGTGGATGATATAACTGCAGCACTCGAAAATAATAATGAGGTACATGCTGTATATACCGACTATTCTAGAGCGTTTGACGTAGTTGATCACAACATACTTTTAATGAAGCTTGCTCATGCCGGAATATGTGGGTCATTAGTGAGATGGTGTGAATCGTATTTGAGAAATCGTTCCCAACTGGTTGTAGTTCGTGGTTTTAAGTCTCAACCCATAGCAGTCCCTTCAGGTGTCCCACAAGGCTCACACCTTGGTCCACTATTCTTTTTGATATTTGTCAACGATCTATGCTCCACCTTAAACTCAGAACATAGAATGTTTGCTGACGACTTAAAATTATATCGCGTAATAAAATCGGACCAGGATGTTGTGATATTGCAGGATGATCTGGACAAAATGAGTCAGTGGACTATGGGAAATAAAATGATCTTGAACCCTTGCAAGTGTTACCTTATAAAATTTTCACGCAAAAGAAACTCTCCAAATGTAGTTTATACAATCAACGGTTTACCTCTTCAAGAAGTTGACAATATTCGTGACCGTGGTGTAGTATTGGATCAGAAATTGGACTTTCGAGTTCATATTGATTTTGTGGTTAAGAAAGCTTCTAAATTAGCGGGATTTGTAATACGTCAAGTGAAACTCTTTAACGCACCTGAAATTTCTAAATTACTTTTTAATTGTTATGTCAGAAGTCTGCTTGAATATTGTAGTCCTGTTTGGAATCCATCATACGCAATACACATCAATAGAATTGAGGGTATCCAAAAAAAGTTTCTATATCATCTGACTTATTCAAAAAAACCTTTGCCATCAGTTACCATCTTACCAATTAAGACTTGAGCACTTCAACTTGATCTCGCTCCACCGGCGTCGTTTAGCAGCTGATATAATTTTTCTTTATAAAATTGTCGCTGGTTATATTGATAACCCTGATCTTCTTAACAGGATTAGTTTCTCTGTGCCTAGAACCGGCAGTCGCCCACATAACCGTGTGGTATTTTATTTGCCTCCATGTCGTACAAACTATCGTCAGTTCTCGCCATTAATTCGCATGTGTTCTCAATATAATAAAATATGCCAGGAGTTAGACATTTTCAATGCATCGGTCAATTCTTTCAAAAAGTCATTGTTGTCATTGCACTAATTTAAATTTACATTGTTCTTGTCAAAAAAATTTTTTTTTATGTTCTTATTGTATCGAAGACTTTTGTTTATGAATGATTTACCAAAAGCCATTGTAAAACATTGTGAAATGTATTTTTATGCATGCTGTGTTCACTCTTAGAAGGTTGTTCAATGTACATGTTCTTATATTCTTCTCTTTTAATGTTGCTAAGCTTGTAACAACCAGTTTGTGAACCAAATAAATAAAAAAAAAAATTTGTAAACTTGAATCACAGTTAATTTGACACTAACAGTTCAATTTCGCCCGTCGCCGTACGTACTGAGTTTCCATCTAGAATATCTTTTTACCTAATTTTACATTACTGCATAACCTCCCCTACAAAACATGTTCAACTGTATCTGTAAATATTCCAAACTTAATAGAGTTGCCAACATTACACTTGCAGTTAAACACTATAGTAAATTTGCCATACTAAAATTACAAGGAAGGACGGCAACAGCGCGCGGGCGCAGCTCACGGCGGCACGGGCTGGCAATCTCGCCGCATCGCATTTGCCTCGCTGTGACGTCGCAATCACACACACAACAATACCGACTTGAGCGTAGGATACAATAAACGCTCACTCAAACATTGATAAATTTAACGAAAATGTGATGTTGCAGTGCGTGTCGGACGCGCGCTGGGGCGACTGGCGCCCGCACGCGGCCATCGTGCTGGCCAACTCGTCCGCGCGCCCCGACCACGACGCCAAGACGCTGGCCACGCTCGGCGCCACGCTGGCCGCCCGCGGCCTGCTCTACTCCGCGCAGTTCTGCTACGTGGCCGCCGGCGCCCAGCCCGAGCCGCACCCGCTGCAGCCGCTGCACACAGGTACTACACCTGGGGCCTGCTGTACTCCCACAGTTCTGCTACGTGGCCGCCGGCGCCCAGCCCGAGCCGCACCCGCTGCAGCCGCTGCACACAGGTACTACACCTGGGGCCTGCTGTACTCCCACAGTTCTGCTACGTGGCCGCCGGCGCCCAGCCCGAGCCGCACCCGCTGCAGCCGCTGCACACAGGTACTACACCTGGGGCCTGCTGTACTCCCACAGTTCTGCTACGTGGCCGCCGGCGCCCAGCCCGAGCCGCACCCGCTGCAGCCGCTGCACACAGGTACTACACCTGGGGCCTGCTGTACTCCCACAGTTCTGCTACGTGGCCGCCGGCGCCCAGCCCGAGCCGCACCCGCTGCAGCCGCTGCACACAGGTACTACACCTGGGGCCTGCTGTACTCCCACAGTTCTGCTACGTGGCCGCCGGCGCCCAGCCCGAGCCGCACCCGCTGCAGCCGCTGCACACAGGTACTACACCTGGGGCCTGCTGTACTCCCACAGTTCTGCTACGTGGCCGCCGGCGCCCAGCCCGAGCCGCACCCGCTGCAGCCGCTGCACACAGGTACTACACCTGGGGCCTGCTGTACTCCCACAGTTCTGCTACGTGGCCGCCGGCGCCCAGCCCGAGCCGCACCCGCTGCAGCCGCTGCACACAGGTACTACACCTGGGGCCTGCTGTACTCCCACAGTTCTGCTACGTGGCCGCCGGCGCCCAGCCCGAGCCGCACCCGCTGCAGCCGCTGCACACAGGTACTACACCTGGGGCCTGCTGTACTCCCACAGTTCTGCTACGTGGCCGCCGGCGCCCAGCCCGAGCCGCACCCGCTGCACACAGGTACTACACCTGGGGCCTGCTGTACTCCCACAGTTCTGCTACGTGGCCGCCGGCGCCCAGCCCGAGCCGCACCCGCTGCAGCCGCTGCACACAGGTACTACACCTGGGGCCTGCTGTACTCCCACAGTTCTGCTACGTGGCCGCCGGCGCCCAGCCCGAGCCGCACCCGCTGCAGCCGCTGCACACAGGTACTACACCTGGGGCCTGCTGTACTCCCACAGTTCTGCTACGTGGCCGCCGGCGCCCAGCCCGAGCCGCACCCGCTGCACACAGGTACTACACCTGGGGCCTGCTGTACTCCCACAGTTCTGCTACGTGGCCGCCGGCGCCCAGCCCGAGCCGCACCCGCTGCAGCCGCTGCACACAGGTACTACACCTGGGGCCTGCTGTACTCCCACAGTTCTGCTACGTGGCCGCCGGCGCCCAGCCCGAGCCGCACCCGCTGCAGCCGCTGCACACAGGTACTACACCTGGGGCCTGCTGTACTCCCACAGTTCTGCTACGTGGCCGCCGGCGCCCAGCCCGAGCCGCACCCGCTGCAGCCGCTGCACACAGGTACTACACCTGGGGCCTGCTGTACTCCCACAGTTCTGCTACGTGGCCGCCGGCGCCCAGCCCGAGCCGCACCCGCTGCACACAGGTACTACACCTGGGGCCTGCTGTACTCCCACAGTTCTGCTACGTGGCCGCCGGCGCCCAGCCCGAGCCGCACCCGCTGCAGCCGCTGCACACAGGTACTACACCTGGGGCCTGCTGTACTCCCACAGTTCTGCTACGTGGCCGCCGGCGCCCAGCCCGAGCCGCACCCGCTGCAGCCGCTGCACACAGGTACTACACCTGGGGCCTGCTGTACTCCCACAGTTCTGCTACGTGGCCGCCGGCGCCCAGCCCGAGCCGCACCCGCTGCAGCCGCTGCACACAGGTACTACACCTGGGGCCTGCTGTACTCCCACAGTTCTGCTACGTGGCCGCCGGCGCCCAGCCCGAGCCGCACCCGCTGCAGCCGCTGCACACAGGTACTACACCTGGGGCCTGCTGTACTCCCACAGTTCTGCTACGTGGCCGCCGGCGCCCAGCCCGAGCCGCACCCGCTGCAGCCGCTGCACACAGGTACTACCGCTGTACTACCAAACACTTAGGGTCGAAAACTTCTATATAAACTGAGGTAGATGTACGTAGGGTACATATACCTCAGTTTATATAGAAGTTTTCGAGAAACAGATACTTAAGAGTCCCACGTAAAGCCGAAATCCCATACAAACGTAGTTTGGTTTTTGTTTTACAACAGTTAAGCCAAGCGAGCGTTACAGCGAGTAGAAGTTTTGCAACAAAACTACTACTCGCTGTAATTTTGTATAGGTATTGTTTTTAAAATTGAAATCTGATTATAAACATCAATATGCCTTATCGGGTCGTATGTAAATTTGGTTGAGATTGGCTTAACTGATGTAAAACTAAAACCATGGAATTTCTGCTTTACGTGGGACTCTTAAAAGCAATCGTATTAAGAGACGCGGACGGCGTCTTCACGGTACAGAGTTTAGGTGTGAGGTAAGCGCGACGGTGTTAATTAGCTCCCTTTGAACGCTTCAGAATTAAGTACGTACGGCTCGTCTGCCTTAGTTTATATAGAAGCTTTTCTTAGCATTTTTTGCAAAAACGCAAAAAGGGGTTCCCATCGCCAGAGAGGTGAGCGAGGCGAGAGAGGCGAATATGATGTATATGAATCTCACCCGCCTCGCTCGCATCGCCTGCCTCGCTATCATCGCCCGCCTCGCTCGCTAACTCTCTTGGATATCTTCGGCCGCATCGCTCTTATAGTTTGCTGAGTGAACCAAAGTTTGAAAAGAGATGAAACGATGTTCACCGGCCTCTCTCGCCTCGCTGGCGGTGGGAACCGCTCTTAGATCGTATAAACAATAATTATATTTAGATTGAAAATTTCGTGAGACAAAATTTTGATTAATATCTCCGTTTTCCTTTCAATAATTTATTTCAATTTATCCCTGAAAAATTCACGAAAGACCTTAACCAATGCGCAGTGAAGGCTTAGATGAGGATATTCCACCAAGCAGCTCATGTTGCAGGGCCGGTGACGTCGGTGCCGCGGCTGGCGCTGCTGCTTGCGGACAGCAAGGCCGGCAGCCTGGCGCAGCTGGCCAGCAACGAGGCCATCTTCGCCACCGAGATCTACGAGTACGCGCTCTCGCTGCATCAGGACTTCGTCATCGAGCCCTTGCAGGTCCGTACTGTTGAATCTACCGTCTTGGGCTGGCTGGAAATCCCTTTATTTTGTTCCCTAAGAGTAGGGACTTCCAGACTGCCAATCCCAATCTGAACGCTGGTGTTGTGAGATGCTGACAAAACCGAGCTAGGTAGGTTTCACGAGAGATAATCTTTGTGACTGCGGTGCAAATCAATCCATGAGTCATCTTTTGTCGTGCCTACTACTACTACTTGCACAGTTGAAGAACTCAATGAAGCCAAATATTGGTCAAAAGTTATTTAAAGGAAACTATTTTGACTCGACAAGAAGACGAAGAAGTGAACCTCTAGGTTTTGTCCGCAACTCAACCATACAGTATGTTTATGTACAGCCGCGCTCAAATCTGCATGGACAGCTTAAAGTCGATATTTCTTTGAGGTTTTGTCCAAGAGCTCACGCAGTAAACTAGATGCTGCTGTTTTCACTTTTTTACTAGTTGCGCTGTATCCACTACGGATGGCGTTTAAACCCTGCGCAAACGATTTTGATATGTAAATAGGTCTATCTATCCAGGCCTATTTTGTAGTCAGTTTGGAACGGTTAGGACTACTTTTCTGTGTGGATTTGCAATAGATAGGATTCATTAAAGTAAAACTAGATGGCGCTGTTGACTATGTAGCCAGTTCTGAGTATAAAAATATTAAAAAGGATTTATTGAAACAAATTGATTAAAAAATATTTAATTTCAATAAAAATAACAAAATATAAACCTTAATTATTTAAATGTTTTACTTACTTACAATGGGCATGTTGACTAAAAATTTTTTCGTGTTGCTATGTAAAGACCTGCCAAAAATAAACACAATAGTGACAGAAATACATTTTTAAACAAAAAACTCTTTTAGATATAAAAGTTTTAAAGACACATGTTTTTAGACGTTAATTTTTAGGCGCCTCTGAAATGCCTACATATTTGTGACGTCACAAGCTGGTATTTTGTATGGGTGGCGTGAGAACTTTGTTTGGTAGCTATACGAAATATTTCGTTTGTGGTTATGGTTTCATAATAAAAGTTGCTATAAATTTAACGGACTACAATACAGTATAATTATAATTAAACATTTTCATACTTTAGAAAATGGTCCTATTCACCGAACTTTAAAGAAGCTTTAAGATCACTTAACGAATCTATATCAAATTTAAAGTGTTCTTTATAGTGTTTTTAGATAGAAATTAGTTTGATTGGAAACAAATTTTATATAATCTTAACATTAGGCAAGTACCATATTACTTAATTACAAAGATACGTTTTGATATGTGACCATAAGGTTTATAGCTTAAATATTCGTTCCCAAACAAGGAAGAGATTGAAGCTTAACCTTAAGTCATTAACAATTTTATGACCGGGTTGTGTTAAACTTTACAATTAAATGTATAATTAAAAAAACAATATAAATATATATCCAATGTAACAAATCAGAATCGTTAGTAGAATAACATTTTGTAAGAACAAAGTAGTAATTAAATATATGTGGGATAAAAATATTGAATGCCTTAGCATAAAGTATGAACGCACTACTAATTGTTGGTATTATGGAACGCAGCGGATGAAAGAAAGGGATATGTGTGCGAGCGAGAAATGAGATATATGGCAATTTCTCTGTGCCCACGACGAACGGTGGTAAGTTGTAATTTTTGATTTAATTTTTAATATACAGTTTTTAAAGTTATTTAAACTTGTTAGCTACACAATCCCACTTATTAACACGATATTTAATCACACTATAAACACAATCCCGGTCTTTGTATAAATAGAACTAATATAACCTGAGTAACCTGACTAATAATAACCTGCGTAGGTAACCGCTATTTCGTTCGATTACTATATACTCTTATGGGTCACAGCAGTCTTCAATCCTCACAAGTTCATTTCACAGGTAGGCACAATGGATCACTTTTGTAACGCGTAGTACTTATATATGATATTGCTCCAGTAGAAAATTCTGAATTCCAAAGTGAACTCGATGATCGCAATGAGCACGATTGAAGGATTTTTAAGGGTTTCAGTAAGCAATGTCTAAACATGACGCCGATTATGCAGACCTTCACTATGGAAAGCACAACTCATCGTTCACAAAGATATGTCAAATAATCCTGCGTAATATCTGGTCTTCTGCCAGATCTTCTGCAGCGTTCCAACGAACCCTCCTCTTGAAACCGTCACATCCATAAAGTGACAGTTTTATCTTGTAAAAGAAAATATATTTATTATAACAATTCATCAATGGCTATTGGTAATTTAGTAAATAAAGAACAGTAAATTATATTTAACATTACTTACGTTTAAGCCAGTTTCGCTACAAATTTGAGAATGATTCAAGGTCTTGATTATGCAGACTTATTTGGGCCCGTGTAGCCCCCATATTCGAACGCAAACTCATATTAAAATTGTTTATAACGCTATCGCAATTCACCCACAGAAAGTATGGAACATTATAATTGAACAAAGAGATGCTATTTTTATACAATCAATATTTAACTACCCTCAATGCTTTTGAAAATTGTGATAATAGTCGCTTGCATTCTCAATACAAAAACAACAGTAGGGTAATTTCAACATATTACGTAAATGACGCCATGAAATGAAATGAAATGAAATGAAATTTATTTGCATTGAATGAGTGAAATATAGTTATTATATACATTAATTTATAGTCCTTTACATTCAGCCATTGACGGCGTGCAAATATAGTATCTAAGTATATTTTTAAAGTTAACAATATTCAAACAATTATCAGGAAAAATCATGCAATAATAATTTATCATTAGTATAGTCAATAAGTATAATTATGTCAGTAATTATTATGAACTACAGTTCCACTCCATTTGAAATTTAAAAATTCCTGAACACTGTAAAAACATCTGTCTTTGAGTAGTTTATAAAGTTGGCCTAATGGTTAATGGAATGGAATTGAATCGTGTTTTAGATTTTATGCTACCGAGTTCGAACCCTAGCTGTGGGATAGAATATGTTGATGCATAAGGTTTTTTCATTGTGTTTGTGATGAAATTCAATAATTGAAAATTATCTAGCGAAGAATGACATACGGGAATGAGGCATTATTTATTTTCTTATTTTAAAATCCAACTTATACTAGCGCCTTCTATAATTTTTAAACTAACTCAATTAATCATTTCATAGATGGCGTTGCAGAATGCAAACGATTTTATTATTGAAATATCCATGCTGATATGACCGTGCGTGTACTTATGAGCTTGAGCGAGCGAATATTGTTTGTGTACACATTCACATTCTTTCAGTATGCGCCCGCTCTAGAGCTGTTAGTGTCACTCATAATGCACATAAAGTATGTATAAGTACCTCTATCGTGTCGCCTGGATTGTAGTACCGAAGTCCTTTTGTGTAACGGGACCGTACCAAAATCCATTATTTGAAAATGGAAATAAATTGCTTGTTTAAAGCAGAATCGTTAATTCGAATATAGCACACCTGGAAGGTACTTTATTGTTAAGCACTGCAACTGTTTTCATCGTAACCTTGTCTTATTCATCCTATGACTCATCTAAACCGTAGAATTTATTTACAGACATACAAACTGATCATGGCGTGTCGCCTATGCGACGTGGGAGACTACGAGCGAGCGCTAGCCTACGTGGAGTGTGCGGCGAGGGCCGCCATGCTGCGACCCGACAGATACTCCCCGAAACTGTTCAGGGCGCTAGCTGACCTCGCAGACAGGTAACCTTGCTCCTCCAAGCAGTTATGACGTCACTTCGAACGAGTGCTAGCCTACGTGGAGTGTGCGGCGAGGGCCGCCATGCTGCGACCCGAAAGATATTAATTGTTTTCAAGTACATCAATGAATTGCAATAACATTTCTTCGATTCCCCATATAAACTGTCAACCACAATTCCACCTCTTAATAGATGATTTTCGGAGTAATAAAACCTATCCAATGTCAGCTAAGAATTGAGGAGTTGCCTGTGCGTAGACCAGTTCGTTCACATCATTTTGTATGGGTATTGCATTATTATACTTTTTTTTTTGCAAAAAACCGGCCAAGTGCGTGTCGGGCCACGCGCAGTATAGGGTTCCGTAGTTGCGAATGACAACTTTGAGTTCACACTGTTTACACTCGCACCTCACAGTTTAACGACCAAAAACATCTAACAATAAAGATTGTATGAAATTTTACATTTTCCAGTACATTTTATAAGTTGGTTGCCTATAACTTTTTAGTTTGTACTTAGTACCCAGCTCTGATAGTTTTCCTTTGAATTTCAGTATATATGCTACTGCTGTAATTTTTTTCACGTATCTATATATAACCGTTTAGCAGATAGAGGGGGGGGACACGTACCTCTAACAAAAATTTGCACTTTAAAACCAAATATTTCGGAAACGGATCCCTAAATCGAAAATTGGTGTTCTCAGCCTCACAATATTTTTCAAAGATCTTTTTAACGATACCCCACACGATGGGTAAGTAGAGAAAAAAAAATTACTCCCCCATTGTACTTGTATGGGAGCTAGCCAAAAAAAAATTTTTTTTCAAGATTTTTTTCTACGACTTTTTTGCCATGATTAATATACATACTTATACCAAATTACAGCTTTCTAGTACTTATAGTCTCTGAGTAAAACCGCGGACGGACGGACAGACAGACAGACAGACATGGCGAAACTATAAGGGTTCCTAGTTTACTACGGAACCCTAAAAAGGGAACCCCTTGACGGAGTGGCTTATAAAGAACGACGTTTCCATACAAAAGTGTTTGGTCGGCTCGGTCAGTGGCGATTTGTATGACATTATAGTTTGTTATTTCAAAACATTGGTCCCATAGGAGAAGCTGTTCATTTTGACGGGCTGAGTCATCCCTTTAAACGTTTTGATGTAACGGAGCTATAAGGCACACATCCTTTGGATTATAATTTAGATCGATACTCATTCCCACGCCTAAATATTGATAATTCATTGGATTGTAATCTGTCTTGTGTCAAAATAAATCAAATGGAATGTCAGTTATTACTTTACAAGTTTACAAGGTGTATAAAAAAATAAAATTGGTGAAATATTTCCTAATTTTTAAAAACATTGTCCATATCTCTCTTCAAGATTGAAATACCACGACCCGGCCTTATCGGAGGACCCCGGGTCCATAGGCCTGGAGGCAGACAGCGGGCCGGGCAGCCCGGAGCACCGACAGCACCAGTGGCTGGACGACGTGAAGCGCGTCGCCGAGCACACGGCCTACTATCAACAGGCACAACAGGTGAGCCTAAGTCACATTTACTTGACTGGCAACCTCTGTAGAAGCATAGGGTCCATAAATGATCTTAAACTTTGTATTTTCACTTTTACTTTTACTTTATGGTTTGCAATAAAATTTTGAGTATTGAGCAAATTAATAAGAAAAGAATTGCTAGGATACTTCTGAAAACTTTCTCTTTGATCGCTTAAGCACTGATCAGTGCTCTATGGAAATCGTCTAATTGCCAGGCGGGTGAATTTTAAAAGTTTTCTTTAAAAAATTATGAGATAAGGTATAAAATTTCATATTTTCCGTAAATACGAAATTATCGCCGCTTTTCCGCAAGTCAAGACTTAAGCTATTGATTTTTATATGGCTTTTGATTGTGTAGTTTATGAGTTATTTTTATATAAACTTTATTAACATGGCTTAATTGGTGCTATGTTGTTTAATAAATTTTCAAGTTCATATAATTGTTGTGTAAAAAAGATTTTTTTTAACTAAATTTGATTCAAATGTTTAAGATGGTCACTTAGGATAGGTTGTGCCCCAGGGCTGTGTACTGGGTCCACCACATTCTAGGGTTTTCGTTGAAAATATTTAATATGTTGTTTGCAGCAAGAGCAGCAATTGTCGGCGGCGGCGTCGCTGCAGACCACGCCGCAGCATCAGCCCTACGACCAACAGCAGTATGGCTGGGGAGACCAGGTTATTTTTACTTCTCTTTACTAAGTTTTATTGCATATATTTAACTTCCCAGATTTAAAAAAATGGTCAGTAATCATATTAATTGTTTGTTGATTTTGCTTGGTCAAATACCAGGTCAATAAATCAACTTCATTATTTAAAAATTGTACCACATTTATTTATTAGCATTTGGTTTAACAGACACTGCAACAACAGTATACCCCACAACCCGTCCCCACATACGACCCTGCGTCGTCTGCGCCCGTGCCCGCGGAAGAGACGCCCGACTACGCCGTGCAATACTACCAGCAGCTCCCGCCGCCCCCCCACGACCCCGCGCCCGCGCTCGACGCGCCCGTGACGTCGCACGACGCGCATGTGACGTCGCACGACGCGCACGTGACGTCGCACGACGCGTACGCCGACCCCGCGCCACAGGACTACTGGCAGCCTGACAATCACTACGGGTACAACGAGGTCAGTACCGGAAATATGTAAATTATTTCAATTTTCACGTTTTGTAGGCAAGAGACAGTGACAGACAAGAACTGACCGTAAATAACACAGGAGTCAAATAGACATGTCGTTAAATTGTGATTTAACGTCTTGTCCCTTTCCACATTCAGTTTCGTTGGTGTTTCGTACGAAAGACGATGCTCTGAAGTAGAAAGTAGTCGACTTGGACTACTATCTCTTGCCTACAATATTAAAATTTTAGCGTTATTTAGTTACTAGTTAGATCTTGTCACTAGAACAATGGGTTTGACATTTAAGTTTTTGGACTAACTGATAATTAGTCTTAGAAATAAATAGTTGCTACATCCAAATATGAAACATTCAGCTGATTTTGTCTTCTGAGGCACGGTTTTGATTAATTTACGATGCATATTAATTATCCCTTTTAATATTGAATGAAAAAAAATTACAAATTTAATGACGTCAAAGTAACTCTAAGTAATATGGAGGAAGATCATGTCGGGCTAACGGTGTTGTGTGGTGCTGGGCAGACGGTAAGTACCGTGCGCCAGCGCCGACACCGGGCGACACACGACGACTCGCCGCGCGCCGACACTGCGCGGACTCACGCCGACACCCGGACACGCAGCGACGACGGAGCGTCGCCGCGCGTCGCCGACACCGCTCCGCCGCGTGCCGTCTCCTCACTGACTCACAGCCATAACCCCATAGCTCGTTCTGACATCTCCCTTCTGCCACGTATCGAAGAGTGTACGCCGCCTCAAACCCGACCGTCAACTCCACCTGCTGCGCCACTATCCGACCTGGATATCCAAATATCGCACGGGGCGGAGTCGCTGGCAGGCGCGCCGCCCCCCTTGCCCCCCTTGCCCCCGCGCCGCGGGGACGTCGTCCTGGGCTCGGTGGAGCGCTGGGCGCCCCGCGCCGCCTACCGCCCGCTCGTGTTCGGCGGCACCTACCCCATCGACGAGCCCGAGGCCGAGACGGGCGCGGAGGCGGAGCGGCGGGCGCTGGCGCGGCGCGTGGAGCGGAGCGTGCAGCGGTTCGAGGCGCTGCTGGCGCGCCGCGGCACGCGCACGTTCCCCATCGACGCTCCGCGCAGCTTCAACATAGACGAGCCGCTCTAAACGCTGCGATTAATTCAGAGACAGTGACTTTGACTTTGTAAATTTTACGATTACTAAAATCCGACATTTCGTGCTCAAGATTTTACTACTATCGTATTTGTTTTTTAATAAAAAAAGATAGCACTGTTCATGTCATTGTCTCAGATTCTGGATTGATTATTATTTAGGTCGCTCTAAGTAACGTAGTGTAGAATTCCTTCCTGTGATCAATTTGCGAAATTATGTTTACCGTATATTTTATTCGTTCGTTAATTTTGTGATAATTCAGTATTGTTTTTGTTAAAATTGAGATTTTAAATTGATGTATTAGTGTTATTCTGAAGTGATATCTCGAATCTCCGCTTATTGTTATGAATTAAATGTTAAATTCAATTGACATGTGTTTTTAAAGTAATAATATTAAGAATAGCCTAAAGCCGGCGCACATCTGATTCCTGAGCTGATGTTATCCTGCCAATGTTGAACTTTCATTATGAAAACACGGCTTTACTCACGTTTTATTACGTCGGATCTGCCGACTAGTTTCGGTCTGTTACGAAGACCATCATCGGGGCGAGTGAAAGGGGTGGCGACACGACGGTACGGTTAAAACGTGAGTAAAGCCGTGTTTTCATAATGAATTTATCTCGCGTAAGTTTTAATATTATTAATGTTGAACTTTATTTGCCATTAGCAATTTGTAGAAATATATGGAATAGGTAAAGTATTTTTATCTCAAAAGCCCGGGCGCGCCTAATTGTGTGTGTGTGACACGTGTCACATACACGTAGTCCCTTTGTGAGTCGCTCGAAAGCGGTCAGGTCGCGCATAATTCACGTAAAAGAAGTACAAAGTATATTGACTGTAATGTCTGATGACGCCCATGTTGCCGGTCGGGCGTGCTGTATTTGAAAGGACGTATTCACAAAGACGTATGACATATTTATTATTATACGGAAACGTATTATTCTTAGTAGTCGGCCTTTAAAACTAGGTCTCTTGCTTACCAATGTCGATTTAGTCTGCGCGAATGTGCGTGTGCATCTGCGATACAAATACTTTTTGGGCTAGTTAGATAAAAGTGCTTTACTTATTTATGTTAAAAAAAGTAACTAAAGTTACCTACTAATTATTACAGTTAGCGTGCTCTATATGTTGTCATGTGTGCGCCGGCCCTTACTCGCATAATATCACACAATGCCACACCACACTCATATTGGCTTTGCACTAAAACGACACTATCAACTCTTACACTACCTAACATTAACTACGCCAGACTAGCCACTGGACAAAGCATATAAAACTAGCCATTAACGACTCTAAAGTATATCAGATAACATTATCCTCAGCAGGTCGCCAGCCAACTGGTAAATATACGTTTTATTATTTTAACTATCATTGAATTATTACCACGCTTATTAGTCTACAATCAATGAATTTAGCCCCATTTCATAGGCTTATAATTTGAATGCAGTAGATTTTTTTTATTAGTTTTTGTAGCAGTATAGAGGCGACCAAAATGAGAGAATGTAGCGAGTTCTCAATGAAACAACATGAGTTGCAAAATTTAAGTTTAATAAAAACACATATATCGACGTCGTGTAGCTCAAATACCACATTACTGAGCTTTTGAGGAATTCCCTTCCCGCGTCACTATTTTCCGACTCGTACAATTTGTGTGTATGGTACACACAAATTGTAGTACCCTAACCCCCATCGTTGTTGCCACCAGGCAAGAAAGGGGTCACCAGGCGAGAAACAGTCAATTGTTTCAATTGTTTCATAAAAATGCTTAAAATACGCAACTCCTTTAGGCCTTTCAAAATCCAGCACATTTAGGTTGGCTTTATTCTGCTAAAGAACGAATTTAAAAAAAAAAATTGTCACATTTAAATTATTTCAATTTTAAAGCAAGATATGAAATGGTACTTTATTAGACCTCAATTGGTTCGAGTCTTACTAGCGAAATAGCCAATAAGCGTGGTAACTGACCGTGGCACGTCGTAGTCAATTAATGTGCTCGCACTGACAGCTTATCTCTGTATTAAACTGTACCGCATCTACTGTCTAACCGACTCGCCCGCCTCTGAAGACAAAGTCATGCTTACAACTACCTAACTATTGAATTCAAACGAGATGGACTTTCAAGATAGTCGTCTCAATATTAAGAAACTAAAGTAATGAGAAGTTTAACAGAAAATTGAAATAATAGATATTGGAACGCTTGCCAGTCTGATACTTAGGGCATACAATTTAATATAAGTAAAGTGCGAGTCCAACTCGCGCATTGAGTATTCCGTACAAACAGTTTTCTTTTGTCGTATGGCAATAAGATTTACTGTTTTCCAACTTATATTTTTATATGTGCTATATAACTTTGCTAACTGCCAAATGACATAGTTCTAGGTCAATTCTTTTTATTATTTCATTAGTTAGATATGATATCAATTTAAATTTGATAACTTTCAATGTGATTCGTTCCTAAAAGGATTTGACAGACTATCCGATTTGTTATAAGGGTTTCTTTTGAGTCTGTATGCTTCGGAACCCTAAAACACGAATTGACCAAACAAACTATGTACCTATTTTTTTTAGTTAATTTCAAAAAGTTGTCTTGGCATGTCATTCAAATATTTAATCTTTCTGATATACGATGTGTATATCTTCATTTTAAGTACATATGTGTATAACGAAACGACGGATTCACGCGACTGTGAGATAGTTTATGTTATAAGGGTTGGAGCATTATTGAGGTTAGAACTTTTGTTTTTCCATTCTACTGAAAAAAGGAAGCGCAACGAGATTTGAATTATTATTAAAAAAGATATCGTTCTGAAAAAAAGTGTTAAATAAATACTAATAATTAAAAATTATAGGCTTTATTCACTTCAGATCTCGTTGAGCTATGACTGTCGCAGACAAGAGTTGAGCCAGTCAACGCGTTTTAACTCATTCATCAGCGTTCCGTATTCGTGTCTATACATATACAAGTATAAATCTGTAACTTTGCCATATTCTCGAACCTACCAATATTATTCATACTGAACAAGTTTACCAAGAAACATAGTTCGAAATACGAAAAAACTTTTTAGACTTCACATACTAAATCTTTGTACGGAGATCCTATTTATTTTTTCTTTTTATACAAAAAATGGGTTCCCCACTTTCGTACCTATATTTCTTCGAGAAAGTTGTTCAGTATGATTAGTGTAGGGTACTTCCGCCAATATGGCCTGGTTACATTTTAACACCTTGTACTAAAACGTCGTTTCGAGAGCATCACGAATCACGTGTGATCACGTCACGCTCCCAAAACGCTGTAACGTTCCATCGGATACACTATACACTTTCTTCAAGAATTTCTTTCTAAGCCCATGTGGCCGGCTCCTGTCTGCGACGTCGAACATAATTCAGTAGTGAGTGTCAATACCGCATAGCAGGGAATGTGAATGTCGCTCGCGCGCTACTAGAAACGCCTTTTTAAAACATTCCATACGAAACAAGCGTGTCAGGGGGTAGTGCCTAGGTAATTGTAGAAATGCAAAAATCTGCCATTTTCAACTTACTTGTGATATAGGTCACATGTGACATTGTGATATAGGTTAAGCCGTTGGTCCCGGCTGTCATCATTGATGGCAGTCGTTAAGCTATGTCAGATGGCTTTAGACAGCTTGAACAAATCTGACGCCAGTGTTGGCCACTTACACACACGAAAATCAAAAACAATTGCTTTCGTCTCTAGAAGCGCGCGAGCGACATTCCGGCTCTATGGCTAACGCCTTTTGAGATAATATTGGTTGTACAGAACGCGTCGAGTCCGAGCGGGCCGGCGCCGGACGCGCCGCGGCCCATGATCACGATGCCGGGCGGCACCGGCGCGGCGCGCTTCAACGCGCTCGACGACGACAGGCCGCCCAGCGCCGACGTGAGTGCATTCGTCTTTATCTTTTCACCTGCAGGCCCACTGCTGAATATGTCATCATCGTTTGACATGGATGATCCCGGGTTCGATCCCCGGTCAGGTCAAGATGGAAAATGATCTTTTTCAGATTGACCGGGGTCTTGGATGTTTATCTATATATATATATATATATATATTGTATATATGTATATATATATATATATATATTTATATATAATATATCGTTAAGTTAGTATCCCATAACACAAGTCTTACTTAAGAACTTACTTTGGGGCTAGCTCAATCTGTGTGATTTATCCGTATATATTTATTATATTATTGTCGTTTTAGCTGAAAGACATTTACTGCTGGACATAAACCAAGGATTTCTCCGTGGCTCTTCGACGAGCCAGTATTATTTCAACTATTGAGTAAACAGCTTCAGAAAAATCCGTTATGACCACAGAGCATTATGGACTGGTGTAGGAATGATTCAAGAATAAAAGAAAAAAAAATTACACGGATTTATGAATAATGCATAACTTATTTATTTTCTCCATATTATTATTATTTGGGAATGTTGTTATGTTGTTACCAATCGTTTATGAGACAGTTTTTAGGTACTAGAAATGATCCGTTCCACCCAAGGTATGGCGCTTCATACAAGCAGCGCAATATTTATGCCTAGAACTATTACAAACAAAACTTTATATTCGTGCATACGTCAATGTGTGAGTGTGCACTGTTTTAGTGCCCTTAAATTCTCCACATCATGGGGGAGTGGTGCGAGGATGCAATATTTCGACGAAAGCTGCTAGTGTCCATTATGTACGTTAGTACCATTAATAATTCTGTGCTTCCACTTTATTAACATATACAAAATGAATCGCAGCAATCAGAGCGCGACACCGACACGCCTAAAACCAAGGCTGACAAGAAGGAAGAGTCCAACGGCGGCAAAAAGAGCGGCGGCTGGCTGGGCGGGTTCCTGGGCAAGCTGTCGCTGCGCGCCCCCAACCAGATGATCTTGCCGGACGACAAGAACCCCACCGTGAGTGCTCGCCGCCCCCCGCCTGCGGACCCACGCATGCAGGCCGCCAAAGGCCTGCCTATGCCCACGCTCTTGTAGACTGCACCTTTATATCGTATCTATGTATTATTTCTCTCCTCTATAAAAATGTAAAATATTGCTATGATTTATCAGCCACTTGCACTGGCTATGCCGATTTTGTAGACTGTACCCTTTATATTGTGTCTATGTATATATTATATTCAACAAAAGTTATATTATTCTTCGTATTGTCAAGTAATTCGAACTTATTTCAATTATTATATATTTTCTATGTGTTTTATATTTTATGTGTTTATTGAATATGTAGTTTGATACTTCCTGCGATATTGCACCGGCGAAACGTCTCAGTTATTTTAATTAATTTCTACGTGTATGTTTCAAACAAACAATGAAATCAGTTATAAGTTCTTATGTATTTATTTGCGTATTTCTTTATAATGTATTTTCATCTGGCTTTGGTAATGTGGTTTGTGTTTTTTAATGTAATTTTCCTGTCGTTTTATTTACAAAGTTTTTCTTGTGGTACATAGATTTAATAGCGTGGTTTTTTATTGTTTATGAATACATCATGTTTAGCACTAGTATTATTCAATAAATAACGCAAGTGAAGTGCGCAGCATTGACAGTTGGTGGTGGGTGGTTGTAGATCGTGTGGGACGAGCAGAGCAAACGCTGGCGCAACAAGGACGGCGACGACGACGCGAGCGCGCCGCCGCCGCCACCCCCCAAGATCGCGGACCTCGTCTCCACCATACAGTGAGTGCACTCCATTGTCTTTCTTTTAAAGGTTTTTGTGGCTCCCTCCAAGTGTGCTTTCGCTACTTCTCCGGACTTATGAGGTGAGAGCAGAGTGCCCTCAAACTGTAAAGCGAATTCTCCATTCTGTCTTAGTTGCAATATTTATTTATAGCTGGCACTCGTGGCAACTGACGACCCCTAGAAAGTTTTTTATGTAGCGAAGTCGGTGTTTACTTATTTAAGCCGTCTATCATACTTAGGCCTCCAATACGACCGGTTGGAAGCGGCCTGCATCTATCGCCCTCCTTCGACCTTTATCAGGTCGTCCGACCACCTGGACTTTTTGTGGCTTAAATGATAAAGAATGATTATATAGTATTCGATGTTTATGTATACATATATGTATTTGTATTAAAATATTGTATCGTCGAGCTAGTATCCCATAACACAAGTCTCGAAATTACTTTGGGGCTAGCTCAATCTGTGTGATTTGTCCGTATATATTTATTTATTTGGACACGATGTGTTGATGTGATCTTATTAGCGCTTGCCCCTTAATCTGTGCCCTGGGCCCCAAAACAATGGTCTAGTAGGTGACTACTGAACAGCGACTCGACGACTTCACACGATCGTGGAACCAAGATACTTGCTGGATCTTATCTGCTACTATGATCGCTGGCCAAATTATCTTCATATCAGCCGTATGAAGTCCAAGGCATTCCATCGTATTGGAGGTTTTGCCATGCTCACGCTTGGCAGGCGGGTTGGTGAGCATTAGAATTGTATCATCATCAGGTCTTTCTTTAGTCTCCACTGCAGGAGCACGACCGTCTCTGACCACCAGGAGCCCTATATTATCCAGAGCAGTAAAAGGATTTGGCCTACACTCTCCACGCTGGCCAGACAGGTTGGAGGGGTCTCCTTGATGTTTAAAAGCTTTGTTTAGCTTGTGTGTCTCTTCCATGCTGGTTTGGGAGATAAGAAAAAATATAGAATATACCAGCTGCTTTTCTTCCCGCGCAGACCGTAAAAGCCGGTCAAGGGATTGGGCGAAAATCTAAGGAATCTCATTGATAGGCGATGCGGCTAGCAACCCATCACTATTTTGATTCCGTTCTCCACCTTTACGCCCACTACGATGCTAAACGTGGCCTGTAGGTTTTATGACCTTGGGCTCTGTCTACCCCGCAAGGGATAAAGACGTGATAGAATGTATGTATGTTTAGCTTGTGTTCTCCAAGTCGCCTTTTACGACATTCACGAGAAGATTTGGAGTGGTCCTATTCTACTCTGCCTGGTACCACACGGCATCAATCATTAGAATTGTATAACAATGCATATTTTAATTGTGAGCTACGTGCGTACGTAGTTGAGCCAGTCATCCCAACTTCCCAACTAATATCATAAATGCGAAAGTGAGTTTGTTTGTTAATTTGTATTATTATTATCACGCCGTATCTACATATTGAACCGATCATCATGAAATTTTGCATACACATAAGTTAGGGTACCGAGAAGGACATAGGCTATATATTACGCGGGCGAAGCCGCGGGTAACAGCTAGTAGCACATAATGAGATTAATAACCTCCTTCCTTTTCACAGAAAGGGAAGGGGGAATGCAAAAAGGTATTGGTCGACTGGGGACCCCTTTTAAAGTGTGTAGACCTATTCCTGCAGCCCTAGTCCTAGCCTTGCCTGCCAAAATAGTTTATAAAATGTTTGCTGAATGTTTTCGTTACAGACGCAGCGCGTCGCCGCCGCTGCAGGGCGGGCCCGGCGCGGGCGGCGTGCCCGGCGGCGCCGCGCCGCCGCCTATTTCTAACATTTTCAAAATGCAGAAAGGAAGGCGTAAGTTATATGCCGATAATCGCTCTTTTTAGAACTTTTCATAGTAATCCGGGAGACAAAACGTAGAATGCACCAGCTGCATCTTTTCGATCGCAGATCCTTGAGAGGGCGCCGAGCGTAGATAGCACAAATTGTATTTTTATTTTATAAAAACTAAAAAAGTGGCCACTTTTGGCGGTTTAGTGGATATTAACTTAAAATGATAATAATTAATGCTTTGAAAAATACAAACTTTAAACTAAAATCATACTATAGATGGTCCATAGGAATTTTTTGCAATTTAGTCTTATTTTAGAGCAATGTAATAAAATATATGTTTACTATTAATTTTCCATTTAAATATCACTATATTGTATTTTTATTTGTCAATCCAAATTTATATTAAAATAGTACCTACTTGTTATTCTCACCATTACGCGTTTGTGTTCGTAGTTGTTAATATAAAATCGAGTATTACTTAGATATACCCTTGTATTAAGTATGTTTATATTCTCACCAACAAAGTTTAGCATGCTGTGCGCACTGTGTTCTTGGTTTTGCAACCAGCCATCGAATCCGTTGATCAGTTTATTGTATAATGAATAGTTGTAAGACTGTTTTGTGTGCCAATAAATAAAATAAAAAAAATAAATACGTTTAAAACTGATCGAATGGGCAAAAATCTGAAGTATCATGTAAGTATCACTGGACGTGGCGATGCCTAGCGATGGGGATGTCTAGCAACCCGTATTTCGATCTAGTTTTCTACCGATACGCCCACCATCACGCTAGAGGGAAATTTAGGCCTTCTTTAATGCGTATAAGACAAATATGTGATATATGTAATTGTATACCTATCTATGTATTTAAATATCAGAACTGTTTGAAGTTGTGAATCACGTTACTAATATTGATCGCGTTTCCTAGCCACCATAACGCTTAGCGTGGCATTAGAACCCTGTTTAGCTCGTTAGGAAAAAAATGTGACTGTTAAGTATATTTTAAATGCATTTAACAGGACCTTTTGGAGTTTTGGCTCTTCTGTTGCAGACATAAAGAAGTCGTACGTGGACGTGCTGAACCCGGGCGGCGCGCCCCCCCGCGCGCCCGCGCCGCGCCCCCCGCCCGCGCCCCCCGCACCCCCCGCCAACTACTTCGTGCCGCAGCCGCAGCACCAGGTCATACATTTTTCTTACGAAATCATGTAAACTTACTTGAAAAGTAAATATTGAAATAACTCGTGTGATGCCTGTAGCACACAGCCACGAATGCGAAACGGAAGCGTTACGGACAACCGAAAAGAAATCATTAAATTCATACTATATACATACAGACCACATATATATACCTAAGTAGTTTATAAGGTCTAACTAAAATTGTGAGTTGACGTCGCTTGGAGAAAATGCGCTGTGCAGTTTGTTGCTTCTTCTGCACTCCGCTTTGGAAGCGGCCTAAACTTAGCCATAAGTAGGTAATTATCGAAGACAACATGTTGTTTTTGTAAAAATTGAAACGCTTGTATGACAATTAATAAGTGTTCAAAGAAACCTTTTGAATCTTGAATCTTCCGTTTCGCATCGCGCGGCTGTGTGCTACAGGCGTGAGGACCACTGTTTGTACGCTCTCCCTTCCTGTTCCCCTCCTCACCCCTCTTCCTCCCGCAGATCATCGAGCTGCCTTCCGCCACTTCCACCCCCCGGTCGAGCACTCCGCCTCCTTACCTCCCGCTCCCAGGGGTAACGTTATCATTTATTCTAGAAGTCGTGATTTTCAATTGCATTATCTGTTCTTATATCTTTCTTGAACATACATGAGGAAGAAAGTAAATGTTTTAAATTCAAATCCTTTTTAGTGTTATAGTTTCGCCATGTCTGTCTGTCTGTCTGTCTGTCTGTCCGTCCGCGGTTTAACGCAGAGACTATAAGTACTAGAAAGCTGTAATTTGGTATGGGTATGTATATTAATCATGGCAAAAATCTTGAAAAAAAATTTTTTTTATGGTAGCTCCGGTACAAGTAAAGTGGGGGAGTAATTTTTATTTCTCTATTTACCCGTCGTGTGGGATATCGTTAAATAGGTCTTTCAAAAATATTGTGAGGTTGAAAACACCATTTTTCGATTTAGGGATCCGTTTCCGAAATATTTGGTTTTAAAGTGCGAATTTTTGTTAGAGGTAAGTGTCCCCCCCCCTCTATCTGCTAAACGGTTATATATAGATACGTGAAAAAAATTACAGCAGTAGTATATATACTGAAATTGAAAGGAAAACTATCAAAGCTGAGTACTAAGTACAAACTAAAAAGTTATAGGCAACCAACTTATAAACTGTAAAATTTCATACTATTTTCATTGTTAGATGTTTTTGGTCGTGAAACTGTAAGGTGCGAGTGTGAATAGTGTGAACTCAAAGTTGTCATTCGCAACTACGGAACCCTACACTGCGCGTGGCCCGACACGCACTTGGCTGGTTTTTTTAATATAGTCATTTTATATACAATGCAAAACTTCAAATTAATCATAAAGAATTTAACCTGGAACAAACTTAGATGAGACTGTAGCAAATCAATTGTATTTTAGTTTTTTCACTAAGGATGTCAAAAATCAAAAATTTTAGAAAGTAATTATATTGCAAGAGTTTTTATCAAAATTGTAAAACAATAGAAAAAAAGGTTTAATTGAAATACGCCGTTCTTGACCGCATGCTCTCCCAGGAAGCCGAAAGTTTGCCGAATGGCCACTAACAGGTAAAACTAAACTCAAGTCTGCACGCGACCTCGCCTCGCTCCCACTTCTGCCAGCAGACGTTGAGATTCGGTACTGAAAGACAATAGGCGTGGCATTAGTGGGCGCTGCTGCTCTACTCATATAACTGCATAAGATTTGTTAGTCCTTTTTGAAATCATTTTGATTTTTGGACAACCCGATAGGTTAGGTTCTTAAAAAGATTCAACGTGAAATATTATTTAATCGGTCAAACCTTCGAAACGGGGTGATATGTAAATTAATCATAGTCCCTTTTGCGCCATGCCTATTGTCTTACTGAACAGAGTGTAGCGTTGCTTGCTTGCTTTTCGTGTGTGCGGCCAACACTGTTATCAGATTTCTCAAGCTGCTTACAGGTATCTGATATAACTTTACGACTGCCATCAATAATGACAGCCAATGACGTAATGAGCATTCCGAAGCACGGAAAAAATCGAGAAAATAAATTTGCTTTTCGTTACCCATCCAAGTTGGGACCACGTCCGGTGCTGCTTTACATGCATGACCACAAATAATGCGCCAAATGGGCCATCGAGCAGAATGTAAATAGACATTTCACTGTTGGATGTGAAACCAGGCTTGGTTGCCTGCAACAAGTTCTACCCGATATCTTTAGTGGATATTGTTTTCAGTTTGCGACGCTCATTATCTACCTGCCTCTCCTACCTATTTTAAATAAAATAAAGTGACACTCCAGGAGTGCCGACAGAAATAAAAACTTTAAAAATGTATACGGAGATATCGTTTTTTTGGTTTTCTGTTTCTTGTTTTTCCCATCTCAAAAATGCCCAATGGGCTTAAAGAAGATTTTTCTTTAAAAAAAAAATGTTCTGAACTTTTTGTTCGTTCCAGAGCGGCATCTTCGACCCGTCGCAGGTGACGGAGGAAGAGGACTTCCGCAGCGGCATCTGACGACCCCGGCCCCCGCCGGCGGCGCAGCTGCCCAACTAACCACTTAGTTGGACGTAGTGACGACACGCGCATCCAGTAGCTTACTCCGTGCGAACGGGCTGTTACATTGTTATTCATTTATTCGAATCCGTATTCATTCATTTACATCGACATTATCAATTTCATTTATTTATCTATTTTTAATACTATTTTACTGTAAGTTGTATTTTAATTTACATTTCGTTTATGAATTCTATTTTCTTACGTGTGACGTGACGATGTAATCGCCGTTTTCTCTTTCGCTTCGAACAGGTGCAATACGAGACCTTCTATCACTGAACTAGTGGACAATAAAGTTTCTCTGACCTTTATTTTTATTCTATATTATATATATGGATTACTTCCGTTAAGTTAGCTTGGGTCGACTAGTTTCGGACTTATTAGGTTACTGTTGCTTATCGCTGGCGTTTATGCGAGTACCTAGCGTCTCTGTTGCTACATTAAATACATCTAAAGATTAAAACTAGTCGAACCAAAGCTGACGCTTACGGAAGTGAGTCGTGTTATAAATATAATGTTTATTTTTATCCTTAGTTTGTGAAATGTTATGTAAAATATCGCGATGTACAGTTAGAAAGAATTTGTAAAGGGTTGTAGGTAGTCGAACAGGTTGTACAATATTATGCCTTATATCGAGCGCCGGGTATGTGTATATTGGCAGGTGGCGCCATTGGCAATGTATTCGGAATGTATTATAATTATGTCATTCAAACTCGCGGAAATATTTAATTAAACTGTTTATGATAATGCTTACGATGACTTTCTTTTACACCTCCGGCCGACATTTGAAGTATGATAGCTATCGAGCGGGCTGGTTAGTGACGTGAAAGCCCGCTCTCAATGAATTTATTTATGGTTCCACAGATCTGTATGGTTTCCTATTTCTAAGGGCTACGCAAGAGGTACCATAATACCGGGACTCAGCGCGGTTCGAGCTCTTAAGTCATACTCTGATTCACGAATGGTTTTGTGGGATCTCCGTGCGGCTCAACCAACACCCATATGGAATCAGATTGCAAATAAAACATGGACATGAACAAGTTGATATTTAATCCGATATTTACATAAACAAAAGTAAAACAACACGATTCTAGTTCACTAGTTTTTCACTCTAATGACTGATGTACACATGTACTGTAGAATAACATTACCTACTGTAAAGTTTTGTACATGGAGGTGAACAAATAATCCTCCATTTGATAAATAAAGAATAGATGCGTCTTGTCATACAACAATTATAAGGGGACGCCCGGCAACTATGGTATGGCTGGTTACACATGGCGCCGCTAGGGGAACGGCGCCGGCGCCCCCCGCCGCGACACCGTTGTGTTCGTCTCTTTTGGGTTTGTGTGGACCAAGCAATGTAAGGAGCCGTGTGGTTCCCGGCAGAGGAGAATAGGACCAATGGAAGTCTTCCCGTAGATGTCATAGAAATTCTAATTAGTAAATTGTCGCTTTGCGCACTCCCTCCGTCCGGTACGGAGGCCGTGTTGCTCGAAGTGTCATTGTGAAATTCTGTTGCAATGTTGGTTACTCGGTTATCCGCTCTTTTGTTCCTCTAATTATTTTTCGGTAGGAATAGTTTCATTATCTGATTTGAGCGAACTATTAATCATTGTAGAACTAGTATATTCTGTACTTGTTTCTTCATATCTATTTTCAGAGAAGACTGTTTCATTTCCTGCTAACGTAGAGATACTTGAAACAGTCGTAAAGTTTTTGTCCAGTTGTCCGTCAGTGACTGTTTCGTTCACTAATCTGAGCATACTGGTACTCAGAATAGTAAAACTAGTAGTGAGTTCCTGGCTTAGCTGCCCTGCTTTATGTTCAAAGGATGCTGTATCATTCTCTGATCTGAACTTAGTTGAAATGGTTATGATTCCCCTTCTCGGTTCTTCTACTTTATGTCCAACAGAGTCTATTTCATTATCTGGTATAAGGGTAGTATTAATTGTAGCATTAGCAATTTTGAACCCAAATATAGTAGAAGAAATATTGGTAAATTCATGTTTTGGTTGTCTAGGATCATCGTGTACGTAAACTGTGTGATTCTGTGAACTGGGCGTAGAAATATCCGTAGCGTTAGTGTCTTTGGAGAGTCCTTCGTCTTTACGTCCTGCTTTACGTTTGGCGGAGACTGTTTTCTTCGAATGTTTTTTGTGTATTTTCTTTGATCTGATCGTAGTATAATTAAGTCCCGATATCTTTTGTCCTGCTTCGCGTGTCATAGAATCTGTTTCATTTTCTGACCCCAGTGTACTTGTAGTGGTAGTGCCATTGATGCCTGCCGTCGCTGTCCCTGCTGTGTCTCTTACATATGTCTGATTCCCTGACGTGAGCGAAGCAGTACTCATAGCAGAACTACAGGTATGTTGCCCTCTCGCTGGCCTCACTTTATCTTTGTTATGGTCCATTTCACTTTCTTTTGCGTCCTCTGTAGTATCATCAGTGAGTCCCAAGTTCGGTTCCCCGAGTTTATAATGGTAGTAGAGCCATTGGTCGCCCAATCTTCGCCCCGGCGGCGCAGCGGAGGTGGTGGTGGCGTTGTCGGCGGCTAGCGCGGCCGCCAGCAGCGTGCCCGCCACGCCGATGGTGCCCAGCACCAGCGCCGCCATCAGCAGCGAGCATACCAGCAGCGCGCAGTTCATCACGTGGTAAACATCACAAAATATACAAAACTACAAAAGAACTTGTGATACCTAGATTAAAGTTCATGTCCTTTGCAAGACATTGACATTTTGGCACACATCAATATTTATGTCTTCTTGAGTGTTATAGGATTTTGCTTTTCTGTAGATAGGCACAGCCTCCTTGGCGCTAGTACACAACAGGCGTTCAATAAGATGATGCGAGGAATAGATGGTACTGCAAATCGTTAAACCAATAGCGATAAACAGTTCTTGTGGTCATTTTAGAGCTTCGGTTTCGGTTACTGGAACAGTTAACTTTGAGTAAACATAGTGTTCGGCCAACACCATTTGCAAAAATCGAGCTACCTCTATTACTTCTTTAAAAGTTACTCTGGAATTGGTCTGATGTGGCCATACCAATCCTCCCACTGCGTGAAACCATCATCCCGCTATGAAGTCCTCATTATTTTTGAGCAGCGCGTCGAGCCACGGGCGCAGCAGCGCCACGTTGACGAAGAGCGCGGGCTCGCACGCCGCGCCGCACTGCGGGTTGTCGGTCATGAGGCCGAGCAGCTGGCCGGCCTGCAGCAGCGGACCCGACGGACCTTGGTCCATTGTTCTATAACAAGAAAAGTTCATCCTGTTTGTCTCTTGCATTAACTCTATAGGACATAGCAGTAAAAGCTATCCGTAGAAGAACAAAGGTCATCGACATAGTCCAGTGGATTAGCTCACATAGCGCGAAGAACAGATGGCTGATGGGGCAGAAAGGTTCTTGAATGGCGACCAAGTACCGGCAAGTGCAGCGTTGGACAACCACCGATCAAGTGGTCAGACGACCTGATAAAGGTCGCAGGAAGACGCTGGGTGCAGACCGCTTCCAACCGGTTGTATTGGAAATCCTTGGAGGACGCCTATATCCAGCAGTGGACTTCCTGTGGCTGAGATGATGAAACACAATACGGTAGTTGCTTAATGTTAAGATTCTATAAAATTTGTTTCTAATGAGACTAATTTCTATCTAAAAACACTATATAGAACACTTTTAATTTGATATCGATTCGTTAAGTGATCTTAAAGCTTCTTTAAAGTTGGGTGAATAGGACTATTTTTTAAACCTTTTCAAGGCGGTGGCCAATACCTATATGGCCATCAAAAATTTAACCTTCTGCACCGGAAATAAAGTCCAAAAACAATGACTTTTGAATATACCTTCTGCCTAGTAAAGGGTTAAAGTATGAAAATCTTTAATTACAATTATTCTGTATTTTAGTCTGCAAAATTTATAGCAACTTTTATTATGAAACCATTACCATAAACGAAATATTTCGTATAGCTACCAAACAAAGTTCTCACGCCACCCATACAAAATACAAGCTTGTGACGTCACAAATATGTAGGCATTTCAGCGGCGCGTTTTCACGTCTAAAAATTTACGTCAAACATGTGTCTTTAAAACTTTTGAAAGAGTTTTTTGTTTAGAAATGTATTTCTGTCACTATTGTGTTTATTTTTGGCAGGTCTTTACATAGCAACATGAAAAAAAATTTAGTCAACATGCCCATTGTGTTTTCGCTTCCGATCCGACAGAACCTCAAAACTAAATAATTTCTCCTCATTTACAATATATCAGAGCTCAAGAATGGACGTTGTAGCTGCAATAATAAATTATACGCTCTCGACCTAGGGTGCTCAGGGTGGTCCCATTTTCACGCGCACATGCAAACAGATAAACGCGCTACAAAAATGACATCAGACTAACGCATTATACCATCTATCTTGTCTTTCGTTTCGAGAATTAATGAGCTGTATTACCTGTATCCACCATATCCAAGGATCGTCAACTTCTCTCCGATAGTCGTCAGAAACTAGTCCGAGTGCTATTTTTGAACGCAATTGACGCGAGTGTTTCCAAACGGCCGCATTTTTGAATCGTTAGTTGACGAGTGATTGCAACGAGCGGTTGAGACCGCTCGTTTCCTCAGGCGACGAACGCCTTTCTGTCAATGCTTTCTGTCAGTGACTGCCTGACATTTGAAGTTCATCTGTCATGATTTTACGTTCCACATGGAGGTAAAATCATGGACGCTACACATGGAGTGTAGCGTCAACATTTTAAAAATCCTTAATAATCTTAAAAAGTTTTTAAAAATTCTGCGTGAAATAAATATTTTTCGCTGAAGGTTGGCAGCACTACAGCTCACTACAGCTCAAGCGATGGCTTCAAAAATAAGGCAAAATGGCATTTCGTGACTTGGAAGACGAGTGTGACTTGTAGTCGTGCACGACTTGCGTTTTGGTGAGACGCCATTTCAAAAATAGCACTCGATCTCACTTTTATTTATTTATTTATTTGTTAGGTTCACCAACAGGTTACATGAACAAAGCTTATAAATGATGTTATTTATAAGCTTTGCGAATATGCTAGCATGCAATCCAATTGACAACATATACTTTACCGGAAGTGGTACTTTTTATCTAGGCAATCAAAAGTACCTTGTATGTATATACTACCTACCATATTTTTAATATTTTTTTAAACCAGAATTTATTTTTTTATGAATTTTTGAAAATAGGGCACAAACGTAGGACTTATCAACAAATATCTGTGCCTTACCGCAAGGCCACGAAAACGCGCGTTGCGTGGCGGCGACGGGCTTCGCAGGCAGGCGCACGCGGCGGAGGCAGGCGCACGCGGCAAGGTGTTCACGAGAACGGGCGGTGCGCTCAGGCGGAAGAGCACAGTAGACGTATTTAGGTCGCAGAATAATAACTACATTCTTATTTTGCAATGACATTGTATTAGAATTGTTATTTTGGGTTGTATTAAAAATATTAATCTATGCATTTTTGTGGTACACATTACTGAGAAACTTTCACACCTTTAGGCTTAGGGTTTAATATTTTGATTTATGTCTAGAATCTAGACGGGCACTGGTAGATAATACATTCTAGACTCTAGATGTATTATCTACCAGTGCCCGCGACTTCATCCGCTTATGAATTCTGTTTTCTTACATTTCGTTTATGAATTCTATTTTCTTACGTGTGACGTGACGATGTAATCGCCGTTTTCTCTTTCGCTTCGAACAGGTGCAATACGAGACCTTCTATCACTGAACTAGTGGACAATAAAGTTTCTCTGACCTTTATTTTTATTCTATATTTTATATATGGATTACTTCCGTTAGCTTGGGTCGACTAGTTTCGGACTTATTAGGTTACTGTTGCTTATCACTGGCGTTTATGCGAGTAACTAGCGTCTCTCTCTGTTGCTGCATTAAATACATCTAAAGATTAAAACTAGTCGAACCAAAGCTGACGCTTACGGAAGTAACTCGTGTTATAAATATAATGTTTATTTTTATTCCTTAGTTTGTGAAATGTTATGTAAAATATTGCGATGTACAGTTAGAAAGAATTTGTAAAGGGTTGTAGGTAGTCGAACAGGTTGTACAATATTATGCCTTATGTCGAGCGCCGGGTATGTGCATATCGGCAGGTGGCGCCATTGGCAATGTATTCGGAATGTATTATAATTATGTCTGTGTTTATGATAATGCTTACGATGACTCTCTTTTACACCTCCGGCCGACATTTGAAGTATGATTGGTTAGTGCCTAAGGTAAGTGCTGTGAAAGCCCGCTCTCAATTAATTTACTTATGGTTCCCCGGATCTGTATGGTTCCTTTTTCTATGGGCTACGCAAGCGGTATCTGAACCATAATACCGGGACTCAGCGCGGTTCGAGCTCTTAAGTCATACTCTGGAACTGATTCACGAATGGTTTTGTGGGATCTCCGTGCGGCTCAACCAACACCCATATGGAATCAGATTGCAAATAAAACATGGACATGAACAAGTTGATATTTAATCCCATATTTACATAAACAAAAGTAAAACAACACGATTCTAGTTCACTAGTTTTTCACTCTAATGACTGATGTACACATGTACTGTAGAATAACATTACTCTAAAGTTTTGTACATGGAGGTGAACAAATAATCTTCTATTTAATAAATAAAGAATAGATGCGTCTTGTCGTACAACAATTATAAGGGGACGCCCGGCAGCTATGGTATGGCTGGTTACACATGGCGCCGCTAGGGCGAGACCGTTGTGTTCGTCTCTTTTGGGTTTGTGTGGACCAAGCAATGTTAGGAGCCGTGTGGTTCCCGGCAGAGGAGAATAGGACCAATGGAAGTCTTCCCGTAGATGTCATAGAAGGCGACTTAGGAAGCGCAAACTTAACAAAGCTTATTATTCGTAAATGGCCTGAGACCTTGTGAAGAGAATGAAAAGTGTGTAACACTTTTTTCCGTCTGGCTATTTGAGACTGTTTGACGCCAATACAATATATCAGTGTAAATGTAACCATCATCGCGTCTCGTCTCTTCTGGCAGGTACCAGTCAACTCCATAAGTTGGATCGAAAAATAGTCTCGAGCAACAGGGCCTTCAGTACATACCTAAACTTGTGTGCACATTTCCCCCGCAAAAAACGCCAGAAAAATTGTAAAAGTAAATTGTCGCTTTGCGCACTCCCTCCGTCCGGTACGGAGGCCGTGTTGCTCGAAGTGTCATTGTGAAATTCTGTTGCAATGTTGGTTACTCGGTTATCCGCTCTTTTGTTCCTCTAATTATTTTTCGGTAGGAATAGTTTCATTATCTGATTTGAGCGAACTATTAATCATTGTAGAACTAGTATATTCTGTACTTGTTTCTTCATATCTATTTTCAGAGAAGACTGTTTCATTTCCTGCTAACGTAGAGATACTTGAAACAGTCGTAAAGTTTTTGTCCAGTTGTCCGTCAGTGACTGTTTCGTTCACTAATCTGAGCATACTGGTACTCAGAATAGTAAAACTAGTAGTGAGTTCCTGGCTTAGCTGCCCTGCTTTATGTTCAAAGGATGCTGTATCATTCTCTGATCTGAACTTAGTTGAAATGGTTATGATTCCCCTTCTCGGTTCTTCTACTTTATGTCCAACAGAGTCTATTTCATTATCTGGTATAAGGGTAGTATTAATTGTAGCATTAGCAATTTTGAACCCAAATATAGTAGAAGAAATATTGGTAAATTCATGTTTTGGTTGTCTAGGATCATCGTGTACGTAAACTGTGTGATTCTGTGAACTGGGCGTAGAAATATCCGTAGCGTTAGTGTCTTTGGCGAGTCCTACGTCTTTACGTCCTGCTTTACGTTTGGCGGAGACTGTTTTCTTCGAATGTTTTTTGTGTATTTTCTTTGATCTGATCGTAGTATAATTAAGTCCCGATATCTTTTGTCCTGCTTCACGTGTCATAGAATCTGTTTCATTTTCTGACCCCAGTGTAAATGTAGTGGTAGTGCCATTGATGCCTGCCGTCGCTGTCCCTGCTGTGTCTCTTACATATGTCTGATTCCCTGACGTGAGCGAAGCAGAACTACAGGTATGTTGCCCTCTCGCCTGCCTCACTTTACCTTTGATATGGTCCATTTCACTTTCTTTTGTGTCCTCTGTAGTATCATCAGTGAGTCCCATTTTCAGGTGCATCTCCCAGTAGTAAGAAGGCGGCCTACTGTCGGGGAAGGGTTTGGGGGCTTTCTCGGTGATCAGCGTGGCCGCCATCAGCGTGACCGCCACGCCGATGGCGCCCAGCACCAGCGCCGCCATCAGCAGTGAGCATACCAGCACGTAGTTCATCACGTGATAAACATCACAAAATATACAAAAATACAAAAACTAGGTATCACAAGTTCATGTCCTTTGAAAGACATTGACATTTTGGCACACGTCAATATTTATGTCTTCTTGAGTGTTATAGGATTTTGCTTTTCTGTAGATAGGCACAGCCTCCTTGGCGCTAGTACACAGCAGGCGTTCAATAAGATGATGCGAGGAATAGATGGTACCTACTTAAACCCTTAAATCTTAATGTTGGATTGAATGCAAATCGTTAAACCAATAGGGATAAACAGTTCTTGTGGTCATTTTAGAGCTTCGGTTTCGGTTGCTGGAACAGTTAACTTTGAGTAAACATAGTGTTCGGCCAACACCATTTGCAAAAATCGAGCTACCTCTATTACTCCTTTAAAAGTTACTCTGGAATTGGTCTGATGTGGCCATAGCAATCCTGCCACTGCGTGAAACCATCATCCCGCTATGAAGTCCTCATTATTTTTGAGCAGCGCGTCGAGCCACGGGCGCAGCAGCGCCACGTTGACGAAGAGCGCGGGCTCGCACGCCGCGCCGCACTGCGGGTTGTCGGTCATGAGGCCGAGCAGCTGGCCGGCCTGCAGCAGCGGCGTGCCGGCGCAGTAGTTGCAGGGCGCGCCGCGCGCCGCTAGCGCGCCGGCGCACAGCGCGCGCGCGCCGCACGCGCCGTGCGGCGCGGCGTGCGGCCGCGACAGGTGCCGCAGCGACCACGCGTCGCGCGCCGGCAGCGCCGCGCCGCACTGCGCCGGCGCCAGCGCGAAAGACGACACCCAACGGAGGCGCCGCCCCGACGGACTTTGGTCGACTGTTCTATAACAAGAAAAGTTCATCCTGTTTGTCTCTTGCATTAACTCTATAGGACATAGCAGTAAAAGCTATCGGTAGAAGAACAAAGTTCACCGACATAGTCCAGCGGATTAGCTCTTTGAAGTGGCAATGGATGGGGCACATAGCGCCAAGAACCGATGGCCGAAGGGGCAGAAAGGTTCTTGAATGGCGACCACGTACCGGCAAGTGCAGCGTTGGACACTCACCGATCAAGTGGTCCGACAGCCTGATAAGGGTCGCAGGAAGGCGCTGGATGCAGGCCGCTTCCAACCGGTCGTATTGGAAATCCTTGAAGGACGCCTATATCCAGCAGTGGACTATGATGAAACACAATTGTGTTTCCGCTTCCGATCCGACCTGACCAGTTAACAGAACCTCAAAACTAAATAATTTTCTCGCATTTACAAGTTATCTGAGCTGAAGAATGGACGTGTAGCTGCATGATAATAAAGGTTGATAATGTGTATGCAAAATCACCTCAAACCTGGTTTGAAACCAGGAGAGATTATAGCGAGGACAATATACGTAAGTTCGTGGAATGTATCTCTAGTTTGTCATTTAATGATGTTTATTCACAAACAGATACAAACAAAGCATTTAATATTTTTTTTATGTTGAACTATTACTGTATTATAATCTCTGTTTCCCTGAAATACAAATAAAAATTGACCATAAATCCACAGTAAAAAACAAGTGGTTAACAAAAAAGTTTAAAAAAATGTTGCATAATTAAGGGCGTCTTTACCTAAAAAGTGCAAGAAAGGAGCCTCCCCGTGTGACGTAGTGACCCTCAATACGTCCGGCGCACCCTGGGCAACAATCTGCGGGGACAGTCTAGTCGGTAACGCAGATTGGCTGATCCTCTCAACACAAAATGGCTATCACCAAACAACAAAGGCACTTTTCAGCGCCAAATAATCAAAGGCTTTTAAAATCAGCCCTCACTACTGTTTCTCTTAACATAGAAGGTTTTTCTAACGATAAATCAGATTTTCTTGCTGATTTATGCCGAGAAACTCATTGCCAAGTTCTTTGCATACAGTAAACTCAAAGGGACTTTACAGCACTCCGCCCTCAAGTGCCTGGTATGTTGCTTGTCGCGGAGATCCCTCACAGTAAACATGGCAACGCAATATTTGTTAGACCTGAAACATCTGTAGTCTCTACATCAACTTTTGTGACATACAATGGGACAGAAATAATTAGCATTGATTTAGGATCTAACTCTGTTACATCCGTTTACAGTCCACCTGGGCAAATCTTTGACTTCCACACCACCAAAGAATTTCAGAAGCACCAGTCAAGATTGTTATTGGAGACTTTAAGAGTCACAGCACAGCCTGGGGCTATAGGGAGACTGATGACAGCGGTGAGTCAGTGGAGAAATGGGCGGAACTTAACGAATTGGAGCTTGTACACAACCCTAAGCTTCCTGCTTCGTTCAATAGTGGTCGGTGGAAACGCGGCTACGACCCGGACCTCCTTTTTGTGAGTTTCAATCTATATCCAAAATCCGTGAAAAGCACTTGTCATCCCATACCTAAGACTCAACATAGACCAATAATGTGTACGGTTCAATCAGTGATAAAACTACCATAGTCCCCTTCCGAAGACGTTTTAATTTTAATAAGGCAAACTGGGAGCAGTTTGCACTAAATGTGGATGAAAGATTGCATGAAGTTCGCCCTATACCGGAAAACTACGACATTTTTGTTGACGTAATCTGGAAGGCATCCCGTCAATCGATCCCGCATGGCTGTAGTACCGCTTACATCCCAGGTCTGTCTCCAAATTCCGCTAATCTTATGGCTGAGTACTCGTCACAGTTTTCTACCGATCCGTTCTCAGAAGCTACAGCCTCTGCCGAAGAGGCGCTCTTGGTGAACATAGCTGCAACCCGACAGCAAAAGTGGATCAATCTCGAGTCGAGTCCATTGACATGGCGCACAACTCCAAAAAAGCATGGCTAACTTTGCGTAAACTCACAAGCGATCCACCTGCGGCTGTACAACCTGGTCCAGTTACTGCAAACCAGGTAGCTCGCCAATTGCTCTTAAATGGCAAACCCCCCATTAAAATTCCCCGAATCAAACATCTGGCAGTTCAAGATAATGGTTACCGACCAATAAGCAGTCCATTTACACTCTGTGAAATAATACCAGCCATCAAGAATCTCAAAAATGGTAAAGCTGCTGGCGTTGATGACGTCTCAGTCGAACAACTGAAGCACCTAGGTCCCCTGGCAATCTCATGGCTTCTGGAGATGTTCAGCGCATGCATTCATTCAGCTAAAGTCCCCAAAAAATGGAGAAAGGCAAAAGTTACTGCTCTGCCGAAACCAGGAAAATCTCCAGACGATCCAAAAAATTTTCGTCCCATCTCACTCCTCTGTCACACCTTTAAACTATTTGAAAGACTTTTACTTGACCGACTGACAAAGACAATAGATCATCAACTCATCCCCGAACAAGCTGGTGTCCGCCCTGGAAAGTCCTATTCCGGCCAAGTGCTGAATCTCACCCAACATATCGAAGATGGGTTTGAGCGCGGTCTGGTCACGGGAGCAGTTTTTGTAGATTTAAGTGCAGCATATGACACTGTAAATATAAAAGTCCTCCTTCAGAAAGTGATCTTTTTCATAATGACCTGGGTCTTGGATGTTTATCTATATAAAAGTATATATTATAAAATATAGTATCGTTGAGTTAGTTTCCTGCGACACAAGTTCACAACTTACTGTGGGGCTAGCTCAATTTGTGTGATATGTCCCTATATATTTATTATATTTATTATCGAGCGTTTGTCGGAATCTTAGGCGAGATGCTCCGTAACCGAAGATTTCAAGTCATTCTTCATGGCCAGAAAAGCAGATGGCGAAATCTAAAAAACGGTCTCCCACAAGGTAGTGTCCTTGCACCTACCTTGTTCATTACTTACACCAATGACCAACCGCATCACCCAACCACAAACCGCTTTATCTATGCTGACGATCTGGCACTCACCCCACAAGCCAAGAAGTTTGAAGAAGTTGAATTCCACCTATCAACAACTTTGGAACAACTCTCGGGCTACTATATGAGGAACTTGCTACAGCCAAATTCAACAAAGACGGAGTCCTGCGCATTCCACCTTCGGAACCACGAAGCCCACCGCAAACTGAACATCTCGTGGGATGGTGTAAGCATAAAACACTCCCAAGCGCCTAAATACCTCGGAGTCACTCTGGATAGATTACTTACATACAAAGAAAACTGCCAGAAACTTCAAGCAAAAGTTAATTCGCGCAACAGTATTCTACGCCGCCTCACCACCACACGTTAGGGAGCAACACCTCACGTACTTCGTACGAGTGGCCTGGCTTTGAGCTATTCGGCTGGCGAGTATGCGTGCCCAGTTTGGGCTCGCTCATCGCATGCCAGAAAGGTTGATGTGGCACTTAACGACTCTTGCCGTATTATTACGGGTACATTGGGTCACCTATATTCTTTGGCTGGTGTGGCTCCGCCGAGCATCCGCCGTGACGTTGCTTGCGCTGTGGAGAAGGATAAGCAACTGCATGATGGGAGACATCCGCTTCACGGACAAGTTCCCCCACCTCGACGCTTAAAGAGTCGCAGTAGCTTTCCCCGACAACCAAATATATCACCTAAAGAAGCCCCAGCACTCAAAATACAGAAATGGAGAAGTCTTTATCCGCCAACACCTACTACTGTACCACCTGCAAAGAAACTACCACCGGGTGGCCAACTTCCCTGGTCAGTCTGGAAGTCGTTAAATAGACTAATAAAATAAATAAATAAAAATAAAAATGTTTATTTTCAGACAACTTTTTAGTCCATTTTTGTTAGTAAACTTATACTTAGTTAGGTGTGTTAGTACTTATATTCTACTAGCGAGATTGTTGAACTAATAAAATGGCCAACAAACGGACAATCCCCGCTGTCGGCTATTGCTCTCAGAACACTGTGAGAGCTGCCCCGTATTCGGCGCAGCATTGATGCCGCTTTCTTTCGCAGGATTGCATCAAAGCTATCCACCCCCGCTTGAGCGAACATAGTTGAGGCGCTACAAAAACGTGGCAGCTTTAACAGTGACCTGAACGCATTGTTGTATTGGACCCGCAAGGCGCTGTACGATTTCTTTGTGTAGTTCACCCACAGACTACTCGAGTAGAGCGATGTGCAGTACGCTTTGAAAAGTGTTATTTTTACTGCAGTCGAACATCGCGCGAATCTGCGTCCTAACATATTCGCTCTAATCGACAGCGCCCTGCGTTCCCTCTCCATATCAACATCATCTTTTAGGCCTTCTGTTACAAAGTGCCCAAGGTATTTAAATTGCTTCACTCTTTTTAGAGGTTCACCATAAAGTTTTATGGGAGGTACCACTTTTTGACACTTGTAACCTGCCCTGAAAATCATATACTCACTCTTTGTAACATTGTAGGAAAGACCATGTAAACATGCATAAGACTCGCAAACTTTAAGGAGTTTCCTGAGCGCACTAACTGACGGGGCCAGCAGCACCACGTCGTCCGCGTAGCTGATGTTATTGACGCATAACTGACCAATGTGAAGACCGACACGTGTGCTGCTTAGCTCCGTGATCAGCTCATTTACATACAGGCTGAAGAGATTGGGTGAGGTCAGTCCGCCCTGCCTCACCCCGCACTCCATTCTGTATGGCTCAGAGAACTCATCTGCCCATCTTAGGACGTTCACCTGACTCCCATACCAATACTTAAACATGTTTAGTAGATCCATAGGTAACCCAGCTCTTTCCAGCTTATCCCAGAGAAGGTTATACGAAACAAGATCGAAAGCTTGAGATAAGTCCAGGAAACAGGCGTACACAGGAGTATGCCGATCCGTGTGCTTCAGACTTAATATTGCACTCTCCGTTGATAATCCACGTTTAAATCCGTGCTGTCCATCATGTAAATTTAGGACGTCTTCTAGTTGGAAATTAAGCACACGGTCAAGCACTTTTGAGATGACAGTAGCTAAGGATATTGGCCTATAATTCGACTTGTCCGATATGTCCCCCGTTTTATTTTGAATTATTGGAACCACAATTGTTTTTATCATCTCCGTAGGCAAATAAGAGTGTACCAAGCACATATTGAATAACAATGCCAAGACTCGAGGAAGATGAAAACCAGCATGCTTCAGGTGCTAAGGGCTGGTGTTGGAAGATGCCGAGATAACCGGGTTACGTGGGGTTTCTCTGGCAACAATCTATGCAACTGCGGCGCTGTTCAGACGATGACCCATCTCATAAATTGCCCCATCTGTCCTACTTCTTGCACCGTAGGGGATTTGTTGGAGGCTAACAATCACGCCGTCCAGGTGGCCAAATTCTGGTCTAATATAATATAAGATTTATAAATATAGCCTTTTTGACTCGAAAAGAACCTAAAATATCACCTGACTCAAAATGCTGAAAAATTGTTTGCATACAGCACAGAAAATAGCAAACTCACGTATACACTTATATTAATAACTAGCTTTTGCCCGCGGCTTCGCTCGCGTTAAGAAGTAGAATTGATCAAAATCCTTTCTAAGCGGATGCCTACGTCATAACATCTACCTGCATGCCAAATTTCAGCCCGATCCGTCCAGTGGTTTGGGATGTGTGTTGATAGATCACTATGTCAGTCAGTCAGTCACCTTTGAGTTATATATATTTAGATTCAAAAAATACGTGTAGGGCAGCGTGGCAAGTTATCAGAGGAAACATGGGGCACAAACCCAAAAACACTTCTGTTAAATCTATAAAACACGAGAATGTCACATATACTGAAAGAACCTGAAAAGATTGCAGAAATGTTTAATAAGCACTATATTAATCTTAATAATAAAAAAGAAAGTCAAAATAATCCTACTTCAAATAGGTACATCAATTCCAAACAACATAAAAAGTATATTTTTAAACCCAGTAACAGACATAGACATGTATAAGACAATAAAACTGTTAAGAAACACTCCTTCGACAGGATATGACAACGTACAAACAAAAATATAAAAAATATGTGCTATTTTCATCTGTAAGCCCACATAATTAACTTATCTTTTATACAAGGCGAATTTCCCAAGAGATTAAAATACTCTGTCATTAAACCTCTATAGTCTAAGGTTTTTGAGGGAATAATGCGAGTCAAGCTATATAATTTCATTTCAGCGTCATGCAGGCCGCTTCCAACCGGTCATATTGGAAATCCTTGGGGAAGGCCTATGTCCAGCAGAGGACTTCTTGCAGCTGAAACGATGATGATGATGATGATGATATTTTAAATAAAGATCAGTATGGTTTTGTTAAGCATAGTTCCATGGTCTTAGCCTGTTTCTCTTTGATTAAATTTGTTACAGAGAGCCTCGACTCGAAAACCGACTGTTGTATGACAGTTAGCAATGTATGCTGAGTGGAACTCACTTTCAGTGGTTTAAATATAACTGTTTAATTTTTTATTTTTACAAAATTGGTGAACTGAACTAACTTAATGTTAACTATTGTTATTGTACTGTACCGTTTGTAAATCACTGAATAAAATTTTTTCTATTCTATTCTATAAAACGCCAATTACTTCTGTCTTTCTAGATATGTTTCGATTTCGTCTGTCACAAAAAATGATTAGTCAAATTAAATCGATACGGGATAAGAGGAACAGCTGAGAAATGGATCAGAAGTTACTTGGAAGATAGAAATCAGTGCGTAGAAATTGTAAAAATTGTTAATGGAAAGAAGGAACCTAATCTATAGATCGGAATATCAACGAAATGCTTATGGTGAGCCACAAGGAAGAGTATTAGGTCCCCTTTTATTCCTGCTTTATGTAAATGATCTACCAAATGTTACACACCATAAGGATATTTTATTTGCTGACGATACGACATTTTTATTTAGACAAATTGACAAAGATTCTTACAATGACGAAATAAATTTAGCAATGCAAAAGATAATTGACTGGCTTGAAAAAAATAATCTCAATGTAAACGTAAAGAAGACCAAACTCATTCAATTTCAAACATATAATAGTAAGCCTCCATGCTTAAATGTGTTTTGTAAAAATGATTACATTGAATCTGTAAATACAACAAAATTTTTAGGATTAGAAATTGACAAATTCTGCAAATGGGATGCACATATTGACCAATTAATATCTAAACTGCACAAATTTGAAATGTGAAATGTAATAAAAATTGATTATTGTTGTGTAAAGTAATAATGGAGAACTTGATATTTTTATGTGTTACAAAAATTATTCCTACGCCAAATATTAGCAGAATATGCATGTACTATCTGTTCTGTACCACCTGATTATGACCATTTTCGAAGGAATAAATGAATTCTGATTCAATAAATTATACGCTCTCGACCTTGGGTGCTCAGGGTGGACCCATTTTCATGCGCACATGCAAACAGATAAACACGCATATAAAAATGACACCAGACTAACGCATTAAAACTATTATACCATCTTGTCTTTCGTTTCGAGAAGTAATGAGCTGTATTACCTGCAGGGCCGGATTTATATTTTTTATGAGAGCCACTTTATTTCCGCCGCCCCATAAACATACCTTTCTAAAATAATAATTTAAATAAATTATGTTTATTATTAACAAATGAAAGTTAAATAAACGAATGAATTAGTCATTAAGAAAGAGAACGTAAAAAAGACGTTTTTAGGGTTCCGTAGTAAACTAGGAACCCTTATAGTTTCGCCATGTCTGTCTGTCTGTCTGTCTCTCCGTCCGCGGTTTTATTCAGAGACTAAAAGTACTAGAAAGCTGTAATTTGGTATGGGTATGTATATTAATCATGGCAAAAAAGTCGTAGAAAAAAATCTTGAAAAAAATTTTTTTTTTGGGTAGCTCCCATACAAGTAAAATGGGGGAGTAATTTTTTTTTCTCTACTTACCCATCGTGTGGGGTATCGTTAAAAAGGTCTTTAAAAAATATTGTGAGGTTGAGAACACCATTTTTCGATTTAGGGATCCGTTTCCGAAATATTTGGTTTTAAAGTGCAAATTTTTGTTAGAGTTACGTGTCCCCCCCCTCTATCTCCTAAACGGTTATATATAGATACGTGAAAAAAAATACAGCAGTAGTATATATACTGAAATTGAAAGGAAAACTATCAGAGCTGGGTACTAAGTACAAACTAAAAAGTTATAGGCAACCAACTTATAAAATGTACTGGAAAATGTAAAATTTCATACAATCTTTATTGTTAGATGTTTTTGGTCGTTAAACTGTGAGGTGCGAGTGTAAACAGTGTGTACTCAAAGTTGTCATTCGCAACTACGGAACCCTATACTGCGCGTGGCCCGACACGCACTTGGCCGGTTTTTTTTACTTTTATCCTCTGAAGTGACCGTCTTCTGAAATCTACCACCCCTAGGACGCTGCCGCCCCTAGGCCGCGGCCTATACGGCCTACTCATAAATCCAGGACTGATTACCTGTATCCACCATATCCAAGGATCGTCAACTTCTCTCCGATAGTCGTCAGAAAGTAGTCCAGAGCGGAAGACAGCTCGATCTCACTTTGAGAACCTTTCACGAGACTGTCCTCACTCTTAAGCGCGACGATATCGAAGCTCTTGTTTTTCCCCTCGTACCACGGGTGGATCATCACGTCAGCCACCGTGTGCGTCTTCCCGTGCGTGGCCTCCCCGTAGTCCTCCATCATCACGAAGGAATCCAGCAAATCCACCTCTTCAATGGCCTCTATACAGCTCGCCGCGGTCACTACCCAGTGTTCGCCCACGATGGTTAGGATGCACCCAAATGTTATGTCTTGTGGTGGCCGGACCTTCACTAAAGCCAAAATGTACTGTTTGTAAGTCGTTTCCACAACTTCTCCATCAGATAAATACGGCAAAAGCTCATCTATAATATTATGCGTCGTAGTCCCTTTTAGATTAAATTCTCCTATTAGCTTGGTTACACCCTGCGTTACACCAAATTGCTCAAAATATTGAGTGACGGCTTCAGTTTTCTTTCCCGGTTTCCAACTGCACGTTATTCCTGGAGCTAAAGTTGACATGACAAGTTTCGGAGAGCCTTTTCCTCCGGGTGCACTGGTATGCTGGCCGTGGCCACCTCCAGGATCATCACTAACACCTGTTGCATTTGCTTCTTCTACTGTTACTCCAGTAGATGGTGGAATCACAGCCGATCCAATCTCCTTTTTGGAGCACGCCAGAAAGTGCAGGATAACGAAAGTAAGAAAAGCGATGAAGGCGATAAGAAGTACCGCTTCTAGGATGCTAAGGAAGGTCTCGGTCTTGGTGAAGGAGCGGCTCCAGCGTCGGAGCTCCGCGCAGTAGACATCACACATGCCGCTGCCTGCTTCAGCGCGTTATGTCGGCCGGCGGGGCGTGACAGTCATGCATGACCTATGAGATTTCATTCGACAACTAAATAGGTACATTTAGGAGAAGTTAGGCACTGAAAAAAAAAACATAACGTATTTTTTTTTATATACATATGTCGGTTTGCCGGGTGTGGTAGCTACTAAACCTATGGTAAAGGCAGAAAATACCAACTTTTCCTATTACAAATGGTTACCGATAGAGTCTGTCACACACGCCCTCGGAACCGTTGATGACTAAACTCCTTCCGCCACCGAAGCCTCCCCCGAACCATCGAGGTTTACAGCCCCGCAGCTATCGCTCTGCCTGCCCTAATATGCCGCCAGATCAGATTATAAACTTTATAAACCTCGCTATGAAGTGATGAACGGTTTCCTGAACGGTCTGTCGCGCCCTCCAAAGCGCAGCTGACCGGACTCCTTCTGGCCTCCGAAGCCGCCCCCCAGCCGACGAGGCTTCCAGCCCTGGAGCCTCCGCTCCGCCTCCCACTCCACTATGATCTCGGCGCCGTCGATGTATTCTTTATGCATACCTAAAAATATACAGTGGATTTTACACGGTAAGTTTTTACCATGCACATTTTAAGTATATGTGAATATGCAACAAAATATGTATGTCTTAGATAGGTTATATCATCCAATGACCAAATGGCCCGGAAGGCGGAAATTATTATGAAAAGGAAGAAAAGTTAAGGAAAAAGCTTTCGATACCTGCATTCATTTGGATATCCTTCCTGAATCTAAAAGGTTATTCAATAATTATATTCTAAATATTTAATAACCTTTTAGATTCTGGGGACATATTGTCATCAATAAATATCAAAGTTCCGAGTAGACTACCGCGTTACCCTTTAACTAAAATCCTATGTGGCCCATTGTCTAGAACCAATTTAGGTAGCCATTCTCCTGTCAACCGTATGTGCGATACATATAATAACATAAACCGCGATTCGGAGGACTTAGACATATTTAACCTTAGCTTAAATGTCTTTAAACAAAGAGTGCTGAATCTTTTTAAGGATTAAAAATCACATTGTTGTTTGTAACTACGTAATTTGTTTGGCTTATTTGAAATTTAGTGTAAATGTTGTGTATACCTATTATTGGTGTTTGCATAAGTACTAGATTTTTTGAGTGATGAGATTTAATGTTGTATGTAAATACTGTTGGTGTACCTAATAAATAAATAAATACTATGTATGGACCAGCTCAAATGGAGAGGAACTAGGCATATGCTCCATTGCAAGAATGTCTTAGGAGTCGAGGTTGTAAGGTGTGAAGATGGGAGGATGACCTGAAAATGACCTTAGGCCCCATTTGGTTACAAATGGTAGATGAAAGATAGCAGACTTTGGAGTGAGCCTTTATCATACTTAAGGCACACCAAGTGTAGGAAAATTTTGTAAAAAGAGTAAAAATAAAAGTAAAAATGTTCAGTATTAAAAAAACATTTTTTATTAAATAAACAGGCAGCCTGCTTGTCTATACAGCCCGCTTGTCTGGTATGGTATGCTGGTGTGGCTTTTCCTGCCAAAAAGCAACAGAACATACCCAACTGAAAATAGGTAAATTGCATTTTTTAATCGAATGCTTTTAAAATGTTATTTATCTGTCATGGTTGGAGGGTGAGGGTGTGTGCCTGTGTGGGGGGGCTTGGCATATTCATTCAATGTTTTGGGAACATTTAATACTAATTCTGTAACAAAGCTTGATGAATAATAAAAATAAGTACCTACCTCTGTGAGCCCTGTCCGCCGCACTTGTGTTGTCAAACTCCACGAAGGCATACTGTTTTGACTTGCCAGTCACAATGTCTTTGACCAGGCGACATTTAACTATTTTGCCAAACTTAGAGAACTCTGATGTTATTGTATCCTGATGAAGAAACATGTGATTAACTTAATTTTGAGCGCTTTATCTAATTGTTGGGTTTAGGAGTTCACAAAATTTGTGACATGAAGGATTATAGATTATTGTAAGGCTATTGTTGGTATTATTGTTTAGAAATTTTAAGCACTCATTGTATATGGGCCTTTCTCTGCTAACTGGAAACTTGTCTATTGACAGTTGTCCCAAGCTTATTTTTCTAGAAAATTAAAAATATAATATGTTATGTCGATAGAAAGTTATAATATAAATAAATATAAAGAAGAAACCATTGTAATATTCTCTTAATTTTCGAGTTATAGGCAATTTTGTAAAAAAATGCGGCAGAGGACTGTTTTGCCACCCAGAGGACTGTTTTTTCCATCCAGAGAACAGCTTATGTCAATGGTTTTATGAAGAAAAACACAATATTAATTATTAAATGTAATCAAATTAATTATCTTTTTTATTGAATACTGTATCACATACCGAATTTAAATACTTATATTTATCACGAAGAAATTGGGAGCTTAGCTCTCTAAGTAACGAAATAAAATAATTTTTGACTACTTTTCTACAAGTGTCTGGCGAATAACACATTTTTGTTAGTTTAGTGTTAGGTGTGTCTACATTTTCCTCCTCCATGTCGAGCTCCGTGGCGCAGCGGTCAACACGCCTGCCTGCGACACGGAGGTCCCGGGTTCGATCCCCGGACAGGTCAAATGGAAAATGATCTTTTTCAGATTGACCTGGGGCTTGGATGTTTATCTATATAAGTAATCTATTATAAAATATAGTATCGTTGAGTTAGTATCCCATAACACAAGTCTCGAACTTACTTTAGGGCTAGCTCAATCTGCGTGATTTGTGCGTATATATTTATATTTATTTATTTATTCCTTTGTCTCAGCTTTTTCCAAACGTTTTAATCTCTTCCTATACTTCTCGGATTTTTTTCTATAATGCTCGATCTTTTTGTCTTTATCCTTTATAATTTTGTCACGTTTCTTTCTAGCATTACGCTTTCTTACATTACTTGCATCACTTCGTGGAGTGGTCATAGGTAATATTGATGGAGAGACAGAACTTTCAGGAGGTGAACCCTCGGATTCGGGCGTATTTTGTCGTACAAAATTGTTTGTAATTTCTTTCAAAGCTTTTTTATTTTGCGCGATAGGTAGCAGAGTGCTTTCTCCATTCTTGAGTCACAGCTTTATGTTCACGTCGACTCATATCTTTAACTGTCTTTTTTGTACCTTTTTCCTTCTTTCCTTGGTAGTTTTGTCGTTCTTTTCCCTTCAATTGCTTTCTTTTTACAGGGTCATTTTTATCCGTTCATATCACAATCTTTATGCAAATCGTTTCTGCTCTTTTATTTCTTCTTTAGTTTTAGTTTTCTTCTTTGATGGCATTGCGGCAATACTAAAACAATAAAACATACTTTCAAAATTAAAAAAAAAAACCGTAAGTATTTAAAAACAGGTAGTTACTAGGTACGTATAATTTTATATTCAAAAATCTATAATAATAGAAAACAAAATACCTGAATTAGTGTGACAGGCCAATGTAAGAAAGAAAGAGGCTATCGGCAAGCAGTAGGTTAGTGCAGGCTATAAAGAATATAAATAAAATACAAGGACGTCAAATAAAACAGTCCTCTGCCACATTGAACAGTCCTCTGTGTTATAAATTTCCAGAGGACTGATGCACAGAGGACTGTTATTTTTACGTAAAAAATGTCATACCACGTTTCAGTTTAAATATGACTTCATAACACAGAAACAGCTATAAATTACCACAATAAGCAATTTTTTTGTTCAATAAATATAATTATAACACATAAGACGCCGTAAAATAGACTTACCAGAGGAATGTTCACTTATCACTACAGAGACGCGGATCCAACACAGACACGGAGTTGTCACTGCGGAAAATGGCGGCAACTTGTTTAGCACGGCCACCGAGCGAAATTCATACTATTAACGTTCCGTTTCACGCGAAATGTAACCACAATAGTGTTTAATATTTTTGTGGTGCGATATTCAAATTGTGACAGAGGACTGTTCAAAAATGTAATGGACAAAATTCGAACACTAGTTTTTAGTACTTTAAAATTCTCTAAAATTATAGTTGTTTTTTGTTCACATGCATTTAATATTCTTTATGCTTATAGAGTTATAAGATTTTACATTTTTAAATACAACTAATAAAAACCGAACCGAATCATACTCGATCCGGAATTAGGACATAACAGAGGACTGTTTTCACAACGCTTTTAGACCGAATTTATGAAATGATTACGATTCTAAACATTAATTAAGCTTGGCTCCTTAAATAACAGGTTATATATTATGTGTTTTCATAAATAAAACTATGCATTAATATAGCCAAAGTAAAAAAAAAAATGCTTGGACCATGATTTTCCTGTTAGTAGAGAAAAATTATATTACTGGCATAAAATATAGAGAGGTTTAAGTTTAACATCCACTTCACACTCATGAACAATCTAAAAACCTGTGTTGTCCTCGGATTCAGTCTCCCCACAAATAAAGTGTGTTTCGGATCCCCTGACAACTGCTTGTTTGGCTGGTACTGAGACCACAGTGCCCGCTCGATTGCTCGATCATGAGGCTCTATGTCAGTGCCTGTAAAGAACACAAAAGGCTACTTAATCGCCTTTTTTCCATGGAGCAATGGGCAGTTGGTGTTAACATTTTTAAAACAAATCAATATGGTATTGACTGTTCTTAAATTTCACTTACGAGAGGAAGTACATCATTTGGGTTGGATCTAAAAACAAATGGATCCCATCACTCACCAAATTTTTTTACAAAAAGAACACCAAATAAAATAGTAAGATATATACCGTCGATAGATCCAATCTTAATAGGGTCATACTCAGTGGCATATTGCTGGAATCCACCTTCAAAACTAATCATTTCAGATCTGGAAATTGCACGTTTAGGTTAGCCTCGGGTATTCTGAAAATTTTTATACGATATTGAACCACCAATATGAGAAATAGCCTACCTATCTCTTACGCAGAGATATTTAAAAATATTTTGCCTCTAATGATATAGAAAGTATAGTTACTGAAATAGGCAAGCAACTTATTTACATTAGCAAGCTCCAAATAAACCTATGAAATAAACATTGCTTGACTGACCGTCCCGTCCCGTAGTAGTAGCGTCAATACGTCAATATATATTTTCAAATGATTTTCAATGACAGTGACGTTTCTGATTTCAAAAATCTTTTTTGGTGTAGATGTCAAACTGTTAGTCTCTTGCTAAAATATTTTTTACCTCTCTACAAAACAGAGAGGGTGTTGAGTTGACTTCCTTGTGCAATCATATCAGGCGCGGATTCAGCGCTTAAAAAAAAGGTTGTAGATACGAAGTGCTGGAGTTCCAAGACCAACTTCCACCTTCTACATCCACCGAACGTACATTATCAACTCACAGCTCAAACCAAATAAAGATGCTTTGAGCACGCAGATAGTATCATTCATGACGGAGGCATTCTATAAGAGAGAACTTTCAAAAAATCTCCCCCTAAGGCTGAATCGTAGCCCTAAAGCGGTAAAACGGGGGTCTAAAATTTGTATTAAACACGAGCGAAGCCACGGGCAATAGCTAGTTAATTATGTACTTTGCCCAATTTTGCTTCAAGTATCTAGAAAATAAGAATAAAATGTGTGCATTTCCCTAGCGGATAAGTATCGAATAATACTTAAATGTTGAACATACTAGATATATAAATATATATACTAGATCGTTCGTTCAAAGCTGCCTTAGCTTTGAACTAACGATCTAGTATATATATATTTATCGATGAATGAAATAATTCGTGTAGGTATTCAATAGTTTTTGAGAAATCCGTCAAAAACATACTACCTACGCCAGGGAAACGTTTCCCAGGCGGAATTTTGTCAGGGATCCAAAATTCAATTCGTACCTAGAGCAATTACTTCTTCATAAGAGATAAATGTTTATGCATAAATGGACTTTGTGTGTCATAGGCCTCCGAAGTTATTCAAAAATACATCACGCGAAGAACCGATGACCGATGGAACCGAGGTTCTCGAATAACGACCACGACGCAGCGTTGGACGCACACCGACATCCTTCAAAAGGAGAAGGGGAATACATTTGAGCATCCCGTTTAAGACTCCATCAGAGCCTGGTATTTTCCGGGTATGAAATTGCGAAATTTCGCAAGTTGTTCCCCACGCTTACTATCAAAAGCAAAAAAACAACAAAAGCGCGTTTTAAAATTAATCCAGCGCCATCTAGCTCTCGTTTATATCTCACTAGCAGCCCTACCCGGCTGCGCCAGGGCATGTATTATACCTTAAAACCTTCCTCGTGAATCACTCTATCTATTGGTGAAAACCGTAGGAAATCCGTGGAGTAGTTTTTGAGTTTATCGCGAACAGACAGACAGACAGATAGACAGACAGACAGACAGACGCGGCGGAGGACTTTGTTTTATAATATGTAGTGATTAACTTAGATTTTAATATACGTTTTATGGTTCACAACACTCCTGGGAAAAACACAAATCTAAAGAGACCTCGTTTTTCAAAATTGGTCAAGGGCATTATTGTTACAGAAAGGGTAAATTTTTTGCCAGTTTTTGTCAGTTAACGTCCGCTGTATATTTATTTTTTTGACGTCACCAAAGAATATGGACGTCACATAGCCTATGACACTCAGGGGAAGAATACGAATCTAATGACACCTCACACTACAAAATCGGTCCAGCCACTTAGGCTACAGGATGCAACAATGGAACAGACATATTTACATACATACATAGATATATAGTTATATACATACATACATACATAAGCTCGCCTTCCTTCTGGGTGGGTCAGTCGGGTAAAAAAATCCAGCCACGACGGTAAAAATCTCATCGAAAAAGAATAAAATTTGTAATCGAACATTTCGTTTTGATCATATTGCAACATTGTTTAGCTGTGGTTTTGCACTAATATTGTGGCGCCCCCTAGTGAGTTACAGCCATGACACCTGTCTAAGAAAGAACATGAACTCATCAAACACAAACCCGTTATTGAAAAAACCGGCCAAGTGTGAGTCAAACTCGCGCAATGAGGGTTCCGTACAATATGCTTCGAGAACACACACACAATGTGCAAAAATGTTTTATTCAATTGACTAGCGCTATCTAGTGGTGTTTTAGTGAACTATTTGCCTAGGTGAACTTATTATAGTGATAAACTATAAATTGTAATTTTTACGAAATTTTAGGCCCAGTAATTTCGGAGATCAGGGGGGGGGGGGGGGGATGGTCAAATTTTGCCTTCTTTCGTGAATAAAATCAAAAGTATTGATTTTTCCCGACAAAAAAAATATTTTTGAGACCCTCATAACAAGCCCTTTCATTTGATATATATGGCGAAATTTTGATCGTTCTGGACCCTTAAAGGGGTGATTCAGCCCGTCGATATGAACCATTTTTCCTATGGGACCAATGCTGGAAACTCAAATTTTATTTCGAAATTTTCATACTAAAGTGTTCAGCCGCCCGGGTAATTTGTATAGGAATGTCGAATTTTTTTTCGAGTTTACAGCATTTGTCCCATAGGAAAAGTTGTTTATATTAACGGACTGAATCACCCCTTTAATGGTCCGGAACGATCAAAATTTCGCCATGTATAACACGGTAAGGTTTGCAAAACTTTTTTTTAACATTTTCTATTTTGACCCCCTAAACTGACTCTTATTTTAAAAAAAATTTACGAGTACTTTGCACATCCGTGTTTGGGTCATAGGATTACACCATGTTACCAAATTTCACCTAATTTGGTTCAGTAGATTCGGAGAAAATCGGCTGTGACAGACGGACGGACGAACAGACAGACGCACGAGTGATAAGGGTTCCGTTTTTCAATTTTTGTACGGAACCCTAAAAAGCATCAAAATCGGATCATTAGTTTAGAAGATAGGTGGGAACATTACTTTGCACAAACGCACACACAAACAAACATCTCTCACCCTAAACGCATATTCCTGCTCCGTTCCGTCGTGGTCGTGGGTAAAAATGAAACCACAAGGCCACGAAAACGCGCGTTGCGCGGCGGCGACGGGCTTCGGAGGCAGACGCATGCGGCGGAGTCAGGCGCACGCGGCAAGGTGTTCACGAGAACGTGCGGAGCGCTCGGGCGGCAGAGCACAGTAGACGTATTTAGGTCACAGAATAATAACAACATTCTTATTTTGCAATGACATTGTATTAGAATGTCATTGTTATTTTGGGTTGTATTAAAAATATTAATCTATGCATTTTTGTGGTACACATTACTGAGAAACTTTCACACCAGGCTTGGGGTTTAACATTTTGATTTATGTCAGATGTATTATCTACCAGTGCCCGCGACTTCATCCGCGTGGGTTTCGGTTTTTTAATTAAACTTTGCAAGCCCTTAGGGTTCCGTATGCAAAAGATAATAACGAGACCCTACTACCTACCCTCCGCTATCGTCATCGTCATATCGTCATCGTCATCGTCATAGTCATATCGCCATCGTCATATCGTCATCGTCATATCGTCATCGTAATGTCGTCATCGTAATATCGTCATATTGCCATCGTCATCGTCATCGTCAACGTTATCGTCATCGTCATATCGCCATCGTCATCGTTATCATTACCACTGGGCGCCACTGGAAACAACCGGGTACGACCAGGCACCACCATGTACCAATAAACTAACGTATACCATCGGGCACGTAAAGTAGACCATCGACTTCGACTACAATCTTGTTACATCAGTTCCCAACTTCCCATTGAATTCCATTGGGCTACCATCTACTTCCATGTTTCTACTACCGAATAATACTCCTACTTAACATCCAAACAAAAGTAGTAAACCAAACAAATGGTAACAAACATACAGACGAATTGAAGACCCAGTCCTTTTTAAAGTCGGTTACAAAATAACAAGAAACAAAAAATAAAAGGTATCAAAAATCAAATTTCAATTATGTACATTTTTGTAATGTACATAATTGAAATTTGATTTTTGATAATTAAACAAGATTAAACTTACAGTTCAATTTAGAACCTCTTTCTTTTTAAGTCGGTTGAAAATTACTAAGAATGTATAATAAAATGAGTACATTAGAAAACATTTATAAATTTTATTATAATTTAAAATTATTCATCCAATACATCCACCTAATCACTCCCGCACTCGTTCTAACACAAGGTCGGGCACATCGTGCCATCTCTTTCTACTTTGGCGCAAGGCTGCCGCGCTGTGTTGCGTGCGACTGTATAATACTTACAAGTTGAGATGATGGATGACATATTAATGACTAGCTTTTACCCGCGGCTTCGCCCGCGTAATATATAGTCTATAATTTCATGATGATCGATTCAGTAGATACGGCGTGAAAGCGTAACAAACAAACAAACAAACTCACTTTCGCATTTATAATATTAGTTGGGATGGGATGGGATATGTGAGCCGGGAGTGCAAGGGGTGCAGGGCACCCAGGCGCCAGCGCGCGAAAGAGTATTATTAATTCCTTGGCGAAAGGTCTAAGATTCACTCCTATATCTCCCCGCGTAGCGTGGAACATATAACACCGGTAGTGGTGCTGCCAAACAAACTATAATGTGTATAAGTAATTTACTAGGGCATTCAGCTATTAGATTTTTTAAATTTGATATGATTTAGGACTTATAGAATTAATTGCTGGGTGGCGCTAGTGTCTGATACTACGGCGCCTTAAGTTTCTCTCTATCTATTACCCAGGGACGTCCGCTGCAGGACATAGGCCTTCTCCATAGATCACCACAAATTACCGTCTTGTGCATGGCAAAGCTTTTACAATATTTGTAGTAATAGCAGAAACAGAAATTCATCAGGGAAAATTTCAACTGTCAAGCTCTGCTATCACAGCTCATACATGAGTGAGATACAGCCTGGTGGGTGACAGACACACAGAGACGGACGGACAGTGAAACCTCTTTAATAGGGTCCCCTAGGTTAGGAACTACGAGATATTACTAATTTACTACCAAGATTTTTAGCCTGCCTTGCAGTACATTAAATAGATGGGAGTAGTATCAAATAAAACTAAAAAAGTAGGTAGTTAAAAAAGCATGTTTACACTATTTATGTTATGACTAAACTGAAAATAGCTTTCAATAACGAAACTCTGTATGCAACACTAATGTGCACAGCTATTTCACAATCAGAAGTCGACAGCGACTCAACACAAAAGTGGCATGCTAGTGATGTTTATACAATCTATTGCACAGTACAGTCTAAGTAATACAGCTACAGAATAACATTCACTTGATGGTCTGCACCCTATGTCCAAGAGTGAGCAATGGCAACAAAATAATGTCTTTCTGCTTTTTTGAGACAGACTAAATTCGTGCCACCCTCCATCGGTGAGCATTAAGGTATAATGCACACGACTGCGTGGCGCGTCTGTGGCTCGAGTCCGCTGCTACAAGACTGACAAGCATACCACTGAAACAAGCATCCCAAGTATATGGAGTAAGAATCGCCATGTATCAGATACTTGCTTCTTACTTGTCAGGGACTGAAGGCCATCGAATTACAGCAACCTCACCACACTGTCGTATGCCACATAGGGTACAGTAAATTTTTAGAAACTGCACTGAAAAATGTTTCTAAGGCAGTCCCTAAGACAAGACACCCTTATTATTAATATTACTGTTGTTTTAACAACAAAATATTGCTCTTGAAACAGCACAACCTTCCACAAAGCATAAATCACACCAAGCTTTAATCAGTTGTCATGCCCCCATTTGCAGGAACAGTTAATAAATGTAATTTTGTTGTAAATATACAACACTAGCAAAGTGGACACGTTTTGTCAGATTAATCCAACATTGACCGGTTAAAGGGTTAACAACACCTTATAAAAATTAATATAGGTACACAAATTAGGTATTTGTGATATTTTAACAATAATTTCTCTTTTATCACGTCATTGTAACATGCAAGACTTGGCTTACTTCTAAAATATGATTATCTTAAGTGCCAGTGCATCATAAACAAAAAAAACTGATCAGGACCTAGTACATAATCAGAGTGACTTCAGGTCTATGGTCAGCTAAGCAATGTGACAGTTAGTGTACGCCTTTGTAAACAAACTCAAAATTTTTTTAATGCAAACAATCCTAGTACTATTGTAGTTTCAAATTCCTAAAATATGTGTAAGGAACGGTGTGTTTGTAGACCAACACAAAATAAAGTTGAAGAAGTGAATACATATACAATTCCCATATTGAAGTCACAGAACAGGTCATTCAGATCACTGTCAATAAAACAATAACAGGCCATGCCCTGCGGCACTTACAGTTAAATACTAACCTAAACCTATGCAAAATAGCTGTCCAAACCAGTGCGAGGGACCTCCAGGAGTTTCTCACATTTGATACAATTTTTACATAAGTTAATACAATAAAATAATGGAATTTTTTCAGCGACATTTTAACATATTCAAAGGTACATCTCGATGCTCACAGTCACAGTAGAGTTCCGAGTATAAGGTCATTCATGGTGGTAAGTTCTGGCTAATTGAGGGAGGGCGACTGTCCATCGTCCCACACAACATCGATGCTGGGCCATTTGGTTTGTAAACATGTAAGCATAGGGTCTGTGCTAGCCGCACGCATTGGGCATTCCAGCAGTGCAGCACGGCCAGTGCGGTATGTGACACGGCCTCCAGGATTGCTACGGCACAGGCCATTGTAGTGATGCAGAGTGAAAGTGTCTGGAGCTCCTCGCTCACATCCAGGGAAGAACTCATCCATGAATGCACTCAATAGTATGATACCAAGGTTCTCTGAATCTAACTTTCTCCTCATCAATTCCACATATTCAGGTTCACTCACTAAATCTGCCGCACAGAGGACATCCTGTAGCGCTGCAGATGGAATGAAATTATTGCCCTCAGGGTCAAAGGATCTAAATATACGCTCTGCAGACTCACCGGCTGTCTCTGGCGCTGCTAATCTTCGTTCTAGTGAAAACAACACTGTCAGGTGTGTCTCAGATGCTAGCACCCACACTGGATGCTTAGGGTTCTTGTAAAAGGAACCCACTGTGCAATATTGCATATGTTCCATAATTGTGAGAAAACCAATATCATTTTGCTTTTCAATACCACGAAGGTGTAATCCTCCCACCACCTGGTCATGGTCCCATACATGAGCTACTGCCCGCCCAGTGAGCATGAGGTTGATGAGGCCTTGTGACCCATACCCGTACGTGGAGTGTATCAGAGGGTCAGAGAGCTCAGCCAGCTCTGCTTCCACCGTGTCAACACCCTTGCTTAGAATGACACTATACAACAATAACAGAACACCATATTTGTCTTTCAAAATACGAATGTTTCTTGTGTAGAATGCTTCCACTTCAGATAAAGTCTGGAACGAGTGCACTTCAATTTTGCGGTGAAAGTGTTCTATAGCATCACAAGGAGGCTCCTCCACGCTGACGGCATGGCTGGCGCTCGTGTCAGCGTCCGCGTCGCTCTTCCGGTGCACCACCACATTGTACTTAGGAGCTAGACACTGGCTTAATATTGTACACACAGCCCTAACAAGCAGAGAACTGCACTTTTCTGATGTTAAGTCCTGAAAACTGTGCCCAGGTGTTTCTGAAAGCAGGATCTTTAGAAGGAAGCCCTGCACTGGTGCTATGGCGGCGCAAGGCCCGCCTTCCTGCTGGATGAGAGCGCTGGGCTCGTCGGCGCTGAACTGGAAGCCCTGCGCCCAGCGCCGGAACACGTCCTCTTTCACGTTATCTCCCCACAGCAAGCGCCGCGTCTGCGCTAGCTCGCGCTCCAAGCCCGTGCTCCCGGCACTCATATTGTCTTTGTTTTCTAAAGCTGAGCTTGCAGTACAGGTGTCCTCGGTTGTTCCGTTCAACATTTGCATATGCCGCTACTTTATACCCCACGTCGCCTGAAACGTAATCACACGTAGAATTTAGTGAAAGTACTTTACAACACTAGACGAAATAAGCGTAATGCAATTGCATTGAGAAAATTCTAGTAAATGTTTAGTTTGGAAAGAATTCAACCACGTCGTACTCAACTCACTACTAATGCATATCAGAATACCTGATGATTATTTATAACTATGGAATACGGGAATAAACATCTGAATCACTTCAAATAACATTATAAATCGTTAATTAATTAGTAATAAAAACTTTTCAATAAATAGAAAAGAAATGAAAAGCTTACGACATAAAGGCTGCCATTTTTTCGGAAAAATAGCAACATTATTTTTTCTTTTTACGCACTCATTGCAAATACAAGTTATATGTATATGTGTTTTATGTGTATTTCTTTTAATCATCATTAGTAGTGGACAAATTTACATAATTTTAGTTAAATGCCAACTATAATGTTTTTATTTGTGAAATTTTCTCCTACAACTAAAAATATATTACTTTTATTAAGTAAGAGACGTTCCTTTTTATTCTGCGTAGGTAGGAATTTTCAAAATGGAGTATTTTGTCATGTCATCTCTTTTTTTTACCTAAATAATAACAGAGATGGCGTGATAGCTGATACTTACACAAAAACCGGTAGCAAAGCAAAGCAAAAAGTGGCGAATACCGATGCGAAGATCGGACGGTAATTTCTGCGTTGCCGTTGGTAGTAAACCCTCAAGAGAGTGAGATGAGAAAAGAATACGTCATGTGCCTAGTCCACATTCAGCCCCTTAGTTCAGCCCCTGCCAAAGGCTGAAGGTGGACTAGGGGTACTATTCTTGAACGTGTGACCACTCGACTTCGAACGATTTCCGCTCCCCTATTTACTAACACGGATGACAGGTGTCGTTATGCGGGTTTTGTTCGAACTTTTTATTTGGAATACAAAAACTGCATTGTAATAGCAAAATCTAGATTGATAGGCATCGACACTTGTCATCCGAGTTAGTAAATGTAACTAAGGTAGAAGTAGTAAATATAAGTAAGGTAAATATAAAAAAGGGGGTTTGTATAGAAAAACCCAAAAAACCCGTATAAAACCGCTCGTTGGCAAACGGCGAAATTTCAAAAAACAAACGTTTGCAAACGAGCGTACGAGCGGCTTTTCCATACAACAATCGTTCGAAGACGAGTTGTCACACGTTCAAAAATAGTACCCCTATTCCACCTTGACCAGATGAACGAACGTCATTTTACGTCATCAATCAACGCAACATAATGAGAAGTGTGTTGGACTATGCATCATTCATATTTGAATCAGACTGATTCAAATATGAATGTTGCAACCATTTATTGATACTCTAAGGTTGCAACACACTTCTTATTAAAAGTCCAACACACTTCTTATTAGGTTGCGTTGATTGATGACGTAAAATGACGTTCGGTCATCTGTTATCCAATCCCTATATTGTGCTGTTAACGTAGCGCCGATGGGACTTGAGTGCATTGCACCTGTTACAAGTCGCAAACCTTTAGCTTGAATGGCGTCTAGTTTTTTGAAGCCCAATTTACTTCCTGATTCAAACAGGTGCAATGCACTCAACTTCCATCAACGCTACGTTAAACTGCTACATCAAGAGATGGAATCATCCAAATATTGGAGAAGGACGAATAAATCTCCACCTTGTAGATTCCTCTCTTTTAACTGCGATATCCACACATCTAAAAGTAAAACGCAAGTAGCTATCCCGCATTGATAACTGGTATAAATGTCAAACATACACCATCACTATCACTACATCATCACTTCACTTCACTATCACTTCACTACATCACTACAAAACTATCACTACTGGTTTATGTTTACTGTTTCGTGTAAAGATGTTGAACATTTGCTGTGAAGCATTTTTCCATAGCAACTTTTGAAGATCGAAGTAGGTTCATCGCGATAATGAATTTTCTCAAACAGTAATTCTTCATAGTAAACATTTTAACTTTCATAGAAGTTGTGTTTCTTGTGTGTTTTCATGTGTTTGATTTTATGCGCCAAAGAAATATAATTCTTTCTTTCTATGATGGAACGTGGTCACAGATTGGAACAAACTACCGGAAGAAACTATTAAAGCACCATCAGTCAACAGTTTCAAGAATAGATTAGACAAGAAAAATATCTCCAAACCTTAAGACGCACACGCATCAGCTTAAAAGCTGCTAGTGTGATCTACAATTAATAATAATAATAATATGATAGTAATTTGTATCATCATCAGGTCTTTTTTATTCTCCACTGCAGGAGCATGACTCTCTCTGATCACCAGAGCCATTAAATTAGCCAGAGCAATTGGCCTACTCTCTCCACGCTGGCCAGACGGGTGGGAGAGGTCTTTTTGATGTTTTAAAGCTTTGTTTAGCTTGCTTTTATTTTTAAGACAAGTATCGGATAACAGTTTCGTAAAGATTCTAAAAGTTAACGAAGAAGTGAACAAGGTAATACAACAAGAAACGAATAACAGTTTCGTTACGATTTAAAATGAAAAGTCATAACGCCCCACCCCATCCCTAAAACGCGACTGCCGAATCGCAGTGCGCGCACCTTCGAGCAACACGGCCTCCGTAGCGCGCACCTATAATTTGCTTTTTTCTGTCGCGCGACGCGACGCGACTATCGCGTCGCGGTGCATGCTGCCTTACACGTTGGCTAAATACGTAATGCGGAAAAGCCACAAAAAAAAAATCAACGCAACGCAAATGTCAAATCAGTGACTGTCCCCGTATTCTGAGGTCCCCGTCCTGCCTGTCTGTCTGTCTGTCAGTCAGTCAGTAACTTTCAGTCATGCATAGTGGACGGTGATGTTTATGTTTCGTTTTTTATTTTCATGACGTTAGGGTTTGTGTTTTTCGTATGATTTCGATTAATTAAATTAACTTAGAAGTTTCATTTAAGTGAATTATGTACCATTAAACTATCAGTGTTAATTTGGTGTTGATGTCGTTTGTGTGTGTTGTGTTTTGTTGATTATTTCGACACAATGAAGGTAGACATGGATGGAACGAGGCGGAGACGCGCGACTGCGGACGTAGCAGGTAATATTGTATTCGACTGAATACTACGTGTATTTTTATGTTAATTGTATACTTACACTCTTTTTTTGGCCAGAAACTTTCGTTTGTAGTGTCGAAGATTGAGCCGCTCGAACTGAGTTTAAACCTAAAACAAAACGGGGCGTCTGTGAAAGGCCGTGGCAAAGGAGACAAGTCTTGCTTTGCATTTCACATTACATTTTGTTCATTTGCCGTACAATTAGTAAATACAATGCACTCACTTTAAAGTACAGTTTGTCAATACTACAATGCGATCTACGAATAAGTAATATAAAGTTATTAGCTTGTAGATACAAAAAATATGTATGTTTGAATAATTTCGATGTTAGTACACAGTCTTTTTTTTAAGTTACTCAACTCTTGTGAATGTCTCATTAGGTATCTTATGTTGCTTGTTTGCAATCACTTTCACAATTTTGAAGAAAATTTTGTTTATTTTTACTGTGTATTTGTATGTTTATAACTTTTAGTGATGGATAATTATGATTTTCTGATGAATCATAAAGATTTCCTATCCAACTACAGAAAGAAGCATGTTTTTTATGTGATAAAGAGAGAACTAGGAGAGAATGCTTTTAGCATTATGTCCACCTCTTAGAGTATAAATATCCACCTATTGTAGCTGGATAAACTTTCTAATAAGGACGGTTGAGTTGGAGGTTGATATTTTTTTGTCAAAAAGAGTATCATGCAAGGAGTCACTGACCAAAATTTCAAGTTGCGGAAACATACAGTTTTTTTTATAATAAAATAAAATAAATTCGTATTTTAGATTAGAAGTTCACCGCTTTTGACGTTTCTTGTTCATTTCTGATGTTTCGTTTTGAAAGGTAGTATTGATTGAGAGCAGAAAAGAAGTTAGGTTCAAGTTATTTTTTTTATGACCACCCAGAACCAGTGAGGGCAGAAAAGAAGTTAGGTTTAGGTTATTTTTTTTGTGACCACCTAGAACGACTGAGTGCAGAAATGAAGTTAGTTGCGACTTATTTAAGACATTTTATAACCTATGTATGACGTCTGTTCATTTGCAATACAAGATTGTCGAAGGTGATGAGCTTTTTTTTAATAAGTGGCAGCGATTTTCATACAAATTTTAAATCGCTGTAACTTTGTAAATATTGGTTTCCGCAAGTTGGGGATGGCGCAGGAGAGTCCTTCTAGTCCCCCCTAGGAACGTACATAGATTATAATGAGATTAATTGATTAAATGCTTAATTTAACTCCAAAATTATCAAATATTGCCACAATTCCCTTTTTCCATTTGTATGGAGACATGAGCGTCCAGGCGACTCTTAAGTGAAAATTCAATACATGTAAGTATTAAGTTCTGGTTTTATTTATATGTATTGTATTGTATTATGATTAATTTATTCTGTTCAGTTATCACTATCCTCTCTAACTCAACACTGAACTTTTGTTTCTATTTATAATCAAAAACGCCATAAAAATATATAAATTTGTTTTATTGTATATTGCAATTATGTACTTTCATGGTCATTCATCATTATGGTCATTCAATCAAATAGCAGATTCAACCAGATGACTGCGACATATATAGTAGTTTTGTAAGTAAAAAAATATAAAATGCATGTTTAATAATGATTTCGGTAGTTAAAACTTAGCTGTAAATTAAACAAAAATGGGTCGTAGAAAATTATAAAATGAATCATTTAATAAATACACTGAGCAGTAAAATGGTTAAATTAAATGGTTTTTATTATCATAATAGTGAAACTGCTCTACACTGGGCTTCTCATGCTTACATCAAATGAAAGCTGTTTGCTCAAACACAGGTGCAAATGCTTTGTCTCTGTTCAATATAAATGTTCTTATGTAATGTTACAATACAATATGCCTAAATGTCTTAATCTGTCTTTTAACAATGTCATTGTTTCATACAGGCTGAATTCTATTATTAAAAACATGCAAAATGCACTTGATATTTTTCATAATTAACAGTGTAGTAGACAATTCCTTTAATTCCGCACTCTCCTATGGTGAGTATACTTACGTTTGTGTAATACATCCCTATATTTTGTAGGCAATATAAGGGTTTAGCTACATCGTAGCAACAGCATGCGGCGGAGTCGAAGGCTCCGCTGCGTTCCGTCACTCTTTCTTAGTATAACAAATTATAGTTCTCAGTGATAGAAAAGGATAGCAGCATAGAAAAGCGCGATTTCTGATGGCGAAGTAGTTACCTCAACCCTAACATTCTAGTTAAACAATATGTACAGAAAAGTGCAGGTGCTCTTTCTTGCAACATTGAAAAATACCGTAATGCACATTCTAGCCAGGTTCTGGTAGAAAACAAGTGTCAGGGCCTCGGAGACCAGGTGAGACCGGTGTGAATTTTTTGCGGTCGGTGGCTTGCGGCAGGTGGCGCTCGCCGCTGGCGCGTGACGCTCCGGCCTCGGCTCATCACGGTGTATTGTTTGTTGGGTATATTACTTTGTGTTGACGTTCGCCGCCTAGGGAGATGATGCTTGTGTAACTAATATTTACTCAATAAGTTTCTTCAGAAGTAGTGACCTTCACTCCTGCAGACGTTAACAGTGGTGGATTTACGCATTTCTCGCCGAACTACGCAAAGGTTCTTGCTCGTGACGTAGGGATAGGTACATTACATTGAGACATTCCTTGCTCTGTGACATACACATTTAAATATACCGCCGTAGGTTACGGCCTGGCGCTTGGCGGACACCAACTCTCCTTGATACGGTTTCTTAAACAGAATGACGGCTCCTAAATTCCTGATAAGAAATGTTGCTTTCTTCTTTCCCACGACTTTGTTTAAACACTAGCCACTTAAAATAAATTGCGATGATGCCTAATACTGTTAAGGGGTCTGAGGAAGGGGGTTTACCTAAGGCGCATGATACACGAGCTGTGAGACAGGCTATGTTAAAACTGAAGTAGTTAACAGAAAACAAACATCTTGCAACTATCTGCATAAACAGACACGGTTGGGCAAACAAAGACAAAAGAAGCCTCAAGTGACCTATCCTAAACAGCCCATCTTTCTGGCATTTAAGTTGAAAATGAGCCACTTACAAAGGATAGAGCCAACATCTCAGAATCATCGGCTCAGCAGACACGGTTGTGCAAGTGGCGGATCCGGCGCATTGTCTCGTGTGTCGAAACCACTCGACCACTTTCATTAGCCTTGTTTTACGCATACTTGTTAATTAAAACTAGAACTGTTTGCAGTTCAGGTAACAGTTAGAGTTGGTAAGGCTCTTGAACTTTATCATGTATCATAAGATTGATCATCTACATTTCTGTTTGGTTGATAAATTGATTACGGTCTCGTGTGTTAAAACCGCTGGACCACTTTCAATAGACAATTAAGAGGAGAACTAATAGGTAACAGTTAGAGTTGGTAAGGCTTTTGAACTTTATGATGTGTCATCAGATTGGTCATCTTCATTACTGTTCGGCCGTTAGTATTAATTGGTTTGCCATGAATGTGTTATTGTCTTGTTTCGCGCACACGTGTCAATCAACTCGGGTGAACTGTTTGCATTGTTTCAGTTCAGATAACTAACCCAAAGAAACAGTTATTTGGCACCACTGACACGGACACGGCTTTTGAACTTGGTTTTAATGTGTCATCAGATGATCGTCTTCATTAGCAGCCTTGTGCACACACTCGTCAATGAAGACGAGAAACTGTTTGCAGCGTTTCAGTTCAGGCAACTGACAGTTGGCGACACGGTCACGGCTTTTGAACTTGGTTTTGGTGTGTCATCAGATGATCGTCTTCATTAGCAGTCTTGTTTTAAGCACAGTGATGGTCAATGAAGTCTAGAAACTATAACTAAGATAATTTTTAATATGATATGATGTGAAAAAGTGCCTGCGGAGGCCTATTTTCTGAATAAACGTTTTGAATAGATTATGATCTATTTGCAGCGGTTGAGTTCAGGCAACTAACAGTTTGCGAGACGCACACTGCTCCCTCTGTGTCGTCAGATGATCGTCTTCATTAAGGGCCCACACTAGGCACACTAGCGACGCCAATAATGTTATTCCTAAAACTTTACAAATAGAAAGAAATTCAAGTATGTTAATCATTTAAGCCTTAGTAAATTACCAAAAGTATTTTTGGAATCATGTTTAAATATTATGAGAATTGGTTAATGAGAGAATTACTGATTACCTGACTATTTCTCTTAATGACTGATTCTCATAATATAAATAAATATATACGGACAAATCACACAGATTGAGCTAGCCCAAAGTAAGTTCGAGACTTGTGTTATGGGATACTAACTCAACGATACTATATTTTATAATAGATACTTATATAGATAAACATCCAAGACCCAGGTCAATCTGAAAAAGATCGTTTTCCATCTTGACCTGACCGGGGATCGAACCCGGGACCATCCGTGTCGCAGGCAGGCGTGTTGACCGCTGCGTCACGTTACTTACTAAGGCTTATAAGATTTACATTCTTGAATTTCTTTCTATTTGTAAAGCATTCGGAATAAAACAATTGGCGTCGCTAGTGTGCCTAGTGTGGGCCCTTAACTGCCTTGTTTAACGCACACTGGTCAAGGAAGCCGAGAAACTAATTGCAGCGTTTCAGTTCAGGACAAACAGTCGGCGAAACGGACACTGCTTTTGAACTTGGTTTTGACGTAAGCTGCCTTGTTTAACAAACATTGTCGAGTGCGCTGTCATTCTTTTTGTTCAGGTTAGTGGGCGTCAGGAGCCCGATGGCCTAGTGGCTGTGAGCATTACTAGCGCTTCCGTATGTTAAACAACTCCGGGCGCAGTCCCCACTTGGATGGGTGACTGCAAGAGGCATAAAAATATCTCAAGCTCCTCCGTGCTTCGGAAGGTGCGTTAAGCCGTTGGTCCCGGCTGTCATCATTGATGGCAGTCGTTAAGCTATGTCAGATGCCTTTAGGCAGCTTGAAAAATCTGACACCAGTATTGGCCACTTATACACACGAACATGGTCATGGCTGATTTAGGACTTTTACTCCAGAATACCTATACAGGTGTTTTTAATTTTTAATAATTATATCCTTTTAAATATAGACTGTGCCCATGATTGAAGGTAATTTAAGACTACTTTTATGTAATTTCATTTAAATTATATAAAATCAGTCGGTCGGTGAATTTAGTGTAAACGCAAGAAATGTATTTTCATGTAATTTTTTTTTTTGGTAGGTATGCTAATTAATTTGATTACACCCTGCTTAACAGTAATTACTTTTATCTCACTTACTACTGTTCTACCAGGAAAAAGAACCTTCATAGGCATTTAAATTGAACGGACGTAACCACTATCGGAATTACGCTAATTGTTGTAACCGCAGTTCTGTTTTATTAATTATAACTTAATTTCCTGTTACTATGACCTTTTAATAAATCAATCCTTTTAACGAGGATATTTTTTTTGTGACACGTTTCGGAGTGTCAGTGAAGCCTGAACTAAACCTGGATCAGCGCAACGTGATTGTTGTTTTGTTCAACAAGTCAAAACAATTTTAGATCATGAGCTGACTAGAGATAAAAAAAATGTTTAACTATTATTACAATTAATATTGATTGCAGGAGCCTCCTTATAATCAATTGTGCTTGCATAGATATAATGGGTAAAAAATAACTTTATTGAAATCGAAGAGACACATACATACAGAAACAAAGCAAATAAATTAGATATTGGAAACATTAACATCTCGTTTAGCATGTGCGCTACTACGATACCAAAAGGACTTGATGCTGGTCGATTTACAGGCGTAGTAGAATGAACATACATTTGGCGACTCGGTAATCATTATTGATTTACTTTAAACAGTTGTTAAAATCCCTCGTTTGTGCTCAATAATCTTCTGCATCACACTTGTAAATTTGTTAAAGTTGAAGGGTGATTTTTTATCCACTTGACTCGGGCCGACCTAACTATGGGTTCTCACATTTTAACTCAAATTAAGTTAACTTTCCAAGTGGTGTCAAGTGTGCCTCGACATGTCGTTTCGCTTAGCGGTGTCTCCGGGCTGAAGCCCGATGTCGCCTGCGATATGCTCTAGGCGATAAGGCGCGTTTTTCCAAAGTGCGCGACATGCTGTCTCATCTCAAGTGCATGGGAAAGCAGCACCGCCGGCGCAGCGCTGGGAACGCGTCGTTATCGCATTGTTCCATAGAAACGAGCATTTCTCTCAGAAAGTTTCTGTTATAATTTTCAAATATTTATTAACGGGTCGTGATGTTAAATTCGTGCTACGTATTTCTGTCGTAATGATTTGGTTGTTAAAGTGGATGGAACAGAGAATAATAGTGTCGAAATAACAACAGGAAGAAAAAATGAGATAAAAAAAATACAACAAAATAAAGTAATAAAGAACAAACTGTGTTAGCCATCTATGACCGTATACAATACCAAGGTGGTATGTAGGATGAAGAGGGATTATCATTTTCTGATACAAAGTAGGTACTAATTAAACGATCCAAAAAGCTACGAATGCACACTGGAGTATGGAATAGAACGATCTTGTTGATTTGCTTTTGAGTTTAAAATCCAATCACATAGTTTTACGGCGGGTAAAGTGTTGGCGATCGCAGCCGATAGTATTGTTTCCTAGAGCGCTGGCTTTTATTATTTTGACACTCGACTACTACGGTTCACTGGATCTAAAGACCCGCTTCGTAAAGCACCATTTTTTGTATTGTTTCGACTCGTTTGTCTTAGCATAACGCCATTTATTTATTCTGTGACGCTGTCACCATGGTTCAATGAATTAACTAGAAGTCCGATTGGTGAAACGCTGTATTATTGTATTGTTTCGACTCGTTGCTCTCAGTACACGCTGCTTGCGTGTAATGAAGTATTACTTTGTATAAGACACGGCCGATTTGCCGTGATTCGTATAAAATCGTTTCCGAAAGCGTGTCGTTACGCGGCCGTCACTCTGTCGGTCTTTCCTCGACCTAGGTAGCCATGTTATTGACATTTCATGGGTATCATGAAAGTTTCATAACAATGGTTATCATGTTATAAGCATCGCTTAGTTTCACCGACGGATTTAAAAAACAGTCTCAATTGATCTTCGCAGAATTTCAGAGCGTTTGGAGGTGAGAAATCATCTTCATAACTAATGTAGGTATTTTCTGCTTCTGAGCCGCGATTACCAAGACACTGTCCTAGAAGTGGGCTGGGTTTGACAATACGAACCGAATATGTCACCATTTATAATCTAGCGTTTAGAGCAGCCACTAGATGTGGTCGCCTTATCAACAACACCACGTTTGACGGCTGTTCGTGCCCGCTGCGCTTTCCAACACGATACGTGACTGATTTATTGCCCTATTCTGTTTCTGGGCCGCGATTACCACAACTATATTGACTGCACTAGATATAGGCTATGCCTGTGAGCACAGAACACAGAATTATCGTATCGCTCTTCTAATGTCTTTCTGTGTTCTATTCCATGCCTGGAAGGTGGGAGGGTATGTTCAATGTGACTCTTCTTCTTCTTATTTAAGAGCTTTATAGCTCTTGTCGATGGAGTATGCGCCAAACTTCTTCAGTTGTGTGACTATTTATGGTTAATCTCTCCTGTAGGTAAATCAATGGCTCTGACGCCTTAAGGCCCCACACTAGGCACACTAGCGACGCCAATCATTTTATTCTCCTAATACTTTACAAATAGAAAGAAATTCAAGAATGTAAATCATATAAGCCTTAGTAAATAAGTAATGTATTTTTGGAATCATGTTTAATATTAATTATCAGAATCAGTGGGAATTATGAAAATCAGATTACCACCAAAAACGGCCGTTTTTGGCGATAATCACTATTTCTCTTAATGACTGATTCTCCTAGCAGTATGTTTACGATACAAATGTATTCCTCTATTTTCTCGCTGAAAACTGCTTCTAGAGGCACAATTCTTTTTCCATAAAATATAGCACTAAAATAGGAGTGGCCCTATGTTTTTTTTTTAAACTGTTAATTTTTTTTTTTGAAAAGCAGGTTTTTTATAATACTGCTAGGATACGCCCTTAAGCAAGGGAGTGCACTGCGAATTCATCCATTTGCGAATGCAGAGCTTTCCAATATTCGGTAAAGAAAAGACTAATACATTGCCCTATAGCCTGTGTTTCTGTGCTTTTCAACTGTAAGGAATGAGACCAGGAGACGAACTGAGATGATGATGAAATGTAGTGAAATAAATGTGTAACTATATGAAATTTAAATGTGTGTCACATACGCCGATTTCGGCATGCAAATTAAACGTTATAAAAACTAATAAAGAGGTAGTTTCGATACGCTGTTAATTTATTGCCCTATTCGGTTTGTTGCCCAATATCCGCGCTCGTTCACCTCAGTACTCACTGCCAAAGAAGATGGCCATTAGCCATATTAGTAATGAGTTGGTTGGTTGGTGTCGGTATCCTAGCTTCCCTTACTGTACATTTTAATGTGTGACATACGAGTAATATAGGGGATTGCCGCTAAACTCCTTTCATTTTAGTATGTTTTCGGTTTCTTATGTAGCTGTGACGACTTAGGGCAAGTAGGGTGCTTTCTGAATACGCTGCCTCAGAATAAAAGAACTAAGTACTTAAGTCAAATTTTATGACCGTTCTTTGTTTGATTTCACATCCCTCGGCGCTATTGCTGCATCTAATAGTGATCATTTCGCCTTAGCTGATGCATTATTCACTTCTTTTATTCAAGCACCCAACTACTGCCCCACCTATGACGAGGCAATCACTAAATCTTGAACGAGTAAACCACCGCTATGCAATATTACCATGTGTGTAAACAATTACCGTATATTTCCTTATTGACAGTATCCTTATACAGCAGTCTTGGTCCGATTAAATTCTTCTTGTACTTTTGCTGCATGCAAGTGCATGCCTGCATGCAGATAGCGTGTAGGTAGACTGCCAAGATTGCAAGATGTCTTGCAATTTTGCATCACTGCATTCTGTACTGCAGTAGAAAGAATATAAAACGTTGAAATTCTAGGATGCTAGTTTAAAGAGAGATTATAAACATTGACGGACCGGATTTAATAAAAAAATGGAAAGAAAGAGAAGCATACATATATAAACTACGGAAAATGTGTAAAAGCCGTCAGATTGACAGCACACCATATCGTCGGTTTGTTTTATTTTTCGTGTTTGTAAGTGGCCAAAATCAGTGTCAGATTTTCCAGGTTAATGATTAATTTTTAAAACGGGTTTCTTTTCTGTGTTTAGATTGATAGTAATAGACCATGTATAATGTCCATTTGTTTACCATTTTTTGATTAGAACTAACGTGAGATGTTAACATTATTAATATGTAAAATACGGGTCACTCACGTATGAAGTCAGCTACAGGCCGAAATGTTTCAACCTCATCCGGAGGTCTTCGTCAGGGCGAATGTGAACCGAGACGCGCGCACGAAGTGCGGACTGGGACGACTTCGTGCGCGCGTCTCGGTCTCTATATATGATGTCTTTAGACAATCTGAAAATGGTAATTAAACCATAGTTGCATTGCATGCGCATCTTAGATACGTTAGAAGGGGACAGTAGAGTGCAGCAAAATTAATAATGTAACAACATCGACAGGCCGCAGCTGCTATCCATACAAGGCGGCGCGAATTAGTACCCAACTATCGTCGCTGTTCATTTTTGAGTTGTCGATTAATATTCTGCCGAAGCGACTCGAATACTAATGGAACTTTGTTTTGGCGGGGTCGCAGAACGTAGAACTTAATTTGAAAATAAATTTTTGTTTATTTTTTAAATATCGTTAATTTTAAAAGCTGTCTTTGATTTTGCGCGATCCAGATAATTAGCGCTGGTTTTAGACTAAACGAGCTAGCTAAGATAGCAATAAACGGTCAATCATATAGTCGTCATGGACAGGAGTGACATTGAGACCTGTGATTGAGACTCTTGAAAATCTTCGTAAGACTGAAACTGATTGTACATGAAAGTAGAGTCTTGAAAATCTTCGATGTTGGAACTTCTTATGGACAGCTTCATCTTACTTGATTATTATCATTTGCTAAGGATCATTTCCATTGATCTGTCCATCGGGCTTTACAAAAGTATACGTAGGTAAATCATTATGTCCATGTTTCAATGCAATGAGTCCCTCATATTCTAATTGCAGCGATATCTCGTGGAGTCGCTGTCTTAAAATTTTCTAAGGTCTGTACGTCCATTACTCTGCTGGTTATCACTGCATACAGCCCTTATCAGAGAGAACGCGTGATTCCCCCCATACCCGCTTTACTGGCTCGAACAAGTTGCCCAAATATTCTACTTTTCAGCGAAACCTCGTGGAGACTCATCTAGACTGCATAGGTCTGCATTTCCATTGCTTGTATTTGAGGTATACACAATATGGTCGTAAAACAAGGCCCTTATCTCGAGTCAAAGGCCGCGGGTTACCGAGCGTGCCTTCCTGAGGCTCGTGATGACATGTGATTACTCCGCAATTACACTTGTAATACACCTCACAGACAGGTGACAATGACACAAGGTCTATGCCTATTTGTAACCTTCCGTCTTGCTCGATTCTGTGCATAATCCTTACGGTATAATGGTACTCAAATCAAAGAATTTCTGACATACTTAGTGTCAATTTCATCTTCAAATTTACGGACCACTTTGTCATATGTCTTCAAGTTGTTGCCAGAAAATTAGTTTTTGTAGCATGGAATGTCAACAAAGGGAGAGATTTATTTCAAATTCAAATTATATTTTCCTAATGTTGAGATTGTGGAACCGTAGTTTCTACAAATTGTCGTAGTAAGAACATTATCATCATTAGGTTACAATACAATGTTCCTTTTTACAACGGTAATATATAACTTCAAATTTCGATACATATTCTTATTTCTATGCTTTCGCTTTTGTTCGCCTGACTCTGCATAGTAAAAGGTTGGAATGCATCAATTTATTATCTCTACGTATTTTCTCTGTAATTAAGTTATGAATTATGATATGATATCGTCACGGTTTGCACGAATATCGATTACAGATTTCATTTCTAAAACGGTCATTCATAACTCGGAGAAAGTTGTAAGAACCAATTTAACGTATGATTTGAGAATTACAATATAGAATTTCCGAGAAAAGGTGCGAAAGCAGAGGGAATCCCGAGTCGCCGGCTAGCGGGTTGCAGTAACTGTTGTCGGTCGCCGGAAGGACCGCGGCCGGTGAGGTGACTCACTGTCCCATGGCGGCGTTACTTGCGCCTGCGCACCGTGACGTCACCGCGTGCCGAGCGCGCCCGCGTCGATTGTTCCACGCCAGTGATTCATTCATAATGTATTCACTAATATTGTAGATCTACAATTATAATCACAGCATGCTGATTATCGCCTCCTTAAGAAATTCTTAAGATAACTACCAAGGTCTTTAAGTGTCACAGAAAATTGGGTGGGCGAAAAAGGATTCCTTCATTTTGAGAAAAAAAGTACTTGTCGTCATTCGCAGCACTAAGGAAAAGGGCCAAGTCAAAAAAAATCGCCGAAAACATGTTATCTGATTAAAAAAACTTTCCTGCTGGCTGTTTTCATGGCGGCGTTTTTGAAAGGAATCGTGGCAGTATATATAAATAAATAAATATATAGGGACATATCACACAAATTGAGCTAGCCCCACAGTAAGTTGTGAACTTATACAATTGAACTTATACAATTGAGCCCCACAGTAAGTTGTGAACTTATACAATTAATATACAATTGATCTCACTACTACCTGGTGCTAGTTCTTCTCAAGAGGTACCAAACTTATTTCCTCCTGATTCGACGTGTGTTTCCGTTAGTATCTTCAGCTTAATTTGTTGGAGCCCGGGGTCGACTATTATCATTATGATAACATGCTATTTTATACAGTTAATGCTATAATTTTACACGGGGCTTCCTGCCTAACACCTTGGGTTCTTTGGTATAAAATACCTCCCTACACACTTGTACGTACAAGTATTTACTCTCACTAGGAATCGAACGCATTGCCCCTCGGTGAGAGGTGTAGCGTGTAAACCACAGCGCCTGAGAAGCCTTCCAAGTGTACCTTACTTATTCCAAGGATAGCGATCACAGCTCACCGCCTGAGTAACGGTCCATTGTTGTCGGGCTGGTGCTCCATCTCCAGCCCTGCTCCACCGCGATAAGGTTCAGTTTGGCTCGTGGTAGCTGCTGGCCTCACGCAGCTCGTGCTTTGTTCACGAGCCGTTGCGGACTTGCAGCCACTATTGTGCTGCTGAGAATTAGGCCCACGGTGCTGCGGCTTCATCGATATTAAGACAAGTCGCTTTTTCTAGCTGGCTTTTTGTCTGGTCAGTTCCATTAAATCTCTAATAGATTTTTAACATATTTTTTTTGTAAACAAGTAATCCTTATAGTTTTCAATGCCTGTTTGTCCGTCTGTTCGCAGTGTAGCTGAGAGCAGAGACTGTTTGTAATGTTAAGCCTACACGTGCTAATTTTTGTTGGTGTCTCCAGCTCCATTCTCTGCAAGCTAAACGGTTGTTTCTGGAAACGTGAAAAGAAAATCCGGGCCTTAAATTATAATAACGAAATAACAAGGAAAACTGTCACAGCTTAGTTACAATTCACATGTAGAGATTTTCCAAAGAGCTTAAAAGTATCACAGCTTTTCCAAGAGTGCCACTGTGTGATTTGACCGTATATATTTATTTATTTATTATTATTAAATGAGAGGACTTTTCATACGAAAAGATAAGATTTTTGGTTTGAGCGAGGTTTATTCATGAACGCATTGAGAAAGCGGGGTCGGCAATCCTATCAAAACTGGCTACCTCTCGAAAGCTAGGCCATTTGGAAATAAAACGTCCGCAATGCAAATACGGTTTGCTGGACCTAAACGTAACTGTCCGCGAATTGGGAGCGAACATAACTGTGTGCACCTTCGTTTTGTGCAGCCGGGGAAACGAGAAAGCCTAGGTTTCTATTGCTTTGTCAAACCAGCCTGTATTCGCAGCCGCAAAAAGTATCAATATACATTATATATAAGTGTACGTCTTTTGTTTGACGCAAAGTATTGATGCATGCGCATACGCATACACGGCCAAATACCAACAAAGTCGATAGAATGCTGCCTAAGAATGCTACACAAAGGCTCATTGAAACTCAGAACTGCTATTTTCTAAAATATTCTTAACATCCCGTTTATCATTTGATTTCTCTAGTGTAAAGTCTTAAATAGTGTCTAGGGGTCGTGCATTAATCTTCACGTGAGGCGCGAAAGGGGCGTTTCAGAGTGACGCCGGCCAGACGCCGCGCTGTTGAGACGCGCTAGCAACCGGCGCGTGCCGCCAGCGTCACTCTGAAACCAGCCTAAAATCTCACCACGTATCATCCGGTGTTAATAAGTTGCTAAGAAACATCACGTGATTTTCCCCCCATATCCCCAAGGGGAGAATTCTCTTCGGTGGTATAGAAGCAGAATATGGCATAGAAGTAGGATTTTTTTTTAATCTATGGAATATTTTGTGTAACTTAATTCGACGTTTCTATGGCTTTGTCCTTATTACTTATTCGTAGGCTTTGTCAAATATTTTTTCTTAATAAAAACCGAGCCGTTGAAATTTTCAATCAATATATATCCATAGTCAATACAATCATAACATTTCTTTTGACAGTGGTATTTGCATTACCGCTTCAAAATTTAAAGCATGCATACATATGCATCCAAATGCCAGCAAAGACATAACAATGCTGCATAAAGGTTTATTAAGAACTTTATTTATGCATTTACTCATCGCACGGTAATCTTTGTTCGTGTACACGCTAACGGGAAAACACGGCACTATCAGTGATCTTCATGTTTTCACTGCGGGTGAGTTACTTTAGTGAAAAGATGCGCGTGCGTCGTCTGTCTTTCGTTACATTGCAGCACAGACATAAACTTTCTCTTCATATCTTGGTGTTGCTTTAGGCAATTTCTTAAGTACATTTGTATCATCTTTTATACCCTGAGAGAGAAGCTTGCCTGTTAACCGTCCGGGAACACGCCAATCATTGTTTATCAATGTTCATGTTTGCTCTCCGCGAGAAATTCGATTGTTAGTGAAAAAAACACAGTCCGTCTTATTATAAAATGAGGACTAACTTTGGTACCTGGTTTAAACCAATATCCAACCAAAATAAATTGACAGTGACACTTACTAAAGGTCATATTAATAAATGTTCACTTATTTTGGTCGGCTAATGGTTTAAACCAGGTACTAAAGTTAGTCCTTGTTTTATAATAAGACAGAGTGTGTATCTTTGTCACTTCGATAAGCGCATGAGCTTTCCCCACCATATTGACTTTACAGCAAGAGTTTTATTATCAGTAATTTCAGTGTTGTTTCAATTGATTGTAGTGTCGCTGCTTCAGCTCAATTCTCTCGTATGTCTGTCCAGCTATTCTCATCTACCAGTCGCGTTTCTTATCTGAAACTCTTGATATTTTGTGAGCAGGTTAGAAAAATACAAGAATTTTGGTCCATTCAGTTTTTGGAAATTTAAACAAATCACGGAATACTTTGGATTCGCGAGGTCTATGCTCACAGAGCCACAGTTTTAGTGATTTCAGATGGGACGTCAAGTATTTCGCAAGTTTAATCCTAAGATGATTAGATTTCCATTTGTTTCATCAATTTTCTGAATTGTATTTTTATAGGTACAGAGCTTGAAACCCAGAGAAAAACATCAGCAAATATCGTTTAAGTTCTAATCATCCATGTTGTTTGCTGTCCTTAGTTCACATTAACAATTTACATCATCAATTGATTAGTCATCGGGTATCGCGCAACACCTAATCGCTGCTGTCCACAATCTCCAACCGGTTTGTGACCAGTCGTCGGTGATAATGATAATATCAACATCCATGAACTCTGCTAGGATTACGCCCAACCTTTGTTTTCATCCACCAGATTAATTACGACATTGATGGTTTTATCGAAAGCATTTCAGTCTCGCCAGAGCCGAGCATGCGACCAGAAGTTTCATCTTTAGCTGGTGCTTCGGGTGGGAGCCTAGTGACCTTAAAATTTGGTATGTGCGCCCTCACCACGCTTCGAATAAGCCCTGAACTAGCTACCGGTCCGGTCCATTTCAGCAGCGCTCCATGCATGCATCCCACCTGTTCTCAATTCTATTGAAAATACATGTTTCTATTTGCGACCCATATTTGACGAGGCACTGTAAAGATCGACGCAACTCATTGTGTAACAATAACGTTACATTGCTGATAGATTACACACGGCAAGACTGTAATTAAATCACTGTGTGTAATAAATAGTCTTTTTCTCACGTTCCGTGGATGGTATGCCGCTAGATACGGGAGAGCCCTTAAAAGAATCAGTCTTCGCAAGCATGTACATCTGTTATGGGCTCCTCAGACACGTTCCATCCGACACATCTTCTTGGAAGTTGATATATCTGATTTTGTTCCCTGGCACTACACCTAACGACGTATTTTGTCTACTCCAAGATATGGACAGATTTTATTCATTTCTTACGCTGTTGCAAAGTTGCAAATTTAAGCATTTGCTTTCATAACTTAGTTGTTTTGGCTATTATATTTTATAGTATTTATGCAATTCATCTAGTTATGCTGGTCTGGGGGAAAACAAAATCAGCAGCTGCTTTTCTTGCCGCGCAGATCATCTAGCTGGTTGAGGAAAAAGACAAATATTTTAGAAGGAGGTCATCATCTTAAACGTGGTCTTTAGGTTTTATTGCTCTTGATTCTGCTCTGACCTGTGTGTTTACCTTGTAAGGGAAAGAGTTGGATTTTATGTAACTCCTTGCCAACGGTTGATTATTTTGCCAATTAATTACCGATGAAACAAATATATTTTCTCACGGAACGGAGCAAACAATGTGCACATGAGGCCATGGTCCGCGGCTGCAGCAATAGCCCAGTTAAGACCGCCGCTGCCAAGACAGTTTTTAGAGTACCGTGCTGCAAAATTCTAAGTGCACTTAGTTTCACCTTATGATTGTCAATAGCGTGAGAAGGTGAGAAGTCGACAATAATATCGCATATTTATTTGGTTTGCTGACTATTGATGCTATGAAAAATGCTTGCCGTGTGGTTTCCGGCAGAGTAGCAAGCTAAGCAAAGCTTTAAATATCAAAGAGACCTGTCCAACCCGTCTGGCCAGCGTGGAGAGTTAGGCCAAATCCTCTGACTGCTCTGGCTAATATATGACTCTGGCAGTATAGTGAGGGTCGTGTCATGCAGTGGAGACTATAAAAGACCTGATGATGATGAGTACTTCACTTTAACTTAGCATTATAAGAAAAAAATAAAATCAATGAAAAAATAAAACCGAAAATAGTTCTTTTGTGCTCGGCACCCTCCGTGCCAAGTCCGACTCGCACTTGGCCGGTGTTTTTATATAAGTGTCTCTCACCGCAGTATTCGCGTAATTACAGCCGCCATTAGTATAAACCGTGTAAAAACGACCATTAATGAAATCACCAGAACTGTGCTCGGATGAGACGAACGCGATAATAATAATTCTTTTTAAAAAGCTTTGAATTGTCAGCTAACTAAAACGTAGAAAGAGCAAGTTTCTGCGCTCCTCCATTACTTGGCTGCCTTTTCTGATTTTCAAATTTATGTGTAGCGTTCCGGTTTTGATTTAGAATAAATTTTTTTCTCTTACACTATTGGATGACTAGTAACAAATCATTTGTGGCCAAGTACAGAGGAGTGCTGTAATGAGCGACTACTTACGAGGATTGCATAACGTAAGGATTATTGTATAGAAAAATGGCTCGCCTTATGATGTTATGTTACCCGTCAAAAAACAAAATATCGTCATTCGGAAGTAGGTGAAACTTACAAGGCCTGAAGCTCTAACATATATTTTAATCGATGAAATTTGATTTTGTGACTCACATTTGAAAAGCAAAAAACGCATATCAACAGCAATAGATTTCGATACGAGGCGAAACGACTGTAACTAAATTATGGCACATTCTTGGCGTCAGTGCGCTTCTTATCACATCGTCGCCTAATTAGATTGGTGGATTGCACACTGTGCTTTCTGGGTTCAGACACATAGAACGTATTAAAAAAAGGGTCTTTGGGATGACTTGCAAGGTAAAGCTCTTTTTAATCTAACTTTTTCTCTAAACTTAAAAAGCGTACAACATCATCGCATTGCCATGCATTGACCAAAATAAAAGCCCATGCCGGAGAAGCACGACGCAGATCAGACAACAGATCTCGTGACGAATCGATTGTAACTCGATTACGCTCGGCATCAGTGCGTGCCCCATCACTCGCCTAATTGGATCGCACAGTGAGTCTAGGCCGCCGGGAGTCAAAGAACTCGCACGCGCGACATTGATTGTTGCATGTATTGTTGCCGGGTCCGGAGCAGTAAATATGATTTCTGTATTGCAGTAATTGAAGTAAAAACTTCTTTAGGCCCGTTGGGCATTTCGAGATGGATAAAAACCATTGAACTGGCGACACCGTTGCCAGAAATTCGACATCTCTGCACTGTATACATTTTGTGAAGTGTTCACTTCTACCGGCCGGAGTGCCACTGCATTTTTTTCAGATTTATTACTGAGTCCCTCTAGTTATCCATGTTTTAGGATCTTTGAATTTGGGATTATTTTAAAACTAGCTTTCGCTTGTGGGTCAGCTCGTACCTGGGAAACGGTTCTTTTTCTGGAAAAAACAGCCTTTGTCCTTTTTGATATCACCGTGCGTATTTCAAAATTCTGTACAAACACTTTAGCATTTATAATATTATAATACCCTTTGCAAACATCTTCATTGACCTAGAAATTTCGAATGTATTTTTGTAAGTCATGTAAATGTCTAATGATTCTGATCCACTTGTTATTTCTCGTGTATGGCCAACACTAGTGTCAAATATTTAAGTTGACTCAAGGCATTTCACATAGCCTAATGACACCATTAATTTTCACAACCTTTTTTTTAAGTAGGTTCTATATAAAAATTTTAGTATTTGGTGTACTTTTGAGTAAGTCCAGACACTTGGTTTAACACCGATTGCCTCGTCTGAAATCGCAGTATTTTATGCATCTATGCAATGGTGCATTGATATTTGGAAAGCGTGTGATGACCAATCCGGCATTACCATTTTATCGATTTAAACGTCATCGTGCACGATTTCAACTCGATTAGAAACCTCTTCAGTCGCAGCATCTAGAAATTTCAAATATAGGTAGGTATATTGGGTTATATATGAATTCGATATTACGTAATAAGACTTTGTGAATGCGAATAAAACTAGAATGCTGGCTATATTATTAAATATTTGAATAGTTTATATTATAAGTAATATATAAATATACATGGGATGCATAGATACTATACCCAGATTCTCATAGAAAATAACGTCGATACTAATACGCGTAATGAATTTCAATTATGCTAGATAAATAAATATGCTTATTAATAGAGGGACAAATTTAACGGATTGAACTGGCTCCACAGTAAGAAGACACTTTTTAAAGTCTGTCAAAAACTAGCGTCTATTATTCTCAAATCAAAACTTCCTTAAACAATTTATAGAATCGAACAAAAAACTTTTAGTTTATTCGTAGAATCGGTATTCATTGAATTGAATTTTGTATCTCGACTAATAGATAAAATTAATTAAAGCCTATGTGTATTAACAGGATAAACTGACTGTTTTATCTGATTTTCCCTAAATGATTTTATTTACGAATTAATTTTTTTCCCTTACAACCACGCGTATTTCGTGGAATGGCGATTCATTGAAAAAGGTATCTTTTAAGAGTCGCCTGGAAGCGCATGTCTCCATACAAACGGAAAAAGGGAATTGTGGCAATAGTTATTTGATAATTTTGGAGTAAAATTAAGCATTTAATCAATCAATCTCATTATAATCTACGTACGTTCCTATACAGCTTGGTTAAAATTCCAATGGTTTGAGAATTACAAGCCTTTTCAAATTTGTATGGAAATCTTGAGAGGCGTATAATTCTTAAACATTTGATAATTTAATCAAACTCTATAGGAACGTACGTAGATTATAATGAGATTAATTATTGAATGCTTAATTTTGCCCTAAAATTATCAAATATTGCCACAATTCCCTTTTTCCGTTTGTATAGAGATATGCGCTTCCAGGCGACTCTTTACTAAAATAAAGAGAAGAATTTTATAAATAGAGGAAAGTCATAATATTGTTTGAGGAAAACACGTGTCGTTTATCATCAAAATTTGGTAATAATGATAGGAAGTACCGATACCTAATGAATTGTTTTGACTGACCTGATTCATATTATGATGATGAATGAGAATTTTTGATTATACTTTCTTGTCCACTGCTGCGATATTGCAAGCTTGCAAGTGTGGATACACTACAAATCCAATGAGTTATTATAGTCAATATTTTACTATTTCTGATATTCTTTTCATCGACGTGAAGATAAACTTTTATTTGGAAACTAACAGCAATGCACTGGACTTGTTGTAAATATGCAATGTCCAAACAGTTTTTGCTGTTTTTGCGTCCCCGTACCCCATTCGCGATTGCGCCTGCTCGGCTGTGACGGCTCACACCGGTTCTGACCTGCACGCTGCAGATTTCTTGTGTCCCACGGTGGGAACGAACCGTTTTTATTCGCAGAACTTTTTACACGATGCTCCGTCGAGTTTGGTTGGAATGCAATGCAATGAAAAATTAGCTCTACAAAAACGAACCCTATGTCAATAAAACCTTTGATGATTTGCTATAATTTTGATGACATACAAGTTGAAAAAAATCTACACAGGCCCGCCTAACGTTTTGCTGAAGAAAGCACAAGTCTTTTTCTTTTTTTTATTTATTCATTACAGAATCAACAGCACTTTGTTAATATATACAAGCTTAATGTTTTTATCTTACTGCCAATAACAGATTCTCATTTCTCAAATTCTTGTTTCTGGCAGGTTGTTTAAAATGTTCTTTCTGTTTTTTGCAGCGCGTCTGGCCTTCGCCGTGACAACGTGCGCCGCGTGCCTTGCGCTCGCGCACGCTGCAGAGCCCTTGGGGCCCTCCGACCGGCCCGAGGCCTACTTCAACGGCAGCGCCTACATCCACCTCACACGGCCCATCTCGCTCAAGCAACTGGTGGGCCTCAGCTTCCGGACGTGTGTTGGTAAGTGTCGCCATCTCTCGGCCCGAGGCCTACTTCAACGGCAGCGCTACATCCACCTCACGCGGCCCGTCTCACTCAAGCAGCTTGGGTACCATTTTTGGAAGTATGACTCAAGACGAGCAATTTATTTATCCTACAAAAACTGTTTTAAACTAAACAGTTTTTGTAGGATAAATAAATTGCTCGTCTTGAGTCATACTTCCAAAAATGGTCACCTGTTTGTAAATAGTACCCTGGTCAGCCTCATTTTGAGGACTTTTGTTGGCGAGTGTTACATCATCTTGTAGCCGGAAAACTGTAAAAAGTTCATGTAATTCATCAGCTTTAGATCTAACATTATCATTGTCATCAGTACTTTCGTTAGAAGATCACGGAAATCATCATTTAATTATTAACTTCTGCTTGTAAATGTAAATCCTTCAGGAGAATGTGTTGTAACATTTTCACAACGATCGGCTATGCAGTTCAAAATACGTAAAGGGTTACAAAAATGTTGCAAATACCTATACAAATTCACTTCGATATTTGTTTGTTTTAAGTATTTTGGTCAACACTTGTGTATTATTTCAAGCTGCCTAAAGGCATTTGACACTGAATGATGGCCATCATTGATAACAATGACGTGCATTCTGGTAACACAGAGGTGTTCGAGTCGAGATATTTCTATGCCACCTTAGGTCAACCATACAATTAGGAACCGCATCACAGGGTTGCTTAACATGCGTAAGAGCATATAAAAAAATGCTTTCGTCTACTAGGCCATTGAGCCTTTTCTTTAATAATATTACTCAGGATATAAAACTGTAAAGCATAATACACCAACGTTTAATCGTAATTAACCTACGCGTGCTTAGCGAAGCCATAAATTTCAAAGCCTTCGAAGAAAAAAAAAGAAGCCAAAAATCAGCTGAAAATAAATCTGTGTCCATGAAACAGCTATCAAATGACCCGTGACTTATCGTTTACATAATTATCCCGGAAAACAGATTTACCGAATGAAATTGACAATAATGAGGACAGACATCATCAAAAGCGCATTATACCATACCGATGTTTTATCACAATCGACCCGCTCGTCGTGGAGTGTAGACGTATTGGTAAGGAGAACCATCTGTCTACTAAACACCCCACCAACTCAAGTGCTTTTCTGGAGAGATTTATCAAATACTAGCAATTTGACTGTACTCGTGACTTCTTTAGCGTAAATTATAGCCTATGTCACCTGCAGATAAATTAGCTTTCAATGAATTTTGAAAACTGGCCCAAATACTTTCGGAGCCTGTTCAATTGTTTGTTTATTTTTCGTGTGTGTAAGTGGCCAACACTGGTGTCAGATTTTTCAAGCTGCCTAGAGGAATCCTTACGTCTGCCACTAATGATGACAGCCGGGACCAACGGCTTAACGTGCCTTCCGAAGCACGGGAGGGCCCGAGATATTTTTATACCACTTGCGGTCACCCCTCCAAGTGGGGACTGCGCCCAGGGTTGCTTTACATGCATAAGCGCTTACAGTGCTTACCCACTGGGCCATCGAGCTCCTCAATTTCAATGCAAACAAACAATCAAATGTTTCCTCCTTATGTTGTACTGCTCTTATTTGCAAACTATTTAATTGTGATGTTACATGGTCCTCGTTTTCTCTACATTACTACTCATCGTCGGTCGCCGTCACAGAACACAGAGATGTCTTTCTGTGTTCCGTGGTCGCCGTCAGTGACATTGGCACACGTCACATACGACAGAGCTGATGTGATGTCCGCCATGGTGATGCCGTAACACACATTAGCCATAATGCGCGCGAATCCAACCGCAAAGCTACTGTCTTTATTGTTCATATAAAGGTCAAGACAAGACTATTCTTACGAATTCACAACAACTGGTGGGTTTGTCCATGATAGAAATTAAGGATGATAACTCCATGGTAAACATTATTGTTTAGTCATACTAGCTGTTTGGTAAAATGAATATAAAGTTCGTCGTGCGTGCATACGATTCGATGATCAGAGGCGCATTATCACCAACTAGTAAGACATGTGCCTATTGGCGCGCGCGACAGTACATAAAAATTATATTACCATATGATATCCATCAAAATTGTAGCAGCTTTTATTATATTAAAAGAGTCGGCCAAAGCAATGAGAGGCAGAGACACGTGGTGTCGCCGCGATTTTCTTTCATATTAAAATCGAAGCAAAACCATCTGTTTGCTAACGGGAGACATCACGAGGACTTTTTCCATACACTTTGACTTTGACTTTTACAAAAATCAAACAATTTCAGTAGTATCTTATCTGGCTACCCGTTCAAAAAAGCAGTTCTGGCGGGTTTCCTTGCGACTGTTTGCAAGCAGCTTAAACGATAATCGACCAAATCGATTACGCCGCGCGTGGCCAGCTAAATAACTAAAATGGCATGGCGAATGTCTTCGGTATGTTAATTATTTTCTAGAAATAGAAGGTCCCTTTTGCAGCATGTGTGGTAAATATTTACATCAGAGTATGGGCACTAACGAAAAACAAAGTTGCAACCAGAAACACGCTTGAATATCGAAGATTTTTGATTCGTGATATTTTCATGCTTTGGACCTGATTCCAAGCCCATAATCAACGTTTTATTGTGGTTGCTGCTCTATTAAGCATTTTATTAAAACTGTAATTGTACTTTCGCTGCCGGCCTTCGATTCGATAACGTACGTGACACCTCGTGACTGCGGCGTGCAGCTTCTCGCGAGTGCATCAGACTACAATGAGGCCTTAAGTACACATAAAATACTATCTTTGAGTGACAGACGTAGAATGTTTGATATTGTATTTCTCTTCAAAATTCTTAATAATTATATTGACTGTCCAACACTTCTCAGTAAGGTTTCCTTGTTAGCACCAAACCGCCTACCCGTACGCCCCTCACGTAAAATTCCTCTGTTTCATCCTCCACGTTTACAGAAAAATTATACTCGTAATACATTTATACATCGTTCCACCTCCTCTTATAACAAAGATTTTGTAAACATTGATGTTTTTCTTGAGTCGATTAATAGTATAAAACGAAAATTAACAACTCAATTGTCTAACCAATACAAAACTAATTCAAGTTAATTTATTTACCTATTTACCAGGCTGAAGGTTTTTGTTTATTCCTTTTTCCAATTTTTATGTAAATGCTCTAACGCTAAAAGGTTATAAGAAGTGAATCTGCCATGTTTCGAACCGCTCTGTATTTTTTTTTGTTATGTAAACAATTTTCGGCACTGTTGGTCTTTTTTTAGAAAATAAGTTTTATATTGTTATTTTGTTTGAATGACTGTTTGTTGCCATAAAATAAATAAAAAAAAAAAAAAATAGACATCGAGCATCGACGGCAGGCGAGCGAGCAGCGGCGACATTACGACGACACATGACGAGTATGACGACCCATCATCAACGTTTTTACAACCTCACATAGTCTTTATAAGGCACAGTTATGACAAACCCGTAATTAATTTGTTTAGTTGTAAATGAAATACATACATTTAATATCATACCATTTATTTTCATAGTCAGTAAATATACTAATGTGGTCGCTTTGTTGTAAACATAGGTTTATCACAATAACGTTAGTAATTTGGAAAACTTTTATTTCATAGCTGTCTGATATTTAAGAGCTTAACCAATTAAACATTGAAAAACATATTATAATATGAATAAACATCCATAACTCAAAGCAGTCAAGTAACAAAAGTGATGTTGAAGAACATAAAAACTTTGAAATCTAAATATATAAAACTCAAAGGTGACTGACTGACTGACATAGTGATCTATCAACGCACAGCCCAAACCACTGGACGGATCGGGCTGAAATTTGGTATGCAGGTAGATGTTATGACGTAGGCATCCGCTAAGAAAGGATTTTGATCAATTCTACCCCCGAGGGGATAAAATAGGGGATGAACGTTTGTATGAAACTTCGTCATTTTTGAAGTAAGACACATAAAATTTTAGATTTTTTTGTTGTTTAATAATAAATAATAATGTTATTATTGAATTTAAAAAAAATGGGGTGAATTTTTTTAAATTCCATAATAACATAAGGGGTAAAAAGGGGGTTGATAGTTGGTATGAAACTTCGTAATTTTTAAAGTGAGAATGAAATTTTATACTTTTTTAGCCCTTGGAATATAAAAGTTTTACGTCTAAGGGCGAAAAGAAGGGGGTGAAAAAACTTCGTGGGTTTGGAAGTGAGCGACATGAAATTTTACATTTACGCCCTGGGTTAGTAAAAAAAAACATTAATGCATTCATTGGATATTGAAAAATCTTGATTTTTTAGGGTTTCGTAGCCCGACTCGTATTTAGCCATTTTTTTTTTAATTGCATCCCAACAAGGACGTAAAATGGCCGTGGCTCCACACTCCTTAAAGTGGCAGTTGGCGAGGCACATAGCGCGTAGAACCGATGGCCGATGGGGCAGAAAATCAGTGGGTCAGCGCAACGACGGAAGTCCTCCGACCAGGTGGTCGGACGACCTGACCAAGGTCGCAGGGAAACGCTGAATGCGGCTGCCAACCGGTTATTTTGGAAACCCATAGGAAACGCTTATGTCCAAAGTAGCCTTCTTGTGGCTGAAACGATTACGATGATGAAGGACGTTAAAGGAGGGAGTTTTTATGAAATTAGAACGTAGGCGTATTTTGAAGTGGATCTGAAAGTAAATTCGGAGTTTTTTGTTTTACAGTCGAAACTATGAGGTCGATAGGTAGATGCCTACAATTTAAGACGTTAGTTTCTTTGAAAAATAAAAAATCCTAGAACGTCTTATGACTATTAATCAGTAATTCATTAAACTATATAATAATAAAAATTGGTGAATTGCGAATCGTATTCGCGCATCAAGGGTTCCGTACCGTTAATCAGTAATTCATGAAATCTATACAACATTAAACTCTCCAGCAAATACGGGAAACAATCACGTTTGTTGTATGGACCCCCTAAAATATTTATTAAATTCTGTTTTTAGTATTTGTTGTACAGCGTTGTATTGTTGTATAGCGGCAACAAAAATACTCCTGTAAAAACTTTAATTGTCTAGCTATCACGGTTTATGAGATACAGCCTGGTGACAGACAGATGGACTGATAAAATATGCCCAGAAATATTAATAGTCGGGTTTTAGTTTTAGGGTTTCGTACCCAAAGAATAAAAACGGGAACCTATTCACGGGACTTCACTGTTAGTATTTTAGGTATTTTAGTAAAATTAACAAAAAAATACTATTCATTTGAGACGAAACACAATATATTTCAAAAGTATAGTAAAGTAAATTTTTCGTGGACGAAGTCGCGGGCAAAAGCTAGATCTATACAACATTAGAATATCAAGCAAATACGGTAAAAATCACGTTTGTTGTATGGAAACCCCTTAAGAATAAATAATCCCAGAAATATAAGTAGTCGGGTTTTAGTTTTAGGGTTCCGTAACCAAAAGATAAAAACGGGACCCTATTCTCGGGACTTCACTGTACTGTTAGTATATCCTAACTATCCTAATCCTAAGTTAGGATTAGGATAGTTAGGATAAGTTGGGATAGTTTTATAATATTAGTTAGGATTCCTAACTAATATTATAAATGCGAAAGTGAGTTTGTTTATATGTTTGTTTGTTTGTTACGCTTTCACGCCCAACCTACTGAACCGATCATCATGAAATTTTGCATACACATGGGTTAGGGTACTGAGAAGGATATAGGCTATATATCACGCGAGCGAAGCCGCGGGTAACAGCTAGTTGAATATAAAAAAATATTTGATGTTGCCGCGTCTGCTCTACCTTTTCAGGCTATATTTGGTCAATGTCCATTCGCAGAAATTCTCTCTTATTTCGTACGCAAATGAGCCGGTTTTTTCTATCGATATGGTTCCACTAATGTGATCGTTGTTATATTATAATTTATGTAAGCGAATTCCTCTGCCTCTGTAATCGGTCGTGGCGTGGACCGTTATGCGGTAAACTTGGCGTTATTGCCGCTTATTCCTTCCTTCAAAGGCTTCAATCGTCCTTTGAAATTTTTGTCCATACGTTGTGCACAATAGGGAGGGAATGTATCCAAGGAAGTAGTTAGTGTATTTACTTTACGTCGATGGCAGATTTAGGAGGGGCGGCAGAAATTGGGATAGTTTGATCATACGTAGATATAAGGCCAGTTGATTCATGCTCTGATGTATTCTATGATAGGGATCAGAGTCCTCATTCGCTTCGGAAGGCACGTTAAGCCATTTGTCCCGGTGGTCATTAAGTAATGTCAGATGCCTTAAGGTTTAGGCAGCTTGAAACTCTCTGATACCAGTGCTGGCCATCTGCACATACGAAAAACAAACAAAGAATCCACATGCAAAGGAATTGTTTCGTTAGTTTGCTCTGTCGTGAGTTTTGAGTCGTGACCTGTTGTTTGGGGTCCGCCCGTGGGTCCGCCCCCTCCGCCCACGTTCACTAGTGAACTCATAGTGCGTGCTATCTGGAGGTTACGTCACCGGGTCGCCGGCTGCACGGCGTTGTCAACGACCGGTGCCGCCCGGCCGGCTGGTCGCGTATCGATTGCCTCGCGTGCAACACTCGTATATTGTTGCTTTGCTGACGTGCGCCGGTGAGTGTACGTCAGCGCAGGGCTGCCCCCGATACAGCTCGAACTAGGTTAGCATTCGATACACCCGGCCGATACCGGCGAATTGTCGACACTTTGTCTGTTATGATGGGAGCTACTAAGCAACGCCCATTATTACTGAGTTTAACAAGCATTTTTTTATCTATGGAATTTTATACAAAAATATTACATTAGACCTTGAAAGATTTTGCAGACTTTCGATAAAAGAAAGTCTTTTGTACCAAAAGATTGTAGACAACGCCGTCTTTGGCTAACGAGCAACGGGCATGTAGGTCACATAATCTATACCATAGATTAAAAAAAAATTCTATTCCTACTTCTATGATCTATACATATAATAAAACAGTAAAAATATTTTTTCTGTACATTAAGTATTTTTGACTGAAATGGATAGAGAGACACTTAAAAAGAATAATAGAAAGCAAAAAAAGATTGTCTGTCTGTCTGTATGTATGATCACGTTTATCTACGGAAATATTGGACGGAGTCGAATAATTTTTTTTATTAGCTATTAAACCGGGGCAACATATAGGGTAGAAATAATTTTGGCAAATGGAACACCTGAATCAGGTGACCTGATAATAATAATAATAATAACGCTGCATCAGGTGACCTGATGCAGCGTTATAATGGCACAGAATTATAATGGTCCAGCTGAACTATAAGAAATATAAAAGTGGAGCCTTAGCAAAATCTGTTAAGCCTGATGAGCATTTTTGTTGAAGTACAAAATATCTAAGATTTGGAACACCTCATGCAGAACCATAATGGTCCAGGTAAACTACAAGAAATATATTAATGACGCTATAGCAAAAATTGTGCAACCTATTATTATGTTTTATTGAGGTAAAAAATTGAAGATTTAGAACATCTGATACATTACCATGTCAAATTTTATATCGACAATTTTACAGAGTCTGGTCACTGGGATAGAGTGCGTAGAGTACGATTAGCTCATATTACTGGTAACCGCCCAGCGGGACCCTTTTGGCAACGTAGTTTTCAGCCCATACGGCAAAACATGAGAGTTTGCTGTCTCTCCAAGTTTTGAACACCCAGGCAACACCTAAAGCCGACGTCTGTCCGTCCCGAAGGCCCTTTAGAGATGTGCGCTTTAAAGGTTGAGCAGCATGACAGCAGGTCAAATTCACAGATTAATACGCTTATGTATCGACTATAGTTCGTATTAAGGTATATAAGATGAGCTACTTTCGAATACACGTAGAATAGTATTTGCAAAGTTGATTGCGACATTACATAGTTCTATTGAAGGAAATACATCAAATCTTATACCTAATAGTTAAACACTCTTTTTTCCGTCTCAGGGGATTTTGCGGCCATTCAAGTACCAAATATCTAAGTAGTATCTGGTATAGGCTTCGAGCAACACGGCCTCCGTAAGGGTATAGGCAGTATCTTTTGGTTACGGGTCCTTCTTACATCTCCTTTATTAAGAACTTCTGCAATATGATAACATTACTTTCATCCCAGTGCATTACACCATCACCACCATTACAGCATTACACCTCGAAGTACATATCACTCAATGATTAAGAGGATCGACTACCTGTAATTTTCATACAAAAAGCGATAACTAACCTAAACCTTTACGAAATGAGAAAATTTTGGTGTCATTCGATTTATCACACCTTAATCTAGGACTAACCGTTTTTCTTTTTTATTGATTTGGTTTAGATTAATTTAAATAAAATACCTCGGGTATTTTTTATGTAAAAAATATGGATATTTACTTAGATGCTCATAAATTTTGTTGTAAGCAATATATCTTAAATATTAAAACGTACAGCCCTTCTTCTCTAACTTATCAATAACGTATAAAAAAAGATATTGAAATTGGACTATCACTTTTTGTATGGAAATTTACAATTAGTCTATCTTCGTAAGTCCGCCAATTGTAACAATTTATTGGCCACTTACACATACGAAAAACAACAACAAAAAGTTTATTTTGGTACAATAAAGTTTTTAATTCATAATATTCTCCTTGTGTACCAATCACACTAAGCAAAAACAGACTTCTACATAAATCTATCAATTTTCAATTTCAATTTCAATTTATTTATTTATTGCGTTTCATAATGTACAGTTCAGTTCTTACTACTAAATGTCACTGTTTTATAATAGGTACACTATGAACCCTGTCGGGCATCGCAAAACAAAAAGTGGAACGGCAAGCGAGTTTTATGACATGCAGTTAGTTAATTTATACAAATCAAAAGCCTAGCCATGAGTGTTTATGGGATACGGGTTAGATTTTCAATAAAATTGTGCAGTATCGGGACACAAACCGCGAGGTAGTCTCAGAGATACACGGAGTGCACGAACCTCATCATCATAACTGTATGGAGTATTACGTTTACGACACGCGCCGTGGAGTCGCGTGACGGGACAACCTACCGTAATAGAAATAGAGTATGTAATCTATCTACAATCTAAGTGTCAGGCCTCAGGTATAGCGTCTAACAATTCCGAGATTGATACTTATTGCCTTATTACTCCCACAAGCAAAACTGTTTTAAGCACGAAATATCGCTCGCGCCTTGTCACAACCACATTTCCTGCTCTGTGGTTTTTAGGAATAGTATTTCTGTGTTCTGCAACATCAAAAACATTGCTGTTAGTTATGGTAGCCTAGTAAGGACTAAGATGCGGACCATTTGTGAGTCTTGTGGTAAAATCTCACTCTGCTCAACATGTACATCTGAGTTGGTTAATCTGAGTCATGTACGGTCTGTCGCCACTACTGAATAATAGTGTGAAAGGGCTTCTTGGACCAGCTGCTATCTTTAGATAGCTGTTTTTAACTCTAGAAGATGCCTTTCACCATCCCAGCCGCAAGAAGTCCACTGGTGGACATGAGCCTCCCTCAATATACTTTGCCATTGTCATAACGCTTGGCAGACGGGTTGGCAAGCGCAGTTTATTCGGCTTTTCTCGGTTCCGACTCTGCTGTCCATAGAACCCCTTTTTAAACGAGGGCAGGGTAGGTTATACACGATAAAGTTATTTGGGGTGTACTTGCGAAGGATGGGTTAGGGATAAATAAGATGCAGCTTAGGAGGCCGGGCGCTCATAACCGATGCATCCAGCAACCACAGTACATGCACTTGAGGATGACACCCTTGAATTTGTGCCTTTACGCAGGTTGAAATATCTGGCACTAGTGGTGTAGTGACCAGCACAATCAAGAGCATCAATGACGTTTAGCAGTTCGCTGTATATTTGCTGGGGGCGTAGAGCCTTCGTTACCTACGTACTTCGTACTAACGTAATATAATATTAATAATGCGGTAGTGTTTTTGTATATTTGTTAGTTGGTTTATCATAAAATTTTGCATACACCTTATCAACGGTACTCAGAAGTACACGGTAGATTAATACGAGCAAAATGCCATGGGCGGAAGTTATTACATTTGTAGAGTAATTTAATTCATTTAATAATCCTACGCACGTGTTTATCCTATACCAGGATAAACAAGCCAAAGCCCAAAGATCACGTTATAGGTGGACATCGGAATCAAAGCAGTGATGGGTTAGTCACTTCCAGTTTGAACCAGAGTGTAATGAATCGAAAAGAGCAGTCAGAAAAGGCGAGCCTAGTCAGTAATCCTCGATATCAGTTCCATTGATTGGCTGTTGAAAGCTACGTGCGCAGTTTATTTTTTTCCTTTTTTCGTCGTTGTCGTGATCAGTAACTCGTGTTTTTATTTTTGCGCCCATTCACGTTGCCACTTATAGCGTGTATTTTTTTTGCAATTTCGTCGTGATTATTCGCTCATTCATGTATTCATTTCATAATTCATTCATTGTCAGCCTGCCAGAACGTGTCTTCAGGTAAACTCCGTCGGCTCTCATTTTTATTGCAGCTAGCGGTTTTTCTTATTCACTCCAACCTGTCCTAGATTCCCAACAAAGACTGCACCGACTGTACCGAACCCGTTGAAAACGCCTGATTATTTGCCAGAAAATCGCACGCTTCACTTCCATTGTCGGTTTTGGTTTATGTGGCTGCGGAGAAAGCATATGTGAAACAGTTAGAGATAGAAGTCGCGAAGCTCTATTGAAAACAAAAAATCCGTTAGTGGAGGCTCTGAGAACTTGATTGGTTTCTGTAATTATCATTTTTTCTCGGCTTTTATTAGAGAATTGGCTATTGTATCAGCTATGTAGGTCTATCACCTGTAGCGGCTGCTAGAGAAAAATATACCTATAGTAATTATTTTTACATTACTAGTAAGTACTTTTTTCCACGAAGACCGCTTTTTCACAGTATAATTAGATATCAAAGCAACCAACGATGGTAATTAAAGTTTTTATTGTTGCCTTGAACCTCAAGGATGACTGCCTTAGATTTCTATACTTTTTTGGCTGTTTATGTATTTTACACAAGCTAAACAAAGCTTATAATATCAAAAACACCCCTCCAACCCGTCTGGCCAGCGTGGAGATTGTATGCCAAATCTTCTGATTTCACTGGCTATAATGACTCTGGTAGAACAGAGAGCGTGTGCTCCTACAGTGGAGACAAAAAAGGCCTGTTCATTATGTATTTTGTAATCCAATATTGACAAGACTGGTGCCGAGACAATAAAATGAACTTAAGTATTAGCAAATGCTCTGTTATTTCCTTCACAAAGAAGAAGAAAAAGAAGATTTATTTCAACTACAGTATAGGATCCGAAACTCTCAAACGGGTAGCAATAGTGAAGGACCTCGGTGTCATTTTTGATGAAATGTTAACTTTCAAACATCACTTTGAATCTATAGTAGCTAAAGGCTTTCAGATGCTTGGTTTTATAACAAGAAGCACGACCCATTTCAAAAAATCTGGCACTTTCATCCGTCTATATTATAGTCTTGTTAGAAGTGGTTTGGAATATTGCTCTGTGATTTGGTCCCCGAACTATCAGGTACATTCATATAGGATAGAGAGTATACAAAGGAAGTTTCTAGGAATAATGTGCTTTAGAACTGGCAAGAAGCGTCAATTACCCTCATATGCAGATAGGCTGCGTCATTTCAATCTTACATCTTTGGAATCTCGTCGTAAGCAACAAGATCTCATTTATTTACATAAAATTATTCACTTCAAAATTGAGTCTCCATATTTATTGTCTTTGCTGAAATTTAACACGAAACATCTTACTAGAACTCGACGTAAATTATTTGTGCTGGCAACATACAAAAACAACACCTCGTTCTATAATCCAATTGTTCGCATGTGTCGTTATTATAATGAACTGTATATGGATAAAAAAACAATTGACATTTTTGCAATAAACAAAACCAATACTTTTAAAAATCAAATTAAACGTATCCTCCACTGATCTTTGATATTTATTTTCTTTCTCTTTTATTTATATATTTTTGCTTTGATTTGTAGTATTTAATTTAAGATTTGTAAAAATACAAAAAATTGTGTGGAACTATGTTTTCAAATGTATGTCATGTTGTGTGTACACGTTTTAGGGTCACAATCTGGCTCAGAACCTATGTATGTATATAACCTGTATTGTGTGTGTTTTTTTAGGGTTCCGTAGTAAACAAGGAACCCTTATAGTTTCGCCATGTCTGTCTGTCTGTCTGTCTGTCTGTCTGTCTGTCTGTCTGTCTGTCTGTCCGTCCGCGGTTTTACGCAGAGACTATAAGTACTAGAAAGCTGTAATTTGGTATGGGTATGTATATTAATCCTGGCAAAAAAGTGGTAGAATAAAATCTAGAAAAAAAATTTTTTTTAGGGTAGCTCCCATACAAGTGAAGTGGGGGAGTAATTTTTATTTTCCCTATTTACCCATCGTGTTAGGTATCGTTAAATAGGTCTTTGAAAAATATTGTGAGGTTGAGAACACCACTTTTCGATTTAGGGATCCGTTTCCGAAATATTTGGTTTTAAAGTGAAAATTTTTGTTAGACGTACGTGTCCCCCCCCTCTATCTGCTAAACGGTTATATATAGACACGTGAAAAAAATTATAGCAGTAGTATATATACTGAAGTTGAAAGGAAAACTATCAAAGCTGAGTACTAAGTACAAACTTAAAAGTTATAGGCAACCAACTTATAAACTGTAAAATTTCATTCTATTTTCATTGTTAGATGTTTTTGGTCGTTAAACTGTAAGGTGCGAGTGTAAATAGTGTGAACTCAAAGTTGTCATTCGCTACTACGGAACCCTACACTGCGCGTGGCCCGACACGCACTTGGCCGGTTTTTATGATTGTAACCTGTTGTGTATACCTAAATAAATAAATAAATAATGACATTTTGTCTGTGTGTTTGCAGGAGGCGAGTTATTCTCGCAGCGGTTCGAGCGGTACACGCTGCACGTGACAGCGCTGTACGAACAGGTGGTGGTGTCGTGGGCGCTGCCGACGCAGGACACGCGGCAGGAGGCGCTGGCCAAGGAGACGCTGGACAACCAGTGGCACTGGGTGGCGCTGCGCTACCGGCCCAGCCCGCCCGCGCTGCTGCTCGAGGTGGACAAAGACTCACAGGTGACCACTACGTACTTGTATACATATATGTAGATACTCAACGTCTGTCTCTGCAGAAAGGTCAACAGCGTTTGTATAATAATAATAATAATCGTTTATTTTCAGATATCAATGATCCATAATAATGATTACATAAGAATAAAATAAAAATAAATTGTGTTCAAAATAAAATCACAAAATCAGAATTAAAATCATAAAATTAAAATAGAAATGATCGAACAAAAATTAAATTCAGGCAAAAATAAATAAAATTAAAATCAAATAAATCAGAATTAAAATCATAAAAAATCAGACAAAAATTGAAAATAAGTCATAAATAAATAAAATTAAAATCAAATAAATCAGAATATAGCCGGTATAGTATCGGTATAGCCTGTGACCATAAGATCTAAAGGCTATGTTAAGATTGGTAGTTGGAATGTACATAGAAAAACCGGCCAAGTGCGAGGCGGACTCGCGCGCGAAGGGTTCCGTACTAGAAAAAAACCGGCCAAGTGCGTGTCGGGCCACGCGCAGTGTAGGGTTCCGTAGTTGCCAATGACAACTTTGAGTTCACACTGTTCACACTTGCACATCACAGTTTACCGACCAAAAACATGTAACAATGAAAATGTATGAAATTTTACATTTTCGAGTACATTTTATAAGTTGTTGGCCTATAACTTTTTAGTTTGTACTAGGTACTCAGCTCTGATAGTTTTCCTTTCAATTTAAGTATATATACTACTGCTGTAATTTTTTTCACGTATCTTTATACAACCGTTTAGCAGATAGAGTGGACACGTACCTGTAACAAAAATTTGCACTTTTAAATCAAATATTTCGGAAACGGATCCCTAAATCGAAAAATGATGTTCTCAACCTCACACTATTGTTAAAAGACCTATCTAACAATACCCAACACAATGGGTTCGTATAGAAAAAAAAATATTACTCCCTCTTTACTAGTATGGGAGCTACCCAAAAATATTTTTTTTTTTCAAGATTATCTTCTACCACTTTTTTGACATGATTATTATACATACCCATACCAAATTTCAGCTTTCTAGTACTTATAGTCTCTGAGTAAAACCGCGGACGGACAGACAGACAGACAGACATGGCGAAACTATAAGGGGGTATATTTTACTACGGAACCCTAAAATGGGAAGCAAAATAGTATCGGTTTGCTAGCAAGATTTCTGCCCGTTCCGTGAAACGGCTTTTAAGGTCTAGGGAAAAGAGAAACTGCTGGGTTGTTCTGAAAGATCTGTTTAGTACGAAGTTATTTTTAGCAAGACAAGACCGCCATGGAAGCGTACAGCGGCTATCTAAATCAGAAGTTGTGCGTCGTTTCTAAACCGTACACGAGCAAGCCCCAACAGCATCCTAAAGGTATTTTCTACCTACTGGTGGGACTCCCACCTTCTCAAAAGGTTGATGGAGCTCCATAACTGTTAGAAACTATGTTCTACCAACACTAGTATTAAGAATTTTATATTACTTATTTGATATACAAAAATTCTTATGGACCCTGTCCGACATAAATGATTATTATTATTATTATACTGAGGTGATGGTATCAGCAGTAACCAACCACCCCTTGTACTTAGTTAGTTTGAGATTGAAGTTCTGTCATCTTTAGTGCTGAAGGTGACGTTTCGTTGACGTACTTAATGGCCTTAACTAATTAATTAATAATATTGTCATTTCACGCACATAACTTCCGGTTTTGAATGAAATAAAACAATATTATCAGCAGACTTCCCACTACTGTACACTACAGAGTCTGTAGTACCAGTAATAGTGCGTGCAGCGTAGTAGACCGATTGATTGGCGTGAAATGTACACAGTCAGGTGTTTATACAAATGTCTAACAATTAGAAGCCGACGCGTGAAACTGATGAATGTCTCAATTTATAAATGAGGGCGCGAGACGACTGCAGACATACTTCCTACTTTAAACATGTTATTTATTGTTAAAAAACATTTCGCTTATTGATTTGAAGAACCAATTTTTAACTATAAATTCTATAGGTTTTATTATACATTCACATCACAATACTTTTCTGATTTATTCTTATTGAATAAAGAAATAAGATTTAGAATTAAAAATATACTAAATCTATATAAAAAAGAATATACTATTTGTGCCACCATGAGATAAGATTTCATACACACAGATGAACTCTCACATAATTAAAGTTTACGTGCATGGCTCGCATGGCTGGACTGGTACTACAATGGTGTGATCCGCTCGTGTTATTTTTGTCTTTAAAAATAATTGCATTTATTGCTAGAATTACTTTATGCTTCTCACTTATGTCTCTTTATACTTGTTTGTTTATACTTGTTCTAGCCAGCATGGAGAGAGTAGGCTAAATCCCCTGACTGCTCTGGCTAATATATCGCTTTGGTAGTAGAGAGGGTCGTGCTCCTGCAGTGGACACTAAAAAGACCTGAAGATGATGGTGTCTTGTTTGTTTACAGGTGATATCAAACGTGACATGGAACCCAGAGCTCCTCTCACCAGGGGCGCTGGAAGCCGGGGGCGCGGAGGTGCTGGTGGGCAACGTGTTTAGCGGCTGCATCCACGAGGGCCCACAGCTGGAGTTTCACGCCAACAACGCGCAGTTCCGCAACGTCGTCTTCGGCAACTGCCCCTTATCTACCGACGAGTGTAAGTGTGGGATAATGTCTTCCTCTAAGATTTGTTTACGGAGTTCTTGGCGGGAATTTTAGCGGACTTCACGGTGTTTGTTTCGGATTTTTGTGCAAATTGTTTTTTAGTGGACTTTATAACGTGAAACCGGTGTAGTTTAGTGTTATAAATGCCCATATCCAAGAACAATGTGTGGGATAACTAAAATAAACTTGCATGGTGCAGCTGTAGTGAGATTAACAAAGCGGGCTGGCGGTTGTCCGCCTTGCTGTGTTAGCTATGTTTGAATCAGTGGGTTCGTGAAGGATTGTCGCCAGGGGCTCCATAGAATCAACGAAATGAATTTACACCATCATTTCAAGAAAACTCGAAAAAGCGCGGGAAACTTATTACTTGATCCTGGCTAAATACGTAATGCGCGAAAGCCATAACAAAAAAAAAGATTTGTTTACAAGCCTTGGTTTCCACTAAAAGATCCAATGATTCCATGTCAATAAACATCAGATATTAAGGTTGTTTGAAAAACATTCAAAGCTTTATTATACAACAAATTAAAGAGGAACAAATTCGACACACTAACGTGAATTTAATATAACAATTTTAGTTTACATGTTTAAATATGTTTTTCTTATTACAGGCAAAGACGGGAAAGACGTTCTGAGGATACCTCCAAAAGATCACTGCTATAATGAGCCCTGCATGCGACACGGGACTTGCATTTCTAGACATGACAGGTAACCATCATTTACTAATAGTGATTTACAGATTTTATACTGGAATACGATATAAACAGTGGCTCTAAAGTCCCCGTCATAAGAAGCTATAAATTATGTAAACAAATGTTTAGGGGTTCGCAACATTTGGATGAAATAAAAAATAATATTTTTGTTGTATATTTTTTGTAAACCATAGAACAGATGGTTAGAATTCTGTTTCCATAAAGAATGGAGGGAGTTTGCAGGTGAAAAGAAATACTTGGTAACATAAAAAAGCTTTTGCCCTACAGTGAGACTCAATGTCTGCAAAAAAAAAAAAAAAAAAGTCGCCTTATAGCAAAAAGTGTTACAGAAACTTTATAATAAATCAGTGAGACTCGATAGCTAATAATAAAAAAAAGTTATAGCAAAAAAAAAAACTGCTACAGACACTTTATTAAATCTCAAAAATCCGGACCAAATGTTTACATTCACGGAGTCGGACTCGTTCCTGTACCAAAAAACATTAAGCGATAGCGTTTTGTATCGTTAAAATATAACACGACTAATTGGACTTGGTCTTTAATTTCGTATTACCCGTATAGTAGTTAATTTAAATATAAATAAATAAATAAATATAAATATATAGGGACAATCACACAAATTGAGCTAGTCCCACAGTAAGTTGTGAACTTGTGTCGCAGGATACTAACTCAACGATACTATATTTTATACTATATACTTATATAGATAAACATCCAAGACCCAGGTCAATATGAAAAAGATCTTTTTCCATCTTGACCTGACCGGGGATCGAACCCGGGACCTCCGTGTCGCAGGCTAGCGTGTTGACCGCTGCGCCACGGAGCTCGACAATAGTCATTGACAAATTGACAAAGTCAATTGTATTTGGTTAACTCATAATATTGTCGCTAGGTAACTCCAACTCAATAGAAGTTAATTGATATACTTAATTTATAGCTTCTCGTGGCGGGGAGTTTAGAATAAATCCCTGCGGAACTCCTGATTGTGGCTTTTAGATCTCCTCTCATTCAAAACTGAAATTGATGCCTTTTTCATATATTGCGGGAATAATATTGACATTCTTGCCTATGTATAGGAGTTCTAACAAAATTCTGTCATATCTTGTTTCTAAACAATTAATAATGATTAATTAACCATATCATTAATGTTAATTTGTGTAAATATTATGTTTTAATTTGAACTAGACGGCCGTGTTGTTTCCTGCAGAGAATAGGATCATTCCAAGTGTTCCCATGGATGTCGTAGAAGGCGACTTAGGAAACAGCTAAACAAAGCTTATAATTCTCTCAACGCTGGCCAGACAGGTTGGAGAATCTTTGATGTTTAAACATCAAAGATTCTCCAAGCCGTCTGGCCAGCGTTGAGAGTGTAGGCCAAATCCTCTGACTGTTCTGGCTAATATATGGCTCTGGTACTACAGAGAAGGTCGTGCTCCTGCAGTGCAGACCAAAAAGACCTGATGATGATGATGAGACTACATTTAATTTTTCTGTCTGTTTGACGAACTTCGAATGTTGGTAATAATATCTGTTTAAATGTTGAATGTTTCAGATACGAATGCCACTGCACGGCGCGCTACACGGGCAACAACTGCGAGGTGGACGCGGGCGACCCGTGCCTGTCGGCGCCCTGCCAGCACGCCGGCCGCTGCGTGCTGGACGCGCGCGGGGACTACACGTGCGTGTGCACGCCGCGCTACCACGGTGAGCATTCTGCCGGCTTAGGGGACCGCCACTCTATATCTTGAGAGTAGTAGTCCGTAAGCTTAATAACATTTCCCTTTACGGAGTGAACATTCAATGTGTGTCAAAATTTAAATATCTGGGACATATAATTACTGACGACCAGACGATGCTGACATAGAAAGGGAATGTAGGGCTCTTGCGATTCGAGGTAACATGTTGGCTCGCAGATTCTCTCGCTGTAGCGAGGAGGTCAAGGTGACCCTTTTTAATGCTTATTGTCAAAATATGTACACGGGAAATCTGTGGGTCAGCTACACTAAGAAGTCGCTTGACACCCTACGAGTCCAATATAATAACGTGTTCAGGATATTTTGTTAGAAGGATGATTTTAGAAACCCACTCTAAAATGTAGTAATTTAAATTCGGACGGTTGTATTTTATTTTTGGCATATTTAATTATTTGTTTGATTTTGATTCTGATTTATTTGATTTTAATTTAGTTTATGACTTATTGTCAATTTTTGTCAGATTTTTTATGATTTTAATTCTGATTTATTTGACTTTAATTTAATTTATTTTTGACATATTTTAATTTTTTGTTTGATTATATCGATTTAATTTTTTATGATTTTAATTCTGATTTTGTGATTTTATTTTGAACCTAATTTATTTTAATTTTATTCTTATGTATCATTATTATGGATCATTGATATCTGAAAATAAACGATTATTATTATTATTTTGTATCTCCTTTTGGGTCACGGGTGTTACTTCGGTTATTATTATTGAGAAAAATACTGTATTGTTGATATTTAATGAAAAAATAAGAAAAACTAATAAATTATTTGGTTTACAGGGCAATATTGCGAGCTGGAGGTGTCGCTGGACCCGCAGTGCGTGGCGGGCCCGTGCCGCAACAACGGCAGCTGCAGCGTGCCGCCCGGCGCCGACTCCTACGTGTGCGCCTGCCCACCTGGTAACATTCTACTCTAATCATTGGACTACAATTTATATCAATTGTAACATTTGCCCATGTCAATTCTCATTTTATTTTATGTCCCTAGTCATAACCCAATTAAATCCAATTAAATTTTATATAAATCGGTTCAGTGATTGAAGTGCGAAGAGTAACAGATAGATCCAAAGACAAACTTATGGAGTTACGACGAAGGCAATTGACATGGTAGAACACGTTTTTCTGTTCGAGAATTATTAGTAAAAAGTCTGATATGTTTGCTTAAATTTTGTGTATCTTATTTTGGAAATCAAACTCACCTAATCTGAAATCGATTTTTTTGCATAGATAAATATTGACAATATAATATCGGGTGGTTCTCAAGGCTTTCATCTCGGCCCTGTTTTGTTCATGACCAGTGTTTTGAACGTGTGGAGTATTTGTGCCAGAACTTTAAGAAGCGGATATTACCAAAACGGAGGATACGTATTCCACGCGTTTCGTCTACTGTTAATAATAATAATAATAATAATCCTTTATTTCAGGCAATAATATTGTACCTACAATCACGTACAATATCAGAGGCCCATATCATATATACCTTAGACTAACATACATATAATACAATATAACTTAAAACTAGGTCACACGTTGTGTCGGCGACGTGAGGCGCGGGGCTTCAGCAGGTAACCGTCCTCGGAATTTCCGGTACACGACTCCCTGCGGCCAGAAGTCCTCCTTCATGAAGGTCTCGAGGTGTTGGGTCGGCACTCCTACCACAAAGGAACTAAAGTTTACTCTATGGCGAGATGCCAACCGTTCGACCCTCAATGTCAATTTGGATTTCTTCAGCACGTAGGTTACGACGTCTTGAACCGTCGTATTCCAGTGCAGTCGGGACACATACAGTTGCGTACACTTGACCTCTGAACGCAACTGATTGGGTCCAGTCGTCGTTAATGAAGTGGTCTACTGGTTAAGGCGTTTGCCTTGTTGGTCGTGAGTTCGATTCCCACGGGAAGCATACTTTGTTGTTTCCAGTTTGGTAAGGACATTGCAGGCACGAATCACCTGATTGTCTGATAATAAAGATGATTCCGTGCTTCGGAAGGCACGTTAAGCCGTTGGTCCCGGCTGCCATCTGGTAGTCGTTAAAGGAATCACGTCAGAGGCTGAGAGGCGATTCTGAAGAACTCTGACACCAGGGTGTGCATGGTCGACTGACCGTGTGACCTACACTAAATGATGATGATGATGTGTGTGGCAGGCTTCACGGGGCGCAACTGCGAGACGGACGTGGACGAGTGCGGCGCGGCGGAGGCGGGCTGTCTGCACGGCGGCCGCTGCCTCGACGCCGTCAACAACTACACCTGCGACTGCGCCAACACAGGTCCGCTATAATAAAAACATCACTTTCACTCAATGCAATGTCGGGAATGAACGCGAAACATACCGTTTTTAACTGACTTCAAAAAAAGAGGAGGTTCTCAATTCGTAGGAATCTTGTTTTTTTTTATGTATGTTCCCCGAATTCTCGAAGATGCCTGGATAGATTTAAGAAATTCTTGTTTTGTTCGATAGGTAATAGTTTATAGATGGTCCCATTAAATTTTTATTGAAATGTGTCAAGTGCTTCTTGAAAAAAATACACAGAAACCAAAAAATGTTTACAAGAATGCCGTTCGGTTTATAGTGTATCCCGGCAAATGATGTGCAATACACCCACAAGAGATTTTGGAAAGTAAATAAAAATAATAATTAAATTATTTAACTTGGAAAATATTTTTATAAGTCCGATATCAGAACATGAAATATTTTAAAAAATTGCTTCCTAATCAGTCTTCCGAATCACTTCCTGTATTTATAATAAATGATTCTCGGTGGAGATCAACATCGTGGTCTGCACAGAAATATCTATTTTGCATGTTCAACATATCTATTCCATAAATCGGGTGTCACATTTGACATACCCTGACGGCATTACTGTTAGTCGGGTTCGTCGGGTTGCAATTGCGCGCCCTTATGTCATGTTTGACTTTTGACCAAACTTGCTCTATTGGATTAAATATACAATGATATGGCGGAAGAAGCACAACTTCGAAACCATTCCTTGCCGCCATTTCGTCAATCACATACTTTTTTTTTATTCGTGAATTTGATTAGTAAATTACACTAATAAAAAACATTTTTATTCATGTAATTTACTAATAAAATTAAACGTCCGTTCCGCGCGACGCACCAACGCACACTGCGTCTATACGGCATCTTTGAAGCCGCCGATACCGCCTTTGACGGGCGCCGACACTGCTTTGTCGGCGGCCGGCGTCGCCTTGACAAAGCGTGCACATCATTTCAGACGATGAACTATATCCTTATTTCCATTTCATTTTTATGCTCTTTCAAACAAATTGAACAAAAACCGACTTCAAGGTTTTTGTTTTTTGTTAAAAATATCTTAAATTATACTCCAGACGTTTCGGCCAGGTTACATCAACCACGGTGAGTCGTCCAGTGACCACGGTCGGTGTAACCCGGCCGAAACGTCTGGAGAAAAACGGTATGTTTCGCGTTAATCCCCGATATTACTTTTAATAAACATGCAACGCGAAAGTTTAAATGTAGTTTTCACTTTGACTAGTATTTACTACAATGAGAACGTACAGGACAGTAGGGTCAACATCGTTGTCTCTCAAACTATCACATTTGTACGATAAAATAAACAACTTCTTTTTTGGAACCAACGCTGTTATCTCAAGTTATCTCACTTATGTTCACTCGGAACAAGATCCAAACGCTTTGTATTGGAATGGAACCCTCACTAAGATTGATTGCGGGAGTACTAAATATAAATTGAAAGTTTTCAATTTACTTGAACAATGTATGTGTGTTCAGGATATACCGGCCCGCGCTGCGAGACCAACGTAAACGAATGCGAGGACCGCAACATCTGCGGGCACGGCGTGTGCTACGACACGTACGGCGGGTTCGTGTGCGCCTGCCAGCCCGGCTACACGGGCGAGCGCTGCCACCGGGTGAGAACACCTTCCATTTGTGGTCCCAACCTCTAATCGTACGATGTTTTTCTGACAGTTGCACATAGATGGCACCACAGGATGGCGACCTGGTGTGGGACTGTGTGAGCGACTCTTCCACTCTCATCTTTAGGTTTTTGTTAGTCTCCACTGCAGGAGCACGATTCTTTGTACTGCCAAAGCCATATCGCGCGATGTCACCATTAGTACGGTCACTGGACAACCTTAATGCACTACGTCGCGCCAACACTGATTTCGATTTTAGTTTTGACAACTGGTCAACCATTGTAAAGGCTGTTCTAACTTATTGTGAAAATTTGTGTGACCAGTGGTTTAATTCCAAGACTACTGATAGTGATGATAGTGAATAAGTGACATTAAATACTTGTACGGACGAATGGACATGTATTTTATAACATTTCATATTACTTTAATTTCTGACATTATTAATGTTTATATAATTTCATTTTTAAATATAATTAATTGCTTGTAATGTATAGTGTATCCAATGTTAATGTGTGATAAATGTAATTGGTGTTTATCGTTTTTATCACAGTAAATAAATAAATAAGCCAGAGGATTTGCCCTACGTTCTCCACGTTGGCTAGATCATATTTTTAATTAGTTAATAAAAAACGCTAGTAGAGCAGGAATCGATATCATACTACATCTCTGCCCTGTTAACGAGGGCAGGAATGAACTTTCCTATAACGTTTCCCACCGCACATCCATATGGGACAAATCAGGAACTTTGTGACTTGATTATGAACGAGCAACTTCGTAAGTTTAAGACACTTTTTAAGTCTAATTACTAGGGACAATAATAAAATGAACTGGTTCCTGTGTGCAGATGTCGGCGTGCGCGTCGGGCCCGTGCGGCGCGGGCGGCGCGTGCGTGGAGGAGGCGGGCGGCGGCGGCTTCCGCTGCGTGTGCGCGCGCGGCTGGGCGCCGCCGCTCTGCGCGCAGCCGCTGCCCGCGCCGCCGCCCGCGCCGCTGCCCGCCCCGCCCGCGCCGAGCGCCCCGCCCGCTTGCCCAGACGTGCAGTGCCCGCCGCACTCGCACTGCGCCTACTACAACTCCCAGCACCCAGGTATGACACCAGATCGATGATTTCAAGTCTCACGATATCGTGGGATGGCTCGTGACGCCACATTCTAGTGACGGCTGATAATCAGTATTGTACTTGGTTTTACTTAGTACAATTTCTTTTCAAGGCGTGTTTCACAATAATCTTCTACCTCGCCTAGGAAAAAAATAAAAAATCTACTCTTGTGTTTCAGACATACCCAGCACAGTGACCGGAATAATGATGTCGAAACAAGCTACCTGCGTCTGCGACCCCGGCTACTACGGTGAGTGATTTTTACATTTCTACAAAGACTTGTGGTACTTCAAACAAATTTCATACAATAGTACCAAAAAAAGGTTGTATGTTTATTTTTTTGTTCGTTTTTTTCTGTCTTTGTTTGTATGTAGTGCTATTTACTATAGGACCTGTAGCGGCTTTAAGGTAAGCCGCAATAGGAGATATTACTGAAAGCTGTGCCGCCAGAGTGCGCCACTAGTACATACAGTAAAAAAGGTTTGACACTGACAAGTATGTACATGTCAGTGTTAAAGTCGCAATTAATTTGTGAAATTATACATTAATCCTTTATTAATTTGATTTTAAAATACTCCTATAAGTATTAAAATATAGAAATGCAATTATGCTGCGTATTCGGATGTAAAATAAAGGCAATTTATTGCAAGTTTGACATACTTGTTAATGTCAAACATTTGTTTACTGTCTCTGCTAATGCTGCCCTCTGGCGGGAGAACATTGCAGTATTATCTCCCATTGGACGGTCGCATAGAGCGCTAGATCTATGGAGGCGACAACAAAGGCGGCTTTATATAGGAGAGGGGCGCAATCGAATTTGACATAGAGAGTATGACAACGTGATTAAAAACGAGCCCGCAGCAATGGAAATACCGGCACTAAATAGGGGCCACATTTGAAGATATAATCAGAAATAAGCCCGGATACAAGAAAGACGTCTACATTTTTAACACATATACCAGTAGGTTCGGGCCACAGAACACATTGTAAAATAAGTTGAATAAAATACCACATATGTAACGATGGGGTTAATATTAGTTATAAAGACTAAACGCTAGTTTCGTTATGTTATAAGTAAGTTATGTTATAAAAACACACACATAGACCAGCCAAACGCTGAAACCATTCCATCCCTTTTTGAGCAGTCGTTTAATAAAGGTAGACATGTTGCAGTCATCTAGTTGAATTTGCTATTTGATTGAATGACTAGCGCGTTCATTGAATGACTACGTTTAATTGAATGACTAAAGGACAACTCGTCAAGTTGTTGAATGTAACGTTCAACGTCTTGCTTGACTGAATGAACGTCACTTAGCGAAGTCGTTGAATCTTAGCCGACTTTGTAATATTTGGTGGTAGCATGATTTCCAAAGCTTTATTTAATCTCACATTTTTCTTAGTTTTTAAAGTAGCCGGCGGCGGCGTAATAATGGGTAAATCCATGATATCATACTATTTTATTACAAATAACGCACTTTTAAGTAAATTTAATCGAACAAAAATATCAACACCGTGACATCTGTGCGAGCTGTTTGACGCCATATTTGATTTGGTGACAACTAACGCCACAGTGGGGAAAAAAATGAACTAAATTTGAATCACACATGTAACAATCGCGAAAACATAAGAAAACATCACCTGACTGATTTCATGTCAGCTCTGTTAAAAGGGCTATGTTGAGCGACGCTTGTTCAATCAACGTTCTGCCTAGTCATTCAATTAAACGTGGTCATTCAATCAAATAGCAGATTGAACCAGATGACTGCGACAGACATGTAACGTTGCAGGCGCGGCGGGCGCGGCGCCCAACTGCAGCGCGGCGGAGGCGGCGTGCGAGGCGGGCGTGTGCCTCAACGGCGGCGTGTGCGCGCAGCAGGCCGACGCCTTCAACTGCACCTGCCCGCCCGGCTACAGGGGTATGCTGCTCCTTACTCTTATTGTTGTTCTTTGTTGTGAGCCCGCAGCCTGTTTTCACTCGACCCTAATGTTCGTGAGCAACGATCGGGACCGGCAGAGTGTATTTATCTAAACTTCCACTTTGGTTGCTCTGGAATAAATAAGAAAATGAAGCTGCTCTTTTTTAAAAGAGCATAGAGACCTGCTTCTCTTTCCGCGTAGACCGTAAATGCTGGTCAAGGAAATTAGTAAAAATGTTAGGGATCAAGGTGGTGATGCGGCATCTCATTACTATTATTCTTCCGTTTTCCACCTAATACGCCATTTTACGTAGCCTTTGGGTGTTATGGCCTCGAACTCTGTGTACCCCGTAAAGTATAAAAGCGTATTCAGTATATATGTATCCGAGTGATAAAACACAAGAGTTAATATTACCCTCTTCTGTAAGTGCGCGCTTGAAACGCGTGGTGTTGTCAACATCAACTCTGTAATTATCCAATTCATTGAAGTTTTGGTAAATTAATATATTTAGATAGATAATAGCTTTTATCTACTCACACACTATAAAATGTCTATAACACTATCAGAAATTGTATTGAGTATCATTACGTCAAACACACGTCATTTATAACAACAATTATATTGTCTCTGGCCGTAAGTAATATTGTACGTATTTTCATCACGACATCGTTTTTCGATTAAGTAATGACTTTCAAATTTCGAATACCTTTATTTAAAAATGAATCTTGGTCAATCTCTTAAAAATAGAACTACGTCGCTGATCGCGGTCGTCCACTACACGCTTCCTTGACGTGAGTTTGAATGCCGCCATTGCGAAATAGGTAGATTAATTGTAATAAAAAGTGAATGATAGTAAATCGAAAAAGTGATGAGGAAGCAGCTATGTACACTACTCAAAATTATCTACAGGGCAGTGAACATATACAACAATTCGTTGCCGAATAAGTCAAGAATGAAGTACCTATGAAAAAGTTTTTAGAATAGTTTCTGAAACATTATAGACACTTGATAGTGTGTTTGTAGATAAAGTATTGTATGCAACTGTTCGCAATTAGTACTTAAAATACTCATGTGATATTATTATGAAAATCGCCTGCGGCTCGTTTCATAATAATATCACATTCGTATTTTAAGGACGCTTAAATTATTACTTAACAGTTACATAAAGTACTATATTGCTGTCGTAATGACACTCAAATATTTACACAAAAACACAATATTAAAACGATAAATATACTCTGCTCGCTCCGATACATGAGGCATGTCTCTGCACGGATGCGTCTACGATGGCACAAAATCGAGAAATTCTTGTTTAGGCATTTCTTTTACCCACACGTTATATTCGAAATAAAAATTTCAATCGTAGACGCCATTCGTGAGGATAGATTCATAGATTTCATTTATTTTTGTGAAACCCATACTTGTTTTAATGTTGTCGCTTCATTGAAATGTCCAAGACTTTATTACTTTTCTCATAAAGTTAGTTGTAAAAAAGCCTTAATTACTTTTCTCATAAAGTAAGTTGTGGTTATTAATTAATATGCATTTGTTTAAGCTGTTCATTTAGATGTTACATTTGTGTTGTGCATGTGTATGTGGCCTGCGGCAGTCGATGTCAGCTTTTACATGGCGCTGTACTTATTTGGTTTAGATAGCTTATCAATCTGAAACCACTACAAGTTTACCCTGTTTAGGATTATTAATAATTAACTTTGGCTCTAAGTTATAAATAAAAACATAGTTGATTGAGACAACCTATCTAAGGGCCGTGTGGTTCCCGGCAGAGTAGAATAGGACCACTCCAAGTAATTCCGTGGATGTCGTAAAATGCGACTAAGGAAACAAAAGCTAAACAAAGCTTATTAACATCAAAGAGACCTCTCCAACCCGTCTGGCCAGCGTGGAGAGTGTAGGCCAAATCCTCTGACTACTCAGGCTAGTATATGGCTCTGGTAGTACAGAGTGGGTCGTGCTCCTGCAGTGGATACTAGAAAGACCTGATGATGATGATCTAAGGGCAACGTCAAGAAAATTGATTTTAGGTTTTTTGGTACGAAGTTGTTTGTGCTTCACGTAATAAGTACGCCTACGCAATATAGATAGATTATTTCACCGTCAGTAAAAACGTTCTAGTAGTTCATATTGTAGGACGTAAGACTGGTGCTTGAGTGTTCCAATCTTATTGTAATTTTGCGCATCTTATTTACTTTGCTTTTTTTTAAATTAACTATGCTGTCTCTTCTCGTGGATGTCGTAGAAGACGACTTAGGAAAAACAAGCAAAACAAAGCTTATAAATCAAAGATCTTTAAAGATATTATTAAAGAGACCTCTGCAACCCGTGGCAAGTGTGGAGGTGGCAGGCCAAATCCTCTGAATGCTCTGGCTTATATTTGGCTCTGGCAGTGCAGAGAAAGTCGTTCTCCTGCAGAGGAGACTGAAAAAAAAGGCTTGATGATGAAAAAGTATTCTTGATGGGGTGAATTTGTAGTCTGGAAAGGGTTGAAAGTACATCGCCATGGCTGTCACGGCTGTGTCGTGCTTACTGTGTGGGTGGCGTAGGCGTGTACTGCGAGCAGGCGGCGGGCGGCGCGGCGAGCGGCGCGGCGGGCAAGGCGCTGCTGTCGGAGCTCAAGGCGGCGCCCGAGCGCTGCGCCACCACGCCCTGCGCGCACGCCGCCGGCTGCCAGGACACGGTAACTATAACGAGCAGGGCGCTAGTTTGCGCTGCGAGGTCAGGGATTGTATCATCTAAAACTGGACGTCTCTCCATTACATTTACTCCCACAAACAATGGGTCACACAGATTTGGTCATTTCAATTAAAAAAAAAGTGTCGTAATTGTCAAAAGACTTTTGAAAAACAAATTCCTGAATATCAGGATTATATGACCAGCTAGAACATTAAAGAGGCTCGACAGAGCATGACGTTACAATAAAGATATCCTGTCATACTTTGAAATGATCATTTCTAGACTGTCGCTATACCAACTCAAGACACCACTGATGGAGCAATGCAGAAAGCGGGAATGGTAAGTGCCAGGGGGTACAAGATGACATAATCGTGTGCTGCCATCTATTGTCAACCTCTAATAATTAAAAAAAGATTTTTTTTTTTACAAATTTTTATTATATGACGTTTCAAACGAATACATAAACGGCAAATTAAGATTGCCAAAACTATGGAGACGTCGTTCGCGTCAGTAGGGGAAGACTCTTATTCGTAAGTAAATCACTCGCCAATGTGCTTTAAATGTCATGTTTGTGAAATATTACGTTTGAATAGTGAATGCCAGTGATTTTTTTTGCACAATTTTGATTAGATTTTTAGCATGTGCAATTTTTTACGTGTTCGAATGATTTAGTTCCTTCCTACACAGATTACAGTATGGCCGCGATAATAACCGCTTTTTTTACTAAGGTTTATTTCTAGAAAGCGGCTGTTTCCTTTGACGTGAAATTCATGTTTATAACGTGTAACTGCCGCTACCGTACTAAAAACACAACAGGAGAAATACGCTTTCGTACTGTCAAGTGTGGCTTCTTAACGCGGCCTTAATGTAGTGAATTTACATTTCTAGTGATCTATTTATGTTTATTTATAGAATAAATAGCACAAGTTTTAATTAGAGTGACGAGCTCCGTGGCGCAGCGGTCAACACGCCTGCCTGCGACACGGATGGTCCCGGGTTCGATCCCCGGTCAGGTCAAGATGGAAAATGATCTTTTTCAGATTGACCTGGGTCTTAGATGTTTATCTATATAAGTATCTATTATAAAAATATAGTATCGTTGAGTTAGTATCCCATAACACAAGTTTCGGACTTACTTTGGGGCTAGCTCAATGTGTGTGATTTGTCCGTATATATTTATTTATTATTTATTACTACACGAGCAATAAAATCAAACAAATAAAAAGCCAGTGTTCCATTACACGTATTTTAGTTTACAAACAACTGTTGTGAGAGAGTGAAATCAGCATAAGAGTTGTATTAAAAAGCTTTTGCAACGGACCTACATTTTATATTTCTTTTCGCTATAAATGAAATCTAAAACAAGTATGAGAGGACTATACGAAGGCTCAAAAGTTGGAAAATTAAAAGTATAATATTACCCCGAACCTGAAATGTTTCTCCACTTTGCCATGGACGTATCAAATATCCACATTATAATTCTTTTATGGGACTTAAAAAGTCTTTGCGTGGACGTGTAACGCCCTTTTTTTCGTATTTCGTATGGTTCTCATACATTTGGCCTAGATTACATCTACAGAGAAAAGAAAAAAATGCCAGCTACGATTATTAGTATGTCTATAAAAGTGGCATAGCTATTACTATTGTTGGATCGAGCACCACTGATATAAATATTATTGGATGAAAATTTGAAACCTTTGCGTACTTGTTAAGGGCGGTTTCTGTGCGCAGGCTGTGGGTTTCCGCTGCGAGTGTGAGGCGGGGTGGTCGGGCGCGCGCTGCGAGGTGCCGCTGGCGGGCGCGGGCGGCGCGGGCGGCGTGGGCGGCGCGGGCGGCGCGGGCGCGGCGTGCGGCGCGCGCGTGTGCCTCAACGGCGGCGCGTGCCGCGAGCGCGACGACGGCGCGGCGTGCGAGTGCCGGCCCGGCTTCGGCGGCGCCGCCTGCGACCTGCCGCTCGACTGCCGCGCCAGCGCCTGCCCGCCGCGACAGGTCGGTTGTCTCCCATACTCACATCACGTGGTGACTGGTAGGGAAGAAAGTGCACGAATGGGGTGTTTGAATAGAGACCAAATAGAATAGAAATTGGGATGGTGTTTGAATGTTTTGAAATTGTTCATTAATGTTAATTTTAATTTAAGCTCTAGTTCTCGATTTATATACTTCCAACGCATAAACACATCGAAAAAAATTACTCGACTGGTTTGCTGCGCGCTTCGTGACTACCCCAGGCAGTAACTGAAAACCAGTGCATTGCTCGCCGAGTAATATACGCACTGAGATACTGCCTTTTGTACCACTGCGACACACAAACGATCACGCACCCACTGGTTTAATAGTTAAGTCTCTGTTTTGTAATATGTTTTGTTTGCTTATTTGATTGTATGTGTGTTTTTGATGGTACAATAAATCTTTTATCTATCTATCTATCTATCACGTACCTATATAGGACCGGATATTTACGACGTCTGCTTTCTATTGTTTTCTTTTTGTAAAATAGTACATTTCATTACCAGCCTCTGTGGTCCAGTGGTTAAGGCGTTTGCCTTGTTGATCTGGGGCTCTTAGGTTCGATTCCCACGGGAAACATACTTTTTTAAGTTGTTTCCAGTTTGGTTAGGACATTGCACGCATGAATCACCTGATTGTCTGATATAAAAGATGATTCCGGACACATTGACATGATACTTGAAACAAATAAGTTTTTTATGCAGAAAAAATAAAGTAATCAACTTTAGTATATTCCCAAGTTCTTATTACTTTGGCCCATACAGGCCAATTAGTGATTTATTATACCGTAAATAACGTAGATTATTGTATTTTAGCTCTCGCAACGAAATTTCATTTTATAACAATACTATTCCGTCCGCCTTGGCTTCGCCCATGGTTCATACCTCTTCTATGGCACTCAGGGATAACGTACCTATCCAACGGTGACAGATTTTTTAAAAGCCTCATCATCATCAGGTCTTTTTCACCCTCTCTGTACTACTAGAGCCATATATTAGCTAGATCCGGCAGAGGATTTGTTCTATACTCTCCATGCTGGCCAGACGGGTTAGAGAAGTCTCTTGGATGTTTATAATTGTTGTTTAGCTGAGTTCCCTGAGTTCCCCGACATCCACGGGAAGACTTAGAGTGGTCCTTTACTCTGCCGGGAACCAGACTGCAGTTAAAAGCCTATCTCGTGCTCTTCTTCTTCTTCTCTCGTGTCAATGGCAAACAAATTAAATGTGTTCTGCGCAGTAAGTGGCCACATCAATGGCTTTTTGGTTAGCCTCAACAAAACACAACAGGCCGTTTTTAGAGCAAGACGCCATAGACGCGGGGCACGAGAGCAGGTGTTCCATAGACTGGACTTCTCCACCAGAACATGTCTCATCATTGGAAAAGCTCCACCTCTTTCTGAGCTCCTGGCATCGTCCAACTCCCACTTCTATGATCACCTATATACTTTAGCGATCACCAAATGCGCCAGGGCAGATCGTAGCCAGGTGGAAGGCTTTCATTAATAGGGAAATAACAAGGATATTTAGTCCTCCGTGATTCCACACTGGCTCGCGAGGGATCTTCGAGTGGCTCTGTATTGGAGACGAAATTATGGCGACTTTTGTGGCGTGCAGGAGGTGGATGGTGATTGAAAAGAGGATGCCTGGGGCGCTCAGCGGCCGTTTTATCTCGTGTTAATTGGATGGCATTTGGCGCAGGAGTGCGTGGAGCAGGGCGGCGCGTGGCGCTGCTCTGCGCTGGCGGCGGACTCGGCGTGCTCGTCCTCGCCCTGCCACGGCGGCAGCTGCCTGGCGCTGGACTCCGGCCTCTTCCGCTGCCAGTGCGCGCCCGGCTACACAGGTAAGTGCCAATTACAATCATATACATATTCTTATATTATTTTATTGTGCAGTGCAGCTTTTGACAGTCAAATTTTGTATGGCTGACGGCGCAGCATGGCGCACTATGTAATTAGTACTAACACCTATATGTCATCCATGTCTGACAAAAATAAAAGAATTATGAACCAAACACTAAACTGAGGTACACGTGCCCTACTCCAAGAAACAGATATTTAAAAGCAATCGAGTCACGTGACATGGACAGCGTCCTCACGGTATAGAGTCTAGGTGTGAGCGGAGCGCTACGGTGTTAATTAGCTCTCTTTGAGCGCTCAGAATTTGATACGACCGACTCGTCTACCTCAGTTTATATACAAGTGGGTATAATTATTTGCTACAATTTTTATCAGAATTCTTGGAAATCGAGAAACGCCCTAAACTTTTAAATGAAAACTTCGTGCTTAGAAACGCTGCGTGATCATATACTAACAAAATATGTATATTGAAAAAGAAAAATATGTCTGTGTCATACATAAGAGTTAAAAAATCACTACCTGTTTACTAAAGGCTGATGCTAACATGGCGTCTTCCGGTTTCAGCGTCTCAAGGACACATAACGACGTCAAATATTTAAAATAAATATGCATTTTACGAAAAACATCAAAGATATTTGGATGATCAATGCTATTTTCTAGATTTTTGATATTACATATAATAAATATTACTTCTATTATAGTAATTTAGTAATTTCTCTACTTATTAAACTAATCTCCCCTGCTGTTTGCGACCAGGGTGACCGATAAAGTCTGCAGTGAAACTTCTAGTAGGGGAGCCCAAGAGGGGTTTTTTGGTTTTACTCGAACGCGTCTGATTAAAATATGGAGGACACCTGGCATGGAGTTACCTCCATGGGGTCCATGGAAATACCTCCACTATTTATCTGACTTATAGGTGGGGGGTTATGTTTTTCTTTTCTACAGACTATATGTTTCTCGGTATTCTTGGATTTTTTTATTCAAAACTAGCAGTTATTTTCGGCTGCGCCGTAAATATATATCCTACTCCTAACTAATATTATAAATGCGAAAGTGTGTTTATTTGTTTGTTACGAAGATGTGAAACTTTAAAGTTTAAATAAGAAAGAGAAGTCCGATAAGGACGAGTGACGTCATAGTCATTGTCCTGCATACATTTGCCATATAAAATAGTGTTTTCGCGATGGAGATAGACATATTTTTGTAAAATCATTTTATCCGTTCGTTTTTGAAACAAATTTTATTCTGTTTTCACTTGCAGTACTTTACTTTTGAATATTATTGGATAAACTGGTAAGATAACATATATTATTTTCATGCATATGCCTATTGGGAGTACGTGGCGCGGCGCGGCTGGCGCACCGCCGTGCGCGCTTACCCTTAAGTCGCTGTTACTAAAATTGCTGACGGTCGGTCGCGTTAGCTAGTGCGTTATTACACTTGAGGTTGGACGGCTGACGATCGTGTTAACAGTTCTAATTCATTTAGAAGAAAAATGAGTTCTGATTCTCAAGAGGAAAAACAACAATTGGAAGGCAACAGTAATTTTACGGGTCAGTATTTTTTTTATTTATATTAATATTTAATTCATTTATTGCTATTGCATAACAAAATATTACTTGTTTGACTGTAGCTTTGTTTGTATAGGATAAGGGAAATACTATTGAACAAATTTTTGAAAAATGTAATCGAAAGCTAAATTATCAGTGAGTAACATATGATATATTAATTTTATTTTCAAACTTTTTTATACTTGAATGTTTTCAAATAAAATAGAGATCCATACGAAAAAGGTATCAATAATGTAGGTATACATATATACTCGTCAACGTCATTATGTGGTGAGCGCTGCGAAAGCTTTTGATGTTTCTGTCTTCTAAGCGTGTTTCCCGTGAACCCGGGGTTCGGTGGTTGGCCCAGGGGCCCGGACACACTGACATAAAACCGAAACCCAAGCGGACGAAGTCTTACAAAAGAACAAAAACTAGTTAGAAATATTTGTAATCTATTACACGTTTATATTGTATCTATTATGTACACATTTTATCTAATGAGGTTTTAATGGAATTGACATAAATTCCGCGTAAAGACATTACGACTCGACATGAAGAAGAAGAATGGAAATTTGTACTAAGCAATAAGGATTGTTATGACTAGAACAATGAGATGTGAACATTAGCAGATTTCGAAGTAGACGAAATAAGGAACACACAAATATTATGAAAGTCGGCCAAGTGCGAATCGGACTCGCGCACGAAGGGTTCTGTTCAATGATCTATTTTATTTTGATTTAATTAATTGACTAATTTTATTAAATATTATTTTTGAAAGTGAATATACAACTTAATATTTAGTGAATACTTCAAGTGGGAGCCCCTTAAATATTTTTTGTTCTTCTTTGTTATTACACGTATGACAAATTACAGTTTTCTAGTACTTAGAGTCGTTCGAGTTAAACCGTGGATAGACAGACAGACGGACATGGCGAAACTATAAGGGTACCTTATTTGGGGAGGCATTTTCTTACTTCATTTGTATATAATTCAGTATGAATGTGTCAATCAATTAGTAAATGGTTGTAAATAAGGATTTGCCGGTTAAAATAAAAAGTTAAAAACAAAACATTTATGTACATTTTTCAGAAACAGAAAAGAGTAATACTGGAAACTTAGGAGCTGGCAGCTTCAAGACTTTGGAGGAGGCCAACATTGAACTCATAGCCATGCAGATCCGGGCGCTGCAGCTAGACATCGAACACAAAAAGAATCTACATGCACTGGAGCTAGAAGCGTTGGAGCTGAATAACCAGCGGAAAAAACTGGAGGCAGAAGACTTGAGTCTTAACAATCGGCGGAAAACAATCGAAGTTACAGTGTTTGAGAGAGAGCATCGGGAGAAAGAGTGGGAGAGAGTACATAGAAGACGCAAATTTTAATAAATAGTTTTACCAGATATTTTATGCCTATTTATTCAAAAGTAGGTACAAAGCATTCTATGGATCTTCAAGCTTTGCAAAGTGAAGTTTTACAGTTTTAAGTTGTTTGAGTGGATCTATCTGTCGCAGACATCTGGTTGAATCTGACATGTGATCGAATGACTAGCGCGTTCATTGAATGACAACATTTTATTCTTCTTCTTCTGTTTTATATTATGGCTTGCACCGAAATTTCAGTGATTCTGCCAATGTCCAGTATAATGAGATACTAAATATCGGTGTTGTACGGTAAAGTTCTTCCAAGTAGCATCAAAGATGGCGTATGTTCTTTGATGCCTCGTGGGAGTTTCTGGCGGCAAATCTATACGAGTCCATTCATCAGTCCACTTTAACTATTTCACAAATTGTACATGAGCACGAGCATTTATAACACCAAACTATACCAATTTCATATTATAAAGTCCACTAAAATCAATTTGCAAAATTGTCTACGGCAAACTTCAACTGTACCCCTTGACTTCCCACCACAAAACACCAACATTTAATTGAATGACTAGGCCCAACGTTGATTGAACAAGCGTCACTCAACGTCCAACTAGTTAGTGGATTATAATAGCCCTTTGAACAGAGCGTATATATGATATCAGTTAGGTGATTCAAATTTAGTTATTTTTTTCCCACTGCGGCGCTAGTAGTCACCAAAACAAATATGGCATCAAACAGCTCTCGATTTATTCTTTAAAATGCGTTATTTGTAAAAAAATAGTGTGACAGCATGGATTTACCTATTATTACGCCGCCGCAATAATAAATTAATTTTGAAAAAATATGATATATTTTTGTTTTTTTATTTTCAGCATCTCATATTTTGAGATTAAGTTAGGCTTTGGAAATCATGCTACAATCTTAGCACTTTATAAATCAGTCATTTTTTAATGCTCCCAAGATTCTCATGAGCATCCTACCAGCCGGCCTATTTACTAACTCGGATGACAGGTGTCGATGCCTATTAATCAAGAATTTAGTGTTACAATGCGGTTTTTGTATTTCAAATAAAAAGTTCGAGCAAGCAAAACCCGCATTGTAACAGTAAATTCTAGATTGATAGGCATCGACACCTGTCATCCGAGTTAGTAAATACGGGGGCTGATCGGCATACCTAATCTTTGGGACATCCTGAGACAAATTTAGGGCAATCAACAGAAAATATATTATAAAACGAAAATGTTCTATGATAAAAACAGTATACTTCGGAGATGTAGAGGTTAAAAAATTAAATATTAAACTGTTAGTTGATTCTTTGAATTCCTTGAATTAGTTGGTAGAAATAGTCAGTATTGCATATCTTAAGCCTTAAAATACAGGTGTCATGTCATGTCCTCATTTTTGTTATCTAAAGTAAGGTTACCTATTAAGTTGCGAACTTATGGTCACCCTAATCAAATATTACAAAGTCGCACAGATCCAATTTAATGACACATTTTATAATTCACTAGCTGTTACCCGCGGCTTCGCCCGCGTAATATATAGCCTATGTCCTTTTCGGTACCCTAACCTATGTGTATGCAAAATTTCATGATGATCGGTTCAGTAGATACGGCGTGAAAGCGTAACAAACAAACAAACAAATAAACAAACAAACTCACTTTCGCATTTAGAATATTAGTTGGGATTTATATTTATTTAAAGTAAGGTTAACTTTTGAGTTGCGAACTTATAGGCGCCCTAACCAAACATTACAAAGTCGGCTATATCCCATTCAACAATTTCGCTAAATGACGTTTAGTAAGACGTTGAACGTTTTATTCAACGACTTGACGACTTGTCCTTTGTTAGCGGCGGTCATTGGTGAGGTCACCGTGGGCTGCGTGACGTGGCGCCTGCGACGCCTCCATCCCGGTGCCCGGATGGCTGAAGGGCAGAGAGGGCTACAGCCTCTCCCCGTGAGAACTTATCATTCTGATTGTCTGACGTGTATCGTTTGTGTCTACGTAATAATAGTTTGTAAATCTATGCAAATAGTTTCATTTGTGATAACACATCGGTTATCATACTTATAAAGATGGATTCGAAATTTACTTTATAAATCAAACCACTTTACTTGAAAATCATAACAACCTGTGACTATGTACTCCGGCTGCGTATTTTAGGTATGCCTAAAAGTTTACCTGGTGCAAGTTGAATTGAGGAGTAATGAAACCTTGATGTTACGCTATATTTACTACAAGTGGCAAGTCAAGTGTTAGTCGGACTCGCCCAGTAGAGTTCCACAGTAGCAAGCATAGATTGGGCATCCACTTATGGTACCTATTACCTACACCTAGCCAAAATATCACTATAATTTTTCGCAAACTACAATTACTTTGTGTTTTTCAAAGCTCCTCCGTGCTTTGGAAGGCACGTTAAGCCGTTGGTCCCGGCTGCCATCATTGATGGCAGTGGTTAAGCTATCTCTGATGCCTTGTGGCAGCTACTCGCTACTACGCTCCGACACTAGTGTTGGCCACTTACATACAAGAAAAACAAAACAAAAAAGCACTTGTTTCTGCTTGTATGAATGACAAAGTTATATTTGCGGTTTATGAAAATACTGAAATGAAATGAAATGATTTATTTCGCTTAAGCGTGGTTACACTTAGCCGTTTCCAGCATGCAAAATTTGAATACATACCTATCATGTTTACTTTATTACACTAATACAAAATCAATTCAAGTCAATGTGAAACAATTTATAAGTAAATTTCAATTATATAAAATTAGGATCAGAAAATTTATTTGATTTCAATAAATGCGGCATTTGAAACTGTTATAAAAATATTGTAAGTATAAGTATTATTCTAAAAATTCATTTACATTATAAAATGCTTTCTCAGTCAGCCATGCATACAGTTTATTTTTAAATGAATTATAAGGGAGGCACTTGATTTGTTCAGGTAGACGGTTATAGATTTTTGCACTCATGAAGCCGCAATTCCTGGAGCAAATGGTTGTTTTGCTATTTGGTAACAAAAGTCTGTTTGGCCGTCTAGAGCTGTAGTTTGAATAATCTCCCTGCCGTTTATATAAATTCAAATTATTTTTTACAAAAAAACATGACTCGTATATATAATTATATGCATGGAAGAGTTAACAATTTCAATTTTACAAATAAAGATTTGCAACTGGTGCGAGGAGGAACATTGCACATAGCTCTTACTTATGCTTTGTTTTTGCGTAATAAAAAGTCTATTTAATTCAACACAATGTGATGCCATAACTCAAGCTAGACGCTACATAGCCGTGATATGCTTGAAGAGCAACTTTTTGGTCGGTAATTTTAGTCAGGCGCCATAAGGCGTAAGCAAACCGATTCAATTTTGTGCATATTTTATCAACATGTTGTTTCCAAGTGCAACATTTGTCTAAGGTTATACCCAAAAACGCGGCATCATCAACTTCATTTATAATTTCATTATTAAGGGTTAATGTCAATGGATATCCCTTACCGCCTTGATAATGAAAATGCAAGTATTTCGTTTTTGTTGTATTTACTTTAAGGTTATTTGCTTCAAGCCATTGTTCAATGTTCTTTATAGCATTATTGATATCGTTGTTATAAGAAATGGCATTAGAGCAAGGCACCACCAATGCTATGTCATCAGCAAATAAGGAACATTCATGTTTTGTGACTTTAGGCAGGTCATTTATATACAAGAGAAACAATAAAGGGCCTAAAATACTGCCCTGAGGAACTCCAAATTTGTTTATTTGTTTCATAGATTTATATAATACCTCTTCATTTACTTCGTCATAATTCGTGGCTACATCTCGCTTGTACCATCAATGGTACTAGTGGGATAAATCAGTTCCAACTGTACCATTGATGGTACTAATGGGATTGATTGGTACCACTTGTACCATCAATGGTACTAGTGGGATAATTCGGTGCCAGTTGTACCATTAATGGTACTTCTCAATGGTACAACTGGTCCGGCGGCCCATTGTCGTTGAAAGTGTTCATTTTATTTTAGACTTTCATTTTAGACTTTTCACTCTTTGTTACTTACAAAGGAACAACATCTTTCAAACGATTGACTTTATAAAAATGGTTTTATGAATCTCAATGTTATTTTTAAAGACACATGACAAGATATGGACAGTTGGATACCTTTGTATAGGTTTGTTTTTTTTTAGTTCATTTCTGTATGGGCACCCCGCTTCCCTTTCTTCTATTTAAAAATCATAAAGTTTTTCACAGAATTCATCTTCCTACCAAGTTTCAAATGTGTAGTGCTAATAGTTTCGGAATAAAGTGGTTGTGACATACGGACAGACAGACACTATAAGGGTTCCGTTTTTTGCCATTCTGCTACGGAACCCTAATAAGGGTCAACAGCTGATATTTTTTGAGAACCACTGGATGGATTTGACCCCATGCGCGAAATGCTTGGATTTATAAAATTACTATGTACTTACTTGAATCAAAAATACATATTCTTTTGACACTTTAATATTATTTAATTATACACTACTAGACTAAATCACTGTTCATCAGTGAACACTTTACCTAACATATAAGCCGGAGTGTCTTGTATTCTTTTGCCCTTCAAGTTGATGGCATGGGGCAGCACTGAGGGGCACCTGCGATGCAGGCCGCGCCCCTCGGGCGACCAGGCGCGCAGTTTACACTTCGTGCCCCCTTTGGCGGTCACTGACACCCACGCCGCTGAAGATAGAACCACGTCCCCGCAGCAGATCTTAGGGCCTTCCCCGACAAACTCAAAGTCTTCGCTGCCCCTCTGCAATCCCGGCCAGTGTTTTAAGCGCTCGGCGCTTCCCGAAGGCACAGCGAACAGCTCTGTTCCTAGGAATGTATCGTAGAGCTCGTCGGCGTCCTCGGTCTTAGTCACCGTGATTGGGAGACTCTCTGAACAAAACACTGTCAAACGACATGGCACTTCGGTGTGCACGACGTCCACCCGCGCTAGCCCAGCGATTAACAACGTCGAACCTTTACTTAAATAATATGTTTGAGGCCTGATTGTCTTCTTAGGCAAAGTCAGGAGTAACTCTTCAGTGCTCAGCAGAGACAATACTTGGTCCGGGTGTATGACGCCGGGCGTGTCGTAGAACCACCTACTGTTGGCAAATAAATAGTGTTTTTCATCTATAGTCTTCAGTTTCCTGAGCTTCTCTGCTACATCTGTGGTTTCAATGTATTCCTCTGAGAAAGACCTTCCAATGTGGCCCATCAATGTCGGTGGTTCCGTGGGGCTCCTGCCTTGTAGCTGTGCCTTTCTGATTTCCTTTTCTACTTTCATGAGTTTCGCCTCAGATTTTAGTCTACGCGTTCTTTCGTATATTTTCCATCCGGAAGGTCTATTTATAGGAAATTTTAGGAGATGCAGAGTAGTTCCCGGCCACCTGCTGACTGTTGCTCGCTTGATGAGGTCAATGGCGTGGACCTTGCAGTAATCCGACTGTATTAAGGCATTGAACAGGGAGCTTTTTCCCACATTGGTGCAGCCGACAAGGAATACATCCCCCTTGTATAGCCAGGTCTTGAACATAGCCGAGATGAGGTCTTCCACCCCATAGCCAGTCTTGGCAGATATCAGGCCCACATACTTGATATTAGCGTCGCTCAGCTTGGTTTTTTTTATTTCTTCGATTAAAGACAGTTTTACCCGCTTTAAGTAACCGACACTATCACCAGGCAGCAAGTCTACCTGAAAAGAAATGAGAAAATATTACAATATCTATCCTCCTTGAATTCAATATGTAATAGCTCATATTGAATGAATGACTTGTTGAATGAGAACATGGCAGTGTTGTCCCACGGATATACCTTGTTTCCAACGATGATGATGGGTCGCTCTGTACCGATGATGTCCACGATGCCGGGCCAGATGGAGCATGGGTAGTCCAATAGGTCTACCATGAGCAGCACCAGAGATTTCACATACCTGTAAATGTTAATTTGGTCATTAGATAATTATGATTTCCAACTAATTCATTTTTGAATTTTTTTAATTTTGATAAGGTTTAATTAACTACAATGTTATCTGTATTTGTTTTTATTATGTGCAGTGTTGTATTTTTACTTGCTATTATTATTGACGAGCTTCGTGGTGCAGCGGTCAACACGCCGGCTTGCGACACGGATGGTCCCGGGTTCGATCCACAGTCAAGTCAAGATAGAAAATATTTTTTTTCAGATTGACCTGGGTCTTGGCTGTTTATCTATGTATGTATTTGTAATAAAATATAGTATCGTTGAGTTAGTATCCTATAACACAACCCTCGAACTTACTTTGGGGCCAGCTCAATCTGTGTAATTTGTCCATATAATTTTATTAATTTATTTATGGGCACCGGGAAAGTCCCTTTATCTATCTATCTACTAACTAACTAACTACTGACTACAAGTGGCATAAAAATGTCTCAATCTCCTCCATGCCTCGGAAGCCTTGTTAGTCCATTGCTCTAGGCTGTTATTAGAACTTAAAAAATCAGAGACCTGTGTTGGCCATTTACAATCATGAAAAATAAAAAACAAACATTGCATGGTTGTCAGCAAACTTAGCCATTGATAGCTTAATTACATATTCAATACAAATGTGTTACATATAAACAAAACAGTACCTAATAGATTGTAGCAACTTTTCATACTCCTCAGGCTGTACTCTTACATCCAGAGCAATATTGTATTGTGTGAGGAAGTGGCATCGCTGGCACTCCATGCTCTTTAGCTCCAGCTCACTACGGCCCCTGAACAGTTCACTGGGCAGGTAGCCGGGGATGGCAGGGTCACTGCTGTGCAGCAGCGCCCCACAGCCTCCGCATGGCACACGACTCACACCCAGTGTGGGGTCAGGAGTACCATACTCTTTCATCCATTCACTGCTCTCCTCCGCATCTTCATAGGCTTGTGTATCATCATAATGTTCATAATTTAACATCCACTTTTTTATGTTTTTTCTATCAAAATCCTCCTCGCTGTCATCTTGTGACCGATTTACTTGCTCCTTGTTAATATCATGGGTGATGTCTACATTGGTTGCACTGGCAAATGGTAGTTGGAATACTTCAGGTTGATTCTCTCGTTTTTTTATTGTTTCCTCAGTCAAAAGCTTGTCTATATCGACGTAGTACTGCAGCGCGGCAGGCAGAGGTGGCAAACTCTTGTTTTTGTACTCTTTGTCATGGGATTCTTTGGCTTTTTTCAAAGTTTTCAAGTAGTACTTGAAATGGCCAAGCTCTAGCTTCTCGTGTTCGAGATAAGAGTTAAACGTAATCTTGTCCTTGTATAGCCGCAGCAGTGTTTGAAAATCCTTTTTCTGGTTGTTTTTGTTGTTTTCGTTAGCGTTTGTTGCAGCTCGAACATGAAATTGCTTGTACAAAACACTGTGCCTCCGACATAACCTCAAAATGCTCCGCGTTGTGTATATCATACTGAACACGCTTATGTTTAAATTACCAGTTTTATTACATTTAATTATGAATTAATTAATAGTTTCACGCATTGTAAGCTCTAAACATTTTCAATTGATTTTATCAACAAAGCCAAACAAACAACTGGGTCAGAAATGTCAACTTGAAAATGACTTTCACTGACAGTGACAGATATACGTCAACTATTTTTTTTCGTAATTATGGCTTTCATGCGTTTTGTTTTAGCTAGTATCAACTAATATGGTCGGTTTCCCGCGCTTTTTCTAGTTTTCTTGTTTATCAACGAAATGATGGTGTAATTCAATTTGTTGATTCGACGGAGCCCTTGGCGAAAATCCATCATGAATTTATTTGTTAAATCATAGACGACACAGCAAAGCGGACAACCACCAGCCTGCTATCTAAATCTCACTATAGTCGCACCATGACCGTTTATTTTAGTTATCCTACGCATTGTTCATAGACATGGGCATATATAACACATAACACCAAATTCCAAACAATTTGCAAAATAATCTAAAATGTAAAACAAACACTGTGTAGTCCGCCCAGAACTCGTCAACTAGTTTTGCTGTGTTGAGGAAATAGAATCTACGTTAATGCAGCCATAGTTCTACAGTACTATTGAAATGTACAGTACAGTTTATGAAACTGATTTCATTTCTGTTATAACTTCGAATTCCTTTATGTCAAACTAGCTTTTACCCGCGGCTTCGCCCGCGTAATATATAGCCTAAGTCCTTCTCAGTACCCTAACCTATGTCTATGCAAAATTTCATGATGATCGGTTCTGTAGATACGTCGTGAAAGCGTAACAAACAAACAAACAAACTCACTTTCGCATTTATAATATTAGAGCCTATTAGAGCCTATGTCCTTCTCAGTACCCTAACCTATGTGTATGCAAAATTTCATGATGATCGGTTCAGTAGATACGGTGCGAAAGCGTAACAAACAAATAAACAAACAAACTCACTTTCGCAGAAGTTAGGATTAGGAAGTTAGGATTACGATTATATTATTCTCGTAGGCATGCCAATGTTACTACACGTATAAAGACCTTTTGTATAATTCATTTGCATCTAATAGATGTTATTAATTAGTCACACAGTTGAACAAATAAGCAATTTGCGTGCCGATTTTATATGGTATGGAATCTATGTTCACTTTACTTTCCTTATTACAGTTAAGTTTTTTTATTGACCGAATTACACGTTCACAAGCCGGTTTCGAAACAATCCGAGGAACACTTGTGTAAATGCAGCACTTGAGTGATTCTATGTGACTAATTATCTTTTAAGTTACTCGAGCCCCAAAATAGAAATTTAAATGAGGCTGATAATTAGCCACATGGACGAGTTGTTCATAGTATTAATTTTGTTTATTGTTTTAAGGGGTGAGTTGCTATCGGACTTCAAATAGATTTTTTAAATGAGTGGTGTAATGTTTTGATTTCCTTGGCACAGGTCGGCTTTGTGACATGGACGTGGACGAGTGCTCCCGCACGCCGAAGATCTGCAACAACGGCGTGTGCGTGAACAGTCCCGGCTCCTACCAGTGCTACTGCAGGCCAGGTACGCTTTATTACCCGAATGTTCGTTTGATAACTTAAGAGAAAAACCGGCTAAAAGTGGCCACTTTTGGCGTTAATAATCTCTTAATTTACCAAAGGAGAACAATTAAAAGTAATACCAAAATACTACAACAACTTTACTAGTGCACTACTACTAACACTATATTTTTTTTAATTTGATATGATTTAGGATTAAAAGAATTAATTGCTGGGTGGTGGTAATTTCGCATATCACCGCGTTGTAAGTGCATGCTGCATAGGTAAAGAAAAGTGGTAACACTCCCTGTACGTGAGAGTGCGGGCACCGGTGACCTTGAGCTGGGGCGTGTAAGCGCTAGGGTTGACAACGCGTAAATAGTCACTCGCTATTCACTTCGTTCCTGCGGCGCGAGCCGTGCGAGAGACACAAACATAACACGGACAGACCTCGAGTAAAGTAGTCTGCAACGGATCGTTGTCCGTTACCGAGGGGGCAGCGAGAGGCGCGCGGGGCGTGGAACGCCACGCCCTGCGCGCCTCTCGCTGCCCCCTCGCACATCCGCACACCCACACATAGCCGCAAGCGATTTTACTTACAAACATGCTCAAGTGTCGTTTCTTTTTGCGTAGTGTATATATTCTTTGGCATAGGTCCACAGCATCCTAGATAAAAGCATGTACCTATCCAATTGTTGTAACTTGCAGGTTACACAGGCGACAGCTGCGAGCAGGACATCGACGAGTGCCTCTCTTCGCCGTGCAAGAACGGCGGTACCTGCCAGAATCTGGAGAACAACTACGAGTGCGCCTGCATGGTCGGCTTCGAGGGTGAGTTCTAATGTGTGTGGTGCCCTGCAGGAAGCAATGCTGCTGGTTGTTGAGTTGAACATGGTGGTACAAGATCAAGATCAAATGGAGGAAGTAGTTTATCTTATCTTATCTTCATTAGGGCCGATTATAAATCGGAAGCACGTCTTACCTTTGGGTTATTTTGTACTTACCCCATGCCTTACTCACTCACACGGTGATTCCCGAAGAAGGACTGCATAAGCTTCAGGATATCACCTGGTGCGTAGTGCCTGTAGTCCTCTAGATCAGGATACGCCGATCCGAAAAGGTCTAAACGCTTACCAGCCAAAGAGTCGCAGTAGCATAAGATGTGTCTCATCGTCTCCTCTGATTCCTCACATGCCCTACATAGAGGGCTTCCGACAATTTTCAATTTGAAGAGATGACTGTTATTTTCGAAGTGTCCGGTCAGGGCTCCCATTAGAAATCTTGTCTGTTTTCTGTTAAATTTACAGAACCTTTTGTGCCAACTGGCGTTGTCGATACCAAGTGTCTCCTTGGAGTGTACGTGTTCACTCAGATTACTCCATTCGGCTTGGTGTCTGTTGACGACATATGCAATAAGGAAGTAGTTTGCTGTACTGTGTACCAAACTATCCCTATACTAATCGACTATTATTATATACGAGTATTATTGGTGGTTTACTTTTCCATGTGTCTCTGTACATGACAGATACTTTCTTGGTGGCGGTAGATCGTCCGTCACTCGATAGCATTCTGGTTTGTTTAAAGAAGAAGAAGAAGTATTAAAGCAACCTTCACGCTACCTACAAGATACTTATCATTTTGTGCGACGTTATCTCGTTCATCGTGGTTAACTCTCCGCTTGTACTCGTACATACAACGATCGGTAGACAGCCTGATGTACAAAAAGTAAAGAACTGAAAGGACTTTAAATTATTTAAACAGGCACCGGTGTAGTGATTGTATGCTTGTATACTCTCATTATTGAACTAACAGTGTTAATAAAACCTTCCTAAAATCTTGACGTACCGGTTTCCAAGTGTCTCGATTCAATTTTGGAAGTCTATCGATTGCAATCGCCCCGCGCATTTAGTCTTAGATGATTTGTTAATCTGGAAGACAAGCTGTTGGTACATGTAAATTTTCATCCCCTACAGCAAAATGTATGTGTTATTTTCTTATTAAATTAAGAAATAATAAATAAATAAATAAATAATAAATTTTATTTTTTCTCTTCACAATTGGTAGTACAGAGTAAGTTCTTAGTTACTAAGTAGCTTATATACATAATAAGACATACCTTTGACCGTGAACTTGTATAGTTTGTGAAGAGACTAGTTCCTGAATAGGTCTCCTAAGAGACCTGTGCTACAGGTAACTAGGCCCCTCCCTTGGAATACATGTTGCAGTCGCTGGTGCTTACATATACTAATATTATTATAATATATACTGTATGTGTCTATACCTAATACATTTATCTTAACTTATGCTATTATTATTTTTACTAATCTATTTACGTACTAGGTTATAATTTTTTTTTTTTTGGCTGTCGTGATTTGTATTGTATGTATGTTTGTAAGTTGTATGTGTATGAAAGGTATAAAGACAAAGATGCAGGTTCGAGTCCTGCCCGCGTGGATGTTTTTTGCCCATAAAAACACCCATAGATATCGATGTTTTTTTCTTGGTTGTTGATATTGTTTCTTGGTTGCTCAGGCAAGGACTGCTCGCACAACATCGACGAGTGCGCGGCGGCGCCGTGTGCGCTGGGCGCCACGTGCATCGACGCGATCGCCAGCTTCACGTGCGTGTGTCCCGACGGGCTGACCGGCCCGCTCTGCGACACCGACATCGACGACTGCGAGGTTTGACTTTGACAGACTCTATTCTTTTCACTACGGGACTTCCGCGATTATAAAGTGTAAGTCCCGTAGTGAAAATAATAGCGATATGAATGATGCGATGATAAATTGTGATCGAAAGCTTAAAATCATTTTAGATTCATCTGAGGCGCAGTACTGCCTCCACTTAAGGATGCGCTAGTCGGGAACTCGAACTCGTCGGCGCACGTGGCTAAAATGCGTGCTATTTCGCTGAGACAGGGATAGACTCGGTTTTGAACAGTGCGGAACTATTTACACTGATGTATAAGCACATCGGAACAACAGTCTAGTGTGTGCAAACACAAATATTGTTGAAAATCTAAATCTTCGTCGTCTAAAAATTCGCGAGCATGCGTTTGGGAGAAGTGTTCTTGTGATAAAACAGCTGAATGTTTTTATTAAAAGTAAAATAATTTATATTTTTCAATTACCAAACTATGCTTGTATGAATTTTATTTTAAAGATTTTATACTCCTTCCGGTATTTAATTGTGCCCAAAGTTGCGTTAAAATTACGTGTTAAAACGGAATGTTTTGAGACTCATAACTTTTAAAGTACTTATAATTTTACAATTATGATTCCATACAAGCATAGATAACAACAAAACAAATCGATAGAATTAAAAACTTTAAACAGACGATACCGAACAACGGAGTCATCACCCTACAGAATTTGTATGGCGAAACACCTGACTAGCGCACCCTTAAAATCAATTACTTGCGTGCTGTACGGACACATGTATACAGTACATGTTGTGTGTTCGCTCTGAGGTGGTTACGTGATGCGTTCTAGGAGAAAAACACTCTTACTGCAGTAAGACGTAAGAAACTGCGTTCCAAAAATATTTTAAATTTAAAATTTAAAGTGGCCTTAGATATTGTTGCTTTGGAAACAAGACAAAAAAAATCGTGATTTGTTAATATATATGATAGCGGATTATGTCATTGTAAAGATTTATAGGTAATTATATCTGTAACCCTTTTATTTTAAGTGAGGACTTTTGCTTTCGAAGTGTATTGAATATCATAGTTGCGTCTTATAATGTGTTTGTTTATGTGTGTGCGGCAAGGGTCTATAATTGGTCTGTCGTTGTTATCGTTTTGTTACATTCTATACATTCCTCTTCCTTACATGGACTTGTTTTCGTTCAGAACTGAGAGTAGTCCGTTATTATGACAGCACGTTCGTTTCTTACTTTATAGTATTAATGTTTTATTATGATTTGGAATTTGTCGCAAATAGCTGACCATGTGGTTTGGTAATCTCCTGACCTGAAATTAGGTTCACTAATAACGTTCGTTTTGTGCCTTTTTCCGCATAAATAAGTATTATTTTCTATTTAACTGACACGAAAATTGAAATTTGCTGCAGTCCGCGCCGTGCCAGCACGGGGGCCGCTGCGTGGACGCGCTGAACGGCTACCACTGCGAGTGCCTCGGCACCGGGTACTCCGGCGACGCCTGCGAGCTCAACATCGACGAGTGCGCACCGCAGCCCTGCCAGCACGGCGGCACCTGCCTCGACGACGTCAACGACTACCGCTGCTCGTGCCACCAGGGCTACACTGGTAAGCTGCGAGCTTCTGGGACTCCCAGAGTCCCAGAACTTTCCACTTCAGTGTCATGCACCACAACTTCAATGAGCTTTGTCAGTGATGACCGAATTGAATTACCTTGGAGTCTACTTAAACACAAGCGAATAGATGTTCCGGCTTATGTTTGCGCTATGGTTGATCGAGGATATTCCCCATCGCAGGCAAAAACTGCGAGATGGACATCAACGAGTGCGAGGGCGAGCCGTGCAAGCACGGCGGCATCTGCCTGGAGCGCAGCAACGCCAGCCTGTACCGCGCGCCCGACGCGCCGCCGCTGCTGCTGGGCCCCGCGCCCTCCATGCAGCTGCCGGCCTCCTTCTACACCAGGTTCTCCGTGGAGAACGCCAGCGGGTGAGACAAGCCGACACAGAACCTAGCATGCCGCCCTATCGAACATCACATCCCGTACTGAGTGAGCGCTCGGCGCCTCTCCCTTACTGCTGGGCCTCCCGCCCCCTTTATGCAGCTGCATTTTTCTGATCTGAGAACGGCAGCGGGGGAAATAAACTACCGGAGGACGTAAAACACCGCCCCAGGGAACACCACATTGCTGTTGCCAGCAACGCCAGCCTATATCCCTTACTACTAGGCCCTTCCGATGCAGGACCTAGAATATTACCTTGAGGAACACCATGCTTAATTCTTTTGTCTTCATCCTACTTCTCAATCCTGCACTTTTGTCACAGTGTTCGTGGTTATATTTCGGTCAGTTCCTGTGCCAACGCTGCTTTTATAATGCGTCGCTTTGTGTCTTGACGTCTAAAAGAGTAAGAGCACTCGTTAATAGAAGAGAACGTAACCGATTTAATTAGGTTTGTGTATTGAGTCAGCCCTAAATGTAACCTCAATTTTTGACTTGCATACCGTAATTGTTATGCATCATCATCATCATCAGGTCCTTTATAGTCTCCACTGCAGAAGCACGACCCTCTCTGTACTATCAGAACCATATATAAGTATAAGCCTGAGCAGTCAGAGGATTTGGCCTACACTCTCCACGCTGACCAGACGGGTTGAAGAGTTCTCTTTGATGTTTATAAGCTTTGTATAGCTTGGATTTCCTAAGTCGCCTTCTACGACATCCACGGGAAGACTTGGAGTGGTCCTATTCTACTCTGCCGGGAACCACACGGCTGTGTGTTATGCGTCAGTCATATCTAATTAATTTTTCAGTGTTTTCCTAAAAAAACCTGCTTAAATTGAATACAGAAGGTACTCTTCTTATCGAGTCGAAATGGCTTCATTAAATTAGATGTCTTTGACCAGTATTTGGCCACGCTGATTGCCCTGTCGTATAATATCCGTTGCCACTCGGACAGATTCGAGTGCGTGTGCGTGCCGGGCACGATCGGTACGCGCTGCGAGGTGAACATCGACGAGTGCGCGTCGTCGCCGTGCGTGCACGGCAAGTGCGTGGACGACATCGGCGGCTACCGCTGCGACTGCGCCGCCGGCTACGAGGGCGAGCTGTGCGAGCAAGAGATCGACGAGTGCCAGAGGTAAATCTTCAAAAAACATTTCTCATATCAACTATTTTGGTCATTCATTCAGAACTATTAATCCACCGTTTTTTATATTTTCTTTCTTGAATGATTCGATGCATACTTACAATTCATTCAAGAAGGAAAATTGGTCGTTCTTGGCAACATTTAATTTCATATTTGATTCCAATAAATTAAACAGTGGGGTGCCACCGCCGTACGGCAGCAGCCGCCATACTATTCAAACACGAAATTTTGATGTATGAGGTTCAATTTTCTTTTTCCCATTGTACCTACGTTCAATCCGGCCCGATTCCGTCAATAAAAGTTGTACTAAACATTTATACACTTTTCTTAGATACCAGCCATGCGAGCACGGGCGCTGCTACGACGGGCGCGCCACGTACACGTGCTACTGCGAGCCGGGCTGGGGGGGGCGCAACTGCAGCGTCGTGCTCACGGGCTGCCGGGGCCAGCCCTGCCGCAACCACGGCACCTGCCGGCCCTGGCTGCAGCACGAGACGCAGCACCGCTTCAACTGCTCCTGCGCGCCCGGCCACTACGGCACCACCTGCGAGAAGGTAAGAAGAAAGAGAGCCAGTGTGTATGTTTGTGTGAGAGAGAGAGTTGACAGTCTTTAGTGTAGAACATTAGTAGTCTTATGGTCAAGTAGGCTTTGGCCTCGTTGACTCTTACTACAACTTTGTGACCTACTACCGTTCACTTTTACGAAGATCAGATGAATCTTCTTCTCTTTTTGAGTCAAAATGGTCAAATAATATTATAATAATTGAGACCAGAACGTGCCGTGTGGTTCCCGGCAGAGTAAAATAGGACCACTCCAAGTCTTCCCGTGGATGTCGTAGAAGGCGACTTAGGAAACACAAGCTAAACAAAGCTTAAAAACATCAAAATACCTCTTCAACCCGTCTGGCCAGCGTGGAGAGTGTAGGCCAAATCCTCTGACTGCTCTGGCTAATATAGCTTTGGTAGTACAGAGAGGATCGTGCTCCAGCAGTGGAGATATAAAAGATCTGATGATGACCAGAACTTGGCGACCACGGATTAATAATTTACTTTGACTTCACAGATCACGACGATGTCCCTGGAGAAGGGCAGCTACGCGGAGGTGAACACGTCGCGCGAGGAGGGCTACGACCTCTCGTTCCGCTTCAAGACCACCATTGGCAACAGCCTGCTGGCCATGGGCTCGGGCCTCACCTACTTCTTCCTCGAGCTGTCCAACGGGCGCCTGAACCTGCACTCCAGCCTGCTCAACAAGTGGGAGGGCGTGTTCATCGGCTCCAACCTCAACGACTCCAACTGGCAGAAGGTAACAAGGCATAATAGCAAAAGTCGAGCCCGTGACCCTAGGGTCACGGGCTCGACTTTTGCTATTAACACAATCAGATGGTTGTATTTTACTAACTAGGCTCTTTTCTTAACACCAATCAAAATTGCCCAATTTATTTTATAGTTATTACAAATTTATTGATGAACGTCGTATGGCACTTGTACTCAGTAAGCTGTCTATTAAAAGCCTTTTTTTTTTAATTTAAATAAATATATATATAGGGACATATCACACAAATTGAGCTAGCCCCACAGTAAGTTGTGAACTTGTGTCGCAGGATACTAACTCAACGATACTATATTTTATAATAGATACCTACTTATATAGATAAACATCCAAGACCCAGGTCAATATGAAAAAGATCTTTTTCCATCTTGACCTGACCGGGGATCGAACCCGGGACCCCCGTGTCGCAGGCTACCGTGTTGACCGCTGCGCCACGGAGCTCGAGCCTTAAAAGTTTATTAACACCTCCACTATGATATCCAGCATACCATATTTGCATCATAATGTGTTATTTTATACTGATTGGCAGGTGTTCGTGACGATCAACTCGTCGCACCTGGTGCTGGCGGCCAACGAGGAGCAGACCATCTACCCCATCAGCCAGAACGAGGCGTTCAACTCCAGCGTGACGTCATTCCCCTCCACCCGTCTCGGCAACGCGGGGTCATCGTACGCCACTCTGCGGCACGGACCCAACTTCTTCGTGGGATGCTTTCAAGATGTCGTGGTGAACAACCAGTGGGTGAGTAATATGTAATTACTATGAATAATAATAATAAATCTTTTTTATTTGCCACAAAATACAAGGAAATTACAGCTGCATATAAATGAGTCTTAAATACATTAGGTACTTATATACTTACGAGTATAAGGGCGAATACATGGGGACGCACAGCCCACCACCATCTAGAAGTTTGCCTCCAAACTAGGGTCACGCCTTTATTTTGGATGACAGACGACCGCCAGAAGAGTGGGGAGGCACCCCACATACGGCCATACAGTTACCATAGGACAGCTGTGTCCTTACAGTGGCTACTCATCCTTACAGTCAGTGACATTAGGTCTAATTAAGTGCGTATTTTCAGATTTAGTTAGTTTGATATATTCTGTGCCCTATGTTTAGCACTTCATGTCTTTATTTTCTATCTTTTTTTGCCTGAAGGTCAATAATTGTGACAAAAAAATACCAATAGCACAGATATTAACTACTATGTAACCTGTACTTTTCATGTTATTTTTGGCTAAATAAACGTTTTATTATTAAAAAAAAACAAATATTATTATAACTTTACTACATAATGAGCCTCAAAAATGTTCGTCCTGCCCTACAGTCAAATCAAAATCAAAACGTTTATTCAGAAAATAGGCCTTTGCAGGCACTTTTTAATGTTTTTAATTTAAAATTATCTCATTCATTAGATATATGTATTTATTAATTGTTCAAAAGCTACAGACTACTAGCGTTTCGGAACCGACCACTGCAGAGAAGAAACTCTTATCAACAGTTTTGGTCGCCTACTCGCCTGTCTCTGTCAGTCTTACAGGTTTTAAGTCCATTTTCCATTGGCCAGGTGCTGCCGGAGGACTCGAACGCGACGAGCGGCTTGGAGTCGCTGGAGGGCTCGCCGGAGGAGGGCTCGGGCGAGGGCTGGGAGCCCGGGGTCCGCTCGGAGCTGCGCGGCGTGCGCGCGCAGTGTCCGCGCACGCCGCAGTGCGCCCCCAACCCCTGCCGCTCGGGGGGCGGCTGCGAGGACGCCTGGACCAGCTTCGTGTGCTCCTGCCCGCGCCCCTACCTCGGCGACACCTGCCAGTACAGTCAGTGCACCATATTACTAAGCCAGTGCTCCAATATTAGGGCGTGGTCCCAGTGATAACTTATGGATCAGAGACGTGGTCGTTCATAATAAGACTAATTAGAAGGCTCAGACTTACTCAACGTGGAATGGAGCGAGCTATGCTGGGTGTACAGTACAAATCCCGTAGGAATGAAACGTTCCAGCTAGGTGTGAATACTGCTTGTATTTCCTTGCTAGCCTGAATGACACATTAATTTTGAGATACTTATACTTTAGTAAAAAAACTATGATAGCGCGTTCTTTCAACATCCGCCATCTATTGACAAATAAAATAGGTAACAAACATAACTAAACTTGCCGTTTATACACTGGGAGTTTCACTGCGCGATAGAATCAGAAATGAGGACATCCGCAGCAGAACTAAACTAACAGACATAGCTTATAGGATTGCTCGTTTAAAGTGGCAATGGCCCGGAGGACGGATGGCCGTTGGGGCATTAAAGCTTGGAGTGGTGGCCACGAACAGGGAAGCGCAGCGTGGGACGATCCGTCTTATTATTAAAAAACGGCAAAAATAGGTTTAAACCTGTTCTACCTCAGTTCGGACTTGTGATGAATCAAGTATAGTTTAGGAAATTAAACTTTGCTTCATTATAAAAAGTGAACAAGTCACGATCGACTTAGATGTGAGACGATCCCCCGAACACATATTTCATTCGTTCATTCATTCAATCATTCCACTACATCGTTCCAATCTTCATGATAATTGTAATAATTTTTTTAAATTTGTTGATTGAAATAGAATAAAACTTAAATGAAATGATTAAAGATGATTACATAAATCATACACATTCAAAGGTTTGATTACATAAATCATACTTTTTATCTGCAAATATTTTTTTACGTAACTGTTGGTAACGTTATAACCCTGAAACGGAACGGATCTGAGCGCGCGTAACAAATTGTATTTTTTCCAAAGATACCAAATAGAAACGTAATATTTTCAAATTTATTGAATTAAAGGAGCCGTGGTCGTGTGTACAAAAAGTATTGTTTTGTAGATGCTGATAAGGATCGCCGATAATTATGTTGAAACTAACCTCAAAGTTTGTTTACGATGGTGAAATGTTTAATAAATCAATGGTTCCAGGTGTCTAAGCCTGGTTTTCTAGTTGTTGTGAAATAAAAATGACAATAATAGTGTTGAAAGTGAATTTAATAATATATTTACGACATGTAAATCTTCAAATCATTAAATAATTTTACGTGATATTTGTAATAGTTTTACTGCTTTCTTTGTAGTATTCGCTCATTGTAAAATAAGTAAGTATCGGGTTTTCACGTAGATTCTCGCATCAACATATACTTTTGTAGTAAAAAAATCTATTTGTTAGTTACAAAATGAGTTAGTATTGAAGTTAAACTAGTGAAATGCTGGTTTATCTTTTGACCTATCATGTATGACTTAAGCGATAAACTTTTTTTTATAATACGATTTTCCTTTGTACTTGACTTGAGAACCGACTTAGAGATGGTTTAATAGTTAGTCCGCTTTTTATAATAAGACGGAATATGCACAAGACCGCAATTTGTGGCGATTTATGGGGGAGGCCTATGTCCAGCTGTGGACGTCCCTGGCTGATAGATAGATAGATATTCTATAACAAAACAATTGTGTTGAAATGCCCATCCTAAATGACACACATTTTCCCTCAGACTACACGGCGGCGACGTTCGGGCAGGAGTCGGCGGCGCCGCGCTCGGTCGTGACGGTGCGCGTGGCCGACGCGGCGCGCCGCGCCGTGCACGCCGCGCTCGACATCTCCATGTTCATCCGCACGCGCAAGCCCACCGGCCAGATCTTCTACCTCGGCTCGCTGCCCAAGTGAGTCCTCTTTGAGGAGCATTCCTACAGGAGTCGGCGGCGCCGCGCCGTGCACGCCGCGCTCGACATCTCCATGTTCATCCGCACGCGCAAGCCCACCGGCCAGATCTTCTACCTCGGCTCGCTGCCCAAGTGAGTCCTCTTTGAGGAGCATTCCTACAGGAGTCGGCGGCGCCGCGCCGTGCACGCCGCGCTCGACATCTCCATGTTCATCCGCACGCGCAAGCCCACCGGCCAGATCTTCTACCTCGGCTCGCTGCCCAAGTGAGTCCTCTTTGAGGAGCATTCCTACAGGAGTCGGCGGCGCCGCGCCGTGCACGCCGCGCTCGACATCTCCATGTTCATCCGCACGCGCAAGCCCACCGGCCAGATCTTCTACCTCGGCTCGCTGCCCAAGTGAGTCCTCTTTGAGGAGCATTCCTACAGGAGTCGGCGGCGCCGCGCCGTGCACGCCGCGCTCGACATCTCCATGTTCATCCGCACGCGCAAGCCCACCGGCCAGATCTTCTACCTCGGCTCGCTGCCCAAGTGAGTCCTCTTTGAGGAGCATTCCTACAGGAGTCGGCGGCGCCGCGCCGTGCACGCCGCGCTCGACATCTCCATGTTCATCCGCACGCGCAAGCCCACCGGCCAGATCTTCTACCTCGGCTCGCTGCCCAAGTGAGTCCTCTTTGAGGAGCATTCCTACAGGAGTCGGCGGCGCCGCGCCGTGCACGCCGCGCTCGACATCTCCATGTTCATCCGCACGCGCAAGCCCACCGGCCAGATCTTCTACCTCGGCTCGCTGCCCAAGTGAGTCCTCTTTGAGGAGCATTCCTACAGGAGTCGGCGGCGCCGCGCCGTGCACGCCGCGCTCGACATCTCCATGTTCATCCGCACGCGCAAGCCCACCGGCCAGATCTTCTACCTCGGCTCGCTGCCCAAGTGAGTCCTCTTTGAGGAGCATTCCTACAGGAGTCGGCGGCGCCGCGCCGTGCACGCCGCGCTCGACATCTCCATGTTCATCCGCACGCGCAAGCCCACCGGCCAGATCTTCTACCTCGGCTCGCTGCCCAAGTGAGTCCTCTTTGAGGAGCATTCCTACAGGAGTCGGCGGCGCCGCGCCGTGCACGCCGCGCTCGACATCTCCATGTTCATCCGCACGCGCAAGCCCACCGGCCAGATCTTCTACCTCGGCTCGCTGCCCAAGTGAGTCCTCTTTGAGGAGCATTCCTACAGGAGTCGGCGGCGCCGCGCCGTGCACGCCGCGCTCGACATCTCCATGTTCATCCGCACGCGCAAGCCCACCGGCCAGATCTTCTACCTCGGCTCGCTGCCCAAGTGAGTCCTCTTTGAGGAGCATTCCTACAGGAGTCGGCGGCGCCGCGCCGTGCACGCCGCGCTCGACATCTCCATGTTCATCCGCACGCGCAAGCCCACCGGCCAGATCTTCTACCTCGGCTCGCTGCCCAAGTGAGTCCTCTTTGAGGAGCATTCCTACAGGAGTCGGCGGCGCCGCGCCGTGCACGCCGCGCTCGACATCTCCATGTTCATCCGCACGCGCAAGCCCACCGGCCAGATCTTCTACCTCGGCTCGCTGCCCAAGTGAGTCCTCTTTGAGGAGCATTCCTACAGGAGTCGGCGGCGCCGCGCCGTGCACGCCGCGCTCGACATCTCCATGTTCATCCGCACGCGCAAGCCCACCGGCCAGATCTTCTACCTCGGCTCGCTGCCCAAGTGAGTCCTCTTTGAGGAGCATTCCTACAGGAGTCGGCGGCGCCGCGCCGTGCACGCCGCGCTCGACATCTCCATGTTCCTCTTAACATATTCAAAGAACATTGCTAATAAGTTGTGTGAAAAATACCATGAAAGTACTTGGTTTAGTGTACCTTCTGCATTTCACGTTTTGACAATTTTACGAAAGAAAGAAAAGGAGAGAATCGATGAAAATAATAATCAATTGGATGAATCACCGTGTGGTTCCCGGCAGAGTAGAATACCCCACTCCAAGTCATCCCGTGGATGTCATAAAAGGCGACTAAGGAAACACAAGGTAAACAAAGCTTATTAACATCAAAGAGACCTCTCAAACCCGTCTGGCCAGCGTGGAGAGTGTAGGCCAAATCCTCTTACTACTCAGGCTATAGTATATGGCTCTGGTAGTATAGAGAGAGACGTGCTCCTGCAGTGGAGACTAGAAAGACCTGATGATGACGATGAATATCCAGTGCATTTTATTCAAACTAGAGCTAGCGAGGAATGAAGGTGGAAGGTAAAGTTTAGTTACTACAACGAAAATATGGTCAAAGGTAATATCAATCATACATAACATAATAAATAATAAATATCACGGAGAATGAGCTAGCCCCAAAGTAAGTTCCAAACTTGTGTTATAAGATACTAATTCAACGATACCATGTGGTCCCAACGCCTTAATCGTACGATTTGTTCTCAGAGACTCGCATAGATGGCGCCACTCATAGCTACACAACATTGTATCTTCCTTAGTTTGAGAATATAAAAACATTATTCACAGAATATATCTTACTAAAAATCACAACAATATTTTAGGCATAATATTTTAAAATGACACCCTTTATTAAGTAAGTTTAGGCTGACGCAGACTACCGCCATCTGATATCGAGTGGCTGCTTGCCACTCGCTACTAGATGGCGGTAGTGTGCAGCGCCATACATTTGCCTAATTTTGCCACCTTAAGTTGGTCCAATATTTTTGTATGAGGTGGGCAGTCTATTACGTTAGTATTGTATTGTCTTTGACGATACTATATTTTATAATAGATACTTATATACGTAGATAAACATCCAAGACCCAGGTCAATCTGAAAAAGATCATTTTCCATCTTGACCTGACCGGCGATCGAACCCAGGACCATCCGTGTCGCAGGCAGGCGTGTTGACCGCTGCGCCACGGAGCTCGTCGAGAGTGAGGTGTCGAGCCCGTAGAGGTGTGATTCTCAACTGCCTATCCGGAGCTGCTACTTTCTCATTCTCAAACTAACGAGCAAGTAGATTCTCAAAAATCCCGCTCCCCCAGTACATCAAATTCCTACCTTTTTGTCCACTTGAAAACGGTTTCGATGGGCACAGCAGCATCGGAACCGATATAAAACAAAAACTGCGCTCACCAAATCGTCTGCCAAGCGTAATGAGAATGAAAAATTCCCTGATGATGCAAGTCCTTGGAGGCCTATGTCCAGCAGTGGACTTCTTACAAAGAAACTCCACAGAACTTCGTTTTATTCTTAATATTATTTCCAGAGCCAGCCTGACGGACGAGACGCAAGTTTCGGCGTCGCTGTTTGCCGGCGAGCTGTTGGTGCACCTCCGGTTCAACCAGACCTCCGAGAACTACACCGTCGGCGGCACCCGGCTCGACAACGGACACCTGCATCTCATTGAGGTACCTGTCATAAAGAATACATACACTACGCGAACAGAAACGACACTTACGACACGAATCAAGGATCAACTACCTGTAAATTTTCATACAAAAAGCGATAACTCTTCCACCCCCCTAAACCTTTACGAAATGAAATTAAATGAAGAAAATTTGGTGTCATTCGATTTAGCATACATAATCTAGGCTAGCCATTTTTAGAGTTCCGTAGTAAACTAGGAACCCTTATAGTTTCGCCATGCCTGTCTGTCTGTCTGCCGGTCTGTCTGTCCGTCCGCGGTTTTACTCAGAGACTATAAGTACTAGAAAGCTGTAATTTGGTATTTCCATGTGGTAGTGCAAAAAAGTGGTAGAAAAATATCTTGAAAAATTTTTTTTTTTATGATAACTCCCATACAAGTAAATAGGGAGTAATATATTTTTTTTTCTATACAAACCCATTGTGTTGGATATCGTTAATTAGGTCTTTAAAAAATATTATGAGGTTGAGAACACCATTTTTCGATTTAGGGGTCTGTTTCCGAAATATTTGGTTTTAAAGTGCAAATTTTTGTTAGAGGTAAGTGTCCCCCCCCTCTATCTGCTAAGCGGTTATATATGTATACGTCAAAAAAATTACAGCAGTAGTATATATACTGAAGTTGAAAGGAAAGCTATCAGAGCTGAGTACCAAGTACAAACTAAAAATTAATAATTAACTTAGAAAATGTACTCGAAAATGTAAAATTTCATACAAGTTTCATTGTTTGATGTTTTTGGCCGGTAAACTGTGAAGTGCGAGGTGTCATTCGCAACTACGGAACCCTACACTGCGCGTGGTCCGACACGCACTTGGCCGGTTTCTTTTGTTGATTCGGTTTAGATCAATTTAAAGTGCCCCGGGTATTTTTTAAGTAAAAAAATATTAATATTTATTAATATGCTCATAACTTTTGTTGTAAGTAATATATCTAAAATATCAAAACGTACAGCGTACAGCCCTACTTTTTCCAATTTATCAATAATGTGTAAAAAAATATCGGAATTGGACTATGTTTAAGGGGTGGATAGCGTTATCGCTTTTTGTAGAAAATTTACAGGTAGTCGATCTACTTAAGCACATGTGCACCGCTTACGGGTATGTGTGAGTGACTGGACGTGTGCACTCTAGGGCTGTCTGTGTTGTGTTTGTGTCTCTCACACGTCTCGCACCACAGGCACGAAGTGAGTAGTGAATGACTACCTACGTATTTCAACCCTATCGTTTACACGCCCGGCTCAAGGTCACCGGCCCCCCCCAAACTCTCACCAGTTCACCATATTGTCTGTGATCAAAGACTTTTATATAAACTGAGGTAGACCTGTCCCACTCCAACAAACAGACATTTAAAAGCAATCGCGTCACGTAACGTGGACGAAGTCTTCACGGTACAGAGTGCGTGAGCTAAGGGCTACGGTGATAATTAGCTCCCTTTGAACGCTTAAGAATTTGGTACGTATGGGTCGTCTACGTCAATTAATATAGAAGTCTTCGCCTGTGATCGCAATTCAACCAACTTTGAAACAAACTGAACGTACCTATATCAAATTAAAATTTAACTTAACAGTCTCTTATAAGTAGACGCTTACGTGATCAGAAATGTTTTACAAAAAAAACACATCATGCATCTTCCGTATTGGAAAATCATGGGGTGAATAATAGCTATATCATGCGCGTTTAGAAAAATAGTTTTTTTTTAATTTTAATCGTTTATTACAAAACATCTTTTGTTTTTGTTTCTGTCAAAAATAATGGTTTCATTGAAAAAAAAAAGAGAATGATAAACCCCAAAATATTCTTGACTAATACTTTGTCTTGCTAAGTTACCTAGACAATCACAGAACGCATTGAGGACGATTTTAGTTAAGATGCCTTTGAGTATTCTGTAACTGTTGTATTAATGGCAGGTGGTGCGCAACTCGACGCTGGTGCAAGTGAAGCTGAACGGCACGGAGTACTTCCGCAAGTCCATCTCGGCGGCCAAGCAGCTCGACGCACAGGTAATGTACAGCTTGTCTTCTTCAGACCGACTTCTGGAAATTTCATCGAAATAGGTAACAGCCTCCGTGGTCCAGTGAATAAGGCGTTCGCCTTGTTGACCCGGGGGTCGTGGGTTCGATTCCCACGGGAAGCATACTTTGTTAAGTTGTTTTCAGTTTGGTAAGGACATTGCAGGCATGAATCACCTCATTGTCTGATAAGAAAGAGTATTCCGTGCTTGGGAAGGCACGTTAAGCCGTTGGTCCCGGCTGCCATCTGGTAGTCGTTAAAGGAACCACGTCAGAGGCCGAGAGGCGGTTCCGAAGAACTCTGACACCAGGGAGTGCATGGTCGATTGACCGTGTCACCTACATGAAATGATGATGATCGCAATAGGTTAAGGCGCTGTGGTATCAGACATTAGCATCATCCAGCAATTAATTCTTTTAATCATAAATCATATCAAATAAAAAATAAAACTAATAGCGAAATGCCCTAGTGAATCACTTGTAGCATTCTTGATATTACTTTTCATAGATATTGTAATTTAAGTTTCAGAGAATTAGTGGCTACTTTTGGCGGTAATGTGTAGTTCTCCAATTTGAAAATAGTGAAAACTATAACAAGCATATTACAAGTAATTTACTAGGCAATTCAGCAAATATATTTTTTTTTTAATATGAAGTTTGATTGAATTGCTGGGTGGCGCTAGTGAGAAACATAGGTGATGGAGTAGGTATAATCATGTTGTTCTTACTTATTAATCTCTTAGCAAGTTGTATGACTGCGGTGAACTGACAACGAACATTGGCATGATTGGTCATATTCAGAGTGTCACATTTCTCGGTATAATTGAAGTCCTTATTGAGGGTTAAAGCAGGTAATCACAGTTTTCGAAATCGATTTTTCCCCTGGTGGTAGCACTAATGAGAGTAATTTAAAAATTTTTTTTAGGTTACCTATAGAGTAAAATATTTTGAAACTGGGACTGGTCTGCTCGGCCTCTTTGAGACTACTTTAAGTATCATATGTTGTTTATTATCTTTGCACACTCGATCGTTAACATAAACATGTTCCAAAAATAATAAATCTATGTATATTGAAATTGTAACATGAAAACAGAAAAAAGAAAGAAAAGAAAGAAAAAGACAATAAGGAATAAATATTCGTAATCATATAAAGCCCTTCAGGCGAGTAGGCGACCAAAACTGTTGATAAGAGTTTCTTTCGGCGTTTCTTCTCTGCAGTGGTCGGTTCCGAAACGCTAGTAGTCTGTAGCTTTTGAACAATTAATAAATACATATATCTAATGAGATAATTTTAAATATGATATGACGTGAAAAAGTGCCTGCAAAGGCCTATTTTCTGAATAAACGTTTTGATTTTTTGATTTGATTTGAAAACCCACAATAGGTCGACGCATATTTGTTCCTAGTTGTTTGAAGTTTACGAACAATCAATGTAGGAGGAAATAAATGAATAATCATAAGAGCTTTGATATGTACACAGGTGCTGTACCTGGGCGGGCCGCCGCCCCCGCCGGCCGCGGCCCCGGCCGCCGCCACCGCCGCGGCCGTCACCACGCCCGCGCCCGAACACGACGACGCCGACTACTTCAAGGGCGTCATACAAGACGTGCAGGTCAGTCATCATCATCATCAGGTCTTTTTAGTCTCCACTGCAGTAGCACGACCCTCTCGGTGCTACCAGAGCCATATATTAGCCGGAGCAGTCAGACACCTACACTCTCAACGCTGGCTTGACGGTTTGGAGAGGTCTCTGATGTTTATAAGCTTTGTTTAGCTTGTGTTTCCTAAGTCGCCTTCTACGACATCCACCTACGGTGGACTAACAGTGAACCGATGTACAGTTATTTCGCATAAAACGTAAATCGAATATCAGTTTATTGCACTCAAGTAGAATATTCTGACATTTTTGTAAAATTTGTAGTCCTGTATAGGGTCTGTTCAATTATAAATATCCTGATATAATAAAAGTGAGTTTGTCTGTTGTTTAGTTTCTAACGCTTTCACGCATTTACTGAATAGTCTATTATTAACGGTACGGAAAAAGACGCAGACTACCTTGTATCCCGGAAAAAAGTTTCCGAAAGACCGACATAAACACGACGCGAAGGTAGTTTCAGTAGGGAATATGAAAAAAAAAAATTCTGTTATTTTACCAGTTTATCCAAAAATATGCAATAGAAAAGTACTAAAAGTGAAATCAGAATCAAATTTGGTAGAAGAACGAACGAGATAAAATGATTTTACGAAACTGTCTATCCACTCGCGAAAACACTATTTTATATGGCAAATGTATGCATGGCAAAGACTATGATGTCTCCTTATCGGACTTCTCTCTCTTATTTAAACTTTAAAGTTTCACATCTTCGTTGCTAATTAAGATATTTTAAAAGTTCTTTCATACTTTTTTACTGTGGTTATTAGGGATTATACTAAGCAAATAAAAAAATGACGTGCATATTCTCTATTATAATATTGTTGTTATTAAGATTGGATGTTGATCGGAAGATATTAAATTGAGTGTTGGTTGGTTGGTGTCTAGGTGTCGAACGGCGTGAACGTGACGGTGGTGGAGTTCTTCCCGCTGCGCGTGCCGGGGCTGGCGCTGCCGCCGCCCTTCGGCGAGGTGGCGCTGGACCCCGCCGGCGTGCTGCAGGGCGTGGTGTCGGACGACGCCTGCGCCTCCCGGCCCTGTCTGCACAACGCCACCTGCACGCTCACGTGGAACGACTTCACGTATGTTAACTCTATTCAGAAGAGCCTTTTCGCTGAAAGACAATTTCAACTTGATGACTTAAAAGCAGTGTATATATCTTAATATCAGAAAGGCAATTCAGTTAGAATTAATAATTAACCAAATTAACATCTGATTGATTTTTTACATCAGTGTCTGTCTCTTTCTTTCATATTTTGCCTAGACTTTTCGAACAAAGACGTGCCCATAACAAAGCAATTCATAGCTTCATACCGCATTTTTAACACGCTTTTATTAGCTTCACTTGTATGTAAGAAAATCTTGGAATGTTAATTTGACCCACTTCCCGGTCTTCGACAAGGATGAAATTTTGCACACGCTCTGAGTTCTGATAACAATACGTTACTAGCGTGCTAAAAGCGTGTTTTTTAGTTTTTTAAACTAATTTTAAATTATTTTAACAACTAGTTCATTAAAATAACCTGCCCATTTCTTCTTTAGGGGTGCACCTATACTACAAATTTTCGAAAGCATGTCCCAGATTCCCTGTTTATAAACCCTACCCTCAGTTCTATTAAATGCCTCTCCATCTTTGGAGATTTAAAGTTTAACAAAACAATCTCAGTGGATACAAAACGTGAAATAGGACCAATTGTGTAATCGTCCTGCAGCTGCACGTGCCTGCGCGGCTACAAGGGCAAGCAGTGCGCCGAGGTGGAGTTCTGCCAGCTGCAGGGCTGCCCGCTCAACTCGCACTGCAGGAACCTCGACGCCGGGTGAGCTGCTTTATATATTCCCCTGGGGTCGTCCATTTGCCACAAAAAACTCGAAAGAGGTGGTTACATAGGAAATTATCTAACCACCTCTTTCGTCATGTCTTAGTCTAAAATCGCAACATGTATCACCAAAAGGGAAGGGGAGTTAGAAACGCTTAAAAATATCCCAAGATTAATGGATGACCCTATATTAACTCGTTAGATTGCGGATTTGTAACAAAGCAGTGCCCTCAGGTCACAACTCGAAGTCGTTAATAGATTTGTCGGCTATAATACAACAACGTCGGAACCACAGTTCCCTGGTGCAATCATGAATAATTTTACCATTACATTTTGTATCACTTGTTGATGCAAAGTTAATTATCATTGACAGCTTATGTAGCGCAGTGGTTAACACGCCAGCCTGCGACTCGAGGGGTTCGAACCCAGACCAGGTCATAATGGAAAACGATATTTTTTTATATTGACCTGGGCCTTGCATGTTTATCTATATAAGTATCTATTATAAAATCGTTGAATTAGTATCTATGTAGTAAGTTCACAACTTATCGTGGGGCTAGCTCAATTTGTGTGATTATTTCCTTGTATTTGTTTTATTCTATTAATGTGATGCATTGGTCTGCCCGTGTCAGCTACGAGTGCGTGTCGGAGGCGACGTTCGACGGCGTGAACACGACGCTGTCGTACCGGCTGCGCGTGCCGCGCTCCGTGGCCATCGCCGACGCGCCGCTCGAGCCGCCGCAGTCGCTCACCATCACCTACAGGTCACTACTACTTTTTGTTACATTAAAAAAATACATACAAAAACTAAAAATGTGATGAGAAATAAGATACGAAATCATGAGAAACAGGTATATTTTAAGACCTGTTTCTTGCGTTTTCGATTCGTTCTAGTAGAGTGTAACGTAACAGGGGTCTGTAACATCACCTTGAGGCGTATTTCTCGTGGTTTCTCATTGCAATGTGTTAGTTTCTCATCTTAACTTTTGTTAATTTTATTTAGTTTTTGCGTCCATCGGACATCTATTTCATGTTAGAGATTTTCTTATTTTAAAATGAACGCTATTTTACCAGTTATCAATTAATTTCTCCACAAGTTGCTCAACATACCGAACTTTCGGAATCTTAAAAAGCTTTTTATAATACCATTAGGGAAGGAAAATTCTATGTGCATAATGTATGCGAGTCTATCTAGTATGTGAAGGTAAATGGCAATGGTAACAACGAAAAGGAGCGTTTAGTTTTGGAACACAATTCATACCATTTAAGCCCACAAGAAAGGTATTTTACAGCTCCGCATGTACAGGGGGTCGTCAGGCAGATCTTATCTTCAAAAGGTTGTATTGTTCACCAACAGGGAAGTAATAAATCTGGAACCGAATCCGAACTTATCCTTACTGTAGGTTCAACGGTAGGTTTGTTTGAAGTATACAGGGTGTAAAGGCTAACACCGTTGTCCTTCAAACCATGGATACGTAACTCTAAAATATAATTATTAAGAAAATATTTAAAAAGAATACACCATTCGTTTTATAGAAGTACCACGATTTGTTATTCCGATATTTTGCGTTATTTCATGGACATTACGTGTCAGCGACCTTTTGATAGGCGCCGCCGCCGCTCCGGGGCGCGGCTTCATTGACAATGCTACATACCTAGATTACTACGCGCGTGTGTAGTAGATACCTAGCGTAAGGTATTCGGGTGAAGTTTGTTTATGAAAAAGAAGGACTTTTTTTTCGAAAATACTTTCTTTTAGATTATGATAGTATTGGACTCTACTCATGATTCTGAATAACTGGTATCAAGGATAACGGTGTTAAACTTTACACCCTGTATACTCTTACCTCCTGCACGTTTATAGGTCTTATCATCCTCTACGATCTTCTTCCGTCTCGCAATGTCCTTCTACTTCCACCGCTTTCTACGTCTAGGTTGAGGTATCCACTTATAGATTACTAGCTGTTACCCGCGGCTTTGCCCGCGTAATATATAGCCTATGTCCTTCTCAGTACCCTACCCTATGTGTATGCAAAATTTCATGATGATGGGTTCAGTAGTTACGACGTGAAAGCGTAACAAACAAACAAACAAATAAACAAACAAACTCACTTTCACATTTATAATATTAGTTGGGATTGGGATTGGGATGGGATTAGGTGGGATTGGGATTTTAGGAGTTTTGGTGACATCCATTCTTTCCAGATGGACCGTCCACCTCAGCTGTTGTAACTTGCAAAACCTGACAATGGTTTCATAATGGTATTTAATAATTTCACATTTCAATAGTAGTATTACTCAGTTTTAATTATTATTATTACGAACCTTCAATGTTTCAGTGCTGGGCAAAGGCCTCTTCCTCTCCTTTCCATTTTTGTCTGCCATGTCTTGCCATTGGGTCACCAGTCTGTAACTCTTTTGGCCCAGCGGTCGTAAATCGTTTTAAGTATATAAGAATGTAAAATGTTCTTACGTGTTATTCACTCGAGCATCTCCGTGTCGAGCTCCGTGGCGCAGCGGTCAACACGCTAGCCTGCGACACGGGGGTCCCGGGTTCGAACCCGGTCAGGTCGAGATGGAAAAAGATCTTTTCCATATTGACCTGGGTCTTGGATGTTTATCTATATATGTATTTGTTATAAAATATACTATCGTTGAGTTAGTATTCCATAACACAAGTCTTACATAAGAACTTACATTGGGGCTAGCTCAATCTGTGTGATTTGTCCGTATATATTTATTTATTTATTTATTTATAGTATCGTTGAGTTAGTATCCTGCGACACAAGTTCACAACTTACTGTAGGGCTAGCTCAATTTGTGTGATATGTCCCTATATATTTATTTATTTATTATTATCTAGTGGGTTTTGATTCCAACAATTCCCCGTGTGCAGGAGCAAGACGGGCGGCACTCTGTTCCGCGCGCAGAGCGGCAGCGGCAGCGCGCTCGTGTGGTTCACGGTGGGCGTGTTCAAGGAGCAGGTCACCATCGAGTGGCGACTCACCCCCAATGCCTTGCCCGAGCTCAAGCGCATGCGCGCGCGCGACCATCTGCACTGGAGCACGCTGCGGTTCATGTTCCAGGGAGACCACTTCACCGGTGAGTCTTACAAAGGATTTATTTAAAAACGTTACGCGAGTTCGGATTTCCGCTGTCATTACGACGTCCTGCCTCTTCCATACCAGTTGCTTTTCTTCCCGCGCAGACCGTAAAAGCCGGTCAAGGGATTGGGCGAAAATCTAAGGAATCACATTGATAGGTGATGCGGCTAGCAACCCATTATTATTTTGTATCCGCTTTCCACCTTTACGCCCACTACGATACGAAGGTATTATGACCTTGGGCTCTGTCTACCCCGCAAGGGATAAAGACGTGATAGTATGTATGTGTTTGAAAATGTAACGCGACTGTCATTATGACGAGTATTTTTTTTATAACTGTGTTTTGCGTTTTTTATAAGGATTTTCTACGCCGATTTACGCGGCATTATTAAAGCATTGGGTCCGGTGAGTTGTGATTGGGCAACATTGTGTCATTTGTTGTTGCCTGTCAATTACTATCCAATGACAGCGGCTCTCGTTTTTATTTAAAACTAGCTTTCGCCCGCGGTTTCGTCCGCGTGAATTTCGGTTTTATCGTAGCGTAACGTAGCGTAGGCGAGCGCTAAGAAAGTAAGTAAAATTTCACGGACGAAGTCGCAGCCAAAAGCTAGTAAACTACAAAACTTCTTTATACACCACATTTTATTTTTTTATTCAGGTGTAATTTTGTGCAATTTTTTTTGTATAAATCTTGTCTATTTTGTTTTATGGTTTTGTGCAATTTACGAATTTCCAAAAATCCTTTCTTAGTGAATGCCTACGTCATTACAACTATCTGGTAGTGGAGAGAGGCTCCTTCAGAAGAGATTAACAAAGACCTGAAGATGATCTTCTCATAAATAATTGAATGAAGTGTAATTTTTGTATGTGATTATGTGTTTTTATACTTGATTGCATAAAGAAATGCACCCGTTTGTTTCTCCCGTGTCAGGCGCGTTCGTGGACGGCGAGGGCCGCGAGGAGGTGGTGGTGTCGGGCGCGCTGGACGTGGCGGCCTGGCAGCGCCTCGTGCAGCGCGGCGACATCCACCTGGGCGGCGTGCGACACGCCTCCGGCGCCACCACCACGCTGCCTACACCGCTGGTGAGTACGCCCGGCCATCTAGCTGTTCTCGTGATGGAATCAGAAGCATAGAATAAACTCGAAAATATTTTGAACTTCCCACACGAATTTGATCAGCTGATTAGTGAAATTGTACGGAGGTCAAATATTTTTTCCCTTTTTTAGCACATGTTTTTTCTAGTCTATATTCTATTACGGATTCTGATTATGATATTAACATATTGCCAGGTTGTTCATAATCTCCCAGTATTATATATAATCGGGCTAGTGCGTGTCGCACTTAATATACGAGTTCTGTACAATACTTAACTACATTGTTTCTTGTTTGTATGTGAACTTTGATGTATAAGGCCGCATGAAACCTTTTCTATGCAACCTGTACGAGTTTACATCGCACATTTGAGCGGCACGCGGCCATATACATGTAGGTCGCGTGTCAGAGTGTTAAGATACTATCCGTCATACACAACCATCAAGATGTAACATATAATCAAGAAGCAATAAATTAGTTTACTACGTGACGTGCTCTTGTATCTCCACCCATCATCATCAACCTATCATCATCATCTCATGTATAATGTTGGGCCTAACACCAAGTCTGGCACCGCACATAACCTTTCTTGTAAACTTAGCAATTTTTCTTGCATGGAATCTATGGTATGACGTCTCTATCAATCATTCACTATTGGAACAGAATCGAGATAAAACACCAAAAACAAGTTTCCTGTATAACCTACCTTTAGTTTGTTAATTTAATTTAATTTTTTATCATTTATTGTTACACTGTTAATAGATATACAATACGAATTCTGTGAAAATTTCAAGTCTCGGCCTGTTACGTTCAAATAGATAAAAAAACATTTCTTTTAGGATTTTTGGACTATATTTTGGCAAAATTGATTGCGTTGCAGTAGGCGTGGTTTGTAATTTAATGTTTTCTTCATTAAACGTTTTTGAGAGCCTCTTTTTATCAAAATGTTGTGATATGTCAAGTGTTGAATTAAAACTATATCCCGTTGCAGAGTGAGAACAGCACGGAGCTGGCGGTATCGGAGTACGCGGACGGCGACGACTTCACCGACAACCTGGCCGGCGAGTACTTCAAGGTGAGTGTCACAATGGAGCTGGATGCCTTAGATTGGACATCACTAACTTGTTAATACCGGTTAATTTCGATAAAAAAATAATTAGGGTTCTAAGGAGAAAACGCTTACTTTATAGATGGATAAAATGAACTTGGAAAATTATTTTTTTAAATTTTGAACAAACGTTGTTGTTTATGTTAACTATGTTGTTTTAAAATCGTGTATTTTAGTCTTAGATCAACGACAACTAGATAACTTGTTAGAACATCAAAGTAAAATTTCAGTTCTTTGACATAAAACCGTTTCATGACCATAGCACCTCACAATTAAGTCTTATCTACCGAGCCGTTTTATTTGCGCCGGCCCGAAATCTAGTCGGTACTGTTGATCGAGATTACATCTTCGCATCGTGTGCAGGGCTGCATGGGCGCGGTGCACATCGGGTCGCTGCTGCTGCCGTTCTTCACGGAGGAGGAGCTGTTCGTGGGCGCGGCGGCGGCGCTGCTGGCGGCGCAGCCGCACTACGCGCTGCTGGCCGGCCGAGGCTGGGGCGCCGCCCGGGGCGTCGGCTGCGTGCTCTGCCTGGAGCAGGACTGCGCCCGGGGCGGGCACTGCGCCGACGTGCGCTCGCAGTACGCCTGCGTGTGCGCGCCCGGCTACCAGGGGGACTACTGCGAGGTCAGTCGGGGCTTTCATCACATTCCACAACCTACAGTACCAGGTTACAAAATTAGTTGCCTTACTTAACCGCAATAAAAGGAAGATCTTCCCACTGGGTAAGGTGTGCGTCCAGGAAACTGTCTACAACTCCAGCTAAGTTTTACTTTACCATGGAACTAAATTACTAAAGATGCAGCATTCTTGTGCAAAAGTGATAACACATTGATGAAAATTACAGATAATTTAATGAGCTAAATCTACTGGTGACATAAGTATTAGGAAATTTGATGAAACGATGAAATGTTGTGTTTCAGATCGACGTGGACGAGTGCGCTAACAACGAGTGCCAGAACGGCGCCACCTGCCAGGACGGCGTGGCGGCCTACAAGTGCATCTGTCCGCAGGGCTTCGACGGCGACTTGTGAGTTCGCAACTTGTAAAACACATTAGTGAATCATACCAGATTTAAATTTTATAAGTGAATAGTACCAGCTACGTTAACCAATTGTCTAGGAATGCTGATTAGTTTTTTTGGAATGAAAGCGCTTTGGGCATTTATGAGATGGGAAAAAAACCCATTGATCTCGCCAAACCATTACCATAAAAAATACCTCTGTAATTTTTTTTCAAGATTTTACTTTTATCGGTACTTCCGGAATGCCACTGTACGTTGTTTTTTTAAGTCTATTGCTGTAGCGATTAATCGGCAAATAACTATGCGGTTTTTATTGATTTAATTCAACTTATAATTGCGTTTAAGATATCTTAGAGCTTCTGTGATGCCAATATAAATCAGAATATGAATTGAATTGTAGATGAATCGGAAGATTGTGCCCAGTTTTTGTTGAAGCTTAAGAAGCTTCAATAGCTTCCTCAGCATATTCTAGTATAGCTTCTAGTAATACATATCACGAATTCCTTTAAGTTGAATTGCTTTAAGTAGCCATTTTAACCCCCTGTAGTAGAGAACAAGTGATTTAACACGACAGTAAGGCTGTGGGTGGGATTAAAGTCTTTTTTATCGCATCCTCTCACAGCTGCGAGCACGACATCGACGAGTGCGAGTCGTCGCCGTGCGAGAACGGCGGCACGTGCACAGACGTGGCGGGCGGCTTCACGTGCCGCTGCCCCGACGAGTGGCGCGGCGACACCTGCAACACACCCCGGCGACGCGAGTGCGCGCACCTGCCCTGCGCTCCCGGCCGCGCTACCTGCTCCGACACGCCGCCAGGTACGCCACTGTCCTCCGGCTCACACTCATCTTGAAAGCTGAGCTCTCTCATCTCAATGCCTAATCCCTTACTATCAATCAGAACGGTAAACAACTAAAATGAGAAAGAAAGACGCAACGCGGCCGCACACAGCGGAATCAATGGTTCCGCGTGACAGAAAGGGATAGTCATATAAAAATTGGGTTGCCAGTCCAACCCTTAAACTACACTTCCCCCAATAAGATAAAAACACATAAATATAGAATAGTAGATAAAACTGACCTGTTGGTAACTTCAACGCATATAATGACTGTTTTCTGACATAAGCGACGGCAGCTCTGAGGCGTCGGGTCCTGTAAGCTGTTGTCAAATATTATCCAATGACAGCAGTTCAACAGACAATTAAGATTCTAAGTGCTGCCATGTGATGATTAGCATTATTATTACCACTGTTGAGTTGTACCTCATCCTTATTGCATCCTGAACTGTCATATGAAACCTTGGAGCACAGGATCCGCTTTTATGACAACATGTTAGTTATTTTTAAATTGAAGTAATGAATTGAAATTGCGTGTGCTATTATAGGCACAGGTGATAAATAAACTTGTGGTGGTGATCCGAAGCTACGGCGGCTCTGCCACAGACCGTCTACGCCAATAAATAAAATCACATGATTTGGTCTGCTCGAGATTTATCAATCTATCCTTTATGTTCGTTCTATTTGTAGTCTTGCCATGAAAATTTTCACTTTTTGTTAACTGAACCTTCATTAAAATTTTATTAAACTAAAGTTACATTTTTCATATGTTCACCTGCTTTTACTATTATCTCATAAGTGTTATTATTTGCAGATGTGCCAAACGGTAACAACTACACGTGCCACTGTTTCGAGGGCTTCGAGGGTGTGCACTGCGAGAAGGCCTTCTGTGAGGTCAAGCCCTGCGAGCACGGGACTTGTGTCGTGGAGGACGAGGTAAGAGTCGCCTATTTCTCAGTACGTGTATTATGGTCGCGTTAATTTTGCCGGTAGCTACTCCTTCTGTCTCCGCAGACTCGTCGTGATTGCTTAATCGATTTGAAAAAATAAAAAAATGGTCATGGGTAAAATGACGTGACCGAGTATAAATTTAGACCGATCTACTCTCCTCATTTTCGTCCTCTTCGGGAAGTTTGGTAAATTCGTGGTCGTGAAATTGCAATTTTTTTTAGCAGAAAGTCTACGTTAGCTCAATTTTTGTTACTTTTTTTAATGTTACATATTGAAATAAAATTACTTTTAATACGGTTTTATTGCGTTTATTATATTATTTGTACAACTAAAGTTTATACCACTTTACAGTGTTCTGTAAAGTGGTATAAACCACTGTACCATCTGTAAAATGGTTGCAAGTAGACTGAAGTATAAAATAGAAATGCGATAAAACCGTATTTGTTTAAATTTGTTTGCCTTTAGTAATATTATTAAAGTGTTTGTGTGTTTTTGTAATGCATAAATTGAGAATAGAATGGATTAATTTTAAAAGTTTTACATATAAGTACGGAATTATGTAAATTCCGTTGAAAATGTAACATAGCCATGCCGTGGACGAAGTCGCCATATGTTCATAACGCGTGTGTGTCGCAGAAGCCTGTGTGCGTGTGCTCGCCGGGCTACACGGGGCGGCGCTGCTCGCGGGAGCGCGACGAGTGCGCGGAGGCGGGCGCCACGCTGTGCCTGCACGGGGGGCGCTGTCTGCCGCAGCGCCCCGGCTTCCGCTGCGACTGCAACGGCACAGGTACGCCAGTACTGCATAATTCTTAGTAATTTTTCATTGACAAGATTTAGCACAAACCATTTAACTGTTTATTTCCACTTGTTATTGAAGCGTCAGCAGATATAAGCAAGTAAAAGGATCGTGCTAAATCCTGTTAGTATTAATAGTCATATATAATACTTTACTCTTTTCTTTATAGATATCTATGATACATACTTTTAATTATTATCCTTAATACGCGCATAACCCTTCAGAGCACCAAGGAGCGGAGTCGAAGTGCGGACCGCTCTGTCAAAAGCAAGACAGTTTCCTGCATACTAAAATTAATATTAATTTTGTAACACAACTCTGACCGCCGTTATACACTCTTATTTTTTAAACAGTACACAAACTAAGGGGTGACTCAGCCCATCAACATGAACAACTTTTGATATGGGATCAAAGCTGGATACTCAAAAAAATTGTTATACGCATACAAGAGTGACCAGCTGATCAGACCAAATGTATGAAAAGGGTAAAAATAAAATGGTCCCATAACAAAAGTAGTTCATGTTGATGGACTGAATCACCTCTTAAATTTTGTGTTTTAAATTCAAAATAAGGGGGTATAGAGAGTACTAAAATTCAATACTAATAAAACTGAAAATCTTGCCTTAACTTAGGAACACCCATTATAAATGTACCAGGAGTAAAGTTGCAAGTGCAAAAGCAAATTTATTCCTAACATACTTATTATTATCGTAATTTAAAAGTTCCACTGCAATCTACTTAGGATTCCCTTATAACTGAAAGAAAAAGAAACTCACAAAATAACTTACTTTTGGTAAGATTGTTTTGTTTTTAAGAGTGCGTTGCCATTGCCTACTTCATTGCTACATTTAATAATGATGCTATTTAAAATAATTATTTGATAATGTAGGTCTCTTCAAAAAGCTACCCGTTCTTGACTTCCGAGCACAACCTTGACATATTAGTTGCATTCGTTATCAGATAAGCACTGCAGTAGCCAGAGTGCGTTGATAATAGTGTTTGAAGTGTTTTATTATTTTAGTATTAGTTCTGGGACAAGTTAAGGTTCCGTACATTAAAGTTACCACTTTATGAAAAAATACAATGTTCTACCACAGTGAGTCAGTTGTTGCTGCTTGTCAAATATAATCCGTTGCTTAAGCACTGATCAGGGCTCTATGAAATCACATAATGGTCAGGCGGGCGAATTTTAAAAGTTTACTATAAAATATTATGAAGTAAGGTATATAATTTTCGTCCCTTATTTCATAATGCTTAGTAAGTATATACTAAGTATCGAATTTTCCGCAAATTCGATATTTTCAAATTTCCGCCACTTTTCCGCAAGTAAAAAGATAACAACAGCAGCTTATCGAATTCGACGGCTGAGAGCTGCCATCTGCTGGCGATAATTTCTGAAAACTCTCATTATTTTTTAATCTTATTACGATAGTCGAACAAATGAGAACAAAAATGCTCCGTAGTTCGATGATCGAACAAACGAGAAAAATAATTCTCAGTAGTTTGATGATCGAACTAAGAAGTCGAACAATTGAGAATGAACGATCAACTGTTTTTTTTAAAGCTTCTTGTTGATTGTGACCTCGATTTGCCATTTGCTTCAATATTCCCTGGCTGATCAATTGCCAGCCTCCGTGGCCCTCGTGTGTAACAGTCGGTGCGATGTGACGCGCAATCTTATCGCGATACGCTTTATCGGCCGCAATCTCGTGATAGCCGTGATAACAACGCGCTGGCGCTCAAACTGGCCGTGCCCATATGTATAGTAAGTATCTATAATATTGGTTCGTTGAGTTAGTATCCTTCGACAAAAGTTTACAACTTACTATGGGGCTAGCTCAATTAAATATTTATTATATCTATGACAAAATTTGATTTTAACTTAACGAGCTAGGCTTTGTAACTAACTAACTATACAGCACTTATCACAACCACGCCCAAGGAGTGTAGGCGTTAGTCAGGGAGCCAGCCATACAATTTCGTCAAATCGTTATATAGCATGAGTGTAATCTTACATGCGTTCTTAAGAGTCTCTATCAGAATCGCCTTTTCGCGTGACGTGATAGCACTTCATGGGTACCTTATAGCGGATATATACCGCACCCAGCTTCGGGATACACATTCTAAGGTCTACAGGAAATTGTCCCATAAAAATACATTTCAATTATACAAGCATCTACTTGTTTTATATACGTCATACATCACTTAGCACTTCTATATGAAACATATATTAATTTCCTTAAACATGGAAATCTTCAATGAAATCATCGCCAGCCTGTTACTTGCGATTCGTCACACAAGTTTTATGAATGAAATTCAGGAGCAAACACGACGACCAACATGCTCACATTACTCACAACACCACAACAATGTGTCACCTTGTGCGCTAATTGCGTGACGCGCCCGCTGATAGCGGCGAAGTTTGCGGACCACTGGCCGGCCGATGTCAGTGTGTGCCACGATCGCGCGGGTGATGTGTCGGTGACAAAAATGAGTTAGCAAGTGCAGCCATGGGGTGGAGCCATGTGTTCTACGCATTCGTTGTGGTGGCGGTGACAGGTACTTTCTTTTTCAAAGCTTTAAGCCAGTTAGATAGTGTATGGATCAGCCATCGCGTTATACAACGTGGAAAAGATATCCGTTATGAATCGAACCACCTATTATAATTGATCACTATAATATGACGAGCTCCGAGGCACAGCGGTCAAAACGCCTGCCTGCGACACGGAGGTCCCGGGTTCGATCCCCTGTCAGGTCAAGATGGAAAATGATCTTTTTCAGATTGACCTGGGTCTTGGATGTTTATGTATTTTTTTATTGTGTATCTATTATAAAATATAGTATCGTTGAGTTAGTATCCCATAACACAAGTCTCGAACTTACTTTGGGGCTAGCTCAATCTGTGTGATTTGTCCGTACATATTTATTTATTTAATATAATGAAATTAAAACAAAGTCAGAAGCAATGTATTTTACAAGTTGTATATTTTGTTTTTATAGTAGCATCGCGTTTTTCGAGGCGCTCTGCAGTTTCTCACGCATACGCAAGATAAATCGATGATGTTATCGCAACTATAACAGATTTCACTCGTATTTGTGCTTGAAATACTACAGACTTGGAAAAAGTTTCTGTACATCAGTATTGTGTATACATACTAACACTTACTCTAAGCAGTTATATTAGTAAGTATGAATATTAGTTATATGAAATAAACAATTTGATTTGTTTGTGTGGATTCAACTGGTAATTAGGTTATCCATTCAATAGGCTAGACAGAACTGTTGATGAAAATCTTCATAAGGCAAGCGTTGTAGATTGACCCATATTTGACAACTTATCTAAACATTACGATTACTCTCCACTCTCTGTATCTCTGGCGGAACTCTGTCGAATGAAATTGTGATGATGCGGAGGGATTTTTTTAAAATTATTCGTTGTATTTATTGCTAGCCAGTTTGTACAGAGTGCAGACTATAAGCCAATGATGTTATCACTTACATCTTAATTCAATACAATTTAATTTTTACCCTTGAAGATCTTGACTGATACCCTATCGGTGGGATCGTTTTGTTTTATCGTAATTAAAACCAATTTATAGTATGCGTATGCATGACCGCGACATATCATAATAAAATGAATCATGACGTTTTACATGTTTAATGTTCCAAGAAATTTGCAGCACCGTTGTGCTCACGGTCTATGAGTCGGTTCAGGATGTTTGACCAACAACTAGCTTTGTGTATTATCAACTTTTCATACTAAATATCATTTATTTAATCTCTTTAAAGGGATGAGTTTTCGAATCTCATTTTAGGGACTTGAGTGGCTCTGGGTAGAGTGCCCAGTCTGCTTCAAATCATTTAGGGGTAATCTCTCTATACAACCCAGTGATTTAATTATGTGGTATGCTTATCATTCTTAATAATGAGAACTGAGATGCTTTTCGTCTGTTGTATCTAATTTGTACCGGTAAAATAGTACAACTCGTGTTTGCGATATTAACAGAAGAATTGTCTTAGATTGAAAAAAATATGCTTTTTCTCATTTTCTGTGTTATTATATTTATATTAGATTGTGACGCAAGTGACTGACATAATACTTATAAGGCGAAGGCATTTTTTAAGAATCCTAAATGTAACCATCTTTCGTAGTATTGTTTTCGTGTAGCAATAAAGATTTAGAATTCTTAGATAGCGAGGGATTCAAAGTAAGATGCCCGAAATATAAGCAAATTCGTTTTCTAACAAATCGACGTGTGTGTGTGTCAGGCTGGACGGGCGCGCGCTGCGAGGTGGACGTGGACGAGTGCGCCAGCGGGCTGGTGAGCTGCGGGCCCGGCGAGTGCCTCAACCTCGACGGCTCCTACACGTGAGTCCAAAATTATCACTCTGTCATATTTTTCGTCGTATATTTATCGTTAAATATTGTACATATTATTTTTGAGGTAATTATCATTGTACAACTTTTGATGTCAATAATTTACTTAAAGCTAAGTTTGGTTGTTTCCTCTTATGGGGAAAAAAAATTATGCGGGTAGAATTAGAACAGCACTCTTTAGACTTTGTACGACTGATGCCTTACCAATTAGGTAACCGCGTTTCATATTTGGTTGTTTGTTTGATAGCATTGCAAGCAGCATTTTATTCATCGTCATCCCAGTTAATTAGATTGGTTCTTTGAAGGCATTAGTTATCGACAGAATTCTTTTCATATCAGTATAGGTACTAAAAAGTATTGTAATAATTAGACAGAAAGTTAAAATATACCTATCTACTGCTGTCAAGAAATTAGTGTATGTTATTTGTTTTTTGGAATACCTATATCATCGTCTTTTCCGATTTGAAATTTTGTACCTTTACCTCGTACTATATTTTTGCGGTCCTGTTGAGGTCTAAATGCCTTATAATGACGCCGTTCTGGTGGCGTGTGCAGCTGCCAGTGCACGCCGGGGTTCTGCGGGCTGGAGTGTGCGCTGCGCGACCCGTGCTTCGAGCCGGCGCACAACGGCACGGGCCCCTGCCGCCACGGCGCGCGCTGCAAGCAGCGCTGCGGCGCCAGCACCGACTACGTGTGCGCCTGTCTGGACGGCTGGAGCGGGAAGAACTGCTCGCAACAGGTGCGATTCCATCAACTGAACATGCTTACTTATCTCTAATTCAATCTGTCACTCGAACTAATGTATGAAATTTTCGTATTGATCTCCGGTTTTTTTTATTCCGGGAACGGCCCGACCCGGAGTAATGTAGTCCAGGCTTTGTTTTATACAAACTATAGAGTGGCGCTACAACTATATGCAGAGGACGCTACGTACCACATTTACTATTGATAAATCTAACATTTAAAGGTATTTTGGATTTTTACATTTCAATTTGTTAATAAATGCAAATTAAAATATTAATATAATTAGCTCGCAACAGGTATGGTTCCAGCTAGTGAACATGTTTCTCTCGGCTACAATAATACTACGATGTTTCTTTATTTCCGAATTCTAATACTATAATAATACCAATATCAACTTTGCCGCTCTCATGACGTTTAAACAAATAAAAATTATGCTACAGCTGACAGTGAGTCGTGAGTGAATGTGAACTGATTGATTTTAAACTAACTCGAGACATGCACGATTTTTATTCATGTATATTAAATCGGTATAGTGCTTTGAGGTATAGGGCAACCGCTATGTTATTACGTCTAACACTTGCCCTGATTATGGTCTTCGTAACAGACCGGAACTAGTCAGCGATACCGACTGATTTACCGTTTGTAAAAAGTGTAGTTCTATATAAATTGGTTTTACTTAGTTGTACTGAATACTTGACGCACTGTGTCACACGCACGCAGGCGGTGGCGGAGGGCGCGGGCGGCGGCGCGGACGGCGCGTCCGGCGTGCTCATCGGCGTGGGCGCCGCGCTGCTGGCGCTCGCCGTGCTCGCCGTCGGCGTCGGCGCGCTCGGCGCCCAGGTATGTAGCTCATATCTCTACACATACTTTAGATCCTAGAAAATTGCAACTAAGTGACATTTGTTATTTTTAGAAGTTTGTTTATTTATTGTTTTTAGAAGGTTGAGAGGCCAAAGTTTTGGTGGAAAGCATTGTTGTTGAATCTTGGTAATGTTTACGCCTGTAGTAATCATACTGGACAGCGTTTCGTGGTTACGCGAATGTTTTGTTTCGGATTGGTGGCTGGGTGCTACAGGCGTTAAAGTTAATAGATTTCTAATTAACCAATCGTTAATAGTACTAATTCCTTTTTCCATTTTTTTGTAAGTATCATCACACGACACGCCATCAAATAATATTACAGTTTCATCTGCATAGCAAAAAACTTCAGCACCGTCCAGTTGTAAAGGATGAATAACGTCGGTGGGGTAATCCTGAAACTATTCCTGCGCTTATTCCTATTATACTATAGCAAGCGAGTTTGTCGAGAAGTATTAGGATGGAAACAGTATCGAAGGCCTTGGCAAGATCGAGGAATACCCCGATGCAACATTAACTACAGTCTAAAGCCATGGTTCTTCTGACGGAGACGAGCCAGTCTCCGAAGAACCATATCATCTTCTGTAAAATTCCCCCGACGGAAACCAAACTGCCGGTCCGGTAGGAGTTTGTTTCAAGATAATGTATTAGCCTATAGTTCAGAATTTTCTCTGGAAGTTGTAATAAGTAAACAGCAAAGAGATTGATCTGTAATTTGAAGGAGAATCTTTGGAACGTTTTGTGTATAGGAGTTACAAAAGCTATTTTCCAAATATCCGGGAAGATTCCAGTTGATATGAAATGAGATTGGACATCACATATATTGATTTACTTGGAACTGGAAGCAATTCACTAGATGAATGTTGACGCGGTTGTCCCTCAGGCGCGGCGCAAGCGCGCGACCCGCGGCACGTACTCCCCGTCGGGGCAGGAGTACTGCAACCCGCGCGCCGAGATGATGCACACCGCGCTCAAACCGCCGCCCGAGGAGAGGCTCATCTAGTGTGCAGGTAACACTGCTACCCTTTACCTTAACTATAAGATAATGATCACATGCGAGTGCCCGACATGTTTCGGCATCATTTTAATTTTTTTCCAGAGGAATGTAAATAGAAATGACCGGGACTCGTATTTTTCATGTTTGCTTCAATACTGTTGTGTCGTATTAGGAGATCAAAAGAATGGCTGAGAACCGAGAGACATGGAGAGTACTCCACCGACAAGAACACAGTTCTTAAATAATAGATAGATAGCTTCAATACGAAATAATCATGTCATGAAAATGTCTGTCTCTTCCATTCTCAACCGTTTCGAGTTTTTATACTTCCTCAGAACTTCATACGCAAAAGTTAAAAACGAAACCTTATAGTTAAGACTCTTAAACCTATACGAAGAACGTGTTTTTGAGCGTTTTTTGAAGTTTAATATTACCTTTATTGATAAAAGCCTAACGACTGAACCCTTTGGATGCGATTCAGTCTTAGTTGACCAACGACCAGTAGATACGACTTTGAATCGCATCATAAATAAAATCTTATTTGAATGGTATTTTAAAATGTGTTTAAAATGGTCTCAATTTGTTTATTAAATTTAATCATGTTTGTTTTTCAGGAAGAAACAGTACCTAATAAGAATGAACAAATTAACGAAATCGGATGGAAAACACGAAACTTCGCATATCAAATAAATGAGTGAATGAATTCGAGTATTGTGTGAGAATGTATGTGTGTATTCACGTTTCATATCGACAGTCTGCAATGTGTATGTGTGTGTGCTATTTAATGTTAGGCTAAGTGTAGGTTAGGAGACACTAATAAAACAAATTTTGTACTTAAGCGGTGATACCTCCTAGAGATTAGTTTTATGAATAGGACGAGAAACGAAAGGAATGCATGACATTAATAAATATATCAAAGGAAAATATTGTGCCTGCTATTGCAATTTTAGACACATTTACTAGTTGTTAAGATGAAATCATAAGTATTCTTTTTATATCTAATCAAATATCAATTTAACTATGTAAGATATTAAATGAAATGAATTGTAGAAAGTTGTGTTAAGTGAAAAGGGCCACTTTAGCGCTATAGCTATGTTGCAATGAATGATTGTGCGTCGTGTAAAGCGAGATTCGAGCACCAGCTCTTTACAGCTGTGTTCCTGCTCACTAATTGTAATTTATAGGCCCCAATAGTGCAAAACTAAATTAAATAAATAATATCATGTTTTTCTGAGAAACGCAGGCACATGGGTCTAAGCCTTCGAGCAACACGGCCTCCGTACCGGACGGAGGGAGTGGGCAAAGCGACAATTTACTATGACAATTTTTCTGGCGTTTTTTGCGGGGGGAAATGTGCACACAAGTTTAGTTCCGCACACCTACATACAAAACTGTCACTTGATAGTAATTATGACATTGTCACAAAAAATGACATAAACAAGAAAAAATAATTTGTGTACAGATGAGTCACACAACTAACACATAGACATGCATATGCCTAATTTTGGTTTGTACCTTGACAGAGGGGAATGCAGCGTATGGCTACTCCCTTCCGTGTTGCTCGAAGGTCTAAGCACGTTATTCTTACCAAGCTTTATAAATTTATTTTGTATCAATATTGCAACACAAAAATGGCAAGAATTTATATCTGGATAAAATAGCGTGTTTAGGCCGGTACGTGACGCTAGTTTAAAGAATTTATGCACCCGCAACGGCGGTGCCTAGTTGTAAGTAGACGTAAGGAACATGAAAAGCGTGCAACATTCTAAATTACCTGTAGTGAAGGCGGCTCGCGAGCACTGCACGCCCCGCCCCCGCACCCCCCACACACGTACTATATGAACTTGATATAGACGCATCGCAAACAGTATTATGTCGAAATAAGTTCACTTGCATTTCGAAATAAGCGCTACGGTGGATATTTTATAAGAAAACTTACTTATCTCACGTCGAGTTTTAATGATATTGCAATAACACGACATACAGTATAGTAAGTGCTAGGCTAGTTAGTTCCCCGTCGTAGAGGTTTGCAGCGGGCGCGGCGCGGGGGGCGGGGCGCCGCCGCGGGCCGTCCGTGCCTTACTCGAAAGTCTGTATATTTGAGAGTTCTTTACACTATATTAACAGGACAAAGTATTGTATTATAGACTGTAAGTACACGTATCTGTACAGTAGGTGTAGTGGTGATATTTTTAGCGGAGAGTACTTACGAGAACCCAAAGTATTACGTGCTCAATGTACATTCCAGTTGTTTGTAGTTTAAGCTCTCGAGGAATTGTAACGATGGTCGCTCGCAGCTTTCGTCTTTCCTACAATGTCACACCAAACGTTTTTCTTATGTGATATTTTCTAAATGAGCAATATCGACTGTATTTAGTTGAAATTTGATTTACTTATTATAATTAATACGCCTGTTTCCTGATTTTTACATGAAATTTAGTTTATAGTAAGAATAACAAATAGATTTTAATGAAATGTGTCCTTCACTGACTAGTGTAATGAACCTGTACATAAGTTGTGTGTAACGCTACACTGCAAGCAATGTTACCGTCCAGAAAGCGTAGCTCTAAATTAGCGTGTAAACAGCCTATTGGCCTACTGACTCATTAAAGGACATTCTATTGCTATCTCTTGTTTTATTACTTTTGTTATCCATCGCCATCATTTAGGGTGTGTCATATAAAATGTATGTGTTTAATATTCACCCGCAATAGTCCAAAAGTAACTCCAGAATGACTGATTCATGAGCCCTGGCCACTTTTGAGACTATAAGCTGCAGAAATTACCAGTTAAGGTGCAAGTTTTTTTGGTGTTGTATTTTTAATAATTACAAATTAATACTGTTGTATATGTCGTGTGGTTCCCAGAAGAGTAAAATAAGAACTCCAAGTCTTCCCGTGGGAGGCGACTTAGAAAACACAAGCTAATCATAGAGTCCAACCTGTCTTGCCAGGTGGAGAGAGTAGGCCAACTCCTCTGACTGCTCTGGCTAATACATAGCTCTGGTAGTACATAGGGTCTTACTCCTGCAGTGGAGACTAAAAAAGACCTGATGATGATGACTGTAGTTATCATTGAAGGTTAGGTATGAATATAAATCATGTCTACGAAATTCGTCCAAAATGCAGTACCTTTTTATGACACTCAAACTAATTAGGTCTGTAAAGGATTACCCCTAGCTTTGTTCCTCTTTGCTAATACCTAGAATACTTAAAATACACTGACCGAAGATTACGCTTTGGTCGGGTTCATAATTACAGGTAGAGGATCCTAAATATATCAAAATAAAATCACAGATTAGTTCTAAACACGTCCTTTATTCAAATACTGTACAACTGTAATATAAGACATATGATACAATAACAACGCGCGCTCGCCACATCACACTTTATGCGTTTAAATCCGCTGACGCTGCACCGAACCCGGCTTGGAAGCGAACAACTTTTAGTACTGGCACAGACTGTCCGATCGACTAGATAAACTTTCCATAAAGTTTTTATCACGATTTCAGTGTTGCAATACTAAAAGTTGTTCTTAATTTATCAAACTTGGCACCCTCTGCTAATAACTAAGTGTCATGAAGTAAAATGCCTGTATTTCCTTAGCCTCTCTGTCAGCGATAAGCCGTGGGTGGGTGCAGCCGCGCGCCAAGCTACCGATGCAAAGGAATGACTCGATTATCTCCGACGCAGACTGCTCGTCTCGTTTGGCACCGAGCAACAACTCTCTGCTATCTCAAACTACATGGAGGGATTTGGAAGTATTCATTTACGAACGACTCTGTCTGTCAAGAAACAGTTGAGAAATTGTTTTTAATTTGAAATAATTCACAGAAAACCACTTGAGCAAATTTTGTCGGAACTGGTTACTTACGGCGGCTTTAAAACGCGACTAGTGCGTGCTCGCCGTACAGGTGGTAGGATTCCGAAAACGCGCGAGGCGCGTATTCAGCAGCGGAAGTATACGATAATATTTTGATTAGTAAAGATCACGTCGCCCGAATACAAAATCATCTGACTACCGGAAATCTTTATTCGTACACTTACAGTAAACTGTTAATGGTGTCTCTGGTACACACGTTGAATAAACGGTAGAATAGACGGTAGAGTAACTTACTAGTAAGCAGCAAAGTACTGTACCGTTTACTCTTAGTAACTAGCAGAGTAAGTATTATAGCGCTTATTCTACCGTTTATAAGTATACCGGAGAGGGATTTCAAGTATAAAATATTGGTGGATATCACAGAATTTAGGATATACAGATCAGTGGTGGCTATTACCCAGCTCTTTCTTGACAGATCACACCGATTTAACACCTCACGGCCGGCGATTCGGCCGCGAGTCTACGTGGTAATGAACTAAAATTCCGAGCAACAGCCGACGCGTACAGCACACAGCTCGGCCTAGCACCACTTTGTGAGCACTTCGTTGCCTTACTACTTCGCTAGATGGACCGCAGGCGTGGAAGACCACACATATTAGTTCTGGTTTTGCTGTCTTCCAGTTTCCTGCTGGCAGATAGAGAAATGGAAAGTGGAGGAACCACGACGCCGTCAGACCCGTAGAAAAACGGACTAATATTTTAAAATTCTTAATTATTAAAAAAAATAACAGACGGAAAATTAAAATTTTCCCAATATTGCTTATACATTGACATACGATTTTTGTTAATAATTAAAAAAAAAACAGGTTTTAAATTTTCATTATATTTCTTTTCATATATGTTTTAGCTTTCGCGATCACATCCACATTTTTTTTAATTTGTATCTTTAGACATCTTTAGTCCGAGAGGAAGATGCAATGTTTTCGAAATATTAGACAAATCTCAAAAATAATCGCGGTAAGTACTGAGATATTTTTACCGTCTCCTGTATAAGGACGCTGATAGTTGAAGGGATAACGAAATTTTAAAGCTAAAATGTCACATTGATACGGTAATTTCACAGAGCAACAAAGCTTCTAAATATTAGTCCGTAACACTGACAGATTCAAAGGCACGGCGCCGTAAAAAGCTTAAAAAATGAAAGTAGAAAGTGGAGGAAGCACAGACGCTACGCAAAATATAGGAACATTCAGTCGTCGTGTAGGTCGTTATACAATTGAAAAGAGTCCTACTTATAGTAAAAATAATAAAAACATTGTAAATCATACAATACAAAACTGTTCAGATTGCACGAACACAACCGTCTTAGAAAATTGCTAAGGAATATAATAATCGATCAACATTATTAAGTTACAAATTGTAAAACAATTTATGGCATAATTTAATAATAAAAACAATAAATATGCATTGTTTCGTCGTCCGCAGCGAAGTCCACACGAGACGCGCGGCCGCGGCCCACTGCCGTCCTCTTCGTTATATTGCACGAACGCCATTTTGAACGGCGGAAAATATTAATTACATGGATAATAATCAGCAGTGATGTGATGTTACATAAAATTAAAATAAATACTTGTTTAAATAGTTTCATCTTTAAAGGCAGTCCCCGGCTGCGGCCGCGCCTCGTCTGACGCTCACCTAGCTTTACACGAACTTAGTTCACTTACAAGTTTTCAAGGCTTTACAAAAGAAGTTTTGCAAAAAAGAAGATATGTCGACGGCACAAAATAATACAAGTTAAACTAGTCACAAACATTAATATACTAAATGTCAGTTGGTCTGTCAATAACGCACCGATATCTACCACTCGCACTCTCTAGCATCAGTATAGCCGCTTCATTTCTACTGTTGAATCATATTGAACTTCTTGTCGAGTCGATTCAATAAATGAATATCTTTTGACTGATATTTGACTACGCTAATCGTTGGTTTCATTGAGGCCTTTAACTAAGGTAGTGGGAGAGAAAGGACATGTCAAAAGGTGAATCATGAATTAATTGGCAACCACAAAGATTGTCCCTGAAGAATTCCCAACTATTTCGATTTTCTTGGCATCTCCCAACACCGGCCCGGAGTTTGTGTAGTGAAATAGTCTGTTCATATAAAACTGTATGAGCGGGACATTACTAGACGCGCGCGAGTGAGAGAGTGTGTGAGCTACTACAGTTCATCGCGCCCTATTAGCTCGCAAATTAGCGACAGAAACAGTCCCTGAGCTAAGTTCGTGTAGAGGTGGTCCTCGCTCGCCTAGGCAGCACAATCTCAGGTAATACTGTCCGCGTGAACATCACAATGACAAATAAATAGATCTACTGGCGGCCGGCTCGGCGCGGGCGGCCCGCGGCCGGCACCCGGACCTCGCCGTTGGCTACCTGCAACACAAATAAGTCTCACTCAAAGTCTGAAAAAATCAAGTCACAAGATTTTTATTCTAAATTGGATACATGTATCTCATAATACGGTAGTTGCCTAATGTTAAGATTATATAAAATTTGTTTCTAATGAGACTAATTTCTATCTAAAAACACTATAAAGAACATACGTTAAGTGATCTTAAAGCTTCTTTAAAGTTGGGTGAATAAGACCATTTTTTAAAGTATGAAAATATTTAATTACAATTATACTGTATTTTAGTCTGCAAAATTTATAGCAACTTTTATTACGAAAACATTACCATAAACGAAATATTTCGTATAGCAACCAAACAAAGTTCTCACGCCACCCATACAAAATACAAGCTTGTGACGTCACAAATATGTAGGCATTTCAGCGGCGCGTTTTCACGTCTAAAAATTTACGTCTAAAAACATGTGTTTTTAAAACTTTTATAACTGAAAGAGTTTTTTGTTTAGAAATGTATTTCTGTCACTATTGTGTTTATTTTTGGCAGGTCTTTATATAGCAACATGAAAAAAATTTTAGTCAACATGCCCATTATTGATGTTAACAAGACTTAGTCCGAACCTTTTAGAAACTTAGAAACGTCAGCGAAAATAAATAAGTAAAAAGGTTTGTGCTAAGTCCTGTTAATTCTTTAAAGCCTTCGAGCAACACCGCCTCCCTCCATACGGAGGGAGTGGGCAAAGCGACAATTTACTATTACAATTTTTCTGGCGTTTTTTGCGGGGGGAAATGTGCACACAAGTTTAGTTCCGCACACCTACATACAAAAGTTAAACTGTCACTTGATAGTAATTATGACATTGTCACAAAAAATGACATAAAAAGAAACAACAATTTGTGGAGTTTTTGGTGGGAAGTCAAGGGGTTCAGTTGTCGTTTGCCTTATACAATTTTGCAAATTGATTTTAGTGGACTTTATGATATGAAATTGGTGTAGTTTGGTGTAATAAATGCTCTTGCTCGAGAACAATTTGTGAAATAGTTAAAGTAGACTGTTAAATGGACTCGTATAGATTTGTCGCCAAAATCTCCCACGAGGCTGCCAAAGAACATATGCCATCTTTGATGCCACATACCGTACAACACCGATACTTAGTATCTCATTATACTGGACATTGGCAGAATCGCTGAAATCTCGGTGGAAGCCATAATTAAAAAGAAGAAAGAAAGAACAATTTGTGTACAGATGAGTCACACACAACTAACACATAGACATGCATATGCCTAATTTGGCTTGTACCTTGACAGACGGGAACGCAGCGTATGGCTACCCCTTCCGGTACGAAAGGCCGTGTTGCTCGAAGTTTGAAGAGCAAAAGTTTTAAAACGAATATATGTATCTCTTTTTGAACGTCATATTTTTCTTTCTTATCGCTTTTTATATGTAAAATCGAAAAACTCCTTGCGTTTCAGAACGCCCATTAGTGAGTAGAATACGCCATCATTATTTCGTGTAGGTGACACGGTCAGTCGACCATGCACACCCTGGTGTCAGAGTTCTCCGGAACCGCCTCTCGGCCTCTGACGTGGTTCCTTTAACAACTACCAGATGGCAACCGGGACCAACGGCTTAACGTGCCTTCCGAAGCACGAAGGAGCTCGAGATATTTTAGTGGCAATTTAGTGTGTGGCAAAGGCAAGAGAAATGATCGGCCGACCTGTTGTCGTGCGGGTGCAGCACCACGCGCTGGTAGTCGCGGCGCGCGAGCTGCTGGCGCGGCCGCGACCCCAGCTCCGCCGTGCCGTCGCGCGAGATGAACAGCTGCAGCCCCGACGCTGCAAACCAAATCACGCGTTCTAAATCACCTTCTTTTTTTTCTGCTCTTAAAGGCATTTTAAAGTCACACTCAACACTAAAGCGTAAAGAGCTATGGCAGATTTTTAGTTTGGGGCACCAAAAACGTCTTAAAAACTCATTGCAACCAAAAAGCATATATTATTTTTATACGCTTTTTAGTTTTATTTTTTATCATTATTTTCATAGTATTATAAAGTAATAAAAAAATATTGTTGTGTATATACTAAATACATAATAATGTTTACTCGTAATACTGATATAACCAAAAACTTCAAAGCATCATAACTAAAAAATCTGGAGTTCTATAATTATGATTTTTTTTAACTTCAGAACCAGCAGTATATGTTCTTTAAAACAAGGTATATATCATTCATAGACACTAACTTTGATTATTAACTAAAATGATGTATGGGAAGCTGACATAGATATTTCAGATTTTGAAAAATAGAATAAAACATACGATTAAACAATCATCCAAAGTGAGAACCTAATTTGAAATATAGCATGTATATTGTATACTGACTCTCAGCGGAGTCGTCGGCGGCGTGCTTGAGGTCGGTGGCGGCGAGCAGCTCGTCGATGAGCGAGTCGGGGTTGACGCGCGTGTTCTCCACGCGGCACGACACCACGTGCTCGTCCGCCTCGCGCGCCGGCACGCCCGCCGCCAGCGCCGCGTGGCACGCGTGCGCGGCGTGCGCGGCGTGTGCGGCGTGTGCGGCGTGCGCGGCGTGCGACGTCGCGCCGCGCTTGCGCCGCTCCAGCGCCTGCCGCGCGCGTTCCAGCGACCCGCCTTCCGACGCCGATGCGGACGCCGATAGCGATCCAGACGACGGATTCCTACGAGAAAAACAAATATTTAGCTGAAGAAATTAAATAGGTGTTGTTGACTGAGGACTGTACTAATGTCCTTTGGTCTTCAACGGGCTAACTCCCGATGTCAGTAATAATTATGTTTTCATTATAATGTGAGAATATATTATCTGTAAGCATAGTTTAGTATAAATTAACATGCAAACCAAACCAATCCACATTATACTACGACTTTACATTTTGTAATGTTGCAATCCAAAAATAAGTAAGCATACCGCATGCATTTCTAAAATAAAAAGCCGTCATTCCAGAAAAAAACATGCAATTGAAAACCAACTTTTTAACAATCGATTGAGTTATTATTAAAACCTAATATATTAAGTATATCAACTATTTAAATTTAACTTAAAATTAACAATAACCACATTAAAAACGCAAAATACACTTAAAAATAATTTGAACAAATATGCATATCAAAAATAAAGTAAAAAATAACATGGAACAGCCAAAAAATGTTCAATAGATGTGGCATAAGAAATTTGATACACATTTTTCATTACATATATATTCCATACAACTACATTTCAAAAGGTGGATCAGAAAGGATATCAAATTCATAATTAAATCAAATAAATCCTTTCCAGTTCACCTTTGCAAATAAAATGGATACAGCAACTGCTCTAGACGTAACAACTGACACGAGACAACATCTAGAAGCCCCACGTCTCCCATTCTAAACTAATTATGTTACAAGCGGTTTTCATTTATTTAAATATAACATTCCTTTTTTTTGTATATTTTCGTTCGTTCGTTCGTCGGAAGCGTTCCGGAACGAAACATTGGCAAAACCGCGAAAAGCTGTCGTATGATTCCGTTTCGGTTTCGTTCCGCTTGCGGTGTGAGATGCACCAAACAAAATTGTACTAGACGGCGTTTCGCGGTTTCGTCAATATTTCGTTCCTGAACGCTTCCGTTTCGGATTCGCGGCTGTGTGCTTCAGGTGTAAAGCTTTTATATCTCGAAAACCACTGGTAAGAGGAGTCGTGGGGCGTTACTGTGTGTGACTGACAGCGCGGAGGCGGGGCGCGGCAGCGGGTCCCGAAGCGCGCCGCACGCGCAGAACTCCGCCGCGCCGCTCACCGCGCCGCTCACCGAGCCCGAGCGCGAGCCCGCGCGCCAGCCGCTACCGACACCCACACGTTAACCGACACTTCAGGGACACTAACCGGTACTAACTTATCGGACCCTTATGTTAGGAAGTAATACGATTCTTACCCGCGATATTAACTATATTCAATCAGAAAATCAAATTCAGCACTAGTTTTGTAACATAAAAAAAAAACTTGAGAGGTGTTAAGAAACACCCCAAAGGAACGAAGTTCCTTTCGATTAATTACAGCATCTAAACTCACACCACCTTTTAAAACAGTAAGAGCTCTAGTTAGGTACACTGAACGGATAATTTTTTTTCCAACTTCTCGATTCCAACCAAAGACCCCGGCTCAAGTTATAATTGACGAAAAGGTGAGAAGTGTGAATTCCTCGATCGCCACCATTTTAAACAGACACCGGCTGAGCAAAAAGTGTCGTTCCAACTTTTGGTCTTAATTTTTTTTCTGTCTAGCCGGAATTTTTTAGCAACGCGCGATAAGGAACTTCGTTCCAAAAAGTAATAATAAAAGTCACCACAAAAACACTGATAAAAATCGTGTCACGGCTCACCATTTTACCTAAACGGACAAGTAAAACATACAAGTAAGGCTAGCAAACAGGACAGGACAGGACAGACAGAGGGCATTCCCGCACCCGCTCCCGGTTAGTGCTGCGGCACTCACCTGCGCTCCGTGTAGCTGTGCCGCAGCGACTCGGCCTTGGGCGTGGACGACACCCGCTCCGAGCTGCGGCTGCCCAGCCGGTGCCGCACGTCGATGCACTCCGCCGACCCGCTCTCAAACTCCGGGTCCGACGGGATGCAGTAGAACTCGTCCTCTATGCAGCCCGATAACCGAGTGGCGTTCGACACCAGCGAGCTCTTTCTGTGCGCGAGCGGCGTCAGGAACGGGAAGTTGTTAAACAGCTCCTCGTTTTTCTTGTTCTTCTCGAGCAGCGCGGGGATCGTGTTGAGCGACTTCTGCTTGAAGATTTGGAAGTTCGTCAACGGCTGCACGGCCTCGCGTAGCGCGTGCGCTGCGGCGCGCCGCTTCTGGTCGAAGTACGTCGGCATCGCGAACGAGTGGTCGTGCCCGTTTTCTACGAGAGTGGAGTCTGGCGTGGCGTACTCGTCGCTGGCGGGCGAGCACGGCGACAGCGCGTGTCGCGGGATGACGTCGGGCGGGCCCGTGAGCGTCACGTCGGGCGACAGAAACACGTCCGAGCTCTCGTTCACGACGGTCTTTTCCAGCAGCAGTTTGGCAAGGGACCGGCTTTGCTTGTTGCCCTTGGGCACGAACAGGGTGGTAGTGGTGGTGGTCGTGCGCTCTATGCGGACGCTGGGGCGGGCGCGGGGAAACAAAAATAAATTAATAAAGCGACGATACTCGCCAGGTTCACCCCGACGGAGAGACGGATGGGCCGGGCCGGGCTTAAGGGAGGTTAAAAATAAATAAATAAAGCGAAATAAAAGGCTGTAGGGCGAAATTAAAAAGTGAGATAGTTCTTACGAAACAGAGCGCTTTTCGCTTATAGTAACAAAGATTTAACGCGTTCGTTCTCACATAGGGAGATAACACGTGATTTTTTTATTTTTAGACTATCCTTGAGATTAGATGCCAATAATGTCTGCAACTTTCCTGTACGCACGTTACAAAGTCGTAAATCGATGAACCAAACGTAGTATAGCCGGCCGCCGCGGACGAAATAAGGAAAGTTAGTGTCACAGCTGCACAACTCCGCTCCATGCTGAAGCCACCGCCGCCTCTCGCCACATCCAATCCAATCCGTAAATTTCGTATACATGGACGACACACTGCCTGGTTAATAATTACAGTAGCGTGTGCCGAACACTTTTTTCAGCTGGATCAGAAGGAGCGAAATCCCGTAAAAACTCTGGATACAGCTAAATTAAATCTACTTGCTTCCTCAAAACAACTTTCAATATACCCTATCATCATTATACAGTGATATAGTGATGGTTTAAAAGCAATGGGATTTCTTTCTTTCTTACTCCTAACAGTCCAAAAATATCCAATCTGACATGCATTTGGCCGCTGGTCTAAAACAAACGTGGTATTGACTATTTGCTATCATTGTTCGCATTTAACAGAGTGTTTCTATGTGAAGAGTGAATTTAGTGCTAAACAATAAGTGAATCAGTGCTACCAACGTTGATTTGTAGACAAGCTCTATCTTCGTGGTCACATTTGAAACCAATCCATAACCAATAACATTAAATTCGTATAAAAATTGCGGACGTAACAGCTATTTCGTCGCGTTTCTTATATCCGTTTGACAGTGAATTTAATCTTTAGCAATTATGGGCGAGTTAGTTACGAACATTATGTACAGTTTTGATCAAAAAGAAAGCACTGAAATCATCTGTTTGACACAGATTAAGTCCGCTGTCTAATGAGATGTATGCCTATAACAATCTGTCGAGTTTAGAGCAGATTGGTCTAGGCGTCGACGAGGTCGTAAGGTGCGTGGTACCTGTTGTGGTGCGGCGCGGGCGGCGCGGGCGGCGCGGGCGAGTCGCCCTCCGAGCTCTGCCGCGAGTGCGCCGACGCCGCGGACGCCGAGCTGCCGTAGCCTGACGCCTGCAAACAAACAGTAACATGATAGTTCAGTCAAATCCATAGACACCAACTTTAAAGCGGAACTTATAAAAGGACGCGAGGTTTCTCCGATCAGACAAGCTGTTTCAATATAAGTATGATCTACGGGATCTACCATTATGTTCTCCATTTTTGACCATCTTTGACATGATAATATCTCAATGCCATTCGATTTACAAGTCATCTCAGTCAAAACCTGAGTAGCACAAAAACACATCGAGCCAGATTAATTTGCACCTTCCTTACCTTGCTGCTCATGTCCCCGGAGGTATTTGAGGAATTGCGGGAGTGCGTGTGCTGGCACGACGCGCATGACGTGGTCCCGCCCGCTGACACCACTGCAACGATACCAATATTGTATGCTGTATCATCTATTATGATTACTTGACATGACAACCAGTATCCATCAGAACCGTTCTAAATTAAAGTTATTTTTTATTAAGTATTGAATTGGGCATTTGTTTCCCATCTAACCTGATGGTAAGTGACGATGAAGACGAGGATGTTCCATGCCTATCCAAGAGATACCCAGTTATTCTACTTTTGAATTTCCCGGGCCTAAACCTCTAGTAAATATATTGACGTCAAAAAAATTTATTGTTGAAGAAACCTATATTAAATAGATATTTTGAGTTTGTGGAATATAGATGCAGGCAGTTCATTCCACACTTTACTACTTGAACCAAAAAGGAACTGTCGAAGCGTTTAGTACGAGTCTATGGTATTTACCCTACCATACCTAGATAATAAAGAGGAGTTACCTGTGGAGGGTTCAGGTACGAGTGTCGTAAGAGGCGCTTCGTCCGTGTCGGGCGACGGAAGCTCGCCGGACGGCAGCGACGACAGCGGCGCCGAGTGGCCGCCATCTGAAACATGACCAACAATAGGCTATTTTCCTGGGTCAAAATATTAATTATATAATTAAATTAGACCGTCAGTTAGACAACCAAAAAATATTGGACACGTATTTTTTCTTTCGTTAATTAAACAATAAATGTCAAAGATAAAGCGTGTCAAAGGTCATGAGTGGGGGCTTGTGACATCACAGGCCACTAAAAAGTGTACTGGCTAGTGACGTCACACACAATTTTAACGGACTATATCTCTGTCATTTTTTGTTTGATTGACAAAAGAAAAAACACGTGTCAAATATTTTTGATAATCTAATTAACGGAAAATAGCCCATTATTATGTACTGTTTAAACCCTAATAAGCCTAGCAAAGCGCGATAGAATACAGTTATGCAAATTCTCAGGCCACTTGTGTTTATGTTTCCAACAAGCTATTTGCCACGAAATACGAAAAAAAACAATTTGCCGTGTGGTGCCCGACAGAGTGGATTAGGACCACTCCAAGTCTTCCCGTGGATGACGTAGAAGGTAACTTAGGAAACACTAGCTAAACACAGCTTATAAACATCAAAGACACCTCTCCAACCCGTCTGACCAGCGTGGAGTGTAGGCCAAATCCTCTGACTGCTTTGGCTGATATATGGCTCCGACTCTGGTAGTCCAGACAGATAGAGTCATGCTCCTGCAGTAGTCACTAAAACGATCTGATGATGATGATGACGAAAAAGAAAATATTTAGTATTTCGATTGAGTAAACGTTTAACTAACCTACGCATGATTCTCGTGATTTCACGTAATCACGGACCACTTTAAATTAAAATATGTTTCACTATTGGCATCTAAAATTAAAGTTGGTTAAATAAACATTTATTTTGCCATTTCTCACCGTAGTTGTTCCTCTTGGTGAGCGAGCCGAAGCCCGAGCTGGCGGTGGAAGAGCCGCAGTCGTCGTCCGCCGCGCCGGGCGCGCTCTCCGAGCCGCTGTCTCCGCCCGTCTTGGTTTCCACGGCGTCTTGCTTGCGTTCAGGACTGGAAACAGAAACTTATTTATAAAAAAAAAACATTGGCTTTTTTGCCATAGAGGAAGACTAGAAAGAGCAGCAGAAGTGCACGAGAAAGACGAATAAAACGATATATTTATGAAAGCAATCCCAAGTTCTTTTTTAAGGAGCTATTAGCTACAACTACTTGGAAAAGAACTTGGTATTAGTTATATGTATATAGGTCTTGCGATCATCATTTCAGCCGTAAGAAGTCCACAGCCGGAAACAGGCCTCCCACGAGGATTTTCACCGTAGGGCGGTTTTGCCATACCCACCACCCTTGGCAGACGGGTTGGTGAGCTTTTTAAGCGTAGGAAGGGTTAGAGAAGTTTGTTGGACTAGAAAATTGGGGTAAAGACATGTATTTAGAAGGCTACTTGCTTGGGGGTTGGGGATGAGAAAGTAGCAGCTCGGAAGCCAGACGCGCGTTACCCGACCTGAGATAGAGCGAGTGAATTAATCGCTCAAGGCGCCAATACGGTTGCGAAACTTGGTATTTGAACTTCCGTCGTTACAGCCCTGTGTAGCGAGAAGTAGAAGTCACTACGACAAGAGACCCTCTCTGAGTGCCCCTTTCACTTGACAAGTCTTGAACATAAAGGAATTCTCTATTGCACGGTTTTCTTAATCAAAGTTCACTTACACTTTGAAGAGAGGGTCTCCGGAGAGCATGCTCATCTTGATCCTGAGCCGCAGCACGGAGTTGTCCTGCCTGCGGCGCGGGTCGTAGCCCTCCAGCAGGAAGCGGCGCGTACACTCGCCGGCGCCCGCCAGCTCCGCCAGGTTCACGTCGCAGAAGCCCAGCTTCTGGTACGAGCGCCCGCCTGGAACATAAAATACAGTAATTGGTAAATTGTTCATTGAGGTATGCAAGTGCGAGATTCTCACGAATTTAAACCATTCTTTATTAAGTAAAATAAGAGCAGAATAGAATAAAAATTTATTTGAAAGTTTTTTATTAAATCTAACGTGAGATATAGACATTATTAAAATAAGTAACAACGGGTTACCCACGAGAATAGTCAGCTGCTGATCGACATGTTTCGACCTCATCCGATCAGAATCCGATCGCTCACATCAGTGCGGATTGGGACGTCATCGTGCACGCGTGTCGGTTCACATTCGCCCTGAGGAAGACCTCCGGATGAGGTCGAAACATGTCGGCCAGTAGCTGACTATTTACGTGAGTGACCCGTTGTTAAGTATTTTATTTGAAAAAAAATAAAAAACCTAAAACAAGACTAAAAGAATAGCATAACAGCTTGTGAGTTTGTAGGAAGAAACTCTTACTTTCTCCAGAAATATCGAGCAAGATAGAAGGCGCTTTCCAGAAAGGTGTAGTATAAACCTATAATCTTGGACACGCACTCACTGAGCAGTCTGCAAACTGCGATTAAGTCACAGTACAGGTAACTGCAGAATATCAACTAACTTACAATGAACCGACTTTTTTCGAATCTTGCCACTGCTTTCTACTTTAATTACTTACGTACAAAAAAAAACCTTGCGAGTCGGACTTTATTTGTTCTAATTAGTTGTTCCTGACTTGCGCTTTTTTGACCTAGCTTTCAGCCAAATTTCATGATTCTAGGTCAATGCGAAGTACTCGGACATATCTTTTGATTGCGTTGACTTAGAAGTTTGAAGTTTTCTCAGATTACGGGGCCGTAGATCCACTTATTCCCGAGAAACAGCTGTTTACAGCCAGGCAGACGGACAAACGAGTTACTTTTTATCCATTGAAGAATAGAACCCTTAAAAAAGGTTAATTGTTAGTACATATGTAGACAACATTGGATGCATGAATGATAATTTCATAGACATGTCATAAATTTAAAAAAAAAACAAATTAGTTAAGATTATCTGTGGATTCCTTCTGGTTCCGTTGTTGCGATTGTGAAAAAACATGGCGTTCGTGGTTATAATTTATTAAATACCTAAAAATGTATTAAAAGTGCGTTTTTATCAGTAAATAGTTAAAATACAAAAACATTTGGTCCTTCATCGTCGGATGTCGGAAGGGCAAGTGAAATTTACGTGAAATTCAGTGTAATTTGTGTTTGTCGTTGTATGCCGGTCGGCGGAAAACAAAAGACGCGAGTTGTGGGTTTTGATAGTGTGAAAATTTTTCCAATCTGCGTGCAAAATGGCAGAAAGCAATAAAAATGTTGTTAAACTCAACGAGTGTTCTCATAAAATAATGAAACTATTCACTAACACCAAGAAAAGTGCAAAAACCAGACTGACGCGTGGTTACTTGGAAGCGCGGTTGGAGGCATTAGCTGAGTATTGGCAAAATTACAATAACCAATATGAAGTGGTATTAAATAGTCTTACAAAAGAAGAATTAGAAAAAATTAACATTGAAGCCAGTTACGAAAGTGCAGAAGACGCGTACTTGGGGCTAAAAACTTGGATAAAAGACTATTTATACGGGATGGAACCATCTACCATGGATACTTCAACCACAGAAACCACAAAGAGTATCAAAACTAAGTTACCGCCGGTGCCATTGCCGAAATTCTGCGGAGATTACTGTGAGTGGGTCAGTTTTCGAGATATATTTCTGTCATTGATTCACAATGACACCCGTTTATCTAATGTTGAGAAACATCACTACCTAAGGTCAAGTTTGGTTGGAGAAGCCGCCCAGCTGTTGAAAAACTTCTCACTCACTGATGCAAATTATTTGGATGCTTGGAAAAAATTAGAGGAGAGGTATGACAACAAAAGAGTTATTGTTAACACTATCTTAAACCGTTTGCTGAATCAGAAGAAACTCTCAAGTGAGTCTGCTAAGAGCCTAAAAGAATTAATTGATACTACCTGTCAATGTTTAGATTCACTCAAGAACATGAAAATAGACATTGCGCATTGGGACGCCATACTGGTGCATATTACTGTTACCAAATTGGACTCTGAGTCACACAGGCTATGGGAACAATCACTTGGCAGCTCAACAGACATCCCAGCATTCAGTGAGTTATCTTCATTTATTGAATCTAGATTCCGGACCTTAGAAATGATCAAACAGCCCACCACTCCATCTAAAGTTACTGTTAAGTCATTCAATACTACTGAAGAATCCAGCACTTGTACTTTCTGCTCACAAAGCCATTATATTTGCCACTGCAAACAATTCTCTTCTTTGACTGTACCCGAACGTCAAAAATTTATCAAAGACAATAACCTCTGCTTCAACTGCATAGTTAAGGGGCATTCTGTACAGCACTGCAGACAGAGCACGTCTTGTAGAAAATGTGGACGTCGTCATCACTCACTTCTACACTTCACAAACCCTAACAAGGCTGACACACCTCGAGAGAGTACTTCTGTGTCCTGTAATAACACTCATATGAACAGTGGGCAAGTAATCTTAGCCACAGCACAAATACAGGCCATAGCAAAGAATGGAACAGCACATACTCTACGAGCACTCATCGACCCTGGGTCCCAGGCCTCGTTCCTCACAGAAGCAGCAGCACAGTTATTGAATCTTCGTCGCACACCAATTGATGGTAAAGTCTCAGGCATAGCCAATTCATCAGTGGTTGCCACTAAGTCTATTGTCACATTAAATATTAAGGATAAACACACACCCACTGTTACAATCGAAGTGAAGGCTTATGTCTTGAAAAAACTAACATCATTACTTCCTTCCAGAGAGTTTTCTCACTCCACTTGGCCTTATTCATTGCAACTTGCTGATCCAGATTACCACAAGCCAGGTGTCATTGATGTTCTATTGGGTGCCGACGTGCACGCTCACATACTTCTGGAAGGACTGCACAAACATGATTCTCTTGTTGCTATCAACACTCGACTAGGCTGGTTGATATCTGGAAGAGTGCTAGAGAAGAATCCCACAAAGCACAATGTTATAGTCACTCACATCAAAGTTGAGCTAGATCAGCTTCTAAGAAAATTCTGGGAAATTGAAGAAAGCTTACCCACATGTAAACCGTTGTCACTGCTAGAGAAACAATGTGAGGAACATTACACACACACTCATTCGCGCAATGATGAGGGACGCTATGTCGTTCACTTACCTTTTAAGGAGGTTCCTCCCACGAATCTTGGAGATTCTAGAATGATTACTCTCAGACGCCTACAACAAATGGAAAAACGGTTTGCAGGACGCCCAGAATTCAAAGAACAATACAACAATTTTATGAGAGAATATTTATCATATGGTCACATGCAGTTAGTGTCACAAAATGAGCTTCATTCTACAGCTACAAAACAAAAATATTATCTGCCACATCATGCCGTTCTACGACCATCCAGTTTGACTACCAAGTTGAGAGTGGTCTTTGATGGAAGCGCTGTTCCTGATAAAGGAAATCCATTGAATGAAGAGTTGTTGATTGGTCCTCCGTTACAACAAGATGTTAGAAACTTAATCACTAAGTGGAGACAACATAAGATTGGTTTGATCACAGATATTCAACGGATGTACCGACAGATACTGATTTCACCTGAAGATGTAGACTATCAGAGAATTTTATGGCGTGAATCTCCACTGGATCCTGTTCAAGAATATAGATTACTCACAGTCACATATGGAACATCCTGTGCACCATATTTAGCCATTCGCACATTGCATCAGCTGGCTGAAGATGAGCAAGCAGACTTTCCCTTGGAAGCTGAAATCCTCAAAAAGGAGGTCTACATGGACGATATCATGACAGGAGAATCTACAGAGGAGAAAGCTGTGCTATTGCAGAATCGTCTCACCGTCCTTCTTCAGCGTGGTGGTTTCCCGGCTCATAAATGGGCATCTAACAGCAAGGTAGTTCTTAATCAAATTGGTGATGGTCAAAAAGTGAATAGTGATACAGTGAATCTCAAAGTGGAAGACTCTATTAAGACATTAGGTATCATGTGGAATTCTGACACTGATAACTTTGAACTAACTGTAAAATTAGAGTGTGATAGTAGTAGTTTAATAACTAAACGCACAGTTCTCTCTATAATTGCTAAAACGTTTGATCCCCTAGGATGGTTAGCCCCGGTAATTATAGTTTTGAAAATATTTATGCAACGGCTGTGGCTAGCTGGCCTCGATTGGGATGAGCAGCTCCCTCCAGACCTGAAAGCTGAATGGGTAAGTTTTTTGAATGATTTCACTCCTCCACAAACTATTCAGTTTCCAAGATGGCTGGGTGTCTCACAAACAACCACTAAAATTGAACTTCATGGGTTCAGTGATGCATCTTGTGCCGCTTATGCTGGTGTGGTGTATCTCAGAGTTTGGGATGGTGAAAATATTACAGTCACGTTAGTCTTATCTAAAGCCCGTGTAGCTCCTGTTCGACAGGTCTCACTTCCGCGACTTGAACTCTGTGGTGCAGTTTTACTGGCCAAGATGTTGAACTGTCTCAAATCTTTATTTAATGTTAATGATGAAGACATATTTGCTTGGACAGATTCTACCATCGTTCTTGCATGGCTGCGTAAGACTCCTAGCACATGGACTACCTTTGTAGCCAATCGTACTGCTGAAATATTGACAGTCACAAACAACAGCCAGTGGCATCATATTGACTCTGCCAATAATCCTGCAGTCATTGCATCGCGAGGTTTGTCTCCAACTAATTTAAAACAGTCTGAACTATGGTGGAATGGCCCTTGTTTCTTACACAGCAATATGCATATAATCAATCCTGAAATGAAAATATCTGAAACAGAAATAGAAAAGAAACTTAAAATAAAAACACATTTGTGTACAATTGATAAAACTGATAAAGAAACTTACCTGAATAGATATTCAAACTTATCTAAGTTAATTAGAGTCATAGCATACTGTGTTAAATTCATCAAAAAATGTAAAGCTAAGAATAAGCCCTCACTTGATTACACATTTGTTTCTTATTTAACAGTAAATGAGTTACAACTTTCTTTGAATATTTGTATTCGTTGGTCACAAACTTTACATTTTGAAAATGAAATTTATGAACTCTCAAACAAAAAATGTGTTCATAAATCAAGTAAATTATACACTTTAAGTCCATATTTGGATAGAAATAATATTTTGCGTGTGGGTGGTCGACTTGCTAATGCAGATGTTTCTGATTTTTTGAAATCTCCTATAATACTGAGTCATCGTTGCTCATTGTCTAAGTTGATAGTTTTGGAAGCTCACACAAAAACGCTGCATGGTGGTCAACAACTTACCTTAAACTATGTTCGACAAAAGTATTTTATATTAAGATTAAAAAACCTCGTAAAATCTTTATTACATAAATGTGTTACTTGTTTTAAATACTTAGCAGTGCCACAAGCACCATATATGGCCAATCTCCCTTCATGTAGGATAAAACCAAATAAAGCTTTTAAATCTAGTGGTGCCGATTTCTGTGGGCCTTTTACATTAAAATTGTATCCAGGGAGATGCAAAAAGACAACTAAGGCATATGTATGCTTATTTGTATGTATGGTCACAAAAGCCCTTCACCTCGAGCTTGTTAGTGATTTAACATCAGCGGCCTTTATAGCTGCCTTTAGGAGGTTTATTTCACGCCGAGGTCACTGCCAGAATATCTGGAGTGACTGCGGTACAAATTTTGTTGGGGCTTCTAAAGAATTAGATTTAATTTTTAAAAACTCTAAATCACAAGTCATCGCAGAGATAGCTGAGCTACTTGCGAATGACTCCTGTCAATGGCATTTCATACCCCCAAGTAGTCCAAATTTTGGAGGCCTTTGGGAAGCCGGAGTTAAGTCTATAAAGGGTCATTTGAAACGTGTTATAGGTCAATCTTGGTTTACGTTTGAAGAGTTTGCAACTCTACTCACTCAGGTTGAAGCCTGTGTTAATTCTCGTCCTTTGACACTCATCAATTCATCTCCTGATGAACCACCCTTAACTCCTGCCCATTTTCTTACTGGTGGTCCTCTAGTTCCAGTAGCTGATGAACCTTTGGTAGATGTCAAACTTAGTTCTTTGGAACGATGGCGTATAATACAACGTCACGTGCAATGCCTCTGGCATCGTTGGCAAGAAGAGTATTTAACTTCTCTACAAAATCGTTACAAATGGTCAAAGTCACAACCTGACATTGAGTTAGGTACGATAGTTTTGGTCAAAGATAACCGTCTACCTCCAGGTAAATGGCTTTTGGGACAAGTGGTGGAAAAACATCCAGGTGCTGATGGCATCACTCGTGTTGTAACTCTTAGATACAAGAATAATTTCTTTAAACGTCCAGTGAATAAACTATGTCCACTACCGATTAATGGTAAATAATTTTGTCGCTTTCTTTTTTATAACAGTGTCTTTAAATGTTGTTATTTTAGTGAATATTTCTTCACAACTGTTATCAATGATTGTTAATCTCTTTTTAATTTTAATTCGTAAGTTTATTGTTACTATCTGCAGGTAACCTTTAACATTTGATTTGTTTGAAGGACTTAAACCGTCCTTGGGGGCCGGAATGTTAGTACATATGTAGACAACATTGGATGCATGAATGATAATTTCATAGACATGTCATAAATTTAAAAAAAAAACAAATTAGTTAAGATTATCTGTGGATTCCTTCTGGTTCCGTTGTTGCGATTGTGAAAAAACATGGCGTTCGTGGTTATAATTTATTAAATACCTAAAAATGTATTAAAAGTGCGTTTTTATCAGTAAATAGTTAAAATACAAAAACATAATAAAGAGTTAGTATCCTTCAAAACGTTCACAACTAACCGTGGGGCTAGCTCAATTAGTGTGATTTGTCTCTTTGTTTATTTATAACTAGCAGTCAGACCCGGCTTCGCCCGTGGTACATACCGTAAGGCCCATCCTCGTACTTTGAGGAATATGTATTCTAAAAAAAGAATTAGCGAAATCGGTTTTTGCTGGTCTCGAGATTTGCGATTAGCAACACATTCAGCGATTCATTTTTAGGGTTCCGTAGTAAACAAGGAACCCTTATAGTTTCGCCATGTCTGTCTGTCTGTCTCTGTCCGTCCGCGGTTTTACGCAGAGACTATAAGTACTAGAAAGCTGTAATTTGGTATGGGTATGTATATTAATCATGGCAAAAAAGTGGTAGAATAAAATCTAGAAAAAAAATTTTTTTTAGGTTAGCTCCCATACAAGTGAAGTGGGGGAGTAATTTTTTTTCCCTATTTACCCATCGTGTGGGGTATCGTTAAATAGGTCTTTGAAAAATATTGTAAGGTTGAGAACACCACTTTTCGATTTAGGGATCCGTTTCCGAAATATTTGGTTTCAAAGTGAAAATTTTTGTTAGACGTACGTGTCCCCCCCCCTCTATCTGCTAAACGGTTATATATAGACACGTGAAAAAAATTACAGCAGTAGTATATATACTGAAGTTGAAAGGAAAACTATCAGAGCTGAGTACTAAGTACAAACTTAAAAGTTATAGGCAACCAACTTATAAACTGTAAAATTTCATACTATTTTCATTGTTAGATGTTTTTGGTCGTTAAACTGTAAGGTGCGAGTGTAAATAGTGTGAACTCAAAGTTGTCATTCGCTACTACGGAACCCTACACTGCGCGTGGCCCGACACGCACTTGGCCGGTTTTTTAGGGTTCCGTACAAAAGTTGAAAAACGGAACCCTTATAGGATCACTCGAGCGTCTGTCTGTCCGTCCGTCCGTCTGTCACAGCCGATTTTCTCCGAATCTACTGAACCAAATTGGATGAAATTTGGTAAGATAGTGTAATCCTATGACCCAAACACGGATATGCAAAGTAAATAAAGATTTTTTTGAAATAAGGGTCATTTTGAGGGGCCCAATTACAAAATTTAAAAAAAAAGTTTTGCAAACCTTACTGTGTCATATATCAAATGAAAGGGCTCATTATGAGGATCTCAAAAATATTTTTTTTTGTTCGGGTAAAATCAATACTTTTGATTTTATTCACGAAAGAAGGCAAAAATTGACCATTCCCCCCCCCTGATCTCCGAAACTACTGTGCCGAAAATTTTGAATAAATTACAAAACATAGTTTATTCCTTGAAGATTACAGGAAAAATAATAAGAATTCTATCACTTGAAAATTAAGTGGTAAACTCACAATAATAAGTTCATGTAGGGAAATAGTTCACTAAAACACCACTAGATGGCGCTAGTCAATTGAATAAAACATTTTTTGCACATTGTGTGTGTGTTCACGAAGCATATTGTACGGAACCCTCATTGCGCGAGTTTGACTCACACTTGGCCGGTTTTTTATATTATAGACTGCCCTTAGACTGCCCTAGCGCGTGCTCACCTTTACACTCCTTCCGCACCGACACCCGCATGAGCGCGGGCTCCAACACGCCGGTGTTGGCGTTGGCGCACATCTTGCACACGAACTTGAAGTCCTCGTTCCACCGCACCGCGTGGTTGCACACCTCCACCCTGCAACAAACAGACACGAATATTAGTCATGGATTTTTTGTTTTTTTTTTCACCCCTTTTTTCTCTCCTCTTTCAAATAGTAATGAAGAGATTCTTGTTTGTACCAACTGCCAAGAAGGGTTACGTGTTACGGCTTACGGCGTATCTAAAATGTCAAATTTCTAAAATCTTTCAATCGGCTGGATTGATTAATTCAGTTAAGGTATCGATAAGTTCGTCCTTGCATATAGGTACAGGTAACAAGTAGCATTATTTAAAAAAATACCCGATTGCCCTTATTGATTTTCGATTGCAGTTTACTGACACTGCGGGAAAGAAGACGAAACTAATGAGACCTCACAGTACAAAATCGGTCAAGCCGCATATACTTACACATACATACATCACACCCTTACCGTGTGAATATTACAACTATTGATATTAACGGATAATATACATTACTATAGGTCAATGTTCCCTAATGACTCGGTAAATGGCACGTAGTATATCTAAACGTCGCCATTACTTCTGTGATGTTTAACAAGAAATGCAAGTCATAAAAGAACACAGCGCGCGCATTAGCACAGATGTAGGCTAAAGTAGCTAAATGGCGGAGGGCCGTTAAGTGCCGCGATCCCGGAGCGCTGAGAAGGCGATTACAGAGGGCTAAGCACAGAGGAGGCACATGCCAGAGATTAAAATGCTAAAGCATTATGTTAATACTACGGGTGAAAGCTATACGAAAGAGAACACAGCGCTCGCATTAGCACAGAAGTAGGCTAAAGCAGGTGGCGCAGCGGTCAACACACGGAGGTCCCGGGTTCGATCCCCGGTCAGGTCAAGATTGGAAATGATCTTTTTCAGATTGACCTGGGTCATGGATGTTTATCTATATATGTATCTATTATAAAATATAGTATCGTTGAGTTAGTATCCCATAACACAAGTCTCGAACTTACTTTGGGGCTAGCTCAATCTGTGTGATTTGTCCGTATAAATTTATTTATTTATATTTAAATGGCAGAGGGCCGTTAAGTGCTACGATTTCGCACTCTGAGAAAGCGATTACAAAGCAAACATACCAAGCTGTTATTTTCCAGTATGGTCAAGGAACGATCTGGGGATAGTAAAATAAACTCGCAGTCATAATAAGCCGGCGTCTTAAGAAAACGATGAGATTATGTTATAAAAACGCACGACAAAAGTTGGTGGTGACGTCTGGTACAGTGGGAGACCTAATCGTGCCATGATAATACGATAGGATACGAAACGCCTAACAAAAGAAAGAAAGTATTACTGTAGTCCGAAAGCATAGTCTCTATATTAACATCCTCCGTAGCAGAGGCCGTTTCATAAGTCGCTGAATGTCGCGAACAATCCTCGAGAATACGTAAGAAGATAATGCCGAGTGCTCTTGGACTCGGAAAGTATTTAAAAGACTTTAAAGGAACGCCGAGACTACTCGACGAGATACGCTATCGTCGGCCATTTAGGAAACCAAGGAGATTATCAATATCTTACTGTTACGTCGCCTCTTGAATACTATTCACACTTGGCTTAGCAACCATTCTTGCAGTCTAGGCTCTGTCTGATCCATAAGAGATAAAGATGCTATTCTGTATTTACTAACGACTCTATTTACCACTTTATTGAAAGAAAACATCACAATAAGTAAACATTACATATTTCTTTTCACATTGTGACTCTTGTCGAGAGCGCGCTCGCTCTTTATGACTGGAAGCGGAAAGGGGAGGCCTTTGCTCAGCTGTGGGACACACGATTAGGCAATTAGTCTATTTAAAAAAATGTTAACCCTTGTGGGAACGTATCCCTTGTGAGATGGATACTTTTCCCAATTTATATAAATTAAATGCTTTGTCTGCCATCTTACTAATCTTTAAATTAACTATAAATCATGCAAGACTGAAAGTAAACAATCGCTATGATGTTGCTTAGTTTACAGTATATAATCAACATAGGAGTGTGTTGTTGTTAGTGATAAAGCTATAAACTCAGATTAATTAGCGGCTTATCAACATAAACATGTCTCGCCGCTCGCCCGCGTCTGTGCGCAGACGGCTAGCGTGGGAACGCACTGATGAGCAAACCAACGGAACCTGAATGGCGGGGTGATGCACCTCCCATATGTCGGATTCGCGGTGACGGTTAATAATAAAAACAAACGAGCAAAACGAGCAGATGAAATCATCTCACAAGATATTCATTTGAGTCTATTATTTCTAGACGTTCTATCGAATAGGCTCGTTCGTCCTTTGTTTCGACAGGTTGTATGGCTGCTTCAACTGCACGCACACACAAATTACGTTATAAGAAATAAATAAAGTCGTATACATTCGTATACCTACGATGATAACTGAAACATAAATCAGTTTTGGCGGTAGTGAAAATCTGCCATATCACAAAGTTACTCAAGCAAAACATAGGCCGAACTCAAGCCAATTTACACCACAGCGTTACTGTGTATTGGCGTTGTTCTAAATGCACGTAGATTCGCGTAGATCACTGCCATACAAAAATGGTTAAACCGCCAAACTTTAATTCAGTCCGGCCAATCTATATACATTATAGTTAAGAGCGTTTGTAGTTGCTTGGTGTTCCTCAACCGAATATAATCTCCCCGATAATAATAATTAAGAAAGAAATAAAAATACATAAGACAATTTTACGTTTTCAATCATTGTTTCTAATTATCTTTCATCATCTAAATATAATTGTTTTGAGGGCGTGCCAGCGGAAGGAATGCCAGCAGGTATTCCTAACGCTGGCATCCAAGTCGCGAGCGAGCTGGTTCAAGGCCGGCCGATTGTCGACCACGTGGTGTTGTTTAGAAAATCGTGAGAGAAATCTCCGGACTGGCAAACGCGACAACGTTACAGCTAATATCCGTTGCAAATCATTTCTGTTTTGCCTGAAACTGGTATCAATCATGCACTTAGTGATTTGGCTACCAAAAGACTTTGTTTAAACGAAATCTTTCTGTTTCGTGATTGAGAAACAGTTTTTTTTTTATGTCATAGCACGGCAAACGAGCGTACGGGTCGCTTGATGGTAAGTGATCACCGCTGCCCATGGACAACTACAACACCAGGGGTGTGACAAGAGCATTGCCGGTTCTTTTATTTTTCCCTCCCCAAAGGGAAGGAGGGATGGGCCACCGGCTCTCACTCACCGAACGAAGCATAGAAGCAGAAAAGCTACTACTCAAATATCGATTTCCCGGACGAGCTGGCCCATTCATGCTACTACCTAAAGTGAATTTTGCCGGTAGCGTGACTCTATCACACATAACTACAGTCATTGATGCGTCGGTGATCAGATCACCAACACTGGCGGAGTAACCTGCGACTCCTTTCACTTAATTTTCGGTAGCGAGACACGGGCGTAAATCGTTTAACGTTATAGTTTTCTTCAAAACGTCCCCAGCTATGAACTTCTAAAGTTACGAGGGAAAGTTTCGCGGATATTTGGTAATTGACAGCCAGAGATATTGTGCTAACTCGGGTCGGGCAGGCTTTAGGGCACGGGAAAGTTTGAATTGAACTGGGTATTGCTTTTATCCTTGACCTGATGACAGATCTCGATTTATCATGATAGAAGATGTTACAAATGTTTGTGTAGAATAAGTTAGAGTAAGGAAGTATCGAGAAAGAAGTCAGAAACGATCATATTTACATTTAACGCGATTATTTGCTCTTTGGAACATGCTTTAGATTTCATGTTCACGTTACCATACGTCCCTTTTATCCCAAAAGTTAGTTCCCCAAGGAGGACCCCGTCTAAAACATGAGTGGGATGACCCAACCCAACCCAATATTATGAATGCAAAAGTGCATTTGTTTGATTGTTGGTTTGCTTGTTTGTTACCCTTTTAAGCTTCAGCTTCTGAACCGATCATCAAAAGATTTTAAATGCACGTCTTATAATTATACGGGAAAGGCTACCTTTCATCCCGGGAAAAAGACCGTTCCCAAGAGAACGACATTAACGCAAGCTGAGTCGCGGGCGGATGCTAGTAAAATATAAATCGATGAAGAGATTAAGTAAGAAAGCAAAAGGTGACAAACGACTTATGGTTCCCTGATACCTTACGACATTTTACATAAATAACGGCTTCGCAGACATAATTCTGTTTCATCTCGCCAGTCAATCATAACGCTTATACCATTGCATAATGATCCCATGGTGTTGCAATTGCAGAGGCCTATAGGAGCTTCGGCTCACCCCGGAAGGCGGCGGAGCTAGATCGATTGAGACGCTCGCTGCTTCGCCTTCCTGGTCACTTGTTTAGCGGCCGATGTATTATGTAATATTTTCACTTTCGCCAGTTTACTGTACAATTTATATTTATTATCATATTTCGCCGTAAAACTCCGCCGTTGCCGGTCCCAAGCCCGGATGTGAAAGGAGGAGGGTTGGTATGGAGGAGACATACCCAGCCGTAAAATAGTCAACGCCGAGTATCGGGCGGCGGGAAATAACCCGAAGAAACAAGGCTACCACAAGCCTTAAGGGATTAAATTACCTTTAAAACAAGGACTCGCCAACTCGCAATGGCCAGCGCGGCGTTTTAAGGCCATACACCCTTCATGGAAAGTTCAAAACAAATAAGGCCCTCAGTCCCCAGCGGTCCTGCTAGGCCTGGCTACGGCAGCGGTCAGAGAACCGGCAGGACAGAGGGTGCGAAAAATCTCTGGAAGAGATCCGGCTGCCACACAAAAACGATGTACCTGGCTACGTATAACGTAAACTCTTTACTTGGAGACGACCGACTATACGATTTGGAGCATACCGTACTGGACAAAATAAAATGGACTGTAATTGGGCTTAGCGAAACACGGAGACACGGTGAAGACCTATTAAAGCTGACTTCGGGACACCTATTTTACTACAAGGGTACAAACAAGTCTTTGGGTGGAGTGGGTCTCTTGATCAACAAGAGCTTTTCCGACCAACTCCTCAAAATCAAGGCTATATCACCGCGTGTTATCTACGCTACATTTAGAGCAAACAACCGGTATCAAATCAAGATCGTCCAAGCCTACGCGCCGACTGGTAAAAGCCCTGATGATCTGGTAAATGAGTTCTATAGCGACTTGGAAAAAGCACTACTCGAGAGCCCGTGTTACTTTACGATAGTGATGGGCGACTTCAATGCCAAAATTGGCAAAAATGCCATGCCAAATACCGAGGAGTACGTTGGAACTTGTGGACTGGGCAAAAGAAATGAAAGAGGGAAAATGCTTGTCAATTTCTTGAGCAAACACCAACTCTATGCCTCTAACACCTTTTTCAATAAGAAGAGCCATCGACTTTGGACATGGCGAGGCCCAGGTGGTGCTGTTAAAAACCAAATAGATTATATATTGACAAACAAAAAGTATATCGTAACTGACGTTTCAACCCTAAATAAAATCAATATTGGTAGCGATCATAGATTAGTACGCGCTAAAGTCCAAATCAATCTGCAGGCGGAACGGAAGTGTCTTATCACAAAACGACCAAACCATCACCACTTCAGGGTGATTGAGGCACAAAAAGACAAATACGAACAACGCATCCTTGAACTGATCAAATCGCGACCAGCTGAAACCGTCGATGATATAAACGACCGCCTGTCTGAAGCAATTATTCAAGCATCCAGTGAAGTTGGGAAAGCAGTCCGGCTAAAGGAATCAATCCTTTCAAAAGAAACAAAGGACATAATCCAAAAACGTCAAGAAACGCTTTCCTCTGGATCGGCCGGTCTCTCCGAAATTAATAAACAAGCAAAAAATGCGATTAGAAGAGACCTAAGAGAGAACACGCATAACACAATAATGAGTACAATAAATCAGTACAGGGGACCAAAGGTGTTCAGAAGAAAGCTTTTAAGAGGCAAGCAGCAAATCTATAGGTTAAAAGGGAATGACGATACTGAAACAACAGACCTAGAGGAGATCTTGAATATAGCCACCAAATTCTACGGGGTCCTTTATAGATCCAAGGTGCCCGAACCTATAAATACAAGTCGTGACAAACGAGCGAAACTTACACGGCACCTCACTGAAGATCTCCCTGAAATCAGCCTATATGAAATTAAGACTGCCCTTAAAGCCATGGCAAATGAGAAAGCTCCCGGCATAGATAACATACCTGTCGAGCTTCTTAAGTACGGCGGCAAGTCTGTTTTACAAGAACTCAAGAACTTATACAATCAAGTACTGGTACTAGGAACAACACCAAAGACCTGGAAAAATGCCATAGTTAAGCTTATATTTAAGAAAGGCGACAAATCAAACCTAGCTAACTATAGGCCAATATCTATTCTCTTGCATATATACAAACTGTTCACCAAGGTACTAACCAACAGACTTGCAGGCAAACTAGACGCAGCGCAGCCCGTCGAACAAGCGGGTTTCAGAAAGGGATTTGCTACAATTGACCACATATTCTGCGTAAGGCAAATAATCGAGAAAAGTGTGGAATACCGTCAAAGCTTATGCATTGCATTCGTAGATTACGAAAAAGCTTTCGACACAATAGAACACTGGGCGGTATTCAATGCTCTTCAACGATGCTTGGTGGACGACAGGTATGTAGAAGTGCTGAAAGAAATTTATAGAGGGGCTTCCCTCCAAATTCAGCTCCATAAGCTCACGCAGCCCGTCCGCGTCGAAAGAGGAGTTCGGCAAGGCGATACAATTTCTCCAAAGCTATTCACGGCTACTCTGGAAGATGTATTTAAACTGATAAATTGGTCTCAAACCGGAGTAAACGTGAACGGTGAAACATTATCTCACCTCCGCTTTGCCGACGACATAATTCTGTTTGCAAACTCTGTGGAAGAACTCACTGCTATGCTGGAAGAACTTTATACAGCGTCCTTAAATGTTGGCTTAAAAATGAACGCCAGCAAAACCAAAATAATGTGCACCAGAACTAGTCTCTCTCACATAGTAGTGCATGGGCAGAAAGTAGAGAACGTAACTGACTACCTTTACTTGGGCCAAACTGTTTCGTTGAAAGAGGACCGCCATGAAACGGAGATTGATAGACGGATCCAACTTGGCTGGGCGGCGTTCAGCAAGATCGCCGACGTTCTAAAAAGCAAAAGAATACCAATCTTCCTTAAAAGACGCATGTTTGAGCAGTGTGTTCTACCTGTAATGACCTATGGCGCTGAGACCTGGACACTCACAAAAAAGCTTATGCGAAAGCTTCAGGTGGCACAGCGAGCGATGGAGCGAGCAATGCTCGGAATATCGCTTGTAGACCGAATCCGCAACACAACTATTAGGAAACGCACTGGAGTAACAGACATCGCACTAGTAGTAATGAAATGAAATGAATAGTTTTTATTCAAATTTTGGATCTCATGTATCGCTTTTTGAACGTCATTTATCTTTCTTGTTATATTTTATTTTATTTTTTTGCAAAATCGAAAACTACTAGCGTTTCGGAAAGACCACTGCTGAGAAGAATACGCCGAAAGAAACTCAGTTCAGTATTGGTCCCTACGTGCCAGAAGGGCATAATACATAACAGCTACGAACAGTTATAAGTCTACACATACATTTAACAAATATTTGACTAATTCCAAACATTTTTATCTATTAAATAATCATTTATACAGTAATATGCCTTTTTTATAAGCTGATTTTTAACAGCAGTCTTAAATTTATTAAACGATAGTTCTAACAATTCATTGGGAATTCTATTATAGAAGCGTATTCCAAGACCCAGAAATGAACCCTTTGTTTTCTGCAGCCGCAATGCTGGGGTTGCTAATTTATTTATATTTCTTGTGTTCCTACTATGAATATCACAATTCTTTTTATATAAATGAAGGTTTTGACGCACATACATGATATTCGCAAAGATGTATTGGGAGGGAAATGTCAAAATATTAATGTCCTTAAATAATTCTCTAAGAGAGTCTCGAGCACCTAGTTTATATATTGCTCTAATAGCGCGTTTTTGCAGAACAAATATAGTGTTGACGTCTGCAGCGTTACCCCACAGCAATATTCCATAGGACATAACACTGTGAAAGTAGCTAAAGTATACCAAACGCGCAGTGTCAACATCAGTCAGCTGTCTGATTTTCCTAATTGCGTAAGCCGCTGAACTAAGTTTACCCGCCAAAGTTGTAATGTGGGCACCCCATTGAAGACCGGAATCAACTGTTATTCCGAGAAATGTTGTTTTATCTACTAAATCTAATGTTTCATTATCAACTATTATACGCGTTGGCAGATCTGGGACATTCGGTAGGCAAAATTTGATACATTTAATTTTTTTTCGCGTTAAGCAACAGGTTATTCGCTGTAAACCAGTCCAATACTTGAGCTAATGTACTATTGACCTCGTCAAAACAGTCGGTTTTCCTATCTAAACGAAAGATAAGTGATGTGTCATCAGCGAATAGTACAGCCTTACATGTATTAACATGGTATGGTAGATCATTTATATATATGAGGAATAACAAAGGTCCTAGAATAGAGCCTTGGGGTACACCCATCTTAACAGATGATCCGGAAGATTGAACTCTATCTAAACTAACTTTTTGAACTCGGCTATTTAAATATGACCTAATTAAGTCCAGAGCTTTCCCTTTAATTCCATAATGTTCTAGCTTAGATAGAAGGGTATTGTGGTCAACGCAATCAAACGCTTTGGAGAGATCACAAAATACACCTATTGCATTCTGTTTTCCCTCCCAAGCGTCATAGATATGTTTTAAAAGAGCTACCCCGGCGTCTGTGGTTGACCGGCCTTTAGTAAATCCATACTGCTCGCTATGGAAAAGACCATTTTTATTAAAAAAGGATAGTAACTGATTAAAAATCAATTTTTCAAATATTTTACTTAGTGCTGGCAAAATAGAGATAGGACGATAATTAGCAGGATCGTTTCTATCACCCGATTTATATAAAGGTATAACTTTACTTAACTTCATCAAGTCAGGAAAAGTCCCCGTATCTATACATTTGTTAAAAATAGAAGCTAAGTAAGGTGCAATTATATCTATAATGTTACTTATTACGGACACTGAGATATCCCACAGGTCACCAGTCTTTTTATTATTTAAACTTTTAAAAATGTCAATAATTGTCTCAGGTGTAACATGGTGAAAAATGAAATGTTTGTTACAAACCGGTATACATTTTTTTAATATTTTTTTAGATTCTTTACATGAAGAACGTAAAGAGGCAGTAGTGTTGACTGGAATATTAGTGAAAAAATCCTCAAAATATTGAACAACATCTTCATTAGTAGTAAGGACCTTATTATTCGTTTTTAATTCTATTTTATTATCTCTGGTTTTAGCTTTACCGGTTTCTTTATGAATAATTTTCCATGTTTCCTTTACTTTATCTTGAGAGTTTAAAATAGATTTCTTAATATATAATGCCTTAGCACACGAGCAAACTTTTTTAAAGACCTTTGAATAATTTTTAACAAAAGTAATAAACTCAGAATTTTGATTATAAGCTTTCATAGCCAGTAATTCATATAATCTATTTCTACTGATGTAAATACCTGGAGTAGCCCAATCACTAAATTTTTTGAGATTTCGTTTGGCACATGTTTTTATTAGAAAAGCATTATTAAATTCAGATTCAATAACAGTAAATAATAGAATATTCGGATCATCCTTATTTTCCGTAAGAAGGGGTATTTTCTTAGCAATTTTTTTCTTGAATAGTTTAACTTTATCTTTTGTAATAGATCTATATGTTATTTTAGGTAAGTCTACTTCTACATGATTTATGAATTTTACAAACTGACCAAAATGATCTGATGTAAGATTTTTAATTATATATTTGTCAACAGCTTTGCAATTGCAGAAAACATTATCAATACATGTTGCAGAGTTTCCTTGAATTCTAGTTGGTTCTAGAAATAAATTAACCATATCAAATAATAAATTAACCATATCAAACAATAGTGACCAGGCTCAAGTGGAGATGGGCTGGGCACATGAGCAGGAGAGAAGATGGCCGCTGGGCGCGTAGGATTGCGAAATGGAGGCCCAGACCTGGATGGAGAAAAGTCGGGAAACCACCAATGCGCTGGGCCGACGATTTCTCAAAAATATTGGGCAAGACTTGGATGCGCACAGCGCAAGACCGGATCAAATGGAAAAACCATGAAGAGGCCTATACCCAACAATGGGTGAACACAGGCTGAGAAAGAAGATCATATTTCGGGCAAAGTGTCATACTGAATTCATGTCAGTTATGTAATTTCATATTACACGTATTGTCTTCACCGATGTCAGAAATTGTGTTCCAAACGCTAGTCAATAGTTGTTTAGAAGTAGGTATATAATATTTATTATAACCGTAGGGTTGAGATTGTGATCCTTGTATGGAATGAGAACCATCTTTTATGTTAGATTACATAAAGTGCAGACTACGGTAAGTGCATGAATCTTCCTAACGTTCAAATGCAAATCCACGGCAAGTACACGATTCTTTCAACGTTTTCTTTTGAAGAATATATGAGTTCAAACTCTGTTAACCTAGCCTCTTCATGACAAATTTGTGGTAATTACAATTTAATAAAAAAAATTGGTCTTTTATACAAACATATTGTGTGACATTATTATTGCTATTTGAATGAACCCAATTTACCGGAAGAAATAATTCATTCACTCATCATATCAAAGGGCAGTATTTGGTTTTGAAAAGGGGTCACGACACGAATGACGCTGCCGTTGAAGAAACACTTGATCGTAGGTCAAGTTACCGATCCTACTGCTCAGACATAGAGTCGCCTTTAGAACCATTTGTAATTCTTAATGTGACGTTGAATGTCCGTACATTATAGTGAGTCGCCAGGTCACGTAGAACAGCGGCCAACGCACGCACTTCCGTCCTCGAGCGGTGATAACGAATTTAGTGGCCCCGTTCATGCTAATCGCGTTAGCGGCTGAAGATCAAAGTCACGCGAGGAGGCCTTATTTCGCGGGCCATTCAATTTCTCAAACTGACCTTGGGGGATAAAAGCTTGGGTACATATCAAATACTCAGAACTTACAATTGCACATAGTTTTCAGAAAAGGAGGAATATACGTTGTAACACATATTTCCTTGTAAGCTCTTCAAGTCTTTCACTGACAACAACTTATGATTTTTCTTCTAATTTCTTCCCTAGTTCTCAAATGCAAAATCGGGAATAACGCGAACGTAGGTACCGTTTTTCTCCAGACGTTCTTCCCTCAAGCAGTCTGCTTTTACTAAAGCTTTGGTAGCTTTAGTAAGAGCAGACATTACCTGGAGCGGCGATAAGGAACAGAAGTTGTTTTAAATAAAAACTTCTCGAGCTCATGGAGTAAACTGGTAAGATAAGCGAGGTATTTATACGCGGGGCCGGATGCAGCAGTCAACGACTGCCGAAACAAAGAAATTCGTTAATTTGAGCGCTCATGACGTCAGCCGTCTGTACCTAACTTAACGTTGTTATCAATATGATTGTCGTGAATCATAGCGGAGTTCGTACGTAACCGACCCTATTTTTTTTTAGAGTATCGCTACACGCTCATCTCTGTTCACCTGAAAGAGGGGGCATCTGAAAGATTCACGAGGATAACGCGAAAGTTGTTTAAACCAAATATGATTATGGAGGATCGGCCAGCCCAGTAATGTGTCACCATGTCCAGCTTCTTGAAGGAAGCATCGCAAAAAAAAAAAAACAAAAAGATAATGACGACGAGGAGCTGGTGATGATTACAAATAACTTTTGAAGTAATGTGGATTACTGTGACATACATCGGATGAAGAGACTCGAATTAAAAGCTTTAATGGAAGTTACAAAGCAGCTTAAGACACTTTAATCGAGGCTCTGTCTAAGATAGAGATGTCATAGTAAAACTGTATCGAATGCAATATGAGCCATTAACCGCGGAAACATATGGAACGTGCGACTGCTGCGTTGCGGTAAATCGCACTCTACTTACATATGTACGTACGTAGGTACTGACTGGGACTGTAGGTACTGCGTAAAATTTTTTCAACTATGAATTTAATTCATAACGCGGACCACATCCACAGAAAACACACAGGTAATATCAATTCATACAAAAGCCTTCATTTTTATTTTTTGTCCAATGTAAATTGAAGTGGTTTTCCCACTACATTTTTTTAGAAGGTTCAGTCACAGAATTGATAATAGTACTGTAGTTAAAAACTAGTCATCTTCGTAAAAATTGCGAAGGACCTGATTGCATAATGTCTGTGATGCTGTCTTTTTCATGGCCGGTGCACTATGTACTCCTGTCATGGCCTGCCACTCGGGCAGTTCAGCCATTGTGACCCGATTAGCCGGTTATAGCCCAAAGATCATATTATGCTTCACAAGCGTCGGTAGTAAGGATACCTGGATTTTTCGGGGAGCCCACATTTCGATTTGAAAGAAAACGGATAATATTTGGTCCTGCTAGGCCTTAGGTAACCTTTCAAACTATTTTAAGAACTACTGTTTTAAGTTTAGATTGTGAACGTGAAGACTGTTTGACCAATTTACTATTCCAAGTCTGCTATCACTAGAGAAATAATAAAAATGATTTTAGGAAGGTCGATTTTAGGAAAATCTGATACAAGGTATAAGTACAACTTACGATACCGAGTACAATATTATGTTTTAACCAATTTAGAAATCAAATCATTTAAAAATCTGTGAAATCAATTAAACCATCTAAATAAATAAAATGCGTTTTGTAATAGAAGAAGTGTGCGTCTGTGTTAAGGGTATTTTATTATTAAGTGTGTAGTCTAAAGTAAATGTAGTAAAGAAAGGGTCCTGATTAAATAGTGTTTCTTGAGATGGTATCTCAGCTCTGACACGGCTGGTGCACTGCACCCTACTAAGCAGTCACGCTCTACACTCATGGTAGCGCCGGACAGCCATTTTGGCCTTATTTATGTATCCAAAGATCATACAATTCCTCAAGGTTACCTGGGACGGTATTTCACCTACGGCCGATGCACTGCTCCCTGCTAGGGGGTCACGGTCTGTCACTCATGGCAGCCGGTCAGCCTTTTGGACATTATCTGATATGATGGAAAACTGGTATTTTTTTAAAATCTCTATTTTGACGTGCAACAATATAAGGCGTTGTAATAAGTTTGATCGCTATGTGAGTCTGTTTTCTGTGTGACTTTTTAGCACCTGTTTAAAAGCTACGGTGGCAACCGTAGCTTTTTAACAGGTGCATCTATTTGGATGCGGTTTTTCTTTTATTTGAAGGCAGGTTTCCTCGCGATGGTTCTAAAGACATAAATAAATAATAAATAAATAAATATATACGGACAAATCACACAGATTGAGCTAGCCCCAAAGTAAGTTCGAGACTTGTGTTATGGGATACTAACTCAACGATACTATATTTTATAATAGATACTTATATAGCTAAACATCCAAGGCCCAGGTCAATCTGAAAAAGATCATTTTCCATCTTGACCTGACCGGGGATCGAACCCGGGACCATCCGTGTCGCAGGCAGGCGTGTTGACCACTGCGCCACGGAGCCGCCAGACATGTTTAATTAAAATCGGTCCAGCCGTTAACAAGATACACGGAATTTCGTGTCGGGGTTTCTTTAAATTGCTTCCCACCTTGACCGGATGTAGATATAACACAAGTCATAGGGAACTCCTCTGGCCCCAGTAACTTACGAAATGGTCACCCTCCGCTGATCACATATAACGAGCAACAGCGGTCGGTGACTAACACCACAAAAACAATAATACAATGACCGCACAAGACCAGTCATTATTAAAATATGCGTCTATGGTAATAGCTTTGATATTATTCCTCACAATATGCAATGGTAACCGAACAGCATCACAACCACAGAGCAAGGAGTTGCAATGCAATGTAGCTCGTACTTTACTTATTGTGGGGCTAGCTCAATTGGTGTGACTTATCCCTATATATTTGTTTATTCTTATTTATTTATCTGTTAATATTGCAGCTACATATCTAGAGGTTATTATTGTTCCCACTAAGTTTGAATGAAAATAATCACAAGTACTTATCACTGTCTTAAAAGACCTAGAAACTAAAACGTACATTAACCTGTACGATTCATTCAGTTTTATTCGAGCCGTAAAGTGCTGTAAAAGCAGGAAGGCAATAAATACGCTGTAAAGTAAGGTCGCTGAGGACCCTGCTCAAATAAAATGTAACGACCTGGCTATCAGGGCGCATCGCCCTAGGAGACTGTCACCTTTGGTCGGCTTACGTAAAATGGTACCTGTGACGTCATTACAAGGGTAGGCTGTCGCGTGACGTCTCAAGTTCAACTGGATCCCATCCAAACAGGCAAAAATAAAAAGTTGAAATGAATAAAATGTAATAACATGGTTATCAGGGCGCATCGCCCGAGGAGACAGTCACCTTGGGTCGGCTTACGTAAGCTGGCACCTGTGACGTCTTTACAAGGGTAGGCTGTCGTGTGACGTCACAGGTCCAACTGGATCCCATCCAAACAGTCTAAAATAAAATACTGAAATTAATAAAATGTAATGGTTTGGTTGTCAGGGCGCATCGCCCTTGGATGCTGTCACCTTCAGTCGGTTTACGTAAGCTGGGACTGTGACGTCACTACAAGGGTAGCCTGCCATGTGACGCCACGCGACCAACTGGATGAGAGCCAAGTCGGCAAGGGTAAATTTCATTAGTTCGGCATATGTGAAATTTAAATGTCAAGCATTTAGCCTGGCATAAAGATTCGTCCACATCAGGGATTTACCATAATTGGAGCATGTCACGAAATCAACAGCCTTGTTAATATAAATATATTTTTGCTATGGCAGATGACAGAGAACAGGCCATAATTTTACGAGTACAGTAAACACAACTTTTGTAAACGGTTAAGCACAGTACTTATTCTACCTGCGAATATAAGTTATGCTCAACAGTCCATTAGCAGTGTTTCATTGGTTGGTAGCAAGAAGTCCAAAGTTTGGGACTTCTTGCAGTAGTTGCCGTCCAAGGCTCAAAACTTCCAAACCGACTGCTTATTTGCGGCTTGCTTCCGGCGCCTTCCAGCTAACTTGGTCAGGTCTTCCGACCAATTGTTAGGCGAGTGTCCAAACTAACAGACATTTCACACTTGTGAATAACTCAACTTTACGTTTTAGTCCTTTCTACAAGGTTCAAGGGTTGAAGTATCACGTTAATAAACTAATTTTAACAACCAGGGTTATATCTATTTTAATGTTAATGGGTCAATTACCATTAGCTACAATAACCTACACAAACAAAGCAATTTTGTGACGGAGGAAAACATGAGATACTTAGAAAATGGTTTTGCTTTGAGGAAAATACGAAAGTAGCATTTATTTTTTCTATTATCCCATTTCGTTAAGGGTGCGTAAGGGGCAATGTTCTGATTTACTTAGTGTGCTACTCTGATTAAATTTATAACATAATGGTTAAGTTAGTTCGTACATTTGTATATTAAGCTTTTACACTTTAGCTAATCAATCGATTATCATGATATACTTATGAAAAGTTCAAAATGATAAAAATAGGCACGTAAGATCCTAACATTTAGTTCGTTCAGCATCACTTCATCTGGTTCATGAATAACTTTTATAATGACGTGAATTAGCAACAGTTTCTTCTTCATCTGAGCGTTTTCCCCGGTTGCGTTTTTCGCGGTGGTTCGGTATTACGCTGCTGCGTATGATTTGGCGAAAGATTTTACGGACGGACAACCCTATTCGGGTGCCTAGGACCACGGACAAATACCTTTGAAAATTAATTCGCGCGGAGAATCGAAATTGGTACCCCTCGTATCGCAGGCAGGCTGGCGTGTTAACAACTGCGCCACGGGGGCCATCGCCATACTCTAAGAACAACTATCCAATAACGACATAAAGAACAGATATGACATAATCATCATCATCATCATCATCAGGTCTTTCTAGTCTCCACTGCAGGAGCACGACCCTCTCTGTACTACCGGAACCATATACTAGCCTGAGTAGTCAGAGGATTTGGCCTACACTCTCCACGCTGGCCAGACGGGTTGGAGAGGTCTCTTTGATGTTATTAAGCTTTGTTTAGCTTGTGTTTCCTTAGTCGCCTTTTACGACATCAACGGGATGACTTAGAGTGGTCCTATTCTACTCTGCCGGGAACCACACGGCGAACTTCATAATAACAACAACAAAATCTCCAAGCATGGGCGCTTACATGAAATAAATTAATTAATAAAATAAATATACAGGGTGTAAAGGCTAACACCGTTGTCCTTCAAACCATGGATACGTAACTCTAAAATATAATTATTAAAAAAAAAATATTTAAAATGACATAATACTAAAGTGAATTAATAGGTAGTCGAGTAAAATTAATGGTAATCATGGCACGCACGACGGTAACATTTATTTCGTTTATTATGCCATCTGGGTCACTGTTTATGACAATGTTAACAGGCACATTTCCAGCAATAACATTTGAGTGACATAATATTGTAGTACAAGAGTGTTAAAATGATTATGATTCGAGGCACGCTTACGCGCGTTTATTTCGTCCATTATTCTGGTTCGCTTATATCGACGTAATTACTGACAATCTATTATAATCAGAATTTGCAATTTAAAAGAACTTATTAATTGGATGTATTGATTTAATTCGACATTATGCTGATTTACTAGTAACAAGATAATTTCAACATATTGGTTGAATTGTTAATTATTTGGGCACGCACACGTCAGTCACTTAAATCTTTTATTATGTCGTATCCTTTTTAGAACGACGTCGCTAATCAGTACTAATCACCGAGACATTTCTAATAATGAACAGACCGATTAATTTGGCATTAAGTAATGTTTTTAGATAGGTATATTTAAAAAGCTTTACTTCGGATTTCAGTTTTAGGGAATTGAGATACTTTTATGGATCACAACAAATAACAATTAGTTCTTAAGTGCAATCAAACGGGAGTGTCATCAGCAAGCCTATTTGCTAATTTTTGACAACTCCTGTGTACATCGTTTTAATAGGCACTTCAACATCCATCCTGGCTTTCCTATGATTGACTATTTTTATTGTAGATGTATAAACCGTAATGGATGTTGACGTGACCAAAAAACACCGCACTTATCAAAAGTTAGCAAATAGGTAGCTTTAATGAAACAGGTAAAGGACCACACACTACACAACGATCGTCAGGAAAACCCAGTGGTGATGAATAAATAAAATAAACGCGAGCAGAGTTGCGCCACGGACAGCAACAGTTTAACAGTTTGAGTAATTCGGCCAATTTCATCGCACGATTAAGACATCGACGTTCGCCAGATCGATTCCCGGCCGTGTCGAAATGCACTTGCTCTCGGCCCGGCCGCGCTGTCCACCGCCAGTGATTGACAAGATAAATATCAATTTAAAACGAGGTACAGAAGTATTACATTTTCAGTTGCAACAGTAAAAAGCAGTTTGACAGTCAATAACTACAACAATGATTTGAGTTTAAAAACTAAACAGCCGATAAATCACTACATATTTTAAAACTAAGTCCTCTGCCGCGACTGTCTGTTTGTTCGCGATAAACTCAAAAACTACTGCACGGATTTTCAAGCGGTTTTCACCAATAGATAGAGTGATTCATGAGGAAGGTTTTTAGGCACAATAAATGCCAAGGCGCAGCCGGGAAGGGCTGCTAGTGATATTTTATAGAGCTCTCATAATGTCGGGCATATTTAATAGAATAGTACAGAACATGTAATTTCACATTACAGCGAATATTGTTTGACTGCTATTGCAATTAGCCGGATAATTTGAGGAAATAATTCGGTTCAATGCACACTCAAAATGACGAAATTGTAGTTATTATCGTCGTCTAAAACGGGCAACAAATGAGAAGCAAGTGGACTCTGATTGACTTCGTAATTGACGAGTTAATAAACTTTATGTTTTGTGAAATGAAAAGTATTAATCAATAGAAATATATGGACAAGTGGATATGGTATACAGAAGATTGATTAAAGTTTGAGACAATTTTGTGACTTGAATAACTTACACTAGACTAAACTGTATAGTGAGAAATGAAAGCCTAACAAAGCAGATTCCTTAAAACCATTACACACATGACGATGGCTTACGAACGACTTACCAATCGTGTATCTGAAATTGAGATATCCTCCTTGAGTAGAATGCTCAAGCGAGGAATGTTCGCCGAGATATGCCAACCATTCAGTGCTTTGTTAAAGCATCTTCATATTTTGAAAGTCTAAAGCTTTGCTACACAAGCGATGTTGATATAAAATCGTTAAAAATGTCTTTTGCAATATTGTCAATGGTTACTTATAATATTATAACAAATAGAATCTTTGAGTTGGTATCCTACTACTACAACGCAAGTTCCCAATTAACTGTGCTTTTACCCTTTGTATTAATAAAATCCAATATTCCTTTATATAATTATTAAGCAAAATTAAAAATTTTGAAAAAACCCACGACGATATAAATTCCATCAAAAAAGAAATATTGTGGCGCTCCCTAGTGAGTTACAGCCATGACACCTGTCTAAGAACATAAACTCATCAAACACAAACCCGTTATTGAAAACCGCATCAAAATCGGATCATTCGTTTAGAAGATAGGTGGGAACATTACTTTGCACAAACAAACAAACATCTCTCACCCTAAACGCATATACCTGCTCCGTTCCGTCGTGGGCAAAAATTGCTTGTTTAAAAGTTTGCTGGAATTGTTGAACGTTAAACACATCGTAGGAGCATGATCGCTGAAGCCTGGAATGTCGCCGCTCGCAGAAATATGCCAGCTATTCGGTGCTTTGTTACGAGGCCCCATGTTTTGAGAGGCTGGAGCTAAAAGCCTTTGTATAAAGCTGTCCGAACTTAAAGCTAGCTAGACGTTCGAGTAATGTGATGGATGTCGCTCAATGAAGTAAATTATTTCAACATGTCGTAACTGGCTCATAATGATGCTTAAATAAATAAATTTTTATGCCTTAAAGTATTCAAGGAGCTTCTTACTAAGACAATTACTGAATGGACTGATATGAACAGCAAAATATAGACGATCCAATTGGATTCTACCTAAAGTACCAAAAACAGAAACTTATCTAATTGAAGTATGTGACACACGAAGGAATTAGTATGGTTATCAGATGGGAACGGAAGACGAAACCATTACTCGAATATCAGTGGCATGTAAGCGAAAATTCCGCCGTAAAGTAGAATTTTATCAGATGCAAACAGTCATACCACAGAATACATAATAGTTGGTTATACTCAACTTTGCCATATTGTATATTTTTCCTGGAGAAGGATGATAGCGTCACATTGAAGTTGCAATAGGCAGTAAGCGTGTGGTCTGATTGCCAAAGCAGAACATTTTTGCTCCGAACAACGGAACGTATGGTTATGGTCATTAAGGCATACTCCATTACGTGCCGAGAACTTAAAAACGTTAGTTTTTCGGGAAATTCCTATATCTTTATCGAGGATTTTTCTCAATGTTTATACGTCAATTCTTTTGTTAAACCAATCCGTATATCTTAAGTCATCGCTATGTTAACGACAAAGATGTATTTGCATCGTTATCCGATGAAAACGGTAGATCCATTAATCCGAATCGGATACCGGGAGGAATGCAATTGACCGTGTCCGCTTGCAACCAGAACATTATCAGATGCAACTAGTCCCTTCATCACGACGAGAGCGAACGTCAGAATTTGCAATGACATGACAGGAATAGCGAGGATTCCAGTTGGAATAAATTGTTGGAAACAGCCCAGATATTTTGGTTTATAGAAACAGAAATTTTCCGACATTTTCTTAACCTTATTATAAATTACATGGGTGTAGAATGAAACGAAAACAATTCAACGGAAGACTTGTAACAGAAAGCAAATTATCAGGAAATTTCTAAATATCTCTTTGTTGTAGCAATTTTCCATTATTTCCCAAAATTATTTGAAATTCAATCATCGTCGTAGAAGAGAGGAAATTTCTAAGAAACAGAGTAACCAAACTTATAAATACGTAATTTAGTATCAGGCTTCCTCCCACTGACTGCGGCGGGAATGAGCGCAAGGTCGGGGCAAGCGGCAGATGGGTAGGTCCTGGCCAGATCGGGTGTCACACATATATACGGCCTTTGTGACGTCACACAACTGATCAAGCGATAATAGTAACACTATAAACTTTACCTATAGATATATATGGACGATGTTTGATAAAATAGTCATTGAGGACATAAGCTCCGAAATCTACATTGATATGCGAACTACGTGTTACGTGTTTTAATCGTAACACCAATGATTAATCTAAATCTCAAGGAATCAGTGCCAGCCATCCTCTGAGTATATCCATTGTTAGACTGGATCGGAATTTGGTACTTCTCGATGCAAAAACTAGTAACTGTAGGGATGAAAATTCACGTTACTTAATTCATCAGATTCTATGTATTACTACTCATCCGAGTATGTACCAAATTGTGTCATTAGTAGTGGTCCAGTGGAGCTTGGTCCACATTTTCAAATGTATTAATTTTTACCTAACTTTGGCCCCTAATTTCTTCGCCTAGTGTTATTAACACTAGGCGAAGAAATTAGGGGCAAAAGTTAGGTAGTTAGAAAGTTAGGTTTAGTAAACCATCAGAACGGTATAAATTACTCATCACTGTCATTCATTCACAATGATAACTTTAATTCCACAGAACAAAAGGGCACTCTAACTTGTATTTCCCTCGTTTCCCACGGCGACAAGACTACTATCGTGAACTGAACCACGGCGATCGTTTCAAAACATTTGATGCGACACGAGCGTGTCGTTACATCAATTACGAAGCGACGTCAGCAAAGCCGGTAAAGGGATTAACATGCTAATGTTGCGCGAAGGACGGCGGTCCTAGCTGACATTATGCACGCTCGATGAGACTTACGTGTAACCGATACGCGTAAGACATTCTCGATCCTGGCAGAGTTCAGCGATGTCAAGAACTGGTGGATATAAACGTGAGGATTTCTACACTACTACTTCTTTATTGGAATCTAGGCCATCTTGAACCAGGTGAATAAGATGTGCGAGGGATTTGGGCGCCAAATACTGGCTCGTTTCGCCAGCCGTGCGTAGACTTAAATAGAGGTCAGTGGGCGCTGGTCCTTTTTGTATGGAATGAATTGTAATTTCAGGAGGGGCAATAACCCTTTACTCCCCTTGGCGGTGCCCCTGAAAAGTAAGTTATTTACCTTTTAAGATTAGTATCTATTGTAATTTCTCAAAGCTGCTCGCATTGAGGAAAATTGAATTTGTGCAACTCACAGAATAAACCACTTTTGAAAGCAAACAATGTTTCAGTTATATTATATCAATACTACCTTCCAAATCTTTAACGAACACATATAAATTTAACAACGACTTTGCAATATGCCTACTACAGTCCATTCAATTCATAGATTGACTCCCATAGCGGATTTATGTGCGGCGATAAAACTGTAAATGCACATGCAATGCAAACGGACTTCCGTGAGCCTCATGAGGCTTCCTGGACATTTGTTTATGTTAAAGTATCCGCGCACCAAAATAAGCCAGCGATAGAATCATCTGAGCTTAAATAGTTGACTCACAGTCGCAATGCAAAAACAGAAATAGTAGAGAAATACATTAATTACTTCACGATCACATAAAAAAAGCATCCTTTATCCTTTGCTATAGATATATATTTATGATAGTTGTTTTAAGTAAGTGAATATAATTCGTCAAAAAGTGATGTCTCACACTTACGATATGACAGTTAGTGACCTTAATGTAGGGTTATAATTATTGTCTTTTATCAATGAAAAGATACAACTACCTTGTAATGTAACATCGAGATATAAGTGCTCCTTGTAATATGAATCTGTGTTACAGATTAAACGATCCCTAGCTAGCCTAGTTTGCGTGCAGTGAAGGAACAGCAGCTTTATGTGTGTAGTCGCTCTGTTCCATGCTGATGCTGTCATGCTTAGCTGCCCACGCTGCACAATGTTAGTAAACAGATCTACGATGCAGCCACTGCGGAAACAGATTGCGCGCGCGGGAATAACTTCGGATTGGTATTTCCCTGTTGGTGGTACTGCAAACGTTGCAACGTCTACAAACACTCGACTTTGCATCACACGTCTGTTTTGTAAATATGCTTGTTTGATTGAACTAAGGCCGTATTGGCACGGACCGTTTGGTCACACAAAATCTACTACTAAAGAATGAAATGGTTTCTACATAAATCCTATGGGAGCAACCTTTGTAGTAATAACTTGTCATGGAAATTTTTAGATCACCTCATTGCGATTGAAAGACGTACCAGGATTTTTTGATCGGTAGATTCATGTCTTACTGTTGGTTCTACTCGTGTGGTATCAAGATATTAGAAAAACCTGAATATTATGTTACAATAATACTCTCAAAAACATGTATGGTTCTCTGCTTGAGAACATTAAGTTGGTAAATGTAGCGTAACGGAATAAATTGAAACCAACCGCCCTACAAATGAGTTTTAATTCGAACCACCGACTTTGTATACTATACAAAACACAATATTGTTGTAATACGGTAGTTGCCTCATGTTAAGATTATATTAAATTTGTTTCTAATGAGACTAATTTCTATCTAAAAACACTATAAAGAACACTTTTAATTTGATATCGATTCGTTAAGTGATCTTAAAGCTCCTTTAAAGTTGGGTGAATAAGACCATTTTTTAAAGTATGAAAATCTTTAATTATAATTATACTGTATTTTAGTCTGCAAAATTTGTAGCAACTTTTATTATGAAACCATTACCATAAACGAAATATTTCGTATAGCTACCAAACAAAGTTCTCAAGCCACCCATACAAAATACAAGCTTGTGACGTCACAAATATGTAGGCATTACAGCAGCGCGTTTTCACGTCTAAAAATTTACGTCTAAAAACATGTCTCTTCAAAACTTTTATAACTGAAAGAGTTTTTTGTTTAGAAATGTATTTCTGTCACTATTGTGTTTATTTTTGGCAGGTCTTTACATAACAACATGAAGAAAATTTTAGTCAACATGCCCATTATGCTAATGGAAAAGGATTCTAACTAAAAGTTAGCTTCAAAACACAGGAAATGCTTTGCTTGCGTTACGAGTATGACAGTATTGAAAGGTATCAGGAATTTAGTATTAATACGATGAAGTGTCTTGAGGTCTATAACATTTTTCATAGTGGAACAAAGGTTTCACACGGTTATTTACTAAGCTTTAAATAAAAGAACTTGCCCGGCTGTCTATTTTAGTACTTCGACATATTGTAGGCACAGCTATTAATTTACTTTCATGTGATATATTCATAGACAAATTGGAAGGACAAAATAGGAAAGTTTTTCGGTCGGCGACCCGCTACTTCTCGGGGTGAAGGACCGCCTCAGCCCTTATATCTTTATCAGGGATAAAAGGCAGGGTTGCGCGAGGCCGTTCAGTTCTTAGGGCTGGCTCTGCCTAAGCCAGTGGCGCCGATAGGGCAGTGCGGAGAAATTGGAGATTAGTCCAAAATGTGGAATAATGCTTTGTGTTTCCTGCATACAAAGTAATTTTTCATTTGCTCAAGATAAGATTTTCTAGCATTATATTTTGTGAGAAACTTTTCTTTTTGTGTGAAGTTTTTTCATCAGAAACGGACAACTGTACTACTAGAGCAATGTAAATTTGAACCATGTGGTATGATTAAAGCTTCATCTTAAGAAATTAACATTGCAAGTGAATAATAAGGTTGTAAAAGAGATTTGAAACTATCGTGTACGACATTTTTAGAGTTCGCCATGTCTGTCTGTCTGTCCGTCCGCGGTTTTACTCAGAGAATATAAGTACTAGAAAGCTGTAATTTGGTATGGGTATGTATATTAATCATGCCAAAAAAGTGGAAGAAAAAAAATTAAAAAAAAAAACAGTTTACAGTTACAGTTTCCGAAATATTTGATTTTAAACTGCAAATTTTTGTTAGAGGTAAGTGTCCCCCCCCCCCCTCTATCTGCTAAACGGTTATATATGGATACGTGAAAAAAATTACAGCAATAGTATATATACTGAAGTTAAAAGGAATACTATCAAAGCTGAGTACTAAGTACAAACTAAAAAGTTATAATAAATAAATAAATAAATAAATAATAATAATAAATAAATAATAATAATAAGTTATAGGCAACCAACTAATAAAATGTACTCGAAAATGTAAAATTTTATAAACTTTTCATTGATAGATGTTTTTGGTCGATAAACTGTAAGGTGCGAGTGTGAATAGTGTGAACTCAAAGTTGTTATTCGCAACTACGGAACCCTACACTGCGCACACGCACACGCACTTGGCCGCTTTTTTGTAATATCGTCAAACTTCCAAAATTATTGAAACAGATATTAAAGAAGTAGTTATAACTGTTACGGATAGCCCTTAGGCATCTAGTAGCTCTTTATTCATCCCCCTCATCAGTTCAATACTCAATAAGGTCACAGCGGCAGCGTATTATTATCCTATCGTTTTACTGAACAGTTTACATTAATGATTTAGTCGTGACATACAACGTCAAATTGTCGACGATGAACAGTCAATACGTAAAACGTTGTACATACCTATAACAGAGTGATGATTTTTATTTATATTGATCTCCATTAAAGCGTTTAACCAATTAGGCAATTTTAATATTTATTCAGTTAAACTCTAAAGTATTGTTATAACAATAATAGCGTTTGGGGAATCCAGGACTGATAAGAGTAAAGCATTATCTTTCAATCCAATTAGAACAGGTACCACTAAGTTTTAACAATGCCAAAATGAGGCCATGAATTTCAGTTTTGCCAGTCACAAATAATAGTTTGATGATAATATAGGAAAAATTACAGATTTCCCTTAAACTAATTAATACATATTCATTTGATAAAATAGGAAACCCCAACTATAAAATTCGTCACTCCAGTGCGTAGTTGAATGATTTCTCAACCGCATCGTACAGACGGACAAAAAATTAAAGCCGTGGAGCACTTCAAACAAGCGGAGACACATCGCCGACATGCCGCTTATTTTCGTTAACATCCGTCCAATTTTGAGGATATTTTCGGCTGAGCTAGGGTTATCAAACATGGGACATTTAAGAGTTCTATGTTCTATAGTAAAATTAAGGTTGGGGTAATTAAAGATACGCATAACGGTTTCTTGGTCATAAAAATATTTCACATAAAGATTTCTGGAAATCATATTTAAAGCCAATAAAAATTATGCGTTCATTCATATTGAGTTGAGTTCCTTAGATTGACTTAGCTTCATAGAAATTGTGTTATGTCGTACGATGAAACCAACTCTGCAATACTATATTTTGTAATAGACACTTATATAGATAAACATCCAATACCTGTACTAATATAAAAAAGTATCTTTTAACATCATGACCTAGCCGAGGAGCAAACACGGGACCTTGCGTTTTAAAGACTTTACCGCTACCACTAAGCCACAAAGGTCTTCAATCACCAATATTGCACCTAAACGTTGTGAAACAGTTATTACCTTTGTTTATTATTTTATGTATAAACTGTGTCTCTGCACGTTTTATTCGGTCGTCATGGCGACAAACAGTCATTCAAACGTTAATGTTATATTAGAAGAAAAGAATGAAAGTTCCTAAATAAAATTATATAATACAGTTATATAATAATTATATAATGCTCTGGCTAATATACGCCTCTGGTAGTACAGAGGGGGTCGTGCTTCAACAGTGGAGACCAATAAAAAGACCTGATGATAATGATGATGAATACAGTTATAACTGGTAAATCTAGCAATGTCAACCCTACTAGATTCTGATTCAAAACAAAGGGGTTGTTGCAAACCAGGCTAGGTCATGAACACTTTCCAAAAAAAACACAAAAAATATAAAGAAACGATTGAGACACTCATTTATTTATTTCTCGTGATTTTATTATGGTACAAAAATAATTAAAATGTTGCTCAGTAATGATATATGGCGATACTAAAATGGCGCCCATTACATTTAGTACGTTCAGAAATGGTGTTCCATTATTTGATATTTTTATAATCTTTTATTTTAATTACATATACAATGTGTTCCAAACAATGAGTACGTGCATAAAATATAAATCGCTTTATAACTATAAGTACTATCTAAAATGAATAATCCTACCCCACAGTTTTTTATAAGACGCCATTTTTAAACGTACCGGATATCGGAACTGTCAAATAATGTGTGTCAACGTCAATCATTTTCTTGAGTTTTGACATTTGTACCTGCGACAGCTCAATAAATACATTCAATCGAAACTTCTGTTTTATTAACAACCCTCAGTGTTACTCAATTTAGCTAAGGTATGTATTACTTCGTCTTCTTTCGTGTTGTTGACCAAACAATATTTTCATATTTCCATAATGAAGGTATCAACTGTCACCCTTTTCTCGGCAGCTGTGATTAGTCTTATGTATTTGTTTTGCTAGTAAATCGCACGATAACAAGTTTTCTCAAAGGAATATAAAAACACGACTTCTCCCTGGCCCGCTCCTCCACCCAAATTATAGCCTAAGTCACTCGGGGGATGTAAGGATTCTAACGACAGCTCACATACTAAAATCGGTTCACCCATTTAGAAGTTATAGTAGAATAAAGAAATACGCATTCCATACATGCAACAACATAGGTACATAACAGTGTAGTTAACTATTAACACTTCCATCATAGCAGAATAAAGAACCTTGCGAGATTTTTTCGCATACATGCAATAACATAAGTACATAACAGTGACTATAAACACATCCATCACACACACGTTTAAAAATGCCGCAATTTGTCATTATACGTCACTCATAGTAACTGTCAATGTCAAGTAGGTTGACATAATGGTTGCGGCCATCTTTGCGGATCTGAACTAACCTTAATACCATATTTTGATCCAAATGTACCATAACAATATTGAGAAATTGTCGAATTTACTATTTAGACGTTGATTACTATTAGAAACTGCAAATTATAGGCAGGTGTTCGTGATCTAGCCGGCTCTCCATACATTTGTGCAACAACCCCTTTCATATTATACTTTCAAGTTCTTTGATCGCTCACAAAGTCACAACAAATTGGACAGTTTTCCCAATAAATTCACAGACAACTCTTGCTATGACATTATTAGGTAAGCATATTGAAGTTGACGCTTATGTCAAGCAGCCCTAAACAATAAGCTTTGACGAAAATCTCCGCATATTGTGTCGTTCTTTGATGGCTCACAATAACAGCTTGACGAGATCTTTCAATCTGAGACAAAGTGCGTGTTATGACAGTATTAAGCGGCGGGTGTCGCGATATATACGGGAGACAAGACGCCTCTCAACGTTTACGACACTGAAGTTATTGCTCGTATGCTCCCGTTTTCTGACTGGCTGAACATTCATCACTCTGATCGGAACATTCCTACGTTTTATTGGAAGTGTATCTGGAAATATTAGTATAATAGCTTTCGCAAACAGCAGCGTTTGTGTGGATCCCTCGGGAACAGTACTTTTCTCCGGAATGAAAGGTAGCCATGTCTTTCTATGTACTTCAGACAACGTGTATGCAAAATTTCATGATGATTCGTTCAGTAGATAGAGCGTGAAAGCGTAAAAAACAAACAGTCACTTTCGCATTTATAATATAAAGTAGGAATTTCTAACATTATTGAAGATTCTCTTACAAGTTATGTGAACTTATGTGTAATATTGTTTCCATTATTATTTTTTCATCACTTGACCAATTTTGTAACTTAAATGTTTACGAGTTTCCGGTTAATGTTATTTACTGGCTATGAATCGCTTTATTTCCGGTAATATTTGACTTTACTGCACAGAGTATAATTCATTTAATAAATTATTATGAATGTTACAGGAAACGGTCTACCATTAACATAATTCTAATCGAATTGAACTCAGAGGAAACGTAGATGTCAACTTAATTGAGGCTGCGAAAATATGAGTTAATTTTAGGTTTGGATGCCGAAGCACCCAAAGCGTCTAGAGAGCTAACGGCATAGTTGTAAAAGAATAACGCATGCAATCTTTCCGTATATGATTGTTATCATTCTGATTATTATGTCCATGGCAGCATGCAGGCGCCATTAGTAACCACACAGTGCACGGTTATGTATTATTATATTATATGAGGTACGTGTGACGCGACATCGACGTGCCGAGGTTACGAGGCGTAAGCCACGTGAATGGAAGTGGCGCTGGTCTATGAACTCCCATTCATATTGCTTTTATTGCACCGCAAGAAGGTTAATCCATGTAGCTCCCAGTATATCGCTGGATGTTGTTTTAGCTTAGATTTTGGAACACGACAGGCTCCTGCCGCCAGTCTTTTCTCTTCTTATGATTTCATATAAAACTTTATCGAATGACGACAATAAATAAATAAATTAAATATATAGGAGAAAATCACACAAATTGAGCTAGCTCTACAGTAAGTTGTTAACGTGTGTCGTAAGATACTAACTTTACGATACTTTATTTTATAACAAGCCAAAACCCAGGCCAATCTGAAAAATATCATCTTCCATCATGACCTGGCCGGGGATCGCACCCAGGACCCATGTCGCATTGTGTTAACCACTGCGCCACGGAGTCGAAGTCACTACAGAAAGAAGTACTGTTAGATGGAGTCGCATCAAACAAGCTCTCTATCTTTTTCGAACAAAGTTCGTCATTGTAGGAGAAGTCCGCAGAAATCTCATTCACTATAGGAAGAATAGAACGCTTAATTAGTATCCGACTTTTGAATATTACGTCATGATTACAGAATTAATAATAGTATGATGCAAGTACGGATAGCTGGGCATTATATTAGAGGTGTTAAATGATACAACTATAAATATAAATTGTTACTTCCAAAGTAATGTAATCATTCAAACGTCTAAATATAGACTGTTTGTCAGGCAACTGGGTACACTTAGTAATTCGCAGGCGACGTGGCCGTTATCGATGGCGACGAAAATATATCGACAGAAATTCTATAATTTCCATTCCAATTTCCACCCTGTAATGAAGTTATCTACATTTAAGGAAAGTTGATCTTTATAAAACATCAACTGACATTTATCAGGTAGCAGGCTTAACATAGTGATAAATATAGGTTTATGGTAATTAGTAAATAACCCACAATCCTTATCCTTATATATCCTTCCCTATCCTTACATAAGTCGCTTGCGCTGTCTGTTCGCTTAGATCTGTTAAACTGCTCAACGGATTAATAAAATAAAATCCGTTAATTCATGAGGAAGTATAATACATCCCCCGTCACAGTCGCGGAGGGCTTGCTAGTAAAAAATAAAAGATTAAGTTAGACATCATCTAAAATCACGTCACCCTCTTGATAGAATCGCGCACAAATTCAATCTCATAGCTAATCTTGGAACAGCCGTAAAGCTCGTAAAAAGGAACAAAAATGCTGTTCCTAAAATAGAGTCATCCGGATAGAACTCTTTATCAAAAGACGCACGAAAGGAAACCGTTTACCAAACTCTCCGCGCACCTGTTACGCGGCAAATGCGGCAATCGATGAGAGCGGGCAAGCAAAATCGGTTCGTAGAATTGGAAATGGGACGAAACCATAACTCCTACCGTTTTCAAACAAATGTAAAACTAATAACGCGAACTGGAACGTGTAAATGTTCGGTGCTGGCTTACGTCAGGAAGCTGTCATTGCCGAATCCGTTTTGTTTACTCGAGGTATTTTTTTGATGTGATGCATCCGTCGTTTGGCCCACGCTTCCATTTACATGAGGAAACAACAGATTTTAAATGATTAATTATTGTATGCTGAACGTATACGCCCAGTATACGAATATTCTTTACATTGCCTTATGATATGACATTTTTTTTAAATTTTAACTTTGATCATAGATCAAGATAATACCAATGGGTTCATATCATATTAGCTTGACCTATCATCATGTGGGAAAAACGCATTAAAGAAAATTACATTTCAAACACAAGATAGCAAACTTGGGAAGTTATATGAAATAGAAAATAATCCCGTATTCTGCGTTTTCTCAAAAGGGCGACAGTAGCATGTCATCGGGCATTTTTCGGTGGCCACTAATGAAGCAGCGCGGCCCAACGTCACGGCCGCCGCGCCTTTATTGTGATTAACTACGCCGACCAATTTAGCAGACTGCCTGGCTACCTGTGTCGGTTAAAAAAGTTTATTGCTCTGCCAGTCTCTATGGTGAAATTAGAGGACACGGGGCTGCGAAGTATTCCAGTTGAGGATGCAACCACCCAACCAGTATACAGTCTCCAAAGTGACATATATTAGGCATGTTTGCTATCATTTGATAACTACGGTGTACAACATTCTGAAGGTATCTTCAAAGTCCATTACAGCTTACGTATGATTTACTTTTGTTATTTCAGATATATTAAACTGTATAGATGTTGAAGTGATCATCAAAACGTTGTACCCCGTATTTCACAAAAATTAGCAATTAGGTCTGCTGATAAATCAAAGAAATACTTCATGCAAATATCGAAATCGATCTAGACCGGGTAAATCCGAAAGGAAACAGACAATGTTTACTGTGGTTTTAATTGTCCTTATTTATTAACTCCCTAATTATCAAAACAGAAAGGATACTCTAAATGATATTTTTGAACTGGTTTCGGAGGTTGAGAAACGGTGTGAACGACCAGGGAAATCTGCGAGGGCCCTCGAGACCGTCTGACTGTTGAACCCGAGCTAAAATAACTGCCGCCACGTGGGAGCTTTTTCTTAGATTGCTTCTTGATCGGACCGACAGGACAGGCGTTTAGTTGCATACCTATGGGACTCATAGTTAGCAGCAAGTCTTACAAGCGTTCTTTGCAGAGAGTCACAATACATAAAGGTTTCTAGCGTGCTATCGAAAAAGGGAACATAATTCGCTCGCAAGAGGAGGAATGTGAGCCAGGGCCCAGGAAACATAATAATGTTCCGAAGCCTGCCAATAAAGTACAATCGGCTAAGTTTATAACACTAACAATATTAATAGTCCTTGTATAGTCGGAGAATAGAAACCGCACTGCGCTTTGCGCTCCACTCTCAAATATTAATTCGGGATTGTGCCAGGAGCCCTAGTTCAACGCGACCTTCCGAAAGTTCCACATTTCAATATTCTAGCATTCTATTTCGTACATAGTAAATGACTCGTGGAATGACCTTGTTTTTAGACAAGCCGAGTGTCTTCCTAAAATGTGGTTCTCAATATTGCCTTATTCTGTGCATCCTTCCAAATGATTGTCATTGTATGCATTTCTTCGTAATAATGACACCGACAAGCGCCTAGCTCTTGTCCAAGCAAGAGAGATCTCAACATCATTTTATAAATCGTATTTTGTAAATGACTGCCGGAGTGACCCTATTTTTAGACAAGTCTTCGGAAGTTACGTAACCATAGCCAACATGCGATTTTGTCGTACTTACGTACCCCGCTGAGTCAGCGTTAGCGAAATTGGCCTGTCATCGGCGTTTCTGTTTTCGAGGCAAATGCCGTAATTTTGCCTGCTCATCGCAGACTTGCTACTTTTAGTACTGGCAACAGTTTTTCGGAAACTTGATTCAGCGACAGCGACAGCACACTTCATTGCGCATATTGATTAGCATACAAAATTGCAGACCATTTATTATACATATTTCCTTCCTGTAAACGATAATTGATTCTTATTAACATTGAAAAGCACTCCAAGCTATTGGGTTCTTTTTGATTTGTCTTAGTCAGGACAGGATAAGCTTGACATCGCCAAATAACACCTCTGATATGATAATCATTGGGACAAAACGTTAGAAGGTCGCAAATTCGCTGATTTACAGTGACAAAAGTATCACGTGTACCAAACTATCCCTAGAGCTATCAATGAAATGAGCGAGGAGCAACTTGGGGTGAGGTCGGGTGGTTGGATTATTTTATTAAACATGGCGACGTCTGGCCATTCACCGGCGGCTACGTTCCGCAATTACAGCGCGTGTTGCGCCTTGCGCCGTAGGCACCACAATGTACAGAAACGGCAGAAGGACATTAATTCTTATCTAATAGTTAGAAGTCCTCCCCGGGAAATCTTCCGAACAAAGCTCGGTCGCACAGGTTCAGCTAGTAACACGTCATCAATAACATAACTTTCGTGACGTGACAGCTTGGAAGGTCCCGGGAGATGAACTATTATGAAATGTCAGCATTGCTCTAATGTCGCTAATTTATTATGATTTTGCACTGCTAGCATCTGCAGCGCGTGTTCTACAATTAGCAAGATATATAAAAATGGAATCGAAAACATGAGCAAGGTATTCCATAAGTTGCTGGTCTTCGGATGGATTATGTATCTGTAAGTTCCGTAACTAGCCAGACTTCCGCTTGAAAGGCTTTGAGCTCACTTCTGTTGCTATCTTATTCCCATCCAAACCGCTAATGAGACATGTTCAGTCGGCCGCAGATTAATCCTTAATTGCTTCGTCAAAACTTCGTGTGCGCCGGAGCTATTAAAATCTTTGAACTCATCAGCAGTAAAATCTTGTTTACTCTCCGCCTCCTTCTAAAATTTATGCGGTTTTTATCGAGAAAACATTTTATTGGGAGCCGTTTTCAACGGGTTTGTTAAGGATGTAGAGTTCTGAAGGGTATACTGTTGCAATTCTAACAATCAGATATATTTTGTAAAGATATTTTTAAACTTTTGTACACCTCTTTGAGAGGCCTATCATAAGAGTACACATCACTAATGTTTCTTTCACGTGTAATTAATATAAATCCTTGAATTTAGAGTAATTGACTTAAACCTAGGCAAACGGCCAAGTAGAAGTTAATCAGGAATGAGACCAAGCTATATAATTTTTACTCTCGAAACCGCCTGCATACTAAATTTCATTGATATCGTTGAAGCTGTCCATATACAGCAATTGTTTGTTTATTAGTACATATAAGGTATACATCCTTAACCGAGATTGCCGTTTTATGGTGGCGCCTATAGCAGTAAAATTAATGCCCCAGAATGTCTGCGCATAAGCAGGCACGCAAACGCGCTTCGCAATAATTTCGAGAAGCGATCACCTTTCACCTGCGCGGACGTGAGATGGCGGGACGCGGCCTTGCGCGACCTTGCTCGCGCGACCGCCTGGTGCCAAGCCGTTGCCTCCGCTGACACACTCGCTTCGCTTTGGCAAAACGTCAAGCGACTTACAAAACTTGGCCACAACAGAGTTTATCTTCTCAAATAAAGTCCCACGCATTCACCAGATACATTTCTATAAATAGCTATTACGTGATACTTTTATTAAATCCTTCAATTTATCTTCAACTTTATTGATGCCTTAATTGCAGAGACAATGCAGCATCCCACTCAACGTGGGCTGATGCCATGTAAGGATCAATAGAGAGGATGAATAATGCCACGTTTCGGCTCCAAGGCCTCGTGTTAGGGTAATAAATGTGTAATGTAACTCTAGCTAGCCCGTGCGGCACGAGCTTATCGCGAGACTATACCACGCGGCGGCCCTTGCAATCCAATTATGTCCACTTTACGGTCACATGCTTCTGCGATAATATTAGTAGGATTTTAAATGTTTGCGGCTTATAGTATGCCTGTGATAAAAAATCAAAAATTATTTCTTCCACGTATGTATTTAATTTAATCATATGGTTTTACTCAACTGTGATAAATTATGCAGCAATGCATGATTAATAAGCACACAAACTTGTTTTGCATTGGAAGTACATGAATTGCAAGATAAATAATACGCGGTGCACCCTCGGGCATTATACTCGGACCAATTCAAATATCTTTTGTGTTTTGAAAAATAATGATTAATATGAATGGCATCCGGTGCGGCGTGACTGGTAAACAAGCAAACGTCTTATTTTCATTGCGCTCGTTAGAATTTTGGCTGCAGCAGTTTTACGACCCGTGAAGGACGAACCAGTTTACGGTCAAGCGAGTGGTAATTGGTGGGCGTAAGTTATATCTGAGTGGAGACGGTTCTGGCGTTGTGCACTTGTCGGGGTCAGGTCAGCAGAGGTGATATGAGCGCCAACGGTCTAAATTGGGAGCCCTGACGGGCCATCCCAGAAACGGAATTGCGATAAGGAAAATATCAGGGTCACTTTATCTTTATTTCTAAATGTTATTAAAAAAAAAATTGTTATAGATTAAAAAGGTTGATGTAATGTTTCCAAAAATGTGATAGTGATTTCCTTAAATCAAAGTTTCGTATTGTTTATGTGACCTGCAGGATTATATTATGTCAAAATCTTTTTCATACGAACAGTTTCCAAGAAACGATAACAAGGAATCATAGTAATAATTTATCTTGTAATACTTTGTTAACAGCTTTCTGAGAAAAAATAACGTACCTAACGTATTCTAAGAACAGTCGGCAAAGAGAACAATATTTACTTTGCTTTGGTTTACCTTTACCCAATAACCATCTGGTGAGGTTTCATCACGCGAGATGAGAGCGTTCTTTGAAGTTCTATGTTCTAAGAAAGCGTCGATTAACAGAAAGAGTAAAAAAGATTCAAGGTTTTATTGGCTAAGCAGCGTGTATACTTGACAAATAATTTTCATTTATGATTCAAGAAAATTATTACGTTATACGATATGATGAAATAATTAATATTTACGATGCAGATAAATGAATATATCAAAATAAATATAATTTTAAACAAAAATATAAATACATATTTATACTGCGTTTTAGTTTTGATACTGATTTTCGAGCAAAGTTAATTAGTTTTTTATTTCGATACATGAACTTCCTGTAGATGACGTGATTGTGATTGCCAGCATGCTCCCCTACCGAGTATTTCGAGAAGTCCTTCTGTTTTAATTCATTAGCTCATTAATATGCCACATAAATCTACTTAGATTACTTAATTATCTCGCAATTGTACTTCTTCTTCTTTTCGTGTCGATGGCTTAAGGCAATTAGATTTTGTCCCTCCAGTATGTGGCAACTCTAATTTCAATTGTACTTGATTATAAGGATTTACGAGTATACAATATAAATAAAATGATACCTTTGAAATGAGATATTATTAATGAATTCAAGAAACATTGCAAGGAATTTATGAAACTGTTTTAGAATCATCAAGTCATGTTTGCATAGACGACGCATTAATTTCGTCATAATACATTCAAATATTTAAATGCCTATTATAATATTGTTAAGACCCACCAACTGACGAAGAACTGCCTCTCGCACAAGTCAAAAGTGAGTGGAAACTCCAGTGAAGTTAGTGACAGGGGCAGGTCATCGTCATGCCTGCTCAGCCGGCACGGTATGGAAAGCGGGCAGACCACGGACCTCACTCGGGTGGTACAATTAGATAATTACAAACACAGATACCGGCTGCACGCGAACTACGGCGAAACTTGTGGCGCTTTGTACTAGCGGGGCCATATTGTTGATACCTATTTTTATTGAAAACAAAAGATGACGTTGGAACTCAAGACAATGTATAAGTCAAGCATTTCATTATAATAAGTCTGTGATACTATCAGCACGCTAGTGGTAGGGTCATTGTTATGACAAGCACATGAAATGATCACAAAATCAATCAAAGCTAAAGAAACTTGACGACCTCCGTGGCGCAGCGGTCAACACGCCAGCCTGCGACACGAGTGGTCCCAGGTTCGATACTCGGTCAGGTCAAAATGAGAAATTATCTTTTTTAGATTGACCTGGGTCTTTATATGTATTTGTTAAAAAATATAGTATCGTTGAATTAGTAACCGATAACACAAGTCTTGAACTTACTTTGGGGCTAGCTCAATCTGTTGATTTGTCCGTTTAGATTTATTTATCTATATTCATAGAAGTCCGTTGCTATGATTGCCAGACACGGGAACAAATCAGTACCTGAAACAAAATTAAGAATATTATTCGTCTTCATTCTCATATTATGCACAGTGTCAGACAGAAGTTAAATCTACTCTACCAACCACTCCTTATTTTGGTGATGGACTTATATCTTATTGAATGTGATTACATTTTATTATCACATGAACGAGGTAGAAAATACTCGTAAGTTCCAATGTTTATTACAGAGTCACATTTCCAATTACAGAGTAACTTTGTCGGAGGATAGCACTGGATTGTAGTAAAGATATTTGGCACGTATTCGTCTTGTCATCTTTGCGCTATCGCCGGCTTCAGAGAGCTTTCCTTATCTCACTAGAAGTTGATTAGTTCGAGAATGTTGGAAAACTTGGCCAGGCATTCGACATACCAAGAAGAAATATCTCACGGTAATGTCGAACCTTCAGAGACATTAATTTTTCAGGGATGAAAGCTACCCTATGTACTTAAAGCGAGTTTGCTATATATCATGACGGTAAGTTAAATGGTTGATCTGAACAAAGTAACATACAGAGTAAGTTTCTATTAGAGTATGGTGTAGTATATAATTGTACTGACGTTACAAAAAATATGTCAGGTTGTCGCATTTCCCCAACCTCCCCGCCTAACTTTTAATTAACTAGTTCACCGGTCAGCTGCCAATGCAAGACATCACTATTTTAGCCGTAGTTGCTACAGCCGAGTTACAAACAACCCTTCCGCGCAAACGGCTACGTCAATCGCCTGTAGATTGACGGCTGTTGCTTGTTTCTAAACCAGTAATTGAGTTTGCAACCGAACCACTGTTACACATTTATCAATAAACAACGTTCAGTTGTTGTTAATTCTGCTTACATCGGGAAATTCAGGTCAGGTTGATACTAGCGAAAAGTTTAGCCACAGCAGTACTTCTGATAAAATGTTACCAGCTCACGCTATCGGCTCGGATATAAAGAATTATGAATTTATCACCTATGGGAATTCATCAGGTTCATACTTAGTAATTCAATCTGTGGACTTCCTTGTTTGATCGTGTCATAAAAATTACAAACACGCGACAATTATTCAACTTAGATCATCTAAGCCGGCGTCAGGTTGAATGCTAAATCGTCGAGTGGTTAGCGCGTGACGAGCATTTTTAAAAACCCCAAGGAAATAGTAAAGGTATGATTGCATACTTTAAAATGAAACAGTATGACAAGTTTGTAAGAAATACGCTTGAAACTCTCAAAACACTTTAACGAAATGAAATCTCATAAATTCACTAATGAATCATAACAAAGTGTACGTTATATAGGTATAACTTAGAAAGCCAAATGTACCACTGACGGTTGAAATATGAGTTGCGCGAATAACGAGACAGGTGACTGCAGAGACAGCTCAGTGAATTATGGAGACAACTGGGGCAGGGAACAAATCTATGTTGCTTTCACACACATTTCATAAAACATTATTATTTTTTTTGTGATAAACGAATATCAGCACACTCATCTGATTTGTAAATTGGGGTCGCTAGAATTTCATTCTTACCAAAAATGTACAGTTGTCAGAGGTTTTTATGTCCCATTTTATGATTGTAGGTCAACGGAGAGTACCCTATAGGTTTTGATTCCCTTGCAATTTTAAGTAAATTTTCAAACTTTTCGATATTACGGCCATATCTTTTGATTGTATTGACACAGAAGTTTAATTTTTGCAGATTTATAATGGTTGCAAATATAAATATGTAGTATGAATTTCGACGTCCACGATTCCTTGAGAAAAAGATCTTGACAGACAGACGTACAAATAGAAAGATCCTATAACGGTTGCTTTTTAACTTTTGAGATACAGAACCCTAAAAAGGTGGTTCTTTATTCGATCTGTTAGTAATGTACCGAATACATTATACAGAACATCATTACATAGTATTTTATAAGATCTTTGTTTACATGCCATTCAAGAATCTATCCTGTCTAATGATGCAATCAACGCTGACATAATTTTTATGTTCGTCCATCCGGCGATACAATGACTAGCAAAAAGCTTATAATATTCGCAAAAATCATCTCGGTCATAGAAAAATGACTAGCATTTACTGGTCGTCTAGTCCTATTGGTAAACAAAGAGGATTAGGTAATAACGAAGTTTATTGGTATTGAGAGAGATGACTAGGTAATTAGCAGCAGAGTATGACGTCTTCTATTTGCATGGATGACTTCAGCGTGAAATCAGCGTGAATCCAGGTGAATCAGTCCGACCACGCAGGGTTGCCGGTATGTTTTTTTGATTAAATGTGTGTGTACTCCAAATTTAAATGAAGTAAAAGCATTTTTTTTCTAAACGTCTGAAAATTCAAACACCAATGCAATACGGAATACTCACATACAAAGTCACATAAATACCGACCTCTCACCCGTATTTCGCATATTAACGATGTTAATGACTCAGGTTATTTTTATTAAAAAGACATTGTATGCGGGAAAGCTTTGATAAGTACTACAATGTAGTTACATGTAAGACTTCGCAGAGAGGACCTTTTATTTTTAGTAGAATTGCTCCATTTTAGTAACGTATTGTTTCCCGACTTTTTACGCGTATCTGTCATTGCGTTATTTTTATCGGAAATGATTCTGCCGGGTGGATTTCATCATCACAGGAGGATAAGGACATCGTAGGCTTTTACAAAGTGCATTAGAAGCTCACATATACCAGTTCGCAAAGTGGAGTATCAGCCCTGCGCAATCTCCTCCTTTTGGCAACGTTTGGGAGGTGTTTCCCGACATTTCCACACTACGCGTATCTGTCACCGCAGTATTTCTGTCGCAGATGATTTTGCCGGGTTTATTTCGAGTCATCTCGAAGGGAACAAGGACATTGTACGCCTGAGCTTTGGCAATGTGCACTCGAGTAGAGTTCCAATAATTATTTCGTAAAATAGTTTTTGATTAATCCAAACACACGCATATTTCAGGTAAGTACATTTAACTAAAGCTTATATTCCTTGCCGTGGAATAACTCGATGTTTTATACATTTCAAACTTGTTAAACTACTTGTAGAACTGGCTGTAACTGCTATTTAAATTGATTCTCAAAAAAAAATATATAAGCGATGGTTTCCGCAGTACATACACCTTTCAAAGAACGTGTAACGACTGCGAGTAATTGGCAATCAATTCGGCGGTCCAGTTGTAATTGAACTCGCTAGGAGCTGCGGAAACCAGTGCCGTGTTTACCAAACAACTGCTGGTTCGAGCGACAAAAGGAAATGTCGGCGAGACCGCCGCAATGTCAACTGATCGCAAGGCCGCGCTTGTACTTCGGAGAATAACGATCAAGAATGTTCCGAGAGTTTGTACTGCCTATTTTGGTCATAAAATTACCGCTTTGCCGTGTTGGGTATACTTGGGATACCGTACCGTATATAAAATTCGTTCAGGTCCACTAGTTTTAAGCCTCACCAGGAAAAAAATGGAATATTAGACGTAACGATCTAGTTCGTTTTTGTTCCAAACAGGATTTATCCTCTCGTATTTGCAATACAGTAAAACCTATTTTATTTGGATCTGCCACTGTTCCTCCACATATCACGTTGAATCCTAATCCTAACTTCCTAACTGACGAGCTCCGTGGCACAGCGGTCAACACGCCTGCCTGCGACACGGATGGTCCCGGGTTCGATCCCCGGTCAGGTCAAGATGGAAAATGATCTTTTTCAGATTGACCTGGGTCTTGGATGTTTATCTATATAAGTATCTATTATAAAATATAGTATCGTTGAGTTAGTATCCCATAACACAAGTCTCGAACTTACTTTGGGGCTAGCTCAATCTGTGTGATTTGTCCGTATATATTTATTTATTTAACTAATATTATAAATGCGAAGTGAGTTTGTTTAATTATTTGTTTGTTGGTTTGTTACGCTTTCACTCCCTATCTACTGAACCGATCATCATGAAATTTTGCATACACATAGGTTAGGGTACAGAGAAGAACGCTATATATAACGCGGGCAAAGCCGCGGGTAACAGCTAGTCAGAAATAAAAGAACTGCTTTGCCGATAAAGTTGGTTTGGCAAACCGTTTTGCGACTGAAAACGAAAGGCAATAACGGTTTAGCCCGAAACACAGGCCATAATTAGAAGTAATAAGGAAGGCATGTACTGCAAGGGTTCAGCAATAAAGCAATTTAAGCGCTTCCTCCTGCGCAACGCTTCCTAGCAGCGCCGCTTCGGCCCCATTCCTGTGTGAGCTACTGCTCGCCAAACGGACGTTGCCTGTGAGCCTGTCGATGCTTTGATGGCCTTCATTAGAATTTGATCCCCGAATCAAAAACGACGAACATTGTCTGGTGACTCCCACTACGGTGCTAAATCTATTTAAAAAGCTTTAATATCTTAGCTACTGGTAATTTGGCAATTAATGCTTGCAAACAGCAAACGACTTGAAATCTCTAACCCTAATAATAGTGGCCACATATTGATATACATGACTTACATACGAAAACCAAAGCCTATAAATCTTAGAATAATCATGAAGGTTTTCGACTATCTTCTCAACTATTTTCCTTATATTTTTTTCGAAAATCGTTGCTTTCTTTCGTCACCATGCGTAGTACGGTATCACAAGGATACAACTTTGAAGCGCTTGGTCAGTAAGCACCTGCATTTACGTCACAACCTACGTCAGCGTTCCAGTTGCTCACAGAAACTGACGCAATCTGTTTTCGTTGCCGGTTGCTATATTCCTCCGAAATGTATCGATTTTATCTTGTATCCCTACTGCGATGCTTAGCGGCCTGCGCATTGTTAGCGGTCACGCATAGCTAACATTGACGAAGGCGAGCTGAAACAGGATCTATTTGTAAACAGACAACACACTTGGTGCTGTTTAAAAATTGCACGCACCCCTGTACTGCTGCTGTTTGCTAACCCAAAACTTCTTTGGTGCTTAGAAAGAAACCTTGCACATTTACTCAAACCCAATGGTTTTAGATATGGATACAGTTCTACCATTACTACATGAGCAATTCAATTCAAACCAAAAGGGATTAAAACTCACCAATTCAGTAACTAATTACAACTCGTTAGCTGCTTTCCAACCACTTCTTACCAAAGAAGATCAGAACTCCGGAAAATTGATTGTTAAATACATATGGACCTCATGAATTGATACAGAGGTACCTATCACGGAATGTAATGCATGCCACGTTCTGCATTTGACGGCGGGCACGCAAACTTAATTAAATAGCGGGACAGTGGACATTACATAAGGGTGGGGCACGCGTGTGTTGTCAGCAAAATACGCGAGCCACGTGTGACCTAAATGGGTCATCAACTATACTTATGAAAGCGAAAGAGCCGGGAGGAATTTGGGCGTTCTTCAAGTGGATTTGTTTGTGCAATAAAATTATTGCGACTCTTTAACCACCTAGTTGGAGGCGAGGCTTCGTAGAGAGTCTAGTGGCGATCTACTGGAAAGACAAAATATAGTTTGAGCCAATCGACACGACCAGAAGCTCCGTAACAAGCCAAGACAACTACTACATTACCAAAGTCCTAACACGATTCTTTAAAATTGAGATTGATACAATTTGAAAAAATACGTAACAGTATAGAGTTCATGTTTGTCAAATACTCTACGTAGTAAAGTCATCTTTGATAAAATTCCTTCACATCAGTTGAGACTGTAGTATTGTTGTCGATCACTGATTATTTATTGAGGGAATATTTGATAAATTGAAACGTTCATTGCCCATCTATGCTAACAGTGCTGGTGGTTGAAATCGAGTCAGGCAGGGCTTTTTTGCCACACTAGTACTATTATGAAACTGAATATATATTCATTGAACTAACAGTGGATACCGCAACATACTTATTATGTAAAATAACTGGTCGCGTTCCGCGGTGAACGTCACGTCCGTGACATTTGGAGACCTTGAGCAGGGAGCTGGTTTGGAGATGGCCACTCAATGGCGAGCATCATGTGAGGATTGTCATCAATTTGAATGGGTAATATGCTTGATGAAATTTTAAAGAAACTGTCATTTAGTCGACATTTCAGTTTCAATAAATTATATTTTTACATGACTTACGGGGACGGAAGAATTATATTTGTGAGTATCTTTATTCCAACATAACTCATTAATCCCTTAACAAAGGATGTTTGGAGTATCGATAGTGTTGGAATTTTACTCATTCTTTACTCATCTTATCACCCCAAATAACACTGGCTATTATTTTTTGTCACGGCAGTCGATTGTTACTTACCGAAAAAAATGCTTGGTTTGTTTGAAACTGACATGGCGGAGTACTCATATATAACACAGATATAATTACTATGTTTAAAAGTTTCGATTGTTCCGACCCCATATGGAAATCTTTTCATATAGGCAGTATATAATTTTTTTAATTTCTATAAGCAGCATGAAGAGTTCTTCTTGGAAACTTTAGGAACACATTGACCTTTGGAGACCTTGAGGGGAGCTGCTTTGGCATCGTCCACGCAATAGCGAACATCATTAGTGTCAATCGATGATGAGAATGTTATCAATTTGAGCTCTGCAAGAAACGAGTCTGATGAAATTTGATGGACGTCTACATTGTTGATGGGCATTTTGTAATGGAGGGTCAAACACAAACGAACTTTGCAGGGGGACAATATGTTGCTGGTTGCAGTTTCATCATAACGTACTTACAAAATTTCTATAAACCAGCAAAGAATTAGGTATAATTTTTAAAGTTGACATATTATTTGTCTATGTAATACATTCAGGCAATCTTAAATAAAAATAAATGGGCTGTTGCTGATTAGCTAACCTCTAGATTTTCCTTAAGATTTAGGAAGTAGTGACTCCTAATTTTCCTTTTAAATATACTCCTACTAAAGGCCACAGCACATTACATCAGTAACCAGCAACTTCCAACGGGCTGTGTCACAGTCACAAGCAATTTCATCTATCACATCAAATCAAACATGACCTCGTCTACCGAAAGCAATATCCATCCCAATTAAGAATTCCATTGGGCGTCCCAATCTAGCCTCTGAAAATAGGGTTGCCAGATAAATCCTTATTTGCCTTGAAAATTGTAACAATATTGAAATTCTTTTTAAACTTAATGTACCTACAATAAAAAACCATCAAATAGTCATACATTTTAAAGGCTAAGAATGTCGGGGGTCATTTTAACGAAGCACGGCGTTACCGCGCCTTTATTTATTTAAAAACTAGCTGACCCGTTGAATTTTTTTCGTAAATATTTCTTTTGTTTAAATAACTATTCGGGGAGAAGACAAATCCAACAAAAAATAATAAAAATCGATCCTGCCGCTCTTGAGATATAAATGATGTAACTAACCACACTTACTAGTTTATAATAACACTAGCTTTTACCCGCGGCTTCGCTCGCGTTAAGAAGTAGAATTGATCAAAATCCTTTCTTAGCGGATGCCTACGTCAGAACATCTACCTGCATGCCAAATTTCAGCCCGATCCGTCCAGTGGTTTGGGCTGTGCGTTGATAGATTACTATGTCAGTCAGTCAGTCACCTTTGAGTTATATATATTTAGATTTTCAAAATGCAGAGTTTTCATCAAAACATCCAGGAACAAGCCAGAAATGCCAGTAAAAATCCAGAGATATGGCATCCCTATCCAAGAATCAATTTCGCGACCGACGGCGGAACGAACTGCCGAATTGATTGCACGAGTGACTTTTCTCATTTGGGACTAATTAAAATCACTAACAAACCCTGCAAAAAACGACCAATTTTCTGCGTCCAAAATTGAAACTGTCACGGGACCGTTGACGGAGTCACGCTGCGGACACAAAAGCCATTATAATTTAAACGAGATCAGAGAACAGCACGTCTGCTTTTCGTATCACATTACTCCCGTCACAAAATAGACATAATAAAGATTTATAACGTTTCTTTCCCTTACGGGGTAGAAAACATAGGATCATTAGCTCTTATTAAATGAAAAATAAGTGAAGGCCAAATCCTCTGACTGCTCTGGCTTATGGCTCTGGTAGTACTGAGAGGTTCGTGCTCCTGCAGTGGAGACTTAAAAGACCTTGATGATGATAATGATACGGGAAAAAAATCCACGCGGGCAATAATCTTGAACCAACAGTCTTTAGTCGTTGTACGACTATCGCCTCACGTCGAATTTCTCCACCTCCCTACACATTACTGCTTGACATGATCGCTTATATTCGACAATCCCTTCGGCCGGCTTCTACGAACCGGAGAATGTACCAGCTCCGTGCAGACCGCACGGAAAGAGGAGCTGGTACATTCTCTTTGTTCCCAGGCATATGTATATACGTTTTGACGGTAACGGCTTTCGTTTGATTGACTATTTTTATTTAAGATACATTAAGCGTAATGGATGTAACGTTGACCATCAAAACGTTGTATACCGTAGGTTAATGGGCCTGCTGCAGTCACAAAAACAATTGTATTGAATAATTGCAAGTCTTGCAACCGATTGCCGCGCCGGCGTGCGATTTCCGCGTCCATGAATATTCAGCCTGTTGCCGAAGTTCCTCGCTACATCAGTCTTATTACACTCCTTCCGACTGCAGCTATCCTGCACCGCCATAACCTGCGTTAATGGTTTCATCACACGTATTTTTCCACTACGGATTGCTGAAACATCCTCAAAGCCGGTAAAATATTTAGTGGTGGTCACTTTAATTTGTCTTACGGAAGGCCCATAAAAAAATAGACTGCAGGTAGGATTACTCATAACATTAAGCAACCCTTTTTAGCTTCTATCAACTAGAAAATAACATTTTTGAAACTATCTAAATAAGAGCCCTTTAGTACTACCATATTCAAAGAGTTAGATGTCCAAAACAATATATGTATAAAGACAACGGTAAAAATTCTGTTTATTTAAGACACAGAAAGTGCGAGCCATTTGTCAACCGGGTGGTTCAAGAGCAGAGACCGGTCGGACCGGTGCGTTGCCGGAGGCGACGGTGTCGACATCGATGCAACGTAGTTCGGGGAAATGTCGGACGTCAGAACACATCTCAGCGTAGTGGAATGTGTTTGTAGCTATAAGGATCTGCAGCGTTGTAGACACTTTTATGTATTCGTACAATTCACTGAACATTAAACAAAATATATAGAAACTGCAAGTCATTTGTCAACCGGGCGGTTCAAGAGCAGAAACCGGTCGGATCGGTGCGTTGCCGGATGCGGCGGTGTCGACATCGATGCGTAGTACGGGAAAATGTCGGACGTCGGACCACATCTCAGCGTAGTGGAATGTGTTTGTAGCTATAAGGATCTGCAGCGTTGTAGACACTTTTATGTATTCGTACAATTCACTGAACATTAAACAAAATATATAGAAACTGCAAGTCATTTGTCAACCGGGCGGTTCAAGAGCAGAAACCGGTCGGATCGGTGCGTTGCCGGATGCGGCGGTGTCGACATCGATGCGTAGTACGGGAAAATGTCGGACGTCGGACCACATCTCAGCGTAGTGGAATGTGTTTGTAGCTATAAGGATCTGCGCCGTTGTAGACACTTTTATGTATTCGTACAATTCACTGAACATTAAACAAAATATATAGAAACTGCAAGTCATTTGTCAACCGGGCGGTTCAAGAGCAGAAACCGGTCGGGTCGGTGCGTTGCCGGATGCGGCGGTGTCGACATCGATGCGTAGTACGGGAAAATGTCGGACGTCGGACCACATCTCAGCGTAGTGGAATGTGTTTGTAGCTATAAGGATCTGCGCCGTTGTAGACACTTTTATGTATTCGTACAATTCACTGAACATTAAACAAAATATATAGAAACTGCAAGTCATTTGTCAACCGGGCGGTTCAAGAGCAGAAACCGGTCGGATCGGTGCGTTGCCGGATGCGGCGGTGTCGACATCGATGCGTAGTACGGGAAAATGTCGGACGTCGGACCACATCTCAGCGTAGTGGAATGTGTTTGTAGCTATAAGGATCTGCGCCGTTGTAGACACTTTTATGTATTCGTACAATTCACTGAACATTAAACAAAATATATAGAAACTGCAAGTCATTTGTCAACCGGGCGGTTCAAGAGCAGAAACCGGTCGGATCGGTGCGTTGCCGGATGCGGCGGTGTCGACATCGATGCGTAGTATGGGAAAATGTCGGACGTCGGACCACATCTCAGCGTAGTGGAATGTGTTTGTAGCTATAAGGATCTGCGATGCAACGGCGCAGACACTTTTATATACTCTACAATTCACTTAACATTCTCAAACAGAAGATATAGAAATTGAGAGCCATGTCAACCAGGCGGTTCAAGAGCAGAGACCGGTCGGACCGGTGCGCTGCCGGTGACGACGGAGTCGACATGGACGCGTCGTAGTACGGGGAAATGTCGGACGTCAGACAACAACTCAACTTGGAATGTGTATAGTAGCTATAAGGATATGCGTAGTTGTAAGCACTTTTATATACTCATACTTCTATTAACATACTCAATCAAAATTGTCAGAAAAAAAAATAAGTCACACAATTTACTCTCATCGACCCGTTTCCTAAGCGTAGTGAGAATGGCCTCCCACCCCGGGCCACGTCCAGCTGGACTGGACTAATGGCGGCTGAGCCGACGACTCCAACAATACTACATCGTGTTACAAGAGATGTATAGAAGACATTACTAAACGAGCTAGCCGAGTGCTTACAGTAGTCCCGAGTTGCAAAGTCCCAATCCTCATCCATATCTGCCTGGGGTAAAGGCACAAAAATATTGGGACGTGGAAGTCCCATAGGTCTTTTTCAGAATTTCCAAAGGTTTATTTGAAATCACCATATGGGTAATCTGATTGTAATGTCATTTGAAGTTCATCATCATCATCAGGTCTTTTTATTAGCCAGAACAGTCCTCTGACTGTTCTGGCTAATAAAAAAGACCTGATTTAGCCTACAGTCTCCACGCTGGCTAGACGGGTTGGAGAAGTCTCTTTGATGTTTAAAAAAGCTTTGTTTAGCTTATGTTCCCTAAGTCACCTTTTACGACATCCACGGGAAGACTTGGATACCAACCAAGAGTAGCGATAACCTTCTAGATATCTCTACACATCTTGTTCTATGAAATCGTAACGACATAGTGCCTAGCAGAAGTCTCCAAGAGCGTATCAACAAAGCCGTTGTAGTTTATGAAACGCGAAGGCTTCTCAATAGCTCGTTAATTTCAATCACGTTCTTCAGAACACGCCCAATTACTCGTTTCCCCGAATTTCCCCAATCGCCCCTAATGAGATTGTTTATTGTCTATTTTCGTTAGAGTAATTGATGTGGCTGGAGGAGGCGTTTTATAGGGTTCCTTACCCAAAGGGTAAGAATGGGACCCTATTCAGGAAACTTCACAGTCAGTCCGTCTCTATGTCACCAGGCATGAACGGTGATAGCTAGACAGTTGAAATTTTCGCAGATGATGTATTTTTGTTCCCGCTTTAACAATAAGTATAAAATCTAAAATAAAATAATATAATATAAATAAATCTCTATCATCCCATACAACAATCGTTATTTTAGCTGTTATTTATTTATTATACGATAGTTTAATATATCAAATAATGGTACGGAATCCTCCAGGCGCGTGTCCGACAAATTCTACGTGTATTCCTCGCAAAACCAGTGTTTTTATTACCAATCGTACTTCTCAATAGCTTGTTTATTTACAAGGCAATGCTTATTAATTGTATTCCCGAATTTCCCGAATCGGCGTTTCCCCTAACAAAAAATGTTTATCGCCTATTTCTGTCAGAGAGTTATCGATTATCGATATGGCGGGAGGAAAAGCTTAAAATATTCATTTTAATCTTAAGTTTTTCCACGAATCGAGTTCTGCATTTTCTCAGTCTCTTTATTTGGAAAGTATAATTATGATGTCGGTAGTTATTAAAATATGTAACAACGAGTTACTAATAGTCAGCTACTGGCAGACACACATGTTTCGAACTCATCCGGAGGTCTTCATCAGGGCGAATGTGAATCGAGACGCGCAAACGATGTCGTCCTGATCCTCACTTATTACATATTTTAATAATGTCTATATCTCGCATTATTTTCATCAAAGTATATTGGTAGTCTTAACTTTTGTTTCTTAGTATTAGGTGACTGTATCTAGATTTAGAATCGTGAGCACATGGTACTTTTCTCTGCCTACTAACAGAACTCGTGGGTAAAGTGTTTTTACCAAACGAATGCTTGTGATTCAAATTAGAGGCAGGACAGTACCCTTAGCAATGGGATTTCTCTAGCCACAACGTAAGGGAAAGATGGAAAATACTCCACCGACAGGAACAAAATTCTTAAATATATGTTAATAATTACAACAATCCTATTCCAAAGCACGGTAACCGTTATGTGCTAAGAACCGTATAATATAAGGCATGTGAGTGTCAGTATAGAACAATGTAATCACAATAGGTACACATAATTATCTATAACAACATTTACTTTCTTCTAATCTGTCACGATGTCATTTAACTACCTGTCGAACAATTTACGACACCGAAACATTTTCAACATGGAAGCAGAAATAAAACGATGAGACATTTAGCAGCGCAGCGATAAGAAAGTCATTAAAATACGATCATGCGCGAACGAGACACATTGGTGAGCCACGTGCAGAGAAAAATGCTTCCAGGTATGCGTGGTAATCTGTGCCAGCACGCTATTGGTGCTAAATGGATGTAGAGAGAGACATTGGATAGAGGTGAAAAGGTGTCGATGAGAAAGGTTTCATCGTAGTTAATACCTTATTCTTGGCCTCTAGTCGATGTCACTGTACGCTCAGTCGAGTTTATAACGGTAGAGTCACATGATATTGTTAGTGTAAATCTATTATAAAGTTAGGTCTTTTACAATGGCAGCAGACAATCTCAGTCAGACTACTCCAGTCTATTCCAATTTTAGTTGTTAGATGATAGCGTATGCGAAGAAGATAGGAGCGGGTGGAACGGGGATAATTCATAGGGGGTCAGCGTGAGGGGTCATGCAGAGGAACCGGAGAATGCGAATTATGCATATCTCAAGCTCAAGTTCAATGTTCGCCATATAGTGCGAGTACGATATATTGTTGACCATAGTAATGTAGACAGTAACGTTATTCAAAGCTATACAAATAGCTATGTGGCCGTCACGAGCGAAGCCGGCGGTCGTGCATGTGGTGATAAAACATTTCGCTTGCCGCGAGACGTTGCCGCCCGCAGTCACGCGCCGCACCAAATACTTACTCGACTATTAAATTAACTCGCTATTGTGGCATTTTCGTAGTACAGGGTTGTCAGAGATTAGCTCTATCAAAGTGTTGTATCGCGGGATCGAACTGATGAAAGGAACTCAAGCGTTACTAAGGAAAGATGCTCCCACTGCTTTTCGTTTCTGTGGAACTGCTTGATGTTTAATGATTTAACCTGCCTGACATTCGAAAGTTGTAGCAAAGCAATCAAAGTGCATGAAAATTCTTGAAATTCAGGATTTTGGCATTTGTGCCTAAACTTAGCAAAACTTCTTTTTAAGCTTACTTATTGTAGTATTCTGCTCGATAGCCCTGACAAGTTGGTGTTAGCAAATTGTTACTTGGAGTGCGGAGGGTCTGAGCCAACGTCCTCGTTACGCGGCTTGTTTACGCAAACAAAGCGGCAATAAACGAAATGCCGCGCAAACAGTGTCTTCGCGGGAATGCGCTGTCTATTTACACAAGAAGGGATATTTTACTGTTTCTCCCCTATCTAAGAATTAGCTAACAGCCCTGTGTTGTTTTCATTTGCAATAGCAACAAAATAACTGGATCCATGGACAAAGTGCGGTTTATTACCCTGGGAAACTGGAAATAGTCCAGAGTTATTTATACTTTCTATTGTTAATGGTTTGTTAAAGAGACCACGTCAGAGGCCGAGAGGCGATTCCGAAGAACTCTGACCCCAGGGTGTGCATGGTCGACTGACTGTGTCACCTACACGAAATGATGATGATTGTTTCTATTACTCTTTTTAATTACATGTAACTGTTTTTAATTTTCACAATGAATCAAGAATTAAGAATCATTTATTCCTCTGAAAATGGTTACAAGGATGTTACAATTTAATGGTGCACAGCAAATTCTGCCATTACTGGCGCAGGAATAATGCATAAACTTAGTACACATGCGTCACTATAGAATTATAATTAAATAAAAAAAAGTCATAAAATAATCATTAAACATTGAATTAGCATGGTCAAATATTAATTAATAAATCACAAATATCTTATTTTACCCCAATATGAATTATTTACGATGTCAAATTAATTCGTATTTTGTCAGTCAGATAATCTTGTATTTTATAATAACGCTTCTCTAGCAGCAATGAAAACAGTTCCTTTTTGAAGCGTCTTATATTTAAGTTTTGGAACTCATTAGGCAGATGGTTAAATATTCTGATAGCCATACAATACGAATTTCTTGAATATACTTGTAGGTTCTGTATCGAAATAGTCATTTAAGTACGTTCGGAGGCGTATAATTCTCAAACCATTGGTATTTTAACTAAACTGTATAGGAACATACGTATATTATAATGAGACTAATGGATTAAATGCTTAATTTTACTCCAAAATTATCGAAAATTGCCACAATTCCTTATTTCCGTTTGTGCGGAGACACGCGCTTCCAGGCGACTCTTAAGTGCAGGTATAAAAACCGGCCAAGTGTGAGTCAAACTCGCGCAATGAGGGTTCCGTACAATATGCTTCGTGAACACACACACAATGTGCAAAAAATGTTTTATTCAATTGACTAGCGCCATCTAGTGGTGTTTTAGTGAACTATTTCTCTAGATGAACTTATTATTGTGAGTTTACCACATTTCATTTCAAGTGATAGAACTCTTATTATTTTTCCTGTAATCTTCAAGGAATGAACTATATTTTGTAATTTTTTCAAAATTTTCGGCTCAGTAGTTTCGGAGATCAGGGGGGGGGGAATGGTCAATTTTTGCCTTCTTTCGTGAATAAAATCAAAAGTATTGATTTTACCCGAACAAAAAAAAATATTTTTGAGATCCTCATAATGAGCCCTTTCATTTGATATATGACACAGTAAGGTTTGCAAAACTTTTTTTTTAAATTTTTTTATTGGGCCCCTGAATATGACCCTTATTTCAAAAAAATCTTTATTTACTTTGCACATCCGTGTTTGGGTCATAGGATTACACTATCTTACCAAATTTCATCTAATTTGGTTCAGTAGATTCGGAGAAAATCGGCTGTGACAGACGGACGGACGGACAGACAGACGCTCGAGTGATCCTATAAGGGTTCCGTTTTTCAACTTTTGTACGGAACCCTAAAAATTCACTTTGTCAACTTTGCTCTTATGTTGCACTCTATTTCTTACTTAATACGACAAAGGTTATGACTAGCAGCGCTATCTTTTGTCTCATATCAGCATACTATATTTAAATAGTAATATAATTTCCCCACAGAAGCACATTTGCAAGCATCCAGATAAAGTTAACATGAGCGAGTAAAACTAGTGTCAAAGTCGAGAGAAAGCACGCATTGTTGTGATGCCCGAGTGTATCACAAGTTTCGCAGAATCGCAGAACATTCAATTGAGTTTGAATCAGTTTGTCAGTTCCCAGCAATAGTTCACAGGGCCCTAAGATCAGAACACAATTGACACAGTCGCAAACTTAAAATTAACTGATCGGCTCTGTAGGATCGGCGGTGAAGCTAAAATACTTAATTGTTAAAGGTACCAAGCATAACTTAAACAGGACTGAAATTAAATTATGTTTTTCACTTTCACGGTTTTTACTTCCAATCATTCGACTCAAATACAACAACTGTTATCGCCAATCAAGCTTGATATCAGAGAAAGGAATATTAATATTCCAATCATATACTAACAACTGCTGTCGTCACTTACGGTTTCGGAACGCTTCCGTTCCGCATTCACGGCTATGTGCTAACACAGCCGCCAATGCGGAACGGAAGCGTTCCGGAAAGAAACATTGGCGAAACCGCGAAACGCTGTTGTATGATTCCGTTTCGGTTTTGTTCCGCTTGCGGTATGAAACGCACCAAACTACCAACCATACTAGACAGCGTTTCGCGGTTTCGCCAATGTTTCGTTCCGGAATGCTTCCGTTCTGCATTCGCGGCTGTGTGATACAGGCGTTATTAACTGCTAGCATGTGTTTTTTGGTTCTAACAGGGCAAAAAAAATTATGATCCACCTGATGGAAAGCGATTACCCTAGCAACATCGAATTTTTATGTCACCATCAACTGTCGGAATATATTCTGTACTCTGATCCCAATTGCAGTTTTGCAACAGCGTAAAGAGAGACGTCAATAAGCAAACCACAGACTACGAACATCAATAGAGTGATCTTTATGATAGAAATCTCCTGGACATATTTTTGTCCAACTGAACACATGTACATTTAATCTAGAAAGGAACTTGTTTCCAGAGCAACAACAATTTTGTACATAAGTGTTGGAAGATTTGCGCCAGACTCCGGTCCCAATAGAAGTTTTGCAAGAGCGCAAAGCGAGGCGTCGACAGGCGAACTACAGACTAACGCACTGTTTAGTAAATAGTATGGTTAAATCCAGATAATGCTTTCAAGATGTTTTGCGGAAAGCGTACGGAATGCGTGTAAGTTTAAATATTAATTTCGATTTCACTGACTCCGAGTAACGTAAATAGGAACGAATTATTTATTCGTGACTCATTCACTTTTGGTAGTTAGAATGTGGGAAATTCAGGATGTTCGGGAATTTGTTATAAATAACATACAAAAGTGGGCCCAGCCAGGGGATCATCTTCTAACTAATAAAATTGAACTGGGCATATTAGCTTACTAGAAAATAATTGATGAGAGAACGTGGTTCGCTACATTAATAATTACCAGGACCCAAGAAGCAAAGCAAATATGTAACGAGGAATCAGTAAGGAATAGACAATAACACAAATAACAACCTGAGGAAGGGAGACCAGCAACGTAGCGTTTCTTAAGACCGTTGGGTCGACCAACACGTTACTAAAGCCAACAAAAGTTGGTAGTACAAAGACAGGAATAAGTAATCTAGGTTATCTATTGCGTTACACTTCAGCTACATACAATAGAATGTCGAAAAAGCGTGTTAACACACAATTAATAATGCACAACTAGCTGAATGTTGTTTACACATCAGCCGGCGAAGGGTATTAAGTCGCGGGAGATCAAAAGGCTCCTAATTGAGCGTCACGCGCTCATGTCAAGACTCATATAACTGATATTTGGGCCGATGTATAGGTTAGGTTTAGCTTACAGCTATATTTATAAGCCTTTATAAGCATATATTTGTAAGTGGGCGGGTCACGTTTCCCGAATGGTCCCGGAAAGAGGGGTTCAAGAGTTATCTACTGACTACTTACGAGGATAAACAGCCCTGTTTCTTTGGTAAAACTTGAAAAGAGATGGCGAAATATATATATTAAATTGGAAACAAAAATGTGGTAGGCCTTTGCTCAGCAGGAAGAGCTATCAAAATGTAAGTAGAAGTGCAAAGATAGCTCTTTTCCAGGTAAGCTACTGGTTGGTGTCTAGCTAGAGCAATAAATTGTCTGGGTTTTTCACCTTACCAGGGGTCACCGTATTTAGTAGCAATAAGCATCGTACCTGTAACAATGATTGACACATATTTAGTATATTTACCAATAATTATAATAAATACTTAATTCCTTATCGGTTGCCATTACGTAAGTGACGTGTAATATGTTTTCATTTAAGGAAAACAGTGAAACATCAAATAATATAAATGTTTTGACGCTACACCTTATGTATTATTTTATTCTAAATTATTAATAAGATTTTAATGATTCAATAGAATATCACTAATAAACACTAAGTAATACTTGTAAAAATAATACAGATTTTGGTGGCATCTCATTTTTGAATCGTATTATTTGATTCTACGTGACAATATGATAATATTTCCACAGAGCCCATTGTATGTCATGTGTACTATAACAAATACGTAGAGTCTCGGACTCCCATCATCCAACAGCAACATTTTTCTACCGTCCGTACGTGTATCCTGGCATCCAACCCGGCGCATTTGATAAGGAAGTCGGATACGGCACGTGGCATGCACTGGTAATAATAGACTGCGCTCCGGCCATACTTTGTGGTCCGGCCTGTCATATGCGGTCGTTCGTAACTTAAGTCTGAATCAACTCGACCGAAGGAAACGGGTATGTCGTATTGTCGACCGCGCTTTTGGGTGGTCCAGCTTTGAGCAATGCACTGTTAGCACTGGCTAACAAACTGCTAGGGTATATCAGATACAGACAGCCGAAAGAAGATTGAAAATAGATTTGCTATACGAGCGATAAAAAACTGCAGCCCATACTGAAATTGAGAAATTTTAAGTCTTTTTGCGATATTAAAGGCTTTATTTAACTTGCCATGAATCTTATACAAATCAAAGAAGGACAAATAATGATAAGATCCTCTTCAAAACTGAACAGCCCGGTAAAAGTACAAAGCTTGTCACAGAACTCACAAAAAAAAAAGAAATATTAATGAATTCCAAACTCACAGTGCGTTAGTATACACATGCATGAGAAGCATGGAACCGAAAATCTACCTTTTGATTCAGAAAGTACAAATAAATGTGATGATGAGCAGGCAGCAACATTTTTATCATAGATAGATAACATAGTTAGTTACGGAAGTAGGAAGCTGCACTGCTCGTAATAAAATTTAATCGATTCCAGTCTGTCATAATATGTCTCTTTCAACTGGACGTTGCGGAAATGTTAGAATTCTGACGAGTGGTCTGGGTGGTCGCCGAGTGGTCCCGTTAGATGTGATTTATACTAAAATTTATTGCACAAATTAACTTTTATAAATGGTGGATATGCCATTAGCATTTTCTGCCAGTAGAATTATATTTGTTGATGAAAATTTATATACTTTACTAGCGCCATTCTTGACACCTTAGTTTACCTTAGGAAGTTCCAGAAGTTAAATATTATAAAAAGCTAACACAGTAACATATATGATGGTTTATAGTTAACGCATTGCTTGTTATAACGTCTAAGACGTTGAGTGAGTGCTCTGGTCTTGAAATTAATACGATTACAGAGGAAGAAAATATAATTTTAAAGATATTATTCTTCTTCTTCTTTCTACTTTTTAAGGTCTATATTAATAGCAAATTCTTACGAAAGGAGTTGAATATACGAAACTTTCTATGATATAATTTGGCGATTCAAACCCGCCAATGAATAGAAAGCCTGCGAATTGCAAACTAAAACAATCTATTGTGCGATTAATTATTTTTGCAACACGCTGGGTGCGACGTGCGAAGTGGGCGTTCCGAGTCGAACATGAGTAACAGACGGCATTGTGGCATGTCGGCCCACTCCACCTCCAAACTAGTCATTTACAAAGCCATGTGAATCAATTCTAATGCTGTGCGAGGTGTGCAGAGCCTCGAGTGGCTGTGAGAGTGTCGCCACATATGGGCCACTAGCCACAGCCACAATCGCCGAATCTGAAGTAATCTAGAGTAGAAGGACGGACTCAGTGTCATGAAATTGTCTTTATCGTTTAATCCCAACTAATATTATAAATGCCAAAGTGAGTTTGTTTGTTTGTTTGTTTGTTTGTTACGCTTTCACGATCGTTTAATCCCAACTAATATTATAAATGCCAAAGTGAGTTTGTTTGTTTGTTTGTTACGCTTTCACGCCCAACATACTTAACCGATCATCATGAAATTTTGCATACACATAGATTAGGGTACTGAAAAAGACATAGGCTATATATCACGCGGGTGAAGCCGCGGGTAACAGCTAGTGTTTCATAATTCCTATATGTGTTTTAAAATAAATCATTCATTCATTCAAGTAGCGTGTGGCGACAACCGGGACGTCAACAGTGTAGAAACCACCAAGTTTTTGTGTGTCTCTACTGTTTTCTATTTTTTTTTTGCTTTACCTATTTGTACTATAAGAGCTTGCTTCTTGTCCATAGGAAAAAGAAGTGCCCTATATTGACAAGGCAATCGTAAAAGGCTTATCTTGACAAACAGACAGGGTATGATCGGTTTCTTTTTTTAGTTCAAAAAATCAGGTTAATAAACATTTTGAGCTACAAAGCTCTAATTAACTTAAAAATGATGTACATGTATCATCATCTATCAAAACTGTTAGAGTCTATAATACAAGGTAACAGATGAGTTCTCGTAGCCATATGATGTTCTGAGGAGACTTCCCATGGAGAGCATGTGTTCTACACGGTCCAACTACCCGCGCACACGATGCTCGCTAACTGGCATTAATTAAAGATTAAATAACAGGCAGTACAAATCAGCGAGGTAAAGAAGTGGAGCTCATATGTAATGCTACTCTTTATACCCAGCGAGGAAACTTCCCATGTAGAGCATTTGTCTATACGGTTCAACTACCCGCGCAAACCTCACACGCATTTATTAAGCATTAAATTACAGAATAACAAATCATCGAGGTAAAGGCGAAGAGCTCATTATATAATACACCCTAATCGTCTTTTTCCCATACAGGGTAAACAGAGCCTAGAAACATAGAACCAGGTCACGTAAAGCGTGAAGAGGGCGCGTAGGTGAAAGAGAATGGTGAGACTAAATTGTGATGGGTTGCTGTAGCCAGCATCTATGTAAGACCTATTTTCTTTAATCTTTTCTCCCAGATACGCATGATAGAGAGATAAAGATAAATACGAATACTTCTTATTCATAGGTACAATGCAAGAACAAGGACAACAATGCCGATTGTGTTTGATCAGGTTGCTTGTCGACAACTCTGCTAATGATGGCCGCCGCCGATGGTGAATACATCCGGCACAACAATTAAAAATCATTTACTGTTCCAACTTGAACACCATGGGAGAAATAGAGGAACAATCAATGTTTTGTATTTACACTTCAATATTTTATGTCGTCAGCCAGCCGGCTCATGTGAAAAGTGACATTGTACACAGACTTCATTGGCCATTACATCTTTGTATTCTATGCCACACTATAAAGGCTTTGACTACTCGTATGTACTATCTATGTAAGAAGAGCGGATTCTCCTAACACACTATATACAGTCTAAAAGGAGGTTCCGACCATTATATTCAAGGGAAAAAATTGTTAAAGAAATAAACATATTTAATTTAATTTAAAAGTACTCTATAGACACCGTCATGCCTTTATTTCTGTTGTGTAAGCACACGCGTCCTGTCAATTAATGCCATCCGTTGAATTGGTAGCTATGTGTCTCCACAATAGATTATGGGTATTTATCGCATATAGGTTATTTATAGTATCTAGGTTTTATCTTTATATAATCTAAGTATAAAGATTGGTTAATACAATAATAATAAACGCGTTTACATTACGAACACACCGCATCTGATAATTTAATGTTACGAACATGACCTCGCCAAATGCAACATTAGGCCTGCAATAGTAATGTCCATTGTAAAATTATTTGCGGTGCCTTGCGGCTTAAAGAGGAAATAGAAGAATCAACGAAGTAAGTAATGTTTTATATCTACACTTCAATATTTTATTCCGCCAGCAGGCCGGCTCATGTGAAAAGTGAAATTGTACACAGACTTCATTGGCCATTACATCTCTTTGTGGTCTCTCGCCGCCGAATAAAGATTGAATAACACAATAATAATAAACGCGTTTGTGTAACAAAGACTGCATCTGATAATTTACAACTTTAATTGTTAATGTTACGAACATGACCGCCGCCGAATGTAAAATTAGGTAGCTATTGTAATGAACAATCATCATCATCAAATCTTTTTTAGTCTCCACTGCAGGAGCACGACCATCTCTGTATTACTAGAGCCATATATTAGCCAGAGCAGTCAGGGGATTTGCCTACACTTTCCACGCTGGCCTGACGTAATGAACATTGTAAAATAACTTGCGGCGTCTGCCAGCTTAAACACCCTAAGAGAAATAGTGAAACAATCAATGTTTGATATCTACACGTCAACATTTTATGGCTCATGTGAAAAGTGAAATTGTACACAGACTTCATTGGCCATTACATCTCTTTGTATTCTCTCGCCACCACTGAATAATGGTTAGCTAACACAATAATAATAAACGCGTTTATGTCACGAACACGACCGCAGTTTATAATTAACGCGTTTAATTGTTAATGTTACGAACATGACCGCCGCTAAATGCAACATAAGTCGTCTATTGTAGGGTCCACTGTAAAACTGTAAATGGATTATATGAAGTAATAGAAGAACGAGTTCATCATGATTTATCAAAATCTTTCTATCAAAATAAGTTCACAATTTTGATAGCAGATTCCATCCATAAGTAAGTTAGTCCAACGTATCCAACAATCACCTGGAAAACACATTATTTAGACATATTTTTAGGAACCGCAAATGGTAAGAACTGTTATAGATAGAAAGAAGGTAATTTAGCTTTTTTACACGTTGGACAAATTTTTTTCAGACAGTTCTTTATTAAAGTAATATCAATGGGAAAGAAAGTCGTTTAACGTTTAATTTCTTATTAAGAGTAATGAATCGCAGTAGAGCACGTAACCAAAGAATTAATAAAAGTACTAATGTACTGAGTACTGAACGCAATTTAGCAGCGTCCCTCACAATATCCACCGCTCCCCCGCGCTAAGGAGTTCTTAAGGGCGCGCATTCAATCTACGGCGAAATTTCAGTTTTTTGGTGTTTTAGACCGCCTTATTTACGCGTAAATTAACCAAATAAAATAAAATTATTCGTGATTATATAAAGATCAACTCTTTTTTTAGTGCACTACAACGTAAAATTACCGTTTATAGGTGTTCACTTTTATTACTATGAGGTTTTCGTAACGCCGAATTGCAAAAATGCCGGTTAAAGCTCACTTTGAAATATGAAATAAAAATTAAATCATGTTAATGTAACTAATTTAATATTTTTAGAACGCAGATTATATTGTCTTTTAGTGCACCTCAGAGGAAAATATGATAAATTATTTATCTATATACTGATAAAAATTCGTTAAAAAATGTCATAATTTACGTTTTATAGTGCTGCTTTTCCACGATAAATACTTATTTTTTTCTTTGATATTCTATTTATTACTAATAAACATACTGTTTGCAAGCAGATCTAATTTTTAATTTAATTAATATCCGATGTTTATAATTTTATATGAATTTTTTAAAATCGCCTATAAAACCAAGCGCCCGTGTAGTGACAATTTAGTTCGCGCCAAGCCTTCCTGACGGGTGGACGTATCGCTCGTCGCTCGCCAGTCGACGTCTACACGGTCATCGATCTACTGTGTGTAGACACGTATAGTGCGACCCGAACGGGTTGATCGTTTACTAAGTATTAATACTTTTCGATTGTTTTGAGTAACTATTATATGTGTCCATTTTGACTCGCATAAAAATCTTATTCATATTATTTTTTTATATTATTAGGATGTAAAATTGTATGAAAACAAAATTCGGACTACTGGTAATAGGAGTTAAAAAAATATGTGAGACAAGGCACGCCCTTATTATGTACAAGGTGACATTAAAACTGGTGAAATTTTCTAGGGCATCGTTTTCGTCGTTTTTGGGGGTGCTCTAATGGATATGACGACATTTTCTTAATCCAAGATGGCGGATGTTAAATGCTATGAAATTTTTGATATGGCTATCGTTATCGAGGTTTTTCGGGGTGCAAATGATGATATGACGTCTATTTTGCAATCAAAGATGGCGGATGTCAAATGGAATGAAATTTTCGATATGGGTATCGTTTTCGAGGTTTTTGGGGGCGCATATAATGAATATGACGTCCTTTTCCGAATCTAAGATGGCGGATGTCAAATGTCATGAAATTTTTGATATGGGTATCGTTTGTGAAGGCTTTGGGGGTGCTCATAATGGATATGATGCCATTTTTGGAATCTAAGATGGCGGATGTCTAATATTATTAAACTTTTGATATAGCTATCGTTTTCGAGGCTTGTTGTTTTTAATGTCATCTTATATACAAAAGACACGAAAGCTATTTACACAGAAATTTGAAAAAAAAAAACTGGTAAAATTTAATTATGTTTCAGTAATGGAAAAGAAACGCAAGAAATACAGTTGAAATTCGTAGATAATCGATCGCCCGCGTGAATTTTGGTTAAATTGTGAAATAAAATGTAGCCTATGTTACTCACCGAATTCTTCACTACCAATATCTAGTACGAGTATGAAGTTTCATCTGATTAGTTCAGTTTAGTTTGTTTTTGCTTGAAAGACGAACAAACACAACTACTAGGGGCAGGAGCTTGTGTGTGTATCTGTCTGATCATAGCTCCCAAATCGACAAAAGATTTAGATTTATTTTTATTTTGTCTGAAGGTGAATAACTATCGGGACTATAAAAGGGCTTAATATTTAAATGGAAAAATAAAAAAGATAGAAATGATTAATACAAGCTTTACAATAATAATATACACTTATTATTTCTTTTAGGAAGTATATGATGCACTTATATCCGATGTAGAAAAATCAAATGGAGGGGAACAAATAAGTACGCTGGAAAAAACGAATAGTATTGAAGAGCATGATTTGGTTTATAACTACTAGGATTATAAGTACATTGCAAATATCCCAAGCTTTACTAATAGAATTGATAGTTTATTTTATTTCATTACAATTAGAGTCAGCAATACCAACATAAAAGAAACCGGCTTTTAATTAAAAAAAATATTCAAATTGTTGAATTATTTTATCCCTACATTTATTCTACACTTTAATTTTTAGGTCTTATATTATATGTATAATTTGTACCTTATCTATACATATAATAAAACAGTAAAAATATTTTGTCTGTACATTTAGTATTTTTGACTGAAATAGATAGAGGGACACTAAAAAAGAATAATAGAAAGGAAAAATGTTTTTTTAGAATTTCTAAGCTGTCTGCCTGTCTGTCTGTATGTATGATCACGTTTATCTCCGGAAATATTGGACGAATTCGAATGAAACTTTTTTGCTATATAGCTACTAAACCTAGGCAACATAAATGGTGAAAATGATTTCAAAAAATGGAACACCTGATGCAGCATCATAATGGTCCTGCTGAACTATAAGAATATATATAAATGACGCCTTAGCAAAAGTTATTCAACCTGAGGAGCATTCTTTGTTGAGATGTTTAAATTGAAGATTTGGAACACCTGACGCAGAACCATTATAGTCTAGGTAATAAATAGGAAATATAAAAATGACGCTTAGCAAAAGTTATTCAACTTGATGAGCATTTTTTGTTGAGGTATTTAAATTGAAGATTTAGAACATCTGATACAGAACCATGTCAAATTTTATATCGTCAATTTTACAGAGTCACTCTCCACTGGGATACAGTGCATAAAGTAAGATTAGCTTATATTACTGGTGACCGCCCAGCGGTCCCGGGCCACTCGCAACTAGGATATGCCTTTTGGCAACGTAGCTTTTAGCCCATACGGCAAAACATGAGAGTTTGCTTTCTCTCTAAGCCTTGCACACTTAGGCAACACAAAAAGCCGAAGTCCGTCTCTCTCGAAGGCCCTTTGGATATGTGCGCTTTTTAAGTTGCAGCATGACAGCAGGTCAAATTTACAGATTACGCTTATGTATCGACTTTAGTTCATATTAAGGTATATTAATTCACCGGAGTTATAAAGTCCACGTGAACGAAGTCGCGGGCATCAGCTAGTATCTTATAACATTCATATTTATACAAGTATTGAAATAATGAGTAATTTTAAAATTAATTACGAGTATCAAAATTACTTGTCCGACTACACTCAATCTAGCGCTAACACACACAATGACATCCTGTATAGTTTTACGTCTGTGTGAGTTAATATCGACTCCCGCTCATAGTTTGACTTGCACAAATTTGGCTGCTCGCTCTTAAGGTTTTGCAAAACTGGGTTAGCTGCTACTAATCTCAGCCGCACGTTACGCGCCGTCTCTTACACTTACGTTAATACTTCAATTCATTTTGCGGTGGCAACCCTGATAGTTTACTTTACACTGATGTGGGCGTGTAAAGTTTCGAAGTAGTTTCAGGCATAAATATCACTCCGCTTGTATGAAGCGCCAAACCTGCGACGTAACTAATCAAATTAGAAGACAAATTCACACGTCCGTACACGTTTGTAAAAATCACTCAACGCTAACTGTCTCCAGAAAGTTTGTCAACAACGTTACAGGTTTACAACCGGTCGGCATCACCAACGTTGGGAAGCGGCCAAGATGAATAGCGCTGCATTTTCACTCGGCCTTCGCGACGACAGCACTACTGCATAGTAGCTACCCGATGTCTGTCTGTCCCTAATGTACTCGTATGCTTATAGCTTTTAAACTACGCAACGAATTTTAATGCGGTTTGTTTAAAAGATAGTGATTCAAGAGGAAGGTTTATAATGCCCGGGCGCAGCCGGGGTGGGCTATCCGTTTCCTATAAATCTTTTACTCTTTAGTAAATACATCGCAGTGTTTCTCGACTCGCACTAGGCCGATTTTATTTATCTCATGTGGCCGCCACAGCTTCCTCCTATCATATATCGTTTTAACGTAGACCACGCTTGAAGTACATGACGAATCGTTCTGCCACAATATACTTATATAGTCACATAGTGGTTCTGCAGTATCACTCGGCCTTGGCGGCGACATTTGGTCTACTAATAATATAAAATAGTTATTGTGATAATGTTGTTGATAGTTAATGCGTGTCGCGTGTCTGTATATCGGATTGACCTTAAGGTCGTGTTTGTTTTGAATGCTACGCTAGCCTAATTGAATTTGACCCATAAAGATTAAATTACAACGAAGATAATAAGTCATATTATAAAGCATTCTGAGTATTGCTAAAATGAATAAACTAATCTTGATCATTATTGTATATAAGGGAACAAAACTCGATTTGAATTTTAAAAAGCAAATAAGACTCAACGCATTAATCTATTAACCGTTTTAAGAAGTGGATAGCACGAAAGTTTTGCCTTTACAGAGTAAAGTTATGTTATCGACTTATTTTTCCTTGTAATCGTTTATCGTAATTTCTAGAGCTTTCCATAAAAGTGCGCTCATAATATTAAACAACATATTATATTGAAACGTGAAAATGTTGAAATACCGCAATAGCGAGAAAGTCGTTCCGAAGAGTTGCACTCGCGCACGGCGACATTTCACATGCAGTCTCTGTGTTATGAAATACACCGCATCACAAAGTAAAAACGATACAGAGTATGGCTATCATATAATACGCGGTGAAATCATTGAAACCTCAGGTGAAAAATAAGCTGTATTATTGCACAACATTTTTAGAAGAATTGCGATGTTAATGATAAACATACAATAACTATAGCTAATCGGATCAAACTTACGTGTAAATAGATCTAGAGATTACTGAAAGCACTGCACCGTCGTAACTATTGCACTTATGTTGCGTGAATTTGTGTAGTAAAGTAATACAAAACAGTCGAGAAGAATAGAACTAGATTTAAGTTTTTACGCGAATCACTACTTTCCACGTCCCAGCTACATAAAAGTAAGACTTCTACAATGTTACTGAGAGCGCTGTGTTTATGGTAGACAAAGACAAAGACATATATAAAACTGACCGAGTCAATACACTAAGAACAAGCTAAAAGTGTAAAGTCTTGTTATGTGACCCGATCAGATCTTTAGCATAACAAGGGACATGGAGAGGGACATATGTATTATATGTGTAGCAGATTATATTAGATTATACTATCTGTAGCAGAACAGCAGTATTTGTGTGAAGATCACGACGAGACTGGGCGTCTTTGTATCCTGCATATCATTCTACAAGTGTACGTTATTTTGTGTCCGCGTCTACAGCCGGCAAATATACGACCGTTGAACCCGTCTGGATTTACGAGATCGTAATCCATTTACGAACAAAAAGTAATGACCAACTTAAGTGCGTTGAGCAACTCCCAATACTAATAATAGTGAGTAACGAGCGGTACGGCTGCCGAACTAGGCTACCAATACGGAAAACAAGCATAAGCGTATAAAGCTATTATCAATAACAACATCATTATATCCAAAGAAAGAAATGGAAGTTCAATTAGGAATCCATTTCGCGTCAAGAAAGCGAAAATTTTAAATTGCTGAATGCGCGAAAGCTGTAAAATATCTATTTCAGACATTCGTTATTACTAAAACACGTTGCAGTTGTCCTGGGATATTATTCCTCCCTTATTGGTATTCCCAGTTGCATCCCCACCTGTAGTTTGCGGTGCGTCGGAGACTGGATTCAATCGTTTATTTAATATAGGTTTCTTTGAACACTTATTAATTGTCATATTTGTGTTTACAATTTTTACAACAAAAAATTTTGTTGACGTCAATAATTACTTATGGCTAAGTTTAGGCCGCTTCCAAAGCGGAGTGCAGAAGAACTGGGGGGTGATATTCATGCTGTTATGATTTGGCAAAGCAATTCCTGGGATATTGTTATGATTAAATTATATTCTTACTTATTAGGCTTTGGATAATAAAGTTTCATACATAGTTTGACCGCAACCACAGTTTTCCGCGGTGACACATAAAATCTATTGTTGTATCATGTATCAAGAGTCAGATGAATGAAATAGTCATGCTATGACACCTAGGGGGATTACTCTTCCAATACGCGAGTAGTAATGTAGCTTTTGAACAACAATTAATAAAATACATATTATTTAATAAGGTCAATTAAAATGAAGTTGTCGTAAAGTGCCTGCAAATGCATATTTTCTGAATAAAGATAATGATTTGATTTATTGATTTTTACTAAAATTAAAACAATGGGCAATTTGTAACGTAACCGTTATATCACAGACTACACAGTGATACGTTTTAACTCTATTCTCGATGAACGTTACAATCGATGGAAAACGGCTTACGATGTGAAAATCTGCTTTCTTCTGTAATTGCATATCGCGGTAATTGCCCAGTGTCCCCGATCGGGTGACGTCGGGTGCAATGTCATACAGTTTCTAAGTGTCCAGTGGTGCACTTTCGCCTGCAATTCAATAACAACTACGTCTTTCAGTAAATTACTTAAATTACAGAATTTCCATCAAATTCATCATCATCATCATCAGGTCTTTCTAGTCTCCACTGCAGGCGCACGTCCCTCTCTGTACTACCAGAGCCATATACTAGCCTGAGTAGTCAGAGGATTTAGCCTACACTCTCCATGCTGGCCAGACGGGTTGGAGAGGTCTCTTTGATGTTAATAAGCTTTGTTTAGCTTGTGTTTCCTTAGTCACCTTTTACGACATCCACGGGATGACTTGGAGTGGTCCTATTCTACTCTGCCGGGAACCACACGGCGATTCCCGTTACCATCAAATTAGATTCCATTAAAGCGCATTTTATATACGTGTAGTTATTTTGTTATCACCAGTTTTTTAAATGTATTTGTCGGCGCTGATACGGTCTGAAGGGTTGATCATTATGACAATTTCTTTATGTAGTTTACTTATAACTTTCATAAATATTTAACATGCCTCCCAATTTGCCTTCATGGGATATATCCGCTGTTGTATAATTATTTTTTCTGTTTTGCATCTGTTTCTTTCTATGTTGTACAATAAACCTTTACAATCAAACAAATAAAACTATCAGTCATCATCAGCAACATCAAAACTTCTGCACTCCGCTTTGGATTCGGCCTAAACTTAGCCATAAGTAAATTGTGATGATGTAATTGACGTCAGTCGTGAATTGATGGTCGTGCTCCTGCAGTGGAGACCAATGCGCCAAAACTTTAACACCGTGTAATAAAAATATAATTTCCATAAATTACTTAAAGCAATGTGTGAAATAATTGACAAATCTGTGAAATCGCCAATGCACAAACAACAAACAAAATCGCATCTCCACCTCCACATACTTCAACGAAAATATTCAAAATTCTTTCAAGAATTTAAAATTTCCAAGTGTGTATAAAAATACTTGGCTATGAATAGCCATGGTGTCTGGCCGGCCGCCATGTCCTCGACCTTGGCGGTGCTGCAATGCAGGCGGGCGCAGCCCCTGACTCACGGCAGGAGAGGCCGCACATTATGCTGATTAGACAATTCTGTCCAAGTTGCACGGGAGTTGTCAGGGTTGAAAAAAGCATGTAATTTTGATTTAATTTGAGTTCTCTTTTTAATAAAATATATGTAACCAAGACTGAGAAAATCCAAGATGGTTTTAGGTCTAAAAAGATAAGATTTAAACTAACTAGGTAGATGTAGTTTTAATACTACTGAACAATCAGCGTAGGATGTGGATGGTGTTACCACTAGGTACCTATAGATGATTCAACAATGATAATAATTTTACATGCGCTTTAGTTAAAATATTTTTTTAAAGGCTTGCGCCACCAGTTAGCTAGTTTATGCAAACAATTGCTGACCAGCGTCCACTACCGTTAGTACCTTCATGATGATGCACGCAACCCTTTCCCATTTTGCTGAATTCGTTATATCCTCTGCAGCAGCATCGACCGACCGTCACGCTCGCGACATATGTTTCGCCTCTACATATAACACCTTCAGACAATGAACCTATGTAGATGCTAGTCGTTTAATTGACAAGCATCGAATGATTTGTAGCTTTAATTTTAACTTGACAATTCAATAATTTTTCTAACTTGAACGATGCGAGGTGATAGATGTAATAGGAAAAAGTTGAATGTGAAGTGTATTTTACCTCGATTCAGTCGGGCTTCCAGTAAAAACAAACAACATAATAATAGTTTAGGAAGAAATCACTGATAGACAAGTGAATGAATATAAATAAACGCGTCAGGCATGAATGAAATCAAAATAACGCGAATGTCATGACGTAAGCGTTGACGTACGTTATCACGATAGAGATAGAAGATACTCGTATATCTGGTTCTGCTGCAGATCAAACAATACAAGTGTCAGACTGAAGATAAAGAAATAAAGGTAGCTTAATTGGTAAAGCAATGGTCGTACAAAAACAAGGCGCAGATCCCGATGAAATTAAGTTTTTGCACCATGTTTTATTCTTTGTTTACGAAGATTATGATTAACATAACAAGATACAGACAATGTACCTATTAAAGAGAGCCTTCTTTCCATAGAACAAAATCACCTAGTTGTTGGTAAATAAACTACAAGTATAGAAAAGTGTGAATAAACGCTACAAGCATGAATGAATTCGAAACCAATGCGGATGACACGAGAAGTGTAAACATTGACGTAACGGACCGTAATCAGTACAAATGTAAGACTGATGGATAAAGGCAAGTCACTGTAGTTATTGAAAAAAACCGGCCAAGTGCGTGTCGGGCCACGCGCAGTGTAGGGTTCCGTAGTTGCGAATGATAACTTTGAGTTCACACTGTTTACACTCGCACCTCACAGTTTAACGACCAAAAACATCTAACAATGAAGCTTGTATGAAATTTTACATTTTCCAGTACATTTTATAAGTTGGTTGCCTATAACTTTTTAGTTTGCACTTAGTACCTAGCTCTGATAGTTTTCCTTTCAACTTCAGTATATATACTACTGCTGTAATTTTTTTCACGTATCCATATATAACCGTTTAGCAGATAGAGGGGGGGGGACACGTACCTCTAACAAAATTTTGCACTTTAAAACCAAATATTTCGGAAACGGATCCCTAAATCGAAAAATGGTGTTCTCAACCTCACAATATTTTTCAAAGACCTTTTTAACGATACCCCACACGATGGGTAAATAGAGAAAAAAAAATACTCCTCCACTTTACTTGTATGGGAGCTACCCAAAAAAAAAATTTTTTTCAAGATTTTATTATACGACTTTTTTACCATGATTAATATACACACTCATACCAAATTACAGCTTTCTAGTACTTATAGTCTCTGATTAAAACCGCGGACGGACAGACAGACAGAAAGACAGACATGGCGAAACTATAAGGGTTCCTAGTTTACTACGGAACCCTAAAAAGAGCAGTTATGAAAAAATGTGTAGACAAAAGCATCGGGATGGTGACGAAAAAAGCACTGACAAACAAGTAAATGAATGATCGCGACAAGCATTATTGAAATAAAAACAGTAAATGACACATGACACAACGCATGTAAACATTGACGTAATATCACGATCGTGGGTGATATTTACATATCTAGTATTTAAGATCAAACAATTCAAGTGTAGGAGTGATAGACAAAGGAAACTAGTCGATGTAGTATTTGAGGAAAGAAAGATTATGAAGACAAATTTGTTGTTTCCTGTGACTGATAAAAGAGTAGCGCGAGGTATTTCCACAGGTACAATGCATTTAAATCTGCATATTATGCAGGTCATTAACCTGTCATCAAAAGTTATACATACAAAGGAAATAACCAAAGAAAGAGAGAAACAGCGGTGAACAGGATGATGCGTACGCTTTTCTAGGGAAGAATAATATTATAATTCCTTAAAAAATTATAAAAACCGTATTAAAATAATTTTATTTAAATGTGTAACAATCGCGAAAACATAAGAAAACATCCTTTAGTATAAGTTTTTCAGTAATCTAGAGACTAATATTATAAGGTGTATGTTTGTTGTTAATGGGTAAACTTGAAAATATTTAAGTAAACCGACCGATTAAAAAATTAAATAATGGAAAGCCAGGAGTAACATAGGATATTCTAACCAGAGTCCAGGGGCCGGTGGTTAGCCCGGGGACCTGAATAGACATAAATTGCTACCTGCGAATGTCCATATTCGTATCTCGATACGTATGGGTCCGTTAAAAATATTCCAAAAATATAGAAAATACTTGATACAGCTACCAACGAATAGAAAAGTTAAATAAATAGTAATTAAAATATTTAAAAAATATAAGATACAATGTAGAGACTGTGTTGGTTTATCAGCTTAGCATAATACATACAATGATTTCTTAGCGACGAAGCGAGGAATTTGTCAACGACATGCGAACGTATTAATCGCTACACTGCTAATTCGGCACCAAAAAAATTGCACATTGTTGCATTTATAATGACTTGCGATATTGCAACGACCAATTGCAATGTACAAATACTTGATGTTTTTAACCGACTACATTCCAAAATTACTACATTGTGACAAGCTTTTTAATATAATTAAGTAACTATGTATAAAAGCAAATTAATTTCGAGAAATTTTCTGACTGGGCTGTGTTTAACATCAAACTAGCTAACATCTTTGTCGGGTTGACAAAAGCAGGACGTGAGTATGCAATTTTGAGCTCAATTGAACGTTAGGAAAATTTTTACCCTACATAACATCAAGTTAATTGGTACGAGGATGTAAGTTAAGCAAAATCTTATTATTTTAAATCATACATACATACATACTATCACGCCTCTTTACCATGGGGGTAGGCAGAGACCAAAGACCTCCACCTGCTATGATCCTTACAAAGGTCTCTCACTTCATCAACATCCATAACTCTTTTCATACAATCATACTAATAAAAAACCACATATCACCAGTTTATCACAGATAACTAATAATTTTAAAAAATAAATTTTGACTAAGAAGCAACCCTGAAAAAACTTAGTTAAAAAGTACTGGTCGCAGTGAAAACTTCATGCCAACCGTACTGGATTCCCAAAAGGTTACAGTTATCAAACAATTGCCGTCTGGCGACGAGAATTTATATTCTGGAACGATGACAACGGAAACTTTGTCGAAAAATAAACGTTGTTCGGATTAAAAATAAATTTAATAAAATATGGATGTAATTTAAATTAAATATGCCTTCAGGAAACATGCTCTGAACTTCTACCAAAGTGTGTTCTGCATCACACGGCTGTGTTTTACGTTTAATCAATCTGCTCTGTGGTTTATTTGAACAGTACTGTAGCGATTATGACGTCACTTGCAATAAATGACCTTAGAATGTGTTTTGGAAGGTATCGCAACGGTGAATTTGGAAATATATTATACGTCCATTGGGACAATGTTTAGTGAAGTCACTTGCTATGACCTTAGAATAACGATTAAAAAGAGCAGCGGTGATCGCCGGACACCGCATTCCGGCGCGCCCCTCTAACTGGCTTCTTCCCATTATCCTCTCATCCTACTGCAGCGGTAGATTTGAATATGTATCATACTTTACATTGGGACAATCTTCATTGAAGTCACTTGCAATGACCTTAGAATAACCTGCGCTGTTTTGGACAGTGCAGCGGTGATTGCCGGACGACCCCGCATTCCGGCGCGCCCCTCTAACTGGCTACTTCCCATTATCCTCTCATCCTACTGCAGCGGTGGATTTTTATATCTATACTTACCATTGGGGCAATCTTTAGTGACGTCACTTGCAATGACCTTAGAATAACCTGCGCCGTTTTGGACAGTGTAGCGGTGATCGCTGGACGACACCGCATTCCGGCGCGCCCCTTTAACTGGCTACTTTTTATTATCCTCTCATCCTACTGCAGCCGTGGATTTGTAATATACTATTACATTAGGGTAATCTTTAGTGTCGTCACTTGCAATGACCTTAGAATAACCTGCGCTGTTTTGGACAGTGCAGCGGTGATTGCCGGACGACCCCGCATTCCGGCGCGCCCCTCTAACTGGCTACTTCCCATTATCCTCTCATCCTATTGCAGCCGTGGATTTGTAATATACTTTACATTGGGGCAATTTTTGGTGCCGTCACTTGCAATGACCTTAGAATAACTTGCGCTGTTTTGGGCAGTGCAGCGGTGATCGATCTTTTTTAGATTAATCAGTCTTGAATGTTTATCTATAAATGTTTTTGTCAAGCAGCAGCAACTGTCACATTGTTGCTCAACTGCTTACCGAATACCTTTATCCCGTTCCCCCAGTCCACAAACTCTTACCCTTCTCTCGCTTAAAAACGGTTTATATGGGCAGCAGCGTCGGAACAAGCAACTGCTCCGACCAACCTGTTTGTCAAGCGTGTTGGGCGTGAATGATAGAAATTCTTGGGGAAGGCCTGTGTCCAGCAGTGGGCTTCTTACGACTAAGATCATGATGATAATGAAATTGTTCGTTGCAGTTTCAGTCTACTGCAGCTCATTTATTAGGGAACGATGCTTGGAGCGGACGACCCTGCATTCCGGAGCGCCCCTCTAACTGCCAACTTCCCATAAGTTTCCGGCATGGCTCGTGTTATCATTATTTACAAATTGTTTTCTATGCAGCGAAATCAGAGCGTGAGTCGAAGCTGAAGGTCATTAAGCTATGTCAGATGGCTTTAGGCAGCGTCAAAATCTGATACCAGTGTGGGCCATTTACACACACGCTTTCTAGCTCTTGTCGAGCTCCGTGGCGCAACGGTCAACTCGCCTGCCTGCGACACGGATGGTCCCGGGTTCGATCCCCGGTCAGGTCAAGATGGAAAATGATCTTTTTCAGATTGACCTGGGTCTTGGATGTTTATCTATATAAGTATATATTATAAAATATAGTATCGTTGAGTTAGTATCCCATAACACAAGTCTCGAACTTACTTTGGGCTCGCTCAATCTATCAATAGATGACAGTACAGATGTCGTGGTCCCAGGCCATTACAATAATAGAGATTGTAATCATCTTAATAATATTATAAATAGGAACGATTTGAATGTTTGTACTTAATTGTATGAAAAGTTAAATCACCAGGCAGTCACAAAGCTATAATTTACGCGGACGAAGACGCAGAAAAGATGGATAACACAAAAAGAGTATTTAAAGTTTGAGTAGCCTATGTTTAATGCCGATGCTCATTGCAGTTGCGTTCCGTTACACGCGAACCGGTTCGATAAATTCGGCCAATTACGACCACAGTACAATGTCGGCGAAATTATCTAGTCTGTCACTTAATGCTAGCAACTTACTTTCACCGCGGAAATGTAATTGGAATAGCGTTTGGCTTTCTTAATTGATGCCCTTGATTACTCGTCTCCTGTATTTGCTCAAGGAAATTCGGCATTTTAATAGTTAATATAGGCCCCGTCCCAACCCAACGCGATTTTCTTATAACAATATAGTGTTTGAAGAAATTTGATTAAACTACTCAATGCATAACAATCGTAATAATAAAGAAATTTTACGCTATTAAGTACATACATATTACATACAATTGGACAAACTTTTGCAGCCAAAAAATGTTTAGAGGGTTAGAGATACATCAAAATACGTTCAAGCATTTTGAAATGATAGCGGAATAACCGTAAACTACAATATATCTAAAACACCTTTTTTTATCTTGAGCATGATTATTAAAATGAGAGTTTTTGGCTGACGTTTTTACCTTATCCCATACATCCCTTATGTCGACTCTGCACAATACGGTAGTTCCATCATACACTGTCAGTTGTTAATTCTGACAAAGTTAACAATAAAACTACTAATATTGATCGTAACAAAAAGATTACTTCAACAGCCTCGAATGCCAGTCGTTCGTCCGTCGTTTACCGGTAGGTAATAAAAATTACAGTTATTCTCCTAGACATAATGCCTCAAAAGAACACAATCTATCATCCATTACCATCTTTATTACCCGGCTACGGTGATTTAAAGTCAAAGTCAAAGTCAAAGTCAAAGTCAAAGTCAAAGATTTTTATTCAAAATTGGATAATTGTATCTCTTTTTGAACGTCATATATTTTACTTTATTATATTTAATTTTTAATATGCAAAATCGAAAAACTACTAGCGTTTCGTAATGACCACTGGTGAGAAGAATACGCCGAAAGAAACTCAATCCAGACTTGGTCCCTACGTGCCTGAAGGGCTTCGATTACAATATTTTACAAGTATTTATTTATTTCTAATGTTATTTATATTAATTACAATAAATTACAATCAATTAAATTACTGCCACGCATTTTTATCATTTAAATAATCATTAATACAATAATATGCCTTTTTTACTAACTGGTTTTTAACAGCGGTTTTAAACTTATGTAAAGGTAGACCCGATATTTCTGCGGGAATTTTATTATAGAAGCGTGCTCCGAGACCCATAAATGAACGCTTAGTTTTCTGCAATCGCAAAGCTGGTGTAGCCAACTTATTTTTATTTCTTGTGTTTCGGTCATGAATGTCACTATTTTTCTCATATAAATGTAAATTATGGTGTACAAACATAATATTCGCAAATATGTACTGAGAAGGTAAGGTTAAAATATTAAAATCTTTAAACAATTCTCTAAGAGATTCTCTAGCACCAAGTTTATATATAGATCTAATAGCTCGTTTCTGCAGGATAAATATTGTGTTAATTTCTGCAGCGTTACCCCATAGTAAAATTCCATAAGACATAACACTATGAAAGTAACTAAAATATACCAAACGCGCGGTTTCAACATCGGTCAGTTGTCTAATTTTCCTGACAGCATAAGCCGCAGAGCTAAGTTTACCTGCCAAGTTTGTAATATGGGCACCCCATTGAAGCCCGGCATCAAGAGTTATTCCAAGAAAAGTTGTTTTATCTATCAAATCTAGTGGTTCATTATTCATTACTATGCGAGTTGGTATTTTGGCAACATTTGGTAAGCAAAATTTAATACACTTAGTTTTCTTAGTATTCAACAAAAGATTGTTCGCTGTGAACCAATCTAACACTTGAGCTAATGTACTATTAACCTCGTCAAAAAATTCAGTTTGTCTATCTATTTTGAACACAAGAGAAGTATCATCGGCAAATAGTACAGCCTTACATGTAGTGACACAGTAAGGCAGATCATTGATGTAAATGAGGAACAATAAAGGCCCTAGGATAGATCCCTGGGGTACGCCCATTTTTACAGATGATCCGGAGGATTGAACCCTGTTTAAACTAACGGCTTGAGTTCGGCTACTTAAATATGATGCAACTAAATTAAGAGATTTACCTTTGATTCCATAGTGCTCCAGCTTGGATAAAAGGGTATTGTGGTCTACGCAATCAAAAGCTTTGGTAAGATCACAAAACACACCAATGGCATTTTGTTTTCCCTCCCAAGCATCATATATGTATTTTAACAGAGCTACACCCGCATCTGTAGTAGACCGATTCTTCGTGAATCCATACTGTTCACCATGGAAGAGACCATTACTGTTAAAAAAAGCTAATAACTGATTAAACATTATCTTTTCAAATATTTTACTGAGCGCTGGCAGAATAGAAATAGGACGGTAATTAGTGGGATCATTCTTATCGCCAGATTTGTATAACGGAATGACTTTGCTTAACTTCATCAAGTCAGGAAAAGTTCCTGTATCTACACACTTATTAAATATAGAAGCTAAATATGGCGCAATTACTTCAATAATACTACTAATGACAGGTACTGAGATATCCCACAAATCTCCAGTCTTCTTATTGTTTAAACTCTTAAATGTATCTATTACTATTTCAGGTGTTACATATTGAAATATTAAATGGTTATTACATTCTGGTATACAACTTGCTAAAAGTCTTTTAGATTCAGCGGGTGATGAACGTAAGGAGGCAGTAATGTTGACGGGAATATTTGTAAAGAAATCTTCAAAATATTGCGCGATATCTTCATTACTATTAAGGAGCTTGTTATTGACTTTTAATTCGATTTTGTTATCACGTTGTTTACTTTTACCGGTTTCTTTGTTAATAATTTTCCAAGTTGTTTTTATCCTATCATGAGAATCTTCAATAGTTTTCCTAGTGTGTAAAGATTTTGCACACAAACATACCTTTTTAAAAGTTTTTGAATAATTTTTAACATATTTTATGAATTCAGTATTCCGATTATAAACTTTCATTGCTAATAATTCGTATAATTTGTTTCTACTAATGTAAATGCCAGTAGTTGCCCATTCACTAAATTTTTTACGGTTACGTCTAGTACATTTTTTAATTTTGAATGCACTATTGAATTCCGATTCAATAACACCAAACATTTTATTATATAGGGCATCCGGATCATCCCGCGTTTCTTCAATTAGTGGCATTTTTTCAGCTATTTTTTGCTTAAATACCTTTACTTTACCTTTAGTAATAGATCTAAAGGTAATTTCTGGTGAATCTGCTTCTGAATTATTTATAAGTTTTACAAATTGACCAAAGTGATCGGAGGTTAGATTTTTTGTTATATATTTGTCAACAGCAGTGCAATTGCAGAAAACATTATCTATGCATGTGGCAGAATCTCCATCAATTCTAGTTGGTTCTAAGAAAAAATTGACTAAATCAAATGATTTAAACAAATTTAAAAATCTAACACTCTCGGTTGTAGTAACTAACAAATCAACATTAAAGTCGCCACACACTATAATACTTTTGCGGCTACCACATAATTTTCTCAACACATCTTCAATAACTAATTCTAAAGTATTAAAATCTGAATTCGGGGGTCTGTATACACACACTATAATATAATTCCCTAGTTCAATACATGACAGCTCAACATTACAATCTACCGAAAGACAAACAATATCCTTACGTTCTTTACATTTAACGTCACTTCGTGTTAGAATTAAGCTCCCGCCTTTCTCTTTAGTCTTTCTGGTATATGAGCTTGTCAATGAATAATTCTCTATATTGAATTGTTGCTGATGCGACTGCATAAAATGTTCAGTCAAGCAAACTACATGCAAATCTTTACTATTTATAAATAACTCTAATTCTAATAATTTGCTAGTCAGGCCTTGAATATTCTGATGTAAAATATTGAATTCATCGGCCTTGACTGTTGTCTTATTGCTTAGTTTAAATCAGTCAAAGAATTACTAATTACAGGTATATCACAATTTGATATACCTATGTCGGTTTCATATTTATTTACAGTTGTACTACTTACAACAGGTGATTGTAAATTAAAAGCTACAACAGTAGCTATTTGTCTTTTATAATTAAAAGGTAGATACATTGTATCATGAGTCAACTTAAATCTACTAATAAACTTATTTATATCTAAATAAAAAATAAAATTGCCATGACTATATGTCATGTTGTACATATGTACATTCAAATGGTAAATTTGCTTGTTTGTACTATTGTCTAAAGATTCAGAGTATGGAAAGGCACCAATCATAAATTTACATTGAGTTTTTTTGTTTAAATCTACTAATTTGTCCAGACTTTTTTTAATGTTCCTTTTTGATACAGAGGAACTGTCACCACATAAAATTAATATTGTACAGTTTTCATCTAGACTGTCATAATTAATATTGTTTACTAGATCTAAATACGAAGCGCCGGGTATACATGTGTTAAATACAGAACAATCTTTGTGGAGGTGATTAAAAATAATGCTACTAAAATCTTGACCTAACTTATCAGAGTAAATTAATAGTTTGTTACAGTTAATTTTTTTATTTGAACTGTTATCAACCGTAGCTATCCTTGATTGAAAGTTACACTTCCTGGTATCATACTCTCTTGACTCAGGAACAAAGTTAGGTGACATAGTAACTGCAGTTTCAGGTGAACTATCGCACTGCTGCTTTTGTAGGAGAGCATCATACCGTTCTTTATTATAATTAGCTTCCTCCACTAATTTTTGAGCCTCTAAGATATTTTACTTAAATCTTTTTGTGATAATTCATATTTATTAGATAAATTATTTAAGGACTGTTGCAATTCCGAGATCTGTGACTGTAGTTCAAAAATCTCGGTATCATATATACGGCTAGCCATATACAGGTCATCTTCACATGATTTTAATTGATTTGACAAAAATAACTTTTCCTTGCTTAACTGTGCTAAAGATTTCCTTATTTTTTGTTTAGATATAGTTTTCCTAGTACGTTTTATTATTCTGTTTATTTTGACATATTTTTTAATTTTATTATGACTATTTAGAATAAAATACTGAGATTGTGGAGTATTCGCAGGTATTTCTATGACTGGTCCCGAGCCACACTCCATGAGTTCGCTATATAAATGAAGCGTATTGTTACATAATTCAGCCTCTTTTTGATCTTGTATTTCTAATGCAGATTTTTGTGCATCATATAAGCTACGTTCTAACTCATTTATGCGACTCAGGGCCCGTTCATGAACTGTACTGCACTCCTGAGCTTGATTTAAACATTCTTTCAAACTAATATTTTCCTCTAATAATTCTGTACTTCTAATGTGAAGACTGGTACATTCATTTTTTAATTGATTATTTCTATCATTAATTTTCTGAAATTCTTCTTCGGTTTCCTCCCGTTCCTGTAAAAGTTGTGACTTTTCCTCTCGACACGCTTTAAGGTCAAACAGAGCCTGCCTCAGCTTCATGGTTAGGTCTTTAATAGTGGCCTTCCGTGTCATCATAGTGAATGAGGTGGTGTCACCAACTGAAAATTTATTTTAATATGTAAGAAGAGACAATAAATATATTTTTCAGACCGGTAGGACAATTATTTCTGTATTAATTAGGTATCTATTTGTTCAGACACAACCCAAAACCAGACAACATAGGATGTAATAAACAAGTTTAGTTAAGTTGGAATACAAGTTATTCAAATTATCCTAAGCATAAAGTTATAAATTAGGCAACAATATTATTATTGAGTATATGATTGATAGTTATTTAAAGCATTTATGAAATTATAAACTATATTCTTGCATTTGTTTTGTAGTCATCAACTCAGCTTTTATAAGCGCAGCGAGACCTCAAAAACAGAGCCTGATATAGATATAAGTATAATCTAAGTAAAGTTAATCAGAGTATTTTTGTAGTTCTTATACATCAAAATATGGAAAATAATGGAAAAGTTAAGTTAAAATCTCCTTGTATTGTTTTTTATATGTAGGTATTTATATTTTACAATTTGCCATAAAATAAACAAGAAGGATACGGCAGATTATGCGTTGCACTGTCTGAAATATTGTTTGTTATTCAATATTTATGCATGTAGCCGTAGTTTGAGACCATCAACACCGTTTGCACTAGGAAAACGGAGCGAGAATCGACTGAACTACGTTAGCAAAACAGTTAGTACCTACTACTTAAAAGTGAAATTTATTTTTATGCAGACGGATATGTGTCGGGAGATGCACTGCCTGTTTATCATGAGATTATAAAACACTATACTCTCCTGGTTTAATTGAGGATACTCCACAAAATTCCTTTGTTGTTGGTTTGACAACTAAACTAATCCAACCGCCGCGCCGATCGTCTGGTTTTAAACGTCGATTTATGATATTATTCCACGATTACTTGTTGATTTAATTAACTAGTGACTTATTGTACTTAATCAATTTTAGTTTTATACAAATATTTGCAATAAATACTATTAAAATTATTTAAAATTACGGAACAGATGATTTTGACATGTCACCCGGGCCGGATTTGTTATAACTAACATTTTTTAATAAGCAGGAAATATTAACTATGAGCATTCAGTTAGTCGAGTTTTACGTCCCGACCCGTTATTCGAGTTAATTTAAAACTAAAAAACATATTTTACTAAGCTAATATTATAAATGCGAAAGTTACTCTTGTCTCTCTGGCATCGCTTCAGACAGCTTTAAACCACTAATAAGATTTTATGAAATTTATTTGAATTTAGTTTCGAGGCCCAGGGAGCACATAGGGTACAGTCAGGGAACAGGTAAATCCGACTCGCTTACGAACAGATCTAAAACTGATGAGTAGCCCTAACTGCCCCACTTCTTGTACTGTGGAGGATCTGGTTGAGGCAAACGATCGTGCCATTGAGGTAGAGTAAATTTTGGTCAAGACTAGTGTAAATTATAGACAATTTGACTGGAAAAGAAGAAGATTTTAAATTGTAGGGGACTCAGATCTGATTGTACCTTTGGAAAGTTATTCCCGAAGGATCTACATTTCCGCAAGCGGACTCACAGGCAAAACCTAGTTATACTAGCAAAAAGCGATCCTTTATCAGGGCTTACGAAGTTAAATTATAAAAACCGAAACCAATAAGTCGCGGAAAAGGATAGAGATAACATAAATAGTATTTACGTAGCTATATTATACTCTAAGGTTAGAGCCCATCATGGAATAGTTAGTATTAGGGCTCGTTTTGCTGGCACTGATAATAAATTTATTTGTTTAAACTTTAAACAGATTTCAACCAAGGACAACTTCCGAATTCTACTTGGCAGTCCAGTAGGTAAAGTATAAGATAAAGATATGCTCTAGGTACAGATGTTAGTGCTAAAGTGCATTCTCTGAGATGTTTGCCCGCGCCGGCAAACATCTCAGTAACATAAGCCGATCGCCAGATGGTGAGCAGGTTACTATAGTTTGTGGCCCACTGGCCCGGCAGCAACAATTAAGTAGTAGGTAATTTAAGTAAACAGATCATCATCATCATGTCGTGTCATTATTAGATGAATGACCCGATGAACACCTGGTGTCTAGAGTTTTTCAAACAGATGACATCCTGAGATAACTTTCTACATCACACAAGTGCAGTGAGATAAGTAATAGCTCAGATATGCACCGGCGCGGACAAGTAGATCGCCCATGGCAAGCAACGTTTCGTGCCCCAGTAACCCGGTAGAAAGGCAACTATTCCTACCCAATCTTATCTCGTTTATCCGTCTAACGACTGGCTAATGTCTTTCGAATGTTTCAATTTGATAAATAAATGCGTTGACAGCGTTCGTCTTTGACATTCTTATTTTCGTTAAGTCATTTTGAACCTTCGAGTAACACGGCTTCTTTGAACTAAGTTGACATTAAGGGACCTTTGCCCAGCAACGGCAGAGCTGTTTAGGCTAAAAATAATTACATTGAAAGGCAAATTAAGTGATAAATTGTCAGCGTAAATAATATGCGTTTTGGATAGATTTTTCGACGTACAAACAAAAATATGCAGAGGTAGACACATAGTGAAAAATAAACCAGTAACCTCAAATCACCTAGGCAAGGTAACGGACGCTCGGATGACGATGAATTAATGACAAATATCTATACATTCCTAAACTAAACACTCTTTCAAAATAAAAGCTGGTCACATATTTTAAAACAACATAATTCCAATACCGTATTTAAGTTTTATACCTTTTACTGAGTTTGTTGTTATTAAACGTTGGATAAGGAAATTCTTGGGTTGCATTGTAGGCCTTAGAACGCGGTGAAACCGGTGTGCTCGTGGGGTTAATTGCATCGGCGGTAATGTGTGCATTTTTCAGTGCACGAAAGTGGCCTGTGACAGTGGCGTTCAGTACACGGGAGAGTATAAGTACTTGTAGTTTATTTCAATGACTGCAATTCACGTACTATAATAGCTTTGCCACTTTAAAACACACTTGTACCTTAAAGATAGAAATTTAAATTTTAATCTAAATTGTATTCTTGGCTAACGAATAAATTTAAACAACAGCGAAATTTGTATATTGTATTCCTTATTCTTGTAAGTATAAATGAAACCTTAAATAAAGATGAAAATTTATCAAAGTTGTATTCTTGGCTTATGTTCTTTACTAACAAATTGATTTAACCAATATACGGGATTTTTGTACATGGCCAAAATTGTATTTTGTGGTCCTTATCTTTGTTTATCTTGTCATTGACGCTACGTCTCTATTATACTCAATTTAATGTGGTTGTTTGGCGCTAGTCATGCAAAAAGTTTACAACCATTTTGTCGTAACAGGCACGACATCACGATACTAAGTTTCTAGAAGAAATTATTTGGAAGATGCATACAACTATTACTAATACTATGTAACAAATAACAAATTCGTTCATACTTCAAACAGAGCTGGCGCCTTTGATCCGAGAGCCTGACGATTTACGACGCTTGGCAGGGCGTGGAGTCCTAAACAACGGAGTTTAGGGAGACAGGCGTTACATCACAGTAGAAACGGTTGGGTTAGTGTAAGACAACGCGAAACAAGGGGGCGTCAGAGAAAGGTCAGAAGTTTTATCACTACTTATCACGGTTTTATATTGTTTCTCAGTGCAGAAAGATTTTATTCAAATTTAGATACATGTATCCCTTTTAGATCGTCATATTTTTCTTTCTTATTTTTTAAATTATATGCAACTAGCTGTTACCCGCGGCTTCGCCCACGTAATATATAGCCTATGTCCTTCTCGGCACCCTAATCTGTATGCAAAATTTCATGATAATCGGTTCAGTAGATTCGGCGTGAAAGCGTAACAAATAAACAAACAAATAAATACAGAAACTCACTTTCGCATTTATAATATTAGTTGGGATTGGGATTGGGATGTCGAAAAACTACTCGTACTAGCGTTTCGGAACGACCACTGGTGAGAAGAATACGCCGAAAGACTCAATCCTAACTTCTGTTAAATGTATCATAACACCAAACGACACGGAATATCACTTGCTAGTTCTTGCTAATGAACTGTCTATTTATGATTTAGTATCGAGTCACGTCTACGTGTTGCGTCATAGAATCACACGCAATCTACAGCATTAGCGTTATTGCTATCGACAAAAAGAGTCAAAAGAAAAACACAAATATAACTAAACTAACTTCCTACTGACATAAAAAACAAACAATTGCAACGGACTTTTGTGGCTCAGTGGTCCAGCAATTGCTATTGCGGGTCCCGGGTTTGACCCCCGAGCCAAGTCAAGATGGAACATTATCTTTTTTAGACGTTGTCGACTGTCATAATTTCGATTTGGTTTTCTGATTTTATCTTCTATTTTACAATACAATATAGTTAAGTTACTATCCCTCGACATAAATTCACAACTTAGTGGCCGGTAAGCCTATTCTGTGTGATTTGTCCCCGTATTTTTATTATTTTTGATTTAGGGTATGATTGGTCAAGCCTGAAAATTGTTTTGATTCGTCAAGCGAGTTTTTATCACCCACTTTTGTATAAGTTGTTCAAATGTTAATAAGGTTTCATTTCGCCTAACCCAGCCAAACCATGTAGAGTTTCTGATTAGTCAAGTCTACGAAAAGTTTTAATTTGTCAATCTATTGGTAGTTTCTATTTGTCAAATTTAAACATGTTTCAATTCGTCAAGCCTATTTTTAGATCTGATTTGTCAAGTCTACAAAATCTATTGAAAAAAATTTTTTTTTCTTTAACATTTAATGGTTCTTTTTCAATAGATTTTGTAGACTTGACGAACTAATACAAAAATGTGTGACAAAAATTCGCTTGACGAATCAAAACAATTTTCAGACTTGACCAATCATACCCTAAATCTTATTTTTTTTAAGTCTACACGTTGCGTCACATCTACAACATTTGTTTTTGTTATCGTCCAACCAAACACAGGACAAAAAGAGTCAAAAGAAAGATCAATAACACGCCAGCTGTAATCTCAAGATTATTTGCGAACACGTGTCGCAACGTCAGAGATAGTGTGTCCAGGTGGTCCCGTATTTGCGTGACTTATCAGCAAATAAATTTAGAGGTCTGACAGTAAAGTAGGCAAGTTATTACGTAGACTCTCAACTTGTATCGTGGCTATAAACGAGCGAAACAGGCTTGAAATCACGTTTTTCCCGGAAGACTCACATCGAAGTATTTTTAAGCCAAGAGTTTTATTTTTCATGTTTGGACCATTGTCCTTCTTTCACAATTCTAGTAATTTTAACGAGATTCCAACCATATTTGATAATCAAACGTTTCCAACATCGTGACCTACAAATTCCGGACTCTATTATGATCGTTACGGCAACATAATCGAGAGAGGCCCATTAAATAGGTAGCATTACCGGTAACCGGTAGTCTAATTTATGACGAGGGCCCAAGGGCGTCAAGGCCGCGGCCATTAAAAGTCTGCTCCGCTCAACGCCGGGACGAAGTGCTTTTAATTCATTCATCTCAATTGAGCAGGTAAAATCTTTTAATTTTTACGAGTCTTATGCCCGAAGACATATTAGAAGCGTTACATATTACATATTAATAACTAAAAACGTAATCAGTTCTCGTTCTCTCACTGTCTAGATCTAGAAATACAAAGAAGCCAGAGGTTTAAGAATTTCATTAGTTAAGATTATTTTGAGTATTCGGGGTTTATACTCGTAGAAGATGATGTACCGGTAAGGGTTTTATATGAATATTGAAGCTTGTCCAATCTTTTCCTTCCAGCTTCTACATGCAGATTATCCTACTGGTTAAAAACTTCAACATCTAGACTAACATACAAGTAGCAGTAGTAGTTACTGCTTCTTCATCTCAAATTGCTTTCGAATAAGACGAATAAAAACTTCGCAATTTTTTCCGTAAAGTTAGCTATTTATATATAATAACCTAGAATTATTATCTCATTAAGCATGAGTAGATAAATTTCTGTGTTTATTTTTTAACATCCTGTGTATAAACCTAGCTATACAATAATTTAATAATCCGTACTTAAATATTAATTATTTTACGATTAAGTGCAAATAATCATACTTAAGAACTGACTTAATTAATTAAATTTTAATCATAATAAAATAATAAGAATAATGAATAGTAATTTATTCAATTAATATCTGTAATGATGAACGTTTTTTTTTTCTAATTCGATTGTTGGCAAATTTGGCAATTAAATTTTAATCAAGTATACATTGAAATTAATTATATTAATGGGCTATACATAAACCTTTGTATTTCATAAAAAATATAATCTCACTAGATTTTGGAAAATACTTCTTGGAAAAGTCTTTACCACTTTGTCTACTACATCTGTGTGATTTGTCCGTAGATATTTATATTTATTTATTTATTACTCATTCATTACAAAGCCTGTTTACTTATCTCTATGCACCGCGCGGCAGCCACACAACGAACTACAGGTTCGAACCTAAGCTTTGTCGAAACTCCAGTAAGATAACCTTCTTTTACTTAACAAGAAAGCCATAGGAGATCAAAGAAAAGACTGACCTGCTAGAATGATCCTGGAAGTTCCCGCCGTCGAGCAGCCTGACCTTAGCGAAGAGCACGGCCGACACGAACGGCACCTCCGTCAACTCCTCGAGGCAGCACTGCACCGTGAACTTATACCGTTTCTTCTTCGTCATGAACGCCATGACATCGGGCACTGCACTGTCACTATCACTGCACTGCACTATCACTTCACATGTGGGTTGTAGCTCGCTCCAACGCACACAAATGATCCGATTAGATCTATGTGAACCTGAGCGAAACACGCGGATTGTGCGCGTCGCGTTCGCGGCTGCTGGTGGCACGACCGACGCGCATCGCTGACGCCGCCAGTCTGTGGAGGGACGGTGTTGATTAGTGATTACATTACACACACCAACTTACATATGTTCGCGTTTTTATCGCGGTGTTTCCCGCGATTATAAGTGAATTATTATTTTTAACCTTGAACAATACATACAATATATGTACATACCAAGTACCTAGTCTTATTTCGAAAATGAATGAAATACCCAACTGCCCTTCTTTTGTTAAACTGATCTAAAGATACTTGAGTTTTTGAAACCAACCATCAAGCTGTCTGAAAGATACCTAGGTTATACAGACCTAAAGAAATTTACAAACATACAAGTCACGCGCGAAACTATATAACCCTTCTTAGCAGTAGAGTAAAAAACTCTGATCGATCCGTGAAACAAACCCTTTAATATTATTGCGAAAATCCCACATAATTATCCTACATGACGCCTACCCGTCTTGGGTCTCTCTCTTATCTGAGCGTTTTCCCGGTTGCATCCTCAGCTGGAGTGCTTTTGAGCCCGGGGTCCGCTTTCCGGCTACCCTTTTTAGGCATACAGACAAAAAGATCATCGTAGCCAGTCAACAATAATTTCAGTCGACTAGAACCTGTTAATAGTACCAAAACCGCAAAAACAACACCAAAAGTTAATTAACTACTAATTAATTCCGTCTCATTGTTGTCGCATGGCGGAAGATAACAATAATACAGTAACTGCCTATTGCGAATGATAAGCAAGCTGAACATAATTCAATTTACTTATCGTTCTCGGTATCGGTAGGCGTTTTATCAAGTTATCAACCGGTATTAGAGAAATTGTAAAAAATCCTACAATATAGGAAAACTCACAATTTTGACTAATATTACTATACAATTATACTTCTCCATATAAAATATTATTATTCAATATAAATGAAGAAGTTGTGTTTATATGTTTGTTTATTTACTTGTGTGTTTGTCACGAAATCAACCTACAAACAATTGTTACATTATATTGCTTCAAGATACAAATTTTATTGCAAGCCCCAAGTTATAAGCCATAAGATGGTACATACAATAAACACGTACAAGTGGCGCCCTGCAACGCAAAGCAAACGTTTTTCAAAACTTCTGTTCTCAAGTTCCCATCTTTCATATAAGAAAACCGACTTCAACCAAACTGCAATCAAACTGCTGAACCTATTTTGATAAAATGTAAATGTAAACAATTCGAAAGTAAGTATATCCTTTGGGCTATAACATGAGCGCGGCAATTGATTAGGAATCACTCGCCAAGGAATTCCCAGTAGCTACTAAAAATACTACTAGTATTTTACTACCGAAGTACTGCCGTAGGTTTTTTTTTTTAATTTGATCTTATTTAGAAATAAAAGAAATAAAATGACGGGTGGCGCTAGTTGGCTGGTCTAGCTAAGCCCCTTAAATTCCAGCATGTTTTAAATCCCACAGGTACACATTTCACAGGGCTCAAGATGGCTGGCAATTGATTGGGAATCACGCGCCGAGGAAGCCCTGGCGGCGACGGCAGTGGGCGACAGCGACAGTTGACGGCTGATCAATTTATAGAAGCCCGCAAAGTTCTATCGTGTTTTATCCGCCGAGGGGCAGCTGGCAAGACAGCACTTGGCACTTTTATCTCTGTTTGGAGTTATCCCAGCCCAGAACTTCTGAAGCAAAAAATTGAGGTAAATCTTTCCTAGGAACTAAAACGTTAGGAACTAAACCGGCTATGATTTTGACAAATTGCTCTATTTTGTTGAAGTACATGTAAAAAGCATTTTTAGGGTTCCGTAGCCGAATGGCAAAAAACGGAACCATGTCTGTCTGTCGAGAATATTCGGTGTCAGTCCAAGTACGAGTATTAATTTTACATATTTTAGGAAAATCGTGATTTGCCCAGCGCTTTGATACTCATCAATTAGGATTTACTAGAAGGATCAAATAGACAAAAGTAGCCCTCCGAAAAGGTCATTCCACTTGTCCAAATGGTCTCCTTAAGTACTCGGTCCATTTGTGAAGAGGCATAGGTCTACTTCCAAGACGTTCTACCTCCTACATCTGTCTATTCGTTCGAGCGGTATTTCCTTATCGATCTACTTGCCAAGTATTGGGCCTTATCTTTGGTTTAATTGATAAAATTATCCCTATTATTATTCTCTGGACAGCTACACAAAGATCGGCCTTGTACCTACGACCTTAAGGAGCAGGCGATCTGAGCTATAAGGAAGACCCGTAGCTCTTCCTCATAGATACAGATAATACAAGCCTTTAATTTTTATTGCGGACTGATGATGCACTTTTAAAGCCGGATCTAAACAAGACACTGATAGCGATACGATATCAGGCTGCGGCGTCATAATGCCAGATTAGCTAAATGTTGGATTAGGCGCTCTTTTGGTGTGGATAATAGCCAAAAAGAACGAGCATAATGCGCAATGTACGGACGACACCGTGCCTAATCTGCAAATTACATCATGCCACGGACAAAAAAGTTCGGAAATATTTTAGATTGTAAGGAAAACTACACTGAAACCAAGGAACACTTGTGTTTTGTGGAGAAAAACCGCATAACACCTTGGCGACGCCTCAAAGACTAAAGATTAGCTTAGTGTTGGATTAGGCGAGATTATACTATTGCGGTGTCATGCGTCATCAGCGAATGTATGCAAGGGATATATAATCATTAAAAAAGCTGGCTGTAAATTATGAAAGGATGTTAGGTGAACTGGGTGTGGCAAAAGGAAAAACCCCAAGAAATGCTGACTTGATGTTGTTAAGGATGATATGAGTCTCAGATAGTGGCACGCATATCATCTTAGGATGCTGAATAACCTGCGAAGTGGGGAAGACAGTTCCGGAAAGTGGATGGATAGATAGCTGAAGATGCCTTGGATGGGACACGCGAATTTCAAGGTAAATTAACATCTACTCACCAATTAAACGCTAAGATAGAAGACGGTATTTGGAAGCACATGTTTCGTCAGCCTCTAGCACCGAGCCTCAAGCAGATTTCACATCCCTGGAACAAAGAAAACAACACATTAACACAATGACTACCGGGGTTTTCTAGGCTACTTGTAGAAAAAATAGATTCTAATTTAAAAAGTACTGTCCTACGAGTAAGTGTATTTTTACGCTAGCATACTCAATAGATTAATATTTGAAACAGACAAATAAATAAGTAGTCTTCATCATTGGTCTTTCAAGACTTGTCAAAATGCTGAAGGCCTGGTGACCTGACCTGTTGACCAACAAGTGCATTAGCGATATGTGCGCGCGTAAAACATATGTCTAAACCAACTGTAACAAACCTAACCCTAACTGTGTCTTTGTATATTTGTATGTTCTGTGCATATCTACATAAGTCAACATGCAAAAATTGAATAGATGGTCAAACCAACCGGTCATATCACTGTTGTTGATTGAACATTTTAAGAATATTTGTTTTAATGAATACCATCAGATCCGGAGCCTGGTACAGCTTCAATGACATCACATTCAACGTAGGCAATGATCTCGTACCCATGATGACGGAGACGTACCGGTGGGCAAACCATCGCAGACGACAAACGCATAACTAATATACAACAAAGATTATTCATGCTATTACTCAAAAGTAAATACTCGTAACGTAGAAGGTAAAAGTGACTCATTGAAAAGCAATGGTCCATGGCAGATCGTGTTTCTGTGGAGGAAAGCTGTGGAAATCTATGGGAAAACTAGAAAGTGCGGATCGGTTCATTATTCACTTGCGCGTCATATAACAACGACGTCAATTTTTGCTGAGGGAACGTAGTTTATAATTATATATTATGCATGTCGCTCGAGCCTTGGATGGGCACGTCTCTACCGCTATTCCGGGTTCCGTAGGAGTCTTTAGAAAATACCTATTTTTTGGCTATTTTTATTTGTAACTACATGTTGTATATTGTACAGAAAACTTCCATGTGCGAATGGCCCTCGCACTTGACCGGTTTTCAGGGTTCCGTAGTAAACAAGGAACCCTTATAGTTTCGCCAAGTATGGTGGCAATTTTGTTCCTCTTGTTCTGGGGTGTCATTGGATAGGTCTTTTTAAAAAAACATGGTGGTTATCTAAACACAATTTTTCAGTTACAACACCAGTTTTTTTTATTTATTAAGCCTCAAAGGGCAAATTTTTGATAAAGTGACGGACAGTGAAGACTCTTGAATAGGGTCCCGTTGTTACCTTTTGAGTACGAAACCCTTAGGATAACAAGCAAATACAGATCCAACATGCACTTGGCCGATGGCCGACTCAACATGCACTTGGCCAATTTTGGTTTGTAAGTTTATCCCGTTGTCTGAGGCATCATTCATAGAACAGTTCAACTCTTTCACGGGTACTCAACCAAGAGTCCACTAGCAATGTCCACAGGCAAAAGTTACCCGAAAAGTATTAACTAGCTAACGATTCCAACGACCACCAACGGCTTAAAGTACCAATAGATAATTAATTAATGTCCTTGGCTGCACGTAACAGCCAAAGGATGTATCTGTCTGAAATAAGCCTATACCGTAAAATTACCCTAAAACATATTAAGTACTCGAAGAAGCAATTTCCTCTCACCAGAGATTAGGAATGCAAATGTTGAAGAATTAGAATCTTATTAAACGAAAAGTTAATTACAGATCATTACGAGATAATGAGCTCTAGAGATCGACCTTCGCGTGTCTCGCGTCTGCTTGTGTGAGTTGGTTTAAATTGCTGTAGATTATTTGAAAGAATAAGACCATACTGTTCGTCTTGATCTCTATGTTAAATCAGATCAGACTTTTGAAAAAAATCAATGTTTAAGCCTTTTTACATAATCGAGTCGAATGCAAATCATTCACCTTTGGGTTCGCGCTCTTAATCAACAAGGTCTTTGACCTTATGGTGTAGACAGGATAAAGATGTGTATCATTCTGTTTTTGATAAGGAGTAATAAGAGAAAATTGCGAGCGATATGTAACTAACCTCCATATAATTCTTGGGACGCTACGGAGAAGACGCTTCAGGAGGAGTTTACTTACCTACGAGAGAAAAATTAGAACGGACAATGTAGTCTGTACGGTACAGACTTACCGTATGACCGAACTGTGGAATCAACTTCCTGCGGCGGTATTCCCGACTTGAAATGATAGTGCCATCCTCAAAAACCGAGTCTACGTTATCTTAAAAGATCGGCAACGCTCTTGTCACATCACATCCCTGGAATTGCAGTTGTCCATGGGCGGCGGTGATGACTAACCATCAGGTGACCCGCTTGCAAAAAAGGTCATTGCCTTTCGGTATTCCTGACATTCGGCAAAGCAAATATTAATCCTCACACTGAAATGTTTAAATTGAATATCTGTAACGAATGGATCAAAAGGATGAAGAACTATAGGTTAATTCTATTCAAAGTATTGGAGCGGAGCGTGCGTGCGCATATAATTGGCGGTTCAAACGCTAAGGCTCTACACGTGATAGCACACGAAAACGCGCGGTTACCAAATTCAATTAAAATATGCCACGGCCTAGTAATTTTGAAAGCGTCTTTATGGACGACTACTTCTTATAGGTACCTGTAATTATGAGTTTAGCTGGTCTACGGGACGCCCTATATAAACGAGTAAAACCCGCAAGTCTATAATTTGAGAATCAAATGTTTGAGGCTCTGAATCTGATAGCATACGTAAACGCGAGGTTACCAAATTCTATTAGGTCCCATATCTATTTATCTGTCTATCATCCAGGGACGTCCACTGTCTGTTGGACATATTGGACGAATTGCGGTTTTGTGCATGCTGAGTCCACCGTCTCCTGGCGACCATGATGAGGTCGTCCGTTCACCTGGTCCCATATGCCGTGTTTACACAATTTTATACAATTTCAAAAGCATCTTTATGGACGTAGTCGTCCATAAAGATGCTTTTAATATTTCTTCATATAGTCGCCCGAAATCACGTCTTCAGCTTGGTGATGCCCTGACCTTACTTGTTGAATGAGTTATTTATATTTATTTTGCCTTAACATCAGAGATATCCTAGGGGGCAGTGTTAGTAACGATAATTCCGTTTTTATTACCCTAGTTTTTTTGCCAACAGATTAGGCAAACGTTACATGCTCTGAAACTTCGTCCGCAGTTTTCATTTATCTTGCACCATATTCATAAGAAACTTGCTCTCCTTTCAAGTCAGTGGCTAGCTCCGTAGTTTGCCCCTGTGGAGTAAGTAACTAATGACCTCAATTCTTTCCTGTTTAAAACTAATCTTTTAAGTTGCGCAGTGCGGGCAGAGGCAAAGGCGGCGTAGCGCGACCCTCATTGTATTGAGGGAAGGGTTGTTGTCGTGTCGCCTCTCCCAACACTATGCCCGATGATGGTCTTCGTAACAGACCAAAACTAGTAGTAGCTGAATCTGACCAAATAAAACGTGAGTAAAGGCAAGTTTCTATAAAGCTTTTGATATACCGTTCGTTTAAAAGAAGACGTTTATTAACTACACACACAGTTCGTTACCACCAACAGATTGCTCGTTTAACTTTGCGAGCAATTTCGAAATAGTATGTTTTATTGTTCATAAAATGTGCAAATGTTTAAACTATTAGGGCGATAAAACAAGAGTGATAATTAAAAAAGCGCATCACTCAGGCCAAATTAACGAGAGCGGGCGTTCACACGTCGTTAATTTGGCTGAAACTATCGTAAAACTGTGGCCCGCTTGTGTCTAGACGTAGAGTTAGATATTTTAGAGAATAATAGTAGAATTTTTATATTCGGTGATGTTACACTCATAAAATTTTTTTCTGGGTCCAGTGCTGCCGCCCGAAAACGAAGACACCACCAAACTAAAAAGGCCGCTTTGTGCAAAAACGCTATGTAATACTTCACGTTCACAACTTAACTGTAGTTCATAAAATAGTTTGAAGAGTTAAATACGGCTTCGCAGAACAAAATTCTGTTTTCTTTCAATGATTTATTTCAAATGGGGAAAAACACTCGACCCCGTAAAATTTATTTATCCCCTTAACATATGATGTCCTTAACAAGTAATGAGATATTCAACTATAGAGCAAATCGAGTTTGCACCGAGTAACACAAAATCCTTCGCTTATCAATCTAACGACTTCGTAACTCGTCCTTGTTATTAAGGACGCCGTTTGCAGCTATCGCAGGCGCCAGCGGCGCTGCCATCCGCTGATATGGCTGATGATGGCACTTGACTCATTCGCCACATGTGATAGCTAAATGGGCCGCCTGCCGACGATATCAACATTTTGAAGGGTAACAAGTTGAGCAACTAACTTGGGAAATCAATGGGTCTTCTTTACAAGCATGTTAACAGCTAACACTGTGTTATATATTAAAGCTACTTAAAACCAAGCACATAGCTTTGCCTGATGGTCCGGATGATCAGGATAATATGATACCCAGACCCCGACAAAATACAACTTGTCCTCACACGTAACATTATTTTTAACTTTTTTGAATTTCCAAGGAGTACCAAATTGGTGGAATAGACGAATTCAAATGGCAAATACTTGTGGCAGCGTAGAAAATAAGTATGTTTTATCTCATATATTCATCTGTAATCCTTGTCATAATGGCTCTACCACATGATCGAATTGTATCATTTCATCAACTTATTAGTCTTGAGTCACCGGTAATTTATATAGATTAACTCTTCACAACCCTTCGAAGCAAATTTTGAACACGTCACCTTTTAATGTAAATATTTATCGTATCTGGCAAACGCTTATCACCTTCGAATGCTCATGCGCACGTCCCATCGACGAGATCATGCATGGGGCCCGACCCCCAAACAATCCCGTAAAAGCTTCAAGGTGAACCCTGCTTGGCCGCCAGCCAGCATTCCCATCAGAGTACATGGGTAGCTGCTTTGTATCAAACCACTATTTAATGGAATACTTCCACGCGCAAGGCTGCGAAATTCCTTCCTGGCAGATGTATGAACAAGCGAATAATTAATTTTGACTTGGTACTAGTTCTTGCACATGGCTCTGTTCTCTTTGATGGTCATTTACTTTTATCGACCTTTTTATGCATTGACAATGCTATTCTGATATATTCTTAAGACATGGGAATTAAATCTATGCGGGCAGGATTCGAACTCTACGTCTTAGTCTTATTACGACTAACGCCTTGATTTTCGTGGCGCCAATATTTTTTACTCTTTTGACAGGTACACTGGTACAGTATGTCTTGCTCCGTACTCCTGACAACGTGTGAACAAAAATTAATTGACAGAGAGACAATAAATTTCGCATTTTTGAATAAGAGTATTTCACGAAGAAAATAGGCGTCGAAATGAAGACAAAAGAGAACAATGGTTCCTCCAATCTATTGACCGATTCATGAACAATAGGACAGTGCTAATTAATGATTTAGTTCGGATTGTTTCAAATTGAAATTCTGCCTTGCGATTGACTTCTCTCATTGTCCTCTTTTACGTGACATTTAGTATGGTTTACGCCCAAATACTCAAAGGCATCTTGGCTTGTTCTGTTACTATCTAGATGACCTAGCAAGAGAAACACAATCTGAGTTTAAAGATTGTCTTTAGTAAAGATTATTTAAATTATTCGGAGGTGAACTAAAACTACAGTACCCCTGTCAGCTTTTCCCGCAGTCCTCATCTTGTTAGTATTTCCTTATATTGTAGTACATATATGATTTATTTAGAAGCCTGATGATTTTAACAAGTTTTAACTGTACATTAACTCTACCACATGTGTTGCCCTTTAGCGCCGAGTACGCAGTTTATCACACGCTATCAGGTTGTCTGCAGATGGCGCAACATCTGGCTCGTGTACTTGCGGTCCTCAGCTAGCCATTTTCACAATATAAACAACTACGTTTATATTTTCCTGACACAATTTCTGATCCGATGATATTAAAACTATTACTGTAAAATATATTTTTTGTGAAAAAGAAGAGTAAAATAAAAATATTTTGTTTGCATTTACCTAAGCAAGTCGTTCCTAACATTAAGCATGTGTCGACACGGTACTACGTTGTACACCTAGTATACAACTGCACAATAGTTTATCCGGGATCTTGCCTTTGTGTAAGAACAATTGACTAATTGGCTGTAATCACTTATTCTACCACACGCGGAAGAAGGGGAGAGCCCTGGAAAGAGCGTTTCCCTAGGCAGCAACAAGGTCCCGATTTGTTATGCGTGTGTAGGCCTCGTTATTCTTCGCCTTTAAGGAAACTCGTTCCGTGAATCATCTTAAACGCCAATAAGAAGTCACGATTGATTTTCTCAAGTTTCGTTTTCCCATGAGCGCGGATTTCCCATTGTCGATCGGAGGAAAAAATAAAGTTGTGCGAATCACGCGCGATCGAGCGCGTTCTGCCTGTGAAGGCCCTCGTATTGCCTTCGAATAACCTTATAACCGTCAACACTGGATGAATACGCGAACTTGCTCAATAAACGTTATTAGGTCGCGTTTAGGGTCGCCAAAAATGAGAATTTGGGTAAAATACGTACTCGTATATACCTCGCTTCAATTGATTTTGTGCCTACAATATTTTCGACATTTAGTGTTTGAAGTATTGATATTGATAGTACACAATTTAAAAGTCTAAGAAAAAATTGTTATATGCGCTATTGTTTTCAAAATTTTCTGTCTGGATTAAATAATTCCGATATAGAAGAATCCACTCTTCTGTGGGGGTTACAAGCAAAAATTAAATTCATTTAACTTCAATCTGGGTAGTATGTACGACATCTCACCGCACACGAAGTACGAACAGTTTTTTGGTTTGATTCTCAGCTATGATGCTTCACACCTTAGAGCATTAAACCAACGTTGGTTTAATGCTCTAAGCTTCACACTCGCCAAATACGACATCCACAGGTCACAAAGGCAGGAAAATAGCACGGGATTTACCGAATAGTTTGAGATGTGGTATCGGCAACCCTAAATCGCCGTTAAATATTCTTGTCGCAACGTCGGCAGGAACTCCATATCAATGGGCAATGTAAAGGCCGAACTTTGACAATGGCGTCCGATGAAGGGCTGGCAAGCGAACTCACTAATATTATGAAAAGTTACATGATGTTGTAATAATATGTCTCTATCACTCATATTAATGAACTTGGGTCTTGGAATAACTACATTTAACTACTTCTTCGTCTTGGAACTTGGGCACTGTGTAAGCAACGCCATTTCTTTAAACTTGATGAATTTAAGACATGCCATAGAGAGAATCTGAAACTTAAGAAAGAAATTTCGTAACATTCTTTCGTATTTCACAAGTTTTTCAAGGTTTTCAGAAAAGTGCCTTGAAAGTCCTGTCCGCTTATTACGCTTAGATGAGCCAAGTAGCGTACCAGCGTAGCCATCATTTTATTTACTTTACTATAAAATCAGATCAAATTGAAAAAATCTTTGTACTTCGGTAGCACATTACTTGTAGTATATGGTTTTGCTTTTCATCAATATATAATCTCAAATTAAGAGAATTACTCATTACGTACGTAGTCCCCTCAATTTACCAAATGCAAAATTATGAAAAGTAATACCTAAAATACAAGTAATTTAACTACCGATTCGATTTTTGAGTTTGATATGATTTAGGAGTAAAATATTACAATTTCGGGTAGCGGTAGTTATGCTGATACACGGCTTTAAAGACAAACTGAAACATGATTACGATTAAGATCTATAATATCCATTGCATAATAGTAATTCTTACAATTCTGAATGCACGGCTGGTCCTTTCGCTGCCACGACACGATTGATGATCTGTGTAAACTGTAACGACTGCTAGTTGCAACATAGCACTAACTACTATCTGTGCTGGGTGGGAGAGACACTGGTTACTTCTTCAAGTACTACGTATTTCTATATCTCTTATTTAATTGAAGTCTTTATAATCAGAAAAGACTACCAATTCATTTTATTTGCCTGGGAACACTGAGATGGCTGAGAGTCATTGCGTGAGTTTCATGACGTCTTAACTTTTGAACATTAGAAGAAAACATTTTAATCAGATATTTTATTTTTTCAAAATGGAAGGCAGTCAAAATAATTTAATAAAATTACAGAAAATAAACAGTTTTGGCAAAACTAACATCCCTGATTAAGTCAAGACTGACATAAAGACTAAACCAGAAGCCACATAAATCAGAGTCATCCCCTTGGCAGCATCGTAATTGTATTGGCGGCAGCACCACGCTCGTATTCATTGTAGGGCTAACGATTACTCCCACTGACTGTGATAGACATTACCAGCCTCCGAGCCGATGGTCATGCATGTAGGCGCTCAACCTTAGTCCAGACAGCCTAATAGACAAAGCTACCAGCTGCAGCAAACCGAAATTTGTCGCGCAACTTACAGTGTGGCATGAACGATCAGTGTGATAGATTTGAGTATCCACTGAGCGGCTCATGTAGCTAAACGCTGGTCTTTATGTTAGGAAACAGTTATGGCCTCTACATCCATTATTGCTGGACAAAACTGAACATCGCCGAAGTGTCAAGTTACACTGAGCCGAGCCATCGCATCCCTTTGACAGCATCTTAATTGCATTGGCGGCGCCACGCTCGACTTCACTGTAGGGTGAACGATCAATCCCACTGACCGTGATCGATATGACAGGCCGCTGACCATGTAGGCGATTAGCCTTTGTGCTCGGAGACATTAATACGCTTCACATGCCGCAATCTATTCCGTGAATGCGAACGCCTATTTACCAACATGTTTTGATGAAAATCAGCGTGGACTATTTGTGTTCGACGGACCGGTCTTTGGCGGTCTTGTATTGGACGAAATAATATGAAATTCATAAAAGCCTTTGCTAGCTTTTGCTATGTGATGCTAGTCATGTAGATATAGCTTTTGTGTTGGGACACATACATACGCCTCACATACGTTTATCAAACGGGTCTATTTCTATTAGTATATTCTGACTAAGGAGCTTAAATTATTTTTGATTATTTTTCATACCAATTTAGATCTGATAGTTAACAAAGATGCCAAAACTGAACAAAATTGGACAGAATCGATGTAGCATAAGCTTAACTTAATTCTGAAAAGCTGTAAAAGTTAACAACTAGAAAACACGACTGATTTGTAGTTAACGGTACGGAAACTATATGATCTGATATATTTCTTAGCAAATGAACATTCAAAGCGTACGGTTCGAGTAGTTCTTGGAAACAGAGATGCATTTATAATCACCAATTAGTAGAGAAATCTGTTTGCATCAGTATTACGTTAGAGACGCTCACTCACGGATTCATTACCATTGCATGTACTTACGCGTATTATCAAATAGGTTTTGTCCGCTACTTCGTCTGCGTTGTAATATCTTAAGTACATTCCGCATACAAACTTTTATACTATTCTATATCGCAAAGTTTCAAATGATATCCAAACTAAATTGCATCTAAATTGATTCTGCTGTTCGATAAATGGTCAAAGCAAGTATGGCGTGATCGTTTCTCAATAGGTGTAGTTCTCTAAAGAAACACGGCACGAGTAAGTGCTCAGGGTACTATTTTTGACGCGTGACTTCACAAGACGAGCGGTTTGTGTTTTTGTTGCCATTTAGCCAATTTCAGTTACCGGCATGTCGTGACAAGTCATTTCGGTCAGTCACACTCAGGCGGAGGCGAATCTTGCACGTTTTCATCAACTTCAAATTGTATATGTTTGAAATGGAATGATTCATTTAGCTGTAGGTAATTACTAATTAGGTAAAGTTCTCTAAACCCCGGGTTTTTAAGGGCTAGTTGCAGTTTATACGAATTTCAGTAATTTGTATATCTCGCTGCGTCATTTTTGTTGGCAGCACTCAGTCGCTTTGCTTTTTATAATCATCTTCGGATTGTTTATGTTGGACTTGCTAGGAATCATGTTCCTGTCTTGTAAGTATAGGTGAGGTTCTCTAATCAAGGCACGTGCAAGTAAGGTCATCATAGTTTTTGTTGCGATTTAGCCAATTTCAGTCATCGGCATGGCGTGACGATTCCAATTGGTTACACTCGTCGCTCATTACATCATCATCAACTTCAATATGCTCGAAATGTCAAAAATGATTTATATTTCGACAACAATCAACGGTTTATAGTAATGATATTGTGTCCTGGATATTTTGTACTCATACAAAAGAAATGATGATATATGTATATTTTTTTTGGCATTTTGTCAACAAAACTTGCTCAATTAAAAAGAAAAGTCTAAAAAATTCATTAGCTATGATGCATTGATTAAATATTTTCCATAAAGAAAATAGAGAGATTATCCATCTCACTAGGAGAAATAAAATAATTTAATAGGTCAAATGTGCAAGGAGTGTGGCGTAAGCTGGCGCATTCATCAAGCGCTGAGCCGTAGCCTTTTTGCTGGCTCAGCGGAGGCGATCGAATGACAATTTAACACTTTTAGGGTTCCGTACAAAAGTTGAAAAACGGAACCCTTATAGGATCACTCGAGCGTCTGTCTGTCCGTCCGTCCGTCTGTCACAGCTGATTTTCTCCGAATCTACTGAACCAAATTAGGTGAAATTTGGTAAGATAGTGTAATTCTATGACCCAAACACGGATGTGCAAAGTAAATAAAGATTTTTTTGAAATAAGGGTCATTTTCAGGGGCCCAATTACAAAATTTTAAAAGAAAGTTTTGCAAACCTTACTGTGTCATATATCAAATGAAAGGGCTCATTATGAGGATCACAAAATTATTTTTTTTTGTTCGGGTAAAATCAATACTTTTGTTTTAATTCACGAAAGAAGGCAAAAATTGACCATTCCCCCCCCCCTGATCTCCGAAACTACTGGGCCGAAAATTTTGAAAAAATTACAAAATATAGTTCATTCCTTGAAGATTACAGGAAAAATAATAAGAATTCTATCACTTGATAATTAAGTGGTAAACTCACAATAATAAGTTCATCTAGGGAAATAGTTCACTAAACCACCACTAGATGGCGCTAGTCAATTGAATAAAACATTTTTTGCACATTGTGTGTGTGTTCACGAAGCATATTGTACGGAACCCTCATTGCGCGAGTTTGACTCACATTTGGCCGGTTTTTTTACATAAAAGTGCAGCTTTAATAGCAAATGTGCAAGATTTTTCTATACTTACATATTGTCACGTCTTTCTACCTTGCGGGGTAGACTATAAAACCTAAAGGCCACTATAAGGGTTCTATCATCCTAAGTCAGTTTAGTAGGCATTCTCATCCCAAGATGAACGATCGATTTGCCTTGCTTTTACACGCTGTAGCGATGATTCTGAAGAGATTACGAAGGCTGTAAGACGGAGGAGCAGAGACAGCTAGAAAAATAGCCTAACAAATTTTTTGAGAAAATTTTAGGTGAATTTAGTCTTTATTTAGATATGGAAAACTGTAAAACACTCCCTGTGCAGTGCAATTTGTATCCGTGTGAAATTAGAACGGTTACTCAGACAAGTCACGCCGCCGAGACCCATAGCAACAACAATAAACTAAGTTAAGTAACAGCCTTCTTTATTCTAGGTCCAGTAAGCGGCAATAAGCCTCGCTCGCTCATCGCCTTTTGATCCAATAAGAAAACTCATGAAAGAAAATGCGACCTTAACCCTAAGCCTTATCCATATTGTCCTGTTTACAGACAGCGTGAATTTACGCGATTGCAGGCTTTAAAGACATGTGCACAATAGATTATTTTCGCGCGAGACGCATAGCCTAATAAAGATTGAAATCTCGTTTGACATTGGGGCGACTTTGCCCGATTCATATTGGCTGTTGGATGAAAGTTTGATGGCGGATGCCGCGCTTGCGTCTCGAATGGCTCTGGGTTCAATTTAAATAATTTACATGGACGACGAAGCGAAATAGATGCACAAACAGGACAACAGTATAATAAAATCAGTTTTTTACGGTTATGCAACTAAAATTTGTGTAGTGTAGGGTTGTGGTTGTAAGCCGCGATACAAGGGAGTAGATTCTAAGAGGCAACCTTAGCATTTTTGGAATTAGATTATCTACGGTAGTCATATCATGGCAGGTTAATAGCCGAGTAACATAAAAACCGAAAATATAATTTTATTTTAAAACTTTTTAATCTTGTCTAGTTTACAAAAGTCAAGAATAAGTCATTGAACTACTTTGACTTGTAATTCTAAAAAAAGACGATACTTTATTTGTTTTTCAGGTAGTAAAAATAAAATTAAACTCTGAAATATGATGACCCCACAAAACAATTTGTATCTTCACTTGTGTAGATTAATGTATAATTGTTAAAATTGGCGATCTCCAAGGCTGAGATTTTCCAGCGAGCTATGAACTCTTCTGATTGCCAGATCGCAAAAACTGCTCACGAACACGTCGGACTAATCTAGATGCTGCAATTTCTTGAATATAAAGAGTGTTTGAAGAAAGCAATATAGTTAATGACGTGGAATAAAATGGTTATGATGATTTTGTCGCTGCAGAAAATGATGTTTGGCAAAATGTGGGCGGTTCACTTTTTTGACTTAATGACACTATACAAGTTCAAAGCTGTGAATTTCAATGAGCTTTTTGATGGGTTTCTAGTATCTTATCCAGAATAAAAAGTTTGCAGTTTATCGTCGAATAACTCTTGAGATAATCTTGACACAAAACTTTCTATTAGGGTTTTCTGAAAGTTAAGCATTTCAGAAACCGGATGGTAGCACTTAGACACAGGGTCTGAATATCCGCTGTCAGATAAAATTTGACAAGTAGCAACAACTGACACATTGTTGAATTTGTTACCTTACATAACTGTATACCGTACAACACCGATACTTTGTATCTCATTAAACTAGACATTAGCAGAATCACTGAAACCTCGGGGGAAGCCACCAAAAAAAAAGCAGATGATGAAGAAGCTTATACGATCCGACGATTAAGTGCTACAGCTGCTAATTTTAGAAAAAAATATTTATGGTTTAACTTGCATTTGGAGAGAATTTATGAGGCGAATGATAAATTTAATATATCACCTCAAGAGTGGAAATCAGCTTACGGCTACTGAGATAATTAAATAGGGGACTTAAGCTAGTAACCCGACTTAATTTATTTTTTTTCACCAAAAGCATAGGCGATAATTACTTCATGGCAGCAGTCGCAATTAGATTTTTTTACTTTGTTTTTCAAAAGCAGTAGATGACAATAATTTCATCGCTGCAGACGCGAGACACTGGGCAGACCACGAGGCAGACGAACGCCCATCTTTTATTCGCTAATGGGTACAAAAGCTCCAAGCTGTGGTTTCCAAATCCAAATTACTGGATGATCGATTATCGCTGACTCTGACAGACATCTGTTTATTGTCTCACAGTCGGTCGTTAGAGAAACCGTTGATCTTGAGATGATTGGGGTCAAATCTGTTATATTTTGAGTGTCACAGATCGCATTTCGACACATTACATGTATTTTATGAATGAGAACTAAGAAACATTTCAATCAATACAAGAATTTCTGTAAGAGATCGTTTACTTTTATAACAACAGATTTATTAAATTTAGTAATTGAAGGTTGTACTTGTATCAAGAATCCAACAAGAAGCCTCTTGCTCTAAAATGGGGTTATTCCGTACTCATCCCACAAATTCTAATCCCATGAATTTTAATGATTATTTTTTTCTTGACTCATCCTATTTCCGTTCTCAACTCAACCCACGTATTTTAATCAATAAAATTATTAATATTTTTTTCTTGACTCATCCCACTTCTATTCTTAAGTCATCCCATGGAAAATTTTAATATTTTTATCCTTGCTCATCCTATTTCAGTTCCTTACTCATCCCATTGCAAATCAAGTAAAATGCAGTATAATAGTTTTCATTGTAATAAACTAGTTTTATTTGATGGTAGTTTTTAAAACATAATTAAGTTTAAATAAAGACAAGCTCATTCAAGTATGATGAAGTAGAACACTTTTATGAGATAAATACTTAAATAGGTAAATATTTAAGTTTAGGCAGCGAGTTGGTGATTTTATAAAATGTAAAAAAAAATATGAATAGATCACCGGATCACCAAGGAATTAAACATAAAGAATGAGATGAAATCAAATGTTGGCAATTGGCATAAATCAACTTTAAAAGAATTTAAACAAGAACATTAAAAGTAACAAAAAAGTAAAATCCCTAATTATATAAAATGTAATGTTTTTGTGTATCATAACTATTACTTATTTATATGTATCTGACCGTTTTTAGGGTTCCGTAGTAAACAAGGAACCCTTATAGTTTCACCATGTCTGTCTGTCCATCTGTCTGCAGTTTTACTTAGAGACTATAAGTACTAGAAAGCTATAATTTGATATGGGTATGTATAATAGTAATGGTAAAAAAGTAGTAGAAAAAAATCATAAATTTTTTTTTTAGGGTAGCTCCCATACATGTAAAGCGGGAGTAATTTATTTTTCTCTATTAACCCATCGTGTGGGGTATTGTTAAATAGGTCTTAAAAAAATATTGTGAATTTGAGAACATCATTTTTCGATTTAGGGATCCGTTTCCGAAATATTTGGTTTTAAAGTGCAAATTTTTGTTAGAGGTAAGTGTCCCCCCTCTATCTGCTAAACGGTTATATATGGATACGTAAAAAAATACAGCAGTAGTATATATGTATACTGAAGTTGAAATAAAAACTATCAGAGCTGAGTACTAAGTGCAAACTAAAAAGTTATAGGCAACCAACTTATAAAATGTACTGGAAAATGTAAAATTTCATACAATTTTCATTGTTAGATGTTTTTGGTCGTTAAACTGTGAGGTGAGAGTGTGAATAGTGTGAACTCAAAGTTATCATTCGTGACTACGGAACCCTACACTGCGCGTGGCCCGACTTGGCTGTTTTTTTTAATATACATTTTTACAAAAATAATCACAGCCTGATAGATAATTAAAAAAACTGAATTTATTAATAACACGAGTTCAAAATATACAATGACCTTACTTAATGATTACAATATTAGATCTTAATTGTAATGAATATCTATGAAGTAGCAATATAGTAAAAATATTTTAAAATTTCAAATTAACGAATGGTGCTAACTTTTTCTTCGAACTCATTGATAGTTCTATCAATTCTTAGCTGATTGTTATCAGATTTAAATGATGACGTAGATGCTTCTGCTTCTTTCTGAGTCGCTCTCGCATTTTGTACCATTGCATCGTTCTTTATGATATGCAAGAACCTCAATATATTCAGCTTTTTGTTAGGAATATTTCTATTGACAGTGGCATGCCAACTTTCGAGTGTCAAAAATTCAACAACAGGGCTAGAGTTAAAACAGAGCAAAACAGTTTAAGGTTTCTGCAGGTAGGTACTCGGTTAGCTAAAATGGATTATCCCACGTATCCCTCCCTTTTCTCATCTTTTTATCTCTATTGTTCCCCATTTCTCAAGGAATATATTTCTCTCTCTTTCACTCTTTCCTTTCATTCAACAATAGACGGCTTTTTAAGGCTACTTAGAAATATAAATAATATCAATAAGTTATTAAGGTGATAGATAATAAACAACAAAATATAAAAAGTATATGCGATACAAATTATATATGTACATTCATCTCCATTTCCTTTTTTTCGGTTGGTTACATTATTTTTCATTACACAAAGTCATAAAATATAACTAGTAACGCAATAGTTAAATAAAAATAATAATTAAATTGGCTTTGGGATGAGTTAAGAATAAGAAAATCAAAACCATGGGATGAGAAAAGAAAGGATGAGTAAGGAATTAAAATTTGGGTTGAGTCAAGAATTTTCAAATGCATAGAATGAGAATACGTGGGATGAATACGGAATAACCCCTAAAATGTAGTGCAAAAGGCTTGCTTTTTTGCAGTATAAATAAATAATGTAATAAAATAACAGTTCGTGAGATCAATGCCAAATGAAGCAACACTGAAAAGAGTTCGGTAATTTCATAGAATTATATCTTGCTCAATGCGAACACCAGGTCGTTTTATTACTATAAAAATAACAATGTTAACCCCTGTATATTATAGGAAAAATTGTAGTACTAATAAATAATAATGATGGTAAGTGATTCTGATTAATCACATTAAGTGATGAATGGTCAATTAATAGATAAATCTGCAATAGAAAATCAGTTTAACACCTGTTGGTCTAAATTATTGATTGTCATTACGTTTCGTGAGATCAACTGAACGCTACAAACGAATAAATGGTCGCTAAACGAAACAAAAAAAAACCGGCCAAGTGCGTGTCGGGCCAAGCGCAGTATATGGTTCCGTAGTTGCAAATGACAACTTTGAGTTCACACTGTTCACACTCGCACCCAGTTTAACGACCAAAAACATCTAACAATGAAAATTGTATGAAATGTTACATTTTCCAGTACATTTTATAACTTGGTTGCCTATAACTTTTTAGTTTGCTCTTAGTACTCAGCTCTGATGGTTTTCCTTTCAATTTTAGTATATATACTACTGCTGTAATTTTTTTCACGTATCCATATATAATCGTTTAGCAGATAGAGGGGGAGACACTTACCTCTAACAAAAATTTGCATATTTCGGAAACGGATCCCTAAATCGAAAAGTGAGTTCACAACCTCACAATATTTTTTAAATACCTATTTAATGATACCCCACACGAAGGGTAAGTAGAGAAAAAAAAATACTCCCCCGCTTTACTTGTATGGGAGCTATCCTAAAAAAAATATTTTTCAAGATTTTTTTCTACCACTTTTTTGCCATGATAAAAATACATACCTTTACCAAATTACAGCTTTCTAGTACTTATAGTCTCTGAGTAAAACCGCGGACGGACAGACAGACAGACAGACATGGCGAAACTATAAGGGTCCCTTGTTTACTACGGAACCATAAAAATGGTCATTTTTATAGGTTAAACAAAAGTCATGCAAATCTTTATTACAGACTACCCAAGGAAGCCACAAAATTAAAGAAGAATAAAACACTCAATAGCTACATATTTGTAATACACAATCAGCGTCTTTTGCTCTAGTTCATCAATACGTTTCGTGAGGTCAAATCAACGCCTTAAATGAAGCAACATCGACAGTTCGGTAATTTCATAGAATTAGATCGTGCCCAAGGCGATCGCCAGATGTGACGGCGTAAACTGTAATATAACGTCGGTTATGTAAGTGATTATTTGTTAAGCCTTAATGTGTGTCGAGGACGAAAACGCGTGATAGTTTAGGATGGTTTTTTCTTATTTGCATATCTTATTAGACGATCTTTTATTGAAAAAATTAAGTTATAATGACGCGGGACTAGGAAAGGAGGGGTAAAACCAGCCAAGTTTGGTCGGATTCCCACAAACATGATGCAAGTTCCATACCATATCGTACAATATTTGACTCAAAAAAAGCCTTCCATTCACTCTTGCGTGAAGCAAACATTACCCTCGTTTACCCAAGATAGAAGAACTGCTTAGCTTACCGCAACTGCGAGTCTTACAGGCACCTCGGTCGATTCAACAGCAATAAATATGTATGTACCCTTAAACGTACCTGTAACAAAGAATTTTAAATCGAATACATTATTGGCTTTTACAGCTACAGTCAATAGAATGTTATTAGCCACAGTAATATAATATATAATATAATATATATACGGACAAATCACTCGGATTGAGCTAGCCCCAAAGTAAGTTCTTAAGAAAGACTTGTGTTATGGGATACTAACTCAACGATACTATATTTTATAACAAATACATATATAGATAAACATCCAAGACCCAGGTCAATCTGAAAAAGATCATTTTCCATCTTGACCTGACCGGGGATCGAACCCGGGACCATCCGTGTCACAGGCCGGCGTGTTAACCGCTGCGCCACGGAGCTCGTCACAGTAGTATTACAAATCAAAACTTCAAGACTCCGCCTATATCTTGACTTGTTTGTTTTCTTTTTTTGTGGTCAACACTGACGTCAGATTTTTCAACTGGCCTGAAGGGAACTGATGATGACATGACGTACCTTCCGAAACACTAGGATCTCGAGATATAATAACGCCATTTTTGATTAATCTCACCTAGTTAGGAGCACACGGTGGTTGCATCATGCCGTGTGGTTCCCGGTAGAGTAGAATAGGACCACTCCAAGTCGTCCCGTGGGTGTCGTAAAAAGCGACTAAGGAAACATAAGCTAAACAAAGCTTATAAACATCAAAGAGACCTCCCCAACCCATCTGGCCAGCGTGGAGAGTGTAGGCCAAATCCTTTGACTGCTCTGAATAAAAAAAAAGAGCTGATGATGATGATGGTGGTTGCATTGTGGTGGTTGGTGATTGTAAGCGCAGAGATCTAGACAGTCTAGATCTCTATGTAAGCAAGCACTAAAAAGCTAACGCCTGGGCAATCTTAATCCTCGATTTTATATTAGAAATTCTGAAGTTCGTATAATAAATTCTCATATTTTCCCTATTTCAGCTTGGAACAGACAGTCATTGTGAAGATTTAGTTAGAAATAATTATTAGCCTTCTCTATTTTACACTCTAGTGAATCACTCATTATGTGCCATTTTTTAACCGGCTTCAAAAAAGGAGGAGGTTCTCAATTCGTCTGTATGTTTTTGAATGTATGTTACGCGATTACTCAGTCAATTATGGATCGATTTTGGTGATTCTTTTTTTGTTCGATAGGTCATACTCTCGAGATGGTCCCATAAAATTTTTATCGCAATGTATGGAGCACTTTTTGAAAAAATAAACAAAAACCCAAAAAAATGGTAAGAGTATGCCGTTCGGTTTAAACTTATTTGTATTTTATTCTTATGCAAATCAAGACGATGTTGATGAGAGCGTTACTCCTCTGTTTTGACTGAACTTCAAAGGTGGTCATATTATATTTTTTTCGAAATGTATCCAGTGCTTTTAGAAAAATTAACAAAAACCAAAAAAATTGTACAAGTATGCCGTTTGGTTTAATTTTATTTGTGTTGAATTTTTCGCCAATCAAGACAAAATGATGACGACGTTGTTCTTCTATTTTGATTGAACTACCACACCCACTAAACCCTAATTTTAAGTTCCAGTTTGTACATTTACGTATAGGGTTAAAGTCGGTTTTACTTTTTTGTTAAAAATAATTATCTAACGATGTTTTTCTTCAACACATTTTAGGAATACCACCTTAATATCCTATAACTCACGTTCGTGTTAACCAATGAAGTAACTGCCAAATCGCTGTTTCGTTACTAATGCATATGTATTGACGGCAGTTTTTGTTTCGCGTTCCGACTGTGGTAATTCGTCAGTTAATTGTCCGTTCAGAATGTTAGCATTCGGCTGGCGTGCTAACCGCTCGTACATTAGCTATGTTATCATTATTCACCATCGGGAATTTCAACACCTTTAAATGTAATACTGTAAGATGGAAGATATTTTTAGACGTAGTTGCGCCTGCGATGGGCGTTGTTAGCACTCATGTTCATTACATGTTTTGGTTATCGTATTGCTTCCGCATTTTTGCACTTATTTGGCTCTTCCTGTTACGCATTAAGGTCTTTTATTCCCGAGCAATCAAGTCTTTGATCATTTCAAGATCGATTTCGTACAAGAACATCCTGCCTACCTGAATTATGTTTCCGTGATATAAAAGTATCACAAGTAAGATTGTTGAGAGGTTATAATGGAAACACCCAGCAGAGCGGAGAAGTTGGCGCGGCGCCAGGATAAACGATTCAATATCAATAAATTTTAGAAATTAACCCGCCGCTTCGGTCGCTTTAACAGAGGAATGAAAAATGATCCATATTTCAAATACTCGCCGTGCTCTTATAATTGCCTATGAGCAAACTGTAGACAGAATGGCCATTGTTTGAATTTGAAGTTTACTAACGCGAAGTCATACATAACTTGTAGCGCGTATTATATAAACTCTGACAATCTTCTAACTAATAAGCGACACCTTCCTAATCAATCGGATAGCTAACTACAGACGCATGGAAATTTAAAAGGTAATTAGAATACAAGGAACAAAGAGTTGAAATTCTTGTATATTTTATACTTGCACGCTTTGAAATCGATCTACCTTACCCGTAACCCCTGCACGTTGAACACGTCCCTCCCTGATACCATCGTCTGATGGCCGAGTCATTTAAGCCATGACATCACAACCTGTTACTGGTACAAGAAAAAACAGTTTAATATAATGTCAATATTGCATAGATCAATACCGCCCCCTCATTTTTACACTTGCACGCCATGACATCGATCCACCTCACCCCTAGCCCCTGCAAGGGCACTGTCCTGCACCGACTCACAATATTCCAACCCTGATACCGTCGGTCGATGGCCGGCAATTATTATTTTAATAGCCATGACAACACAACCTGTTATTATGGGTACCAAATCCCATTTAAGCATACGTGTTATTATTATTTGGTATACGGCATGCACACAATCATTGCAGAACGTAAAGATACGGATTACAAAAAAAATTAAATGATTCTTTTGATGTAGTATCGTATCTTTACGTTGGATATAGAGAGGCCATTTGCACAACTTACTAAAATAAAATGTTTAATTCAGTTTAACAAGGACCTTTGGGAACGGTTCCTATTTTAAGAAAAGGAGTGGAAAGGCCCCTTACTAAGCTGGCTCTACGCCTCGACCATATTCTACTGCAATTCATCATCATCATCATCAGGTCTCTTTAGTCTCTACTGCAGGAGCAAGACCCTCTCTGTACTACCAGAGCCATATACTAGCCTGAGTAGTCAGAGGCCTACACTTTCCACAACCATAGGTCTCTCTGCAATTCATGAAGCAGATAAAACTATGGGCGCCTGAAACAATCTTGGCGCCATGCCTATGCTTCTAACATCGCGTCATTTGGGAAGACACGTGTTCCTTCTGGAGTAACATCATAGTGTGGTGAAACACAATGTCGTTCGAATCCAGTTAGTTCTAACTCTGTTTGCTGTTACAACTACATTTCTAAAGAAAAAAAAAAACGCTTAAACCAAAAGCCTCCAGTAGTAACACTAGGCTCTGTGTAAAAATAAAACAGGCAAAAGATTTTTAAACACTGCTGTGCTTCTTGTAGAACTGGTCCCTCAGAAGTATTAGATCTATTTTACGCCATGCCATGCCTATTCTCTCTGGATTCAAGAGTCTATCAGTCTTCAAGTATGTACTTACTGCGTAGTTATCGTAAATTACATAGCAATCGTAATTCCGCAGCGACACGATCGTCCTTTCTTCATCGTCACGCTCACGTGGATTCGTTTCGACAATTACTTTTTTGCGCACATCTGTTTCGGTTTCCGCCATCCTTTGTAGCGTAATGCTAAGTGATTTCCCGAATGGTCAAGCAATTGTAGAACTGGCCGTCTTGTCTTATTCAAGTTTTGCGGTGGCAGCTCCGCGAAGTTAGGGTTGCAAGAGGTTTTTACTATTCAAAGAACGCAAATAAACATATCTAAGTATACAAAAAATAACTCATGACTTTATTTATGTCTCTGCCACTGGCCTCAGTTCCTAAGCAGTAAAAAACAGAAATTAGGAAAAGAGAAAAGAGGTTGAAGAGAAAATGTTTGCAGCCCTTTATGTAACTGGATAATTCTTACATAATCACATTAAAAAGGCGTCATCTGCACCAATATGGAAATAGTACTCTAATTTTTATTACTCAATTTTGAACCTAGGATACAAAGGAAACGTAAGAAATTGCTGGAACCTGGAGAAAATTAATGTCTTGTAACCCTATAATCAATTCAGGCCTTCAGATCTGCGGTAGCCTCGTAGGCGGTTGGCGACCGCGACCGTTACACACCGGACCGGCGCAGGCGCACAATCCGAACTAGACCGCAGTTTCGGCTGACCCCACCAGTTGACCTCAATCACGCAGCCGCCTCGTCTAGATTTGTTCTAGAATACTATCATTGAATCAACGAGCTCCAATTTCCGCGCTACGTTTTCCTCTTCATCTGTTTAACCGTGATTCAGGTCGCTATTTATATCCACTTGTAATTATAGCAGTGTAATTATATCGACCTTTACTTCTTCATCTATTTATAGTTGAGATATATTTTCTGTCATTCTATTAATTTGTTCGCATTTCCACGTTTCCTTATTGTTAATTGTGATTGTGACTCGGTAAATAATGTAAAAGGTCGATGATAAATTGGTTTATGAATACCTATCGAGTACAACAATCAGCTCATTCTATGTTTTTATAAGATAGATATTTTCAAGAAATACTTTTGTAGTGATAGATAAGGCGCGAAACTTTAATATTATCTAAGTAGAATAGAATACTTCATAGTCTCTGTTTTCAGGGAATGAATTCTCTCGAAAAAAAAATAATTATTTATTTCAACGCTAGTTTCGAAACGACAAATTAAGTACTATTTTCAAAAACTTATCACTATTATCAGATAGTAATCAGTAGGTTTTTACCAAGCACATAATAAAAAGTTCTTCTGTAAGCGGTTCAATATATTCCACTAGGAGAAAAAGTTTCAGAATCACTTTTTTGCACGTTCAAGGGCAGCGGAACCCAACCGCCGCATTTATTAAAACGGTCAACTACCTACCGATGAAAATCGGGATGACTTTCTCAACATTCACTTTTTCACATTCAGATCTGTGATGCTGACGCACTGTATTAAAGAGATCTGGATGTGAGAAAGTACTGGTTCATTACGAATTATTATTCACCTAATCCTTGCTCCATGTTTGCGGACAATTGCATGGGAAGTGAAATGTCATCAGTGCGGAAGGAATAAATACCAAGTAGATAAAATTTCTTATGTTTTTCGTTTAGGATTGTGAAGTCCCAGCTCACCCAGATGCGATAGGGCCTCACATAAAAGAGATAGTGTACAGAACTCAGCAGAGTTGAGGAGACAGAAGGAATAAGAACACATACAGGAGCACCAGATGTATTTTCAATTATTATTTTAATGGTTTCACAATACTGCTCTAATGGATGGAAAAAAAGAGATGGTGAGTTTAAATAAAAATAAATCAATAATTCTCCAGACTGTGTGTATAGATATAGAGTAGAATTTGAAATTAAGTTCCTAAATAAAAGTGGACAGGAAGACGATGGATCGGAACTGAGGTGAACAGCAATATGCAGCATCAAGGAAATAGCCGCATCGTTACAGGATGATGTCATAGAACACAACACAAGCCACCTCAATGCACTACGTAGCGCCAACATTGAATTTGATTTTAATTTTGACAACTGGTCATCCATTGTACAGGCTTTATTGACTTACTGTGAAAATTTGCCCGATCAGTGGTTTAATAGTGACGATTGTGAGTAACTAATGTGCACATGTTGATTTTTGACATATTTTTATTGTTTTTATTATGTCTGTAAATTTTATTTTTGACTGTCTTTGTTTTTAAATTTATTGTTTTCTTTTATGTAGCTATAAGTAGTAATGCAATTGTGAATGTGTGTGATAATTGTAATTGGTTATAATCGTTTTTATCACAATAAATAAATAAAATAAATAAAATCTCCATCAGTCTTGGCATGCATTTTGTTTACCTGTCCGGACGAGTAATCGGGGAAACAAAAGAAATCCAAATAAATATAGAAATCTTTATTACCACTGCTAATATTCCTAATTATGATTGTGTTATGTGTAGACGTTTACGATATAGACAATGGTTTTGTGTGTAATGATGATGTCACTGTTCAGATCACATCACCATCGAAATGGCTCGGCATGCGCTGAATGCGAGCCGATCGCATGTTTTGTTTACCGGTCTTCGTTTCCGAGTACGCAGCGTTTCCCTCGCGAGACAATGCCGGCATTGGTGGCGAAACACTAACAATACGTGCGCCGGTAACCATTCAATTCTCATAATACGAGATGTTATTTACACGGTGAAGAATAACATCTGATACATCATCGCCATGGTAGCTCGATTGGCAAGTGAAATTGAGACCTTCGTTCAACAAATCAATATGATTAAGATTTCCACTTCTCATATTGGTGTCTGAGTGGAAAGAAACGATGACAATGATTGTTTTTGACGGAAATAACGAAGTAGCTTACCACTTCCTTTTTATGTTACACACTAGTGGACAATATCTAAGTAAGCTGGTTTTTTCTTCACCGGATGCAGAAAGTGAATGAAAATTACCGTACGCGAGAAAAATCGGAACTTAATATTCAGGAATTAATATCTGTCGAGCCTGGGACCTTCCTTTTGGGATCATGAGTTGCATTCTTAGCCATTTCACCAGCATTTCTATGTACTTAGCAGCTCTATTACATCATACGCGTGACTCGCCAAACATCCAGTCGAAACTACGAGTAGGTATTGATGCCTCAATTTACCCTTAGTCTGCCCTCGTAGGTATACATTTTTCATTGGGTTTGAAATTGTTTGTTGTTTTTCGTATGTGTAAGTGGCCAACACTGGTGTCAGATTTTTCAAGCTGCCTTAAGGCATCTGACATAGCTTAACGACTGCCATCAACGATGACAGCCGAAAATTATATACAAACGACATATGGTTCAATTTTAATTAGGCTTTATATGTCCTCTGCCAGTAGGCCTATTTTGCAATCATTAAGAAGAGAATTTTGGTAGAGACAACGTTTTGATGATTACTCCAACATCTATTACGGATTAAATATATCTTTTATAAAATAGTAAATCATACAAAACTATAATGGATAATGTGGTGACTATCAATACGGTTTTAAATTAGCACTAACAATCTACATTTCTTAAAGTATAAAACCGAAGCTATCCACATATTTGCTTAATCGTAATATATTCTTGTGAAGTAATACAAATCTAAAACTTTTTTTACAGACATGAAGTAATTGCAATCATCACCGAGCAATTTAACACGCTTTTGTATTGCACCAATAAATAGCTGATGACTGCAACAAAATAGTTTACTATTGCAATGGATAATGAAAGAGTGAGGAAAGACGATTGCATTGCAGTGCAGACGAAAACGCGAGCGGCCACCACTGCCGTTTAAGGGTTACGTAGTAAACAAGAAACCCTTATTATTTCGCCATGTCCGTCTGTCTGTCCGCGGTTTAGCTAAGACTATTAATAGGTACCAAAAAACTGTTACTTCGAAACATTTTAAATCTTTAGTGATCTTCCCATACATGGGACTTTTTTTCTTATCAATCTCTTGTTGTGGGGTGTCTTGTCGTTGGATAGGTCTTTCAAATATTATTGTCGGTGTCTTAACACCATTTTATAAAATTAAGCCTCAAAGTCCTAATTTTTGTTGGACTTATCGTAGCTTGCAGAGTGACTGGGAGGTCATTCTCCAAGCTACATGGTTGTTTTACTTATATGACAATGGCAAACTAAAGTAAGTTCCAAAATTATCTACATGCACAGAAATCTGTCATATATAATTTTTATTATTTTGAAGTCTGTGACAACGAGAGAGCGGGTGAGGGGCGCGGACATTGGCAGTCAAATGGCGTGTGCAGTGTCAATGAACTTGGCCTGCCGCCTGCACATTCACTGTAGTCTATCTAGGATGCTAACTAGACCACAGTCTAGCACACTGATTGTAAGTCTGCGATTGCGCCTCTCGCTGTAACCGTCCAACCAATGACTTTATTTTTGTTGTACAGTAACATTTTGAAGTTACAAGATTTACTGAAGAATGGTTTTGAAATTAATTTTACGTGATAAAGATCAGTATAAATATTGAAGAAATAAGCAGTGCTGTCAAAGGGCTACGTTGGTGCTATAGCAACGACATAATTAATATTTAATCTTTTTTTATTCTTTCTGCAACATATGTGGTGAAACGTGGTATTCTATTTCCTTCATCATCAGGTCTCTCCAGTCTCCACTGCAGGAGCACGACTCTCTCTGTACTACCAGAGCCATTTACTAGCCTGAGTAGTCAGACGATTTGGCCTACACTCTCCACGCTGGCCAGACGGGTTGGAGAGGTCTCTTTAATGTTAATAAGCTTTGTTTAGCTAGTGTTTCCTTAGTCGCCTTTTACGACATCCACGGGATGACTTGGAGTGGTCCTATTCTACTCTACCGGGAACCACACGGCGAATATACTTTCCTTATTTGGCATTAGCGATATTTTCCTTATTCACTACAAATTATCATAGAAGACATTTTTTTTCCATATGCATATAAGTATTATATGTTTATTTTATAATTAATTGTTAACAATTTCTAGGTCAATGCTTAGATATTATAGAAATTAATATGTACCAAAGTACTATATAACTCTGCAATCAAAGTTTTAGTTAATAAAAGCGGTATTCATAACCCAATATTTTGTATTAGATGTAATATTGAAACCCAGATTGATCTTTATCATCCTTTACATAATCCGTAGCTGTGAGCAAAACAAACAGACAAAAACATCGCCGAGGTGAACGAATGGAGTGATTACCGATTTTCTCATAATTGGCTGTCTATGCTACCGTCTTGGAATATTCAAATCCCAATTTGCATGAAATAACAAAATCGTGTGCATGCTTAAATGTTTGCAATTTTTTTCCGTTTGTGGCTTAAATAGTTGTAATGGGTTGGTAGGTATATTAATTTTTGCTGTGGCTTATGTGCTTTTCACAAGACTATTGGTGACGATGTAGAGACGACTGATATATTCACATAATATTTAATTGTACATATATTCACTTTAAAATAAATAATTAAATCGGAATAAAATAAATATTTAAGGGACTTCGATTCAACAACAATGATATTTTGCCGTTTCTTGCTCTATAGTCTATGTTGAATAGATATTGGTACGTAATCCTTCGTGCGCGATACTCACACGTGCCCGATTTTTTAAATTGACAGAAAATTCCGAAATTGATTTGCGAATACATTCGTGCATATTTCAGCCGTCTTGTTTTAGGTTAGTTATAAGCACAATTAAAGCGTTAGCGCGAAATCTTCAAGCTGCTTCAAATCGACACAGAGGAACTCAGCTCTATAAAGACAGCACGCGATGATACATCACACAAGCGTATTGTCTACATGATCAATCTATCTATTCATATTAGAATTGAATCGCAAACAGACACAATAGAGAGCCACACGGCGTCGCTCGCCAATAGAACAAACGAAAGGTTCTATACCTCGTACCTACAGACTACCAAAGGGAAAGGATTGATTTGACAACATACTGGATTTTGTGTATATTTCAGCCCTCTTCTTCTTTAGTGAGTTCTAAGCACAATTAAAGCGCTAGTGTGAAATCTTCAAGCTGCTTCAAATCGACGCAGAGGAACTCAGCCCTATAAAGACAGCACGGGATGATACATCACACAAGCGCATTGTCTACATGATCAATCTATCTATTCATAAGAATTAAAATGCAAACAGACACAATGGAACGGCACACGTCGCCAGTCGTCGCTCGCCAGACACTCAAACGAAATGTTCTATTATCTTTTACTAACAGACTACCAAAAGAAAAGAATGCCCAAGATAAATATGATGTATTTTTTTAGTAGAATAATTTTCTATTACTAATGTGAAACCGTGTGGTTCCCGGCAGAGTAGAATAGAACCACTATAACCAAGTCTTCCCGTGGATGTCGTAAAAGGCGACTAAGGAAACAAAATCTTAAAGAAGCTTATAAACATTGGAGACAGACCTCTCTAACCCGTCTGGCCAGCGTGAAGAGAGTAAGCCAAATCTTCGCCTTTAGGTGACAATAGTATGGTAATGTTAGTGGAGACTTAAAAAAAACTGATGATGAAGGTTTAACCTTAACCAGTAAGTCAAGATAAGATTTGGAATGAGGACTAAAAATAATATTCTTTATAACTCTTGAAAAGTCTTTGTTATACCAACGAAGCCGTGTTGCGAGACGTTCGGCTAGCTCTCGAACGATCGAGTATTATGATGGGCCGGCCTATTTACTGCTCTTGACCACAGATTAATAAATAGTAACTACGTTCTTGACATCACTTGTGTACAGCGCCCTTGAGCGTCTTCGAGAATTCGTGTCACAGACGCATCCAGCCAGTGACATTATTTCTTTGTAACGTCGATGCTATAATACAGAGCAAACGTTACTAGAAAGAAAAGTTTATATTTCTAGCTACTTTTTCTAATAAGGTACATAGAAGAATAGCATGCTTCTTGGTTTATGAGGATTAATCAATACTAATGTGAATTTAAGTTCCATCCTTCCGCCTGGCAGTCGCGTAAAATTACATGGAATAGAAGATTGATAAACATGTGTATATAGAGAGAGAAACTTTATATAAATAGCAATTTTATATAAACAGGGTACAACCTTGCCATTTGTCATTATTTCTAGACGATTCTACTTGTAGATCCCAACATTATACCTGATGGATTTTTCCATTCTTTCTATTATACATTGACCACTCCATCAGCATGTTCTTCTATTTCGTGGACCTAATTTTCTAAAGACCCCCGCCGTATACCATAGGCCTCCAATAAGGAGTGTGTTCCTCTATATACCGGGATCCATATTACCTATCTATGGGAGCCACCCATGGGACCTATGTGTAAAGAACATTTTGGAAACAATTCGTAACGTACCAACACGTACATATCAGTATCTTAATTGGAACTAACAATTTTCCCGCGACTTCGTCTGCATAAATTATAGCCTATGTCATGAGCAGATAAAAGTATTCTATGGGTCAAATAATTTTGAAAATTGATCGTAGTTTCGGAGCCTATTCAATGCAAACAAACAAAGCAAATCTTTTCTCTTTATAATATTAGTATACACAAAGAGGATAATGTGTGAAAACACCCGTCAGCACACTGAACATCACGCTCGACAATGACTTTGACCGGGCGAGCTCGTCTGTCACACAGTACAAGGCCACCATTATTTATTCAAACATAATGTGACATTTTTTGACAGTTGCCAGCGCCGACGTGCTAACATGTGAGGAATATCAATTTCACTGGGGATTGTGGTGGGAAGTCAAGGGGTACAGTTGAAGTTTGCCTTAGACATTTTTGCTAATTGATTTTAGTGGACTTTATAGGTAATATGAAATTGGTGGAGTTTGGTGTTATAAATGCTCGTGCTCATTAACAATTTGTGAAATAGTTGAAGTGGTCTGATAAATGGACTCGTATAGATTTGCCGCCAGAGCCGCTCCCAAGAGGCATCAAAGAACATACGCCCTCTTTGATGCTACATGGAAAAATTCCTTTACCGTACATCACCGATACTTAGTATCTCATTACTGGACATTGGCAGAATCACTGAAATTTCGGTGGAAGCCATAATATAAAACAGAAGAAGAAGAAAAACAATTTCACTAATGTTATTTGTAGAAATTTAATTTCATTTACTACTGAGTATATGTTTTGTTTCATAGACTGATGATCGCCTAAAACCTAAACATCGCGAGTTTAAAAGTAAGTAGGTAAATCTATTATAGGTACTATGGATAACAGCAGTCGTAATCTAGTAATCAGTCGATTTCTTTGGCGTCATGTCTCATCCAGAATCGAAATTTTCCCATCCAAATAGCCGATGACTTGGCAAAACGAAACAACAAACAACCGCGGAAACATTTTTTCTAATAAACCAATCTCGACTGCCGGTAAACGCACCGTTTTTGCTTCTATCATCAAAAACATCAAGTAATGGGTGCTATTGTCTCATTTTGCGAATAATGGTGTAGTAACGCGCAGTTTGCTCAAGTGTCTGGTAAACAATCGCGTCGGCCAATACGAAAACATCTGAGTTGGTTGGTATAACATACAATACAGAAGATGACATCTACATTACGGCAGTTTCATGTCTCAACCTTTAATCTTACGATTTTTGCACATAGATGGCACTACTGGCAGTAGAGTCACAACTATCTACCATATTATGAGAACATGAAAGCATTATTCACATAATAATCATACATTATATCTCAGTTAAGTTTAGGCTTACGCGAATTAACGCCATCTTGTGACGAGTGGATAACAGCTGAAGCACCGACGTCTATGCAGCCTTCCTCGTATTTTTGTATGCGGTTGACAGTCTATACTATAGTGTTATATTGTCTTTGGAAGATAACATCTAAAATCAGAAATTGTCAATCAATAGCTGATTATTATTTGCGAATGGACGTTTAGCGCTTTCCGCGGGCTTACCTCTGTCTGTAAGCTATTACAGAGGTAAGATAAAGTATTTTTACAAATCCTGTGCTTGTCAGAGCCCAAGAACATCGCACCAAAAGCTAAGGTTAGTGAGTCTACACTTCTGTTTTATTATTCTGTCAGCTTTGATTAACAATAAACAACTTTTATTGTATGTCAATGACTGTCTGTAATTTATTTTTCGTAAAATACTACAGTCCGCTCATTTTTGCTTTCTAATGCTTCCAGTTCAGCAAATATGTAGAAAGAGATCTACCAAAACGAGTGTATATTTCGTCAGGAAAAGTTTCGGGTGTTTAACAACCCGGTTTGACAATACTCCACACAAGAGCACGTGTTTTGTAGTGCTGGGCACTCCGCCGTGCAAACAATGGCGTCACGTGTACCACGTTGCGATAGCTGGTGCATGTGTGAATATTAAAACCGTGGCAGATAAGATAATAACCACTTCAACTTATTGTTACAACTAATTGTTTTTGCATTTACTGCAAACTGATTCAAATTACTTTTCTAAACTATCTTCTTTCTTCTTCTTTCTCAGCCCGTGTTCGCCCATTGTTGGGTATAGGCCTCTTCATGGTTTTTCCACTTGTCTATACTATACTAATATTATAGAGAGGAAGGTTTTGATTGTTTGTTTGCAATTAATAGGCTCCGCTGGACAGATTTTCTTAATTTTTTTCACCTATAGAAAGCTAATTTATGTGCGGGTGACATACGCTATAATTCACGCGGACGAAGTAGCGGGAAAACTGCTTATATATTATAAATTACTTACATACTTACAAATGACGTGTTCAGTACTGTTTAGGGCTGTGTAACTTACCTGAAAACAAAAGAAACAATAAATTAGTACTTAATCAATGGAAAAACCTTATCCCGTATGATTCCAATATGTCAAAGACCCCAATCACATCCCATTCAGTCCCAACCACTGCGCCACGGGGGCTAACATGTATTTATTGTACCAAATAAACGATTAATGTTAAAATTTGATAATTTAATCAAGTTTTTGTTAAAAATAATGACGTCACCGTCATAGATAAGGGTAAAGCCAGTTGAACACGTCATCGCGCCAGCCAGACGAAGTCATGCGGAGCGCGATACTGATGCAAATTACCTTACACGAGCATACGGGCAGTACCGGGTCTAGGGCCGGCAGGTACAAGGGCAACATACTTATATAATATGCAGTATCCCCATTCTTTTATTACCGTGTGGTTCCCGGCAGAGTAGAATAGGACTCCAAGTTTTCCCATAGATGTCGTAAAAGGTGACTCGAGGAAACACAAGCTAAACAAAGCTTATAAACATCAAGGAGACCTCTCCAAACCCGTCTAAAACCCAGAGAGGAGAGTGTAGGCCAAATCCCCTGACTAATAGTTTACGGCTTTGGTAGTACAGAGAGGGTCATGCTCCTGCAGGTGGAGACTACTAAGATCTGATGGTATGGTATACCCCGTTTATAATAACAAAACCTTGATAAATTTTCGCCTTCTAAATTACTGCGCAGAAACCTAAGATTCCGAAAAAAAACAAGGCAGTTTCCTACACCAATAAAATCTTATGCTACTTGATAGTGCACGATCGGAACTCCTCCATATGACTCGTGCAGAATCGCAGGTTATTGTTATGTATAGCGTGAGGTCACCGGCGGCCGCGGATCACGACGCGCGAACCGGAACAGCCAGTGCGACCTCCGAGGATGCTCCCATGGAGGTAGGGTTGCCGCTTGCCGATCTCATCGCTTCGGCTTTCTACGACCCACTATGGGGTATTAGTCTCCTAATTGTGACCGGGAAGTAGATGGAACATGTTTTGACAGGAGTCTTAAAAATATCGGTATCTACATAACATCCTGTCACGGTAATCCCGAATCGATGCGATATTGGAATCGTCTAAAAACGAATCTATGTCTTCTTAAAAGGCCGGCAACGCTATTGTCACACCCCTGGCATTGCAGTTGTCAGCGGCGGTGATGACTTACCATCAGGTAACACGTCTGCTCGTTTACTTCTAAATTCTCCTGCTTTGACAATAAAGACAGAAGAAGGTGGAAAAAAGCGATCTAATAGTATAAAAAGGAAATCGATAAGGGTTCGGTTGATGACCAGCTTATAACAAAAGTATTAATTGGCAACCCTACACCACCAGACCTCACATTGTCATTGACCCTCCGAGCGATTATTACGGCAATTTCATTTTATTACCCGACGCGAGCAGCAAATCTCTAACCACACGCGAATTAGCCAAATCTCCAACATTTCCTTATATGAAGGCTAAGACAGTCATTTTTAGTAAGTATAATTTTCAACCATTATTTCCGCGTATTTATTTTTTGCGTACAAAGAGCATGTGACATTTCGCGAGGGTATCTTTTGTCTGTGGCACAAAACGAAACGATAACCGTGGCTCACGGCTCATTACTGGCATAATTGGAGAATAAAGCAGACAGACGTACACACAAGTGCGCGCTTGACGCAGACGTGGCGTTCAAATAATGTTCGCTTATTGCTTGTATTGTTTGAATAATGTATTCAGAGCTGTTGTTTGGCTGTCATGACTCATGTACGTGACACTTGCAACTTAGTAGCTGTGTATTAGTAACATATCAGACAACAGTTTACCTCGATATCAATCTATGAATATTTCGAAGTTTATACATCAATCATCACACAACCTCAAAGCGAGCAAAATCCGGATAGGTAATTTGTAAAATTTGAAGATGTATTTGCACAAGACTTATTTATTGCAATTAAGTTTATCATAATAAAAGTAATTTTATGAAAAGTCTGCTGTCCTATCAAAACAATTTTATGGTAATCTTATTTCATGAGCGAAACAATATTCACGTAACTTTCGATTTATCTGTTGCTTACTCTATAAACACGATGTTTATGGGATCTGCCGGATTACTTACTACATACATATAATCACGTCTTTATCCCTTACTGGGTAGCCAGAACCTAGGGCCGGACCCATTGGCCACGTTTGACGTGTTGGTGGGCGTGTAGGTGAAAAATGGAATCTATAATAGGAATAGGTTGATAGCCGCATTGCCCATTAAAATGATTCCTTAGATGTTTGCCTATTGAACTTAGTAACGTACCTAAAATCGCCGACTCCATACGAGCAAGTGATCGGCCGTGAGAAAAAATAATGAGGCGAATTCGCCATGTAGATTGTAGTATTACAACAATTACTTTGATTATGTAAAAGACAGTGAAGATACATAACAATTCTATACTTTAATAAATTTAAAACATTTTCTTTGGGAAAACATCTATAACTTTACACTTATTCGAGGAAAACTTCATTCGAGTTTTTTTTATAGAAGTGGCTCTCAAAGTGGTCTAATTGGGGAATCATTAGACTCAATCGGGTGTCCATGGGAAAACGGAGACTTTGGATTTTTTTATTAAATTTTATTTAATCAAAACCTCTACGAATCAAAACCTATGTTTCAGTCTTTAACTTCTTATTGTCTCTTTTTCATTCTTTGCTATCATTAAACGCATTTCTTCTGTTAATGTAGATGGCAACTGTTACTGACTGATCTATCAACACCCATATCTTCAACCCACTTAACAGCACACAGATAGTTTTAATGAAAAAGAACTTCGCTAAGAATGGAGGAAAAAGGGGTTCCAAAGATTGTATTAAATGCAAGCGAAGCTAGGTAGGACATACAGCTTGAAATGATTAGCTGTTTCCACGAACAACCAACAGCACAAAACAGTCTGGATTCTGTGGCCTGAGCTATGGTATAATCAGTATGCATTTAAATAAATCATAATTATAAAACTACTCATATGAACGCTGAATCGTCATTGATCTGGTATCGGATCGCACAATAAGTGTATTGTGTCTGGTGCTGGTGCACGGACTGACCTTGCCCAGAGCACAGCTGTCTCTACTTCGGTCTAGTTATAATGGTTGGCTTGCTATAGTAATCTATTTCCCTCCGATAGTAACGAGTATACATGCGCGTCAATATCGATAAATAAAAACAATATCACTAGGGATAATAATCCTCTACTTTTCGAACGAGTAATTTAAGTACGAAGAAGGTTTCTTAATGATCTAGACTTGCATATTATACAAGTCTAGATCATTAACCAACAACGTAAGTCCTACCAAATATCATAGACATGAAAACTAAGACGTGGTACTTTACTAGCTATCCAACTACCTGTTTAATACTGAATACATTACTAGAGTGGAGGTTAAGTCACAGGGTTTTTCTTTACGATTCTCAGCCGACGCAGAACTCTATGACGACTAAACCACTCACCACAACTTCAAAACGAATTCCACGTAACTATTAACTTGAATACTATAGTATCCTCGCTCGCTTAACAAGGAAAACACTTACAGATCGTTAAGAAATCGAATCACACTGATAAATGTTGATCAAGTGATCAATATGTCGCTAGCGTAGGGCTGCGGCCTCGGCTCGCCGTCGAAACGCGTGCCCTAGCAGCTCGGACGGCCTTGATGACGGCCGTTACTGGGAGCGGCGGTAATAATACCACAATGGACACTGGGAGTGTTTTGAAGATGGACGTTAACGGGCGCGCCGCTGTGACGTCACTGATCATACAATGGCCATAGAACAGAAGGATAGCTCGAGAAATGAGAAAGAATGCCAGTCAATCCCGCTTGTGGCTGAGTGGGACTCCCAAGAAACATAAGGTGACTTCTGGCTTGTTGTCACTATTTGTAAAAAGCTTATCGCTACTTTAAGATTTAAAATCGCTTTAATGTATGTACTTATTGGCAAATAAATTGCAACCTTTAAGTGCTTTCTATGCGCATTTGCTGTACCACGATTTTAAACTGTTGTTACTCTGATGTTCCCTAAAACTCCTAAGGTTTTTACTCTTAGATAACTTTGATCTGAGTACCTGGGGTAGTAGGGTACCTGGTTTACCTAGTGTCGTGGGCAATTTTCCACACCTAGGCCTTAAATTTACGCCCATTGTGTATAAGCAGAAGAATTCATCTTTCTTTTAGCATTCTGCGTCTAGGGCAGCTATTCTCAAAGCTTTCGTGGCGGGGATGTCCGATTTGCACCCCTGTCATCACCACACGCTACACAAAATAACCAGAATTTGATGAATTGTCCGATCAGTTGTTAGTCTCCGTTATATAACTGCTGGTCTGTAAGTCAGTACAGAGTCATCTCCTGTGAGTGTGAGTTTTGCCCAAACCGCACATATCAAATTCTGTTCTTTCTTTATTTTGTGTTTTAGCAATTATAGCTTGCGAATTTGGAAGTTACTCGTCGTCATTTTCCAGATAATGCCATAAACCGGCGGGATATCTCTTCATGCACGACGAATTAGGAAGGATGGAGTATTAAGTACGACCTTCGTCTTGGAGCCGATGAGGTCGGCGAGGTTTTTGCTGAGCGGCCTACTTGTTTACTGAAGGTTTGTTTTTTGGGGACCCGGCCGAAACACGAGCGCGTGTTAACTGTTTTTGCAAACAAACAACTTTTTTGTACTGGTGGTCAATTTAACTTGAGTTTTTTTAATACTTTTGACAACAACAGCGACCTTGTTAATCTGTTCATTGATAGGAAATGATTGTAGGATTGTAACATTTAAAAACCGTAGGGTTCCGTAGTTGCATGTAATTTTATTAGTCGGTGTCGACCGACTCTTCGACTTGTAATTTCGGTACATATGCTACTGCCCTGATTTTTTTCCAGTATCAATACACAACCACTTTTAGCTGCAGGGGGTGGGGATACTTGAGTCATTATTTATTCAATTTTTTTTTAGTTATACATCGCAAACGGCTTCGCACGTCCCTTTGCGCGTCTGATAAGCCGTTGGGCCAGACTTCATCTTTTGATAGTAATGGTCAATTACGTAATAATTTCATGTTAATTCGCGGGGGAACCTTTTTGGAAGACGGAAGATTCCCCAAACGGGCTCCAGCCGATGAGTTATTTACGTGGACCCTTACAGAGAGGCTTTGGGACTTCGGAGCACACTTTGAGAATGTCTGGAATTGATTATTGCTAGCTCAAGACAGGCATTGCTTTCTCGCGTTCTTTCCTTCGAGCCGAGTTGTACAACGCAGATATCGCACGCAACGCAACCATTTTATTATTGCTTCTTTCGCCGTTCATTTCCTGTCATGTTCATTAAACAATTGCATTGTGCGAGCAAAAAATTTACATGCGATTAAAACGGATCGGGTTATAAATCAGCTTCAGTTTCTGTACAACATGACGGCTTATAGTTAATAGCGTAACGTATACATATGTACTAGTACGATAAAACATATTACAAATAAATATATTAACTATTTTGGAGTCTTTTACTCCTTTTCATTCTCCCCACAGATACGATTTGAACCCACGACCTTTAGAATCCTAAGTGTGATACCAACTACACTACTGTGACTTCTTCAAGTGGTTCTTCATGAATTTTTTCTAACCAGCCGCTTGCCAACCGTGATTAGGAAGATTTTTCATCATCATCATTTCAGCCGCAGGAAGTCCACAGCTGAACATAGGCCTCTCCTAGGGATTTCGAAAATTCCAAAATGTGCCTCTTGACAAAGACAATATAATACGCGTATAGATAGACAGCCAACCTAATACAAAATTATTGGACTAAATTAAGGCCTGCTACAGGGTGGGCAGGCGTCATAGTTAGACGACGGCGCTGCAGTTATTTTACACTCGTCACTAGGTGGTGTTAATCTGTGTTAGCCTCAACTTGCTTAACTGAGATAGAATTAATAAATATTAGCCAAGAGCCAAAAACATTGTTTTAATTTTAAATAGATAGGTATACTTACTTTCTTCACAGTGGAGTTAACCACTATGCCACGGTGGCAGTCGGCGTCGGTATCTGATATCCCGATTTAATGAGGACCCGACTCCTGGCTTATCCCTCGGGCCTCGGGACCATAAATATAATTTGTAGTGTAACAACGCGACATGTTTTAAAGCGGTGTTGGTAAGGATCTCCCGGGAGACAATATGTAATCTGTTTATATAACTAGCTGAACCGGAAAACTTCAGACAATAAAAAATAAAGTATTTAATGTACAATTATTACTCATTCTACGCAGGTCTTAAGTCTTTTAAAGGAATGGGCGAATATCTTAAGAATAATTTCATAAGCAGTCAGTAAGCAGATTTTAATTTCCAATTCTACACAGCCCAGAATCATACAAAAAGTTGTTTAAGGTCTTATTACCCGGGACTTTGTCTACCCCGCAAGATTAAAGACAAAAGTACGCATACTTTTGTCTAGAGTAGTATAAATGAGGTTTCTAGTATGTTATTATAAATATAAAGTATTTACTTGATAAAACTCTACGCTAGTTATTCATAGGTGTGACCTTAAGCTAGACTCGATGTGACCCACATAAGTGCAAGTACATGCATGTTACGGACGTTATCTACCGACAGCAGTTTGCCCTTCAAAGAATAAATAAAAATAGCGCTACGCTATCTTCATTAACTGTTGGTACGTACCAGTGGCGTAGCCAGGTTTTAGTATCAGGGAGGGTTCAAAAAAGAAAAACAAGTAAAGTCTATCCCGTTCAGTCTGAATCGGTATAATCGATCACATATTACTGTAAAGATAAGTTATGTCGCTTCTCCTTATTTTATTATTATTAATGTTAGTATCTTAACTTTTGGTTTGAACTCCCAAAACCCTCCCTTTGGCTACTCCCGTTGACCATACATGTACTTTATGAAAAGACAAACTATAACATATTAAAATACAGGCGAAAAGTAACTAGACGATTATAAAAACGCTTGTAAATTTTTGTTACAATGATTTTAAATTCCAATCACTAACAAAATCTCTCCGCTACATCTAATCTGTCTGTTCGCGATATACAAAAAAAATACTGCACTACTTTTCATTCAGTATTCACCAATAGAGAAAACTTTATAAGTATAGTATATGTAGAATAACATAAAGGTAGTTGACATCTTAATAGACGTAAAGATAATTTAGTTATCCACTATTTTGTCTCTTAGAGGGTGATTTTGGACAAACTTGGATATTATCCCCTACGTGCACAATTTATATATTTTTAAATTCTTAAGATTAAAAGCAATTTAAAACAAAGAAAAATCGTTACTTTCATTTGTCGATAACACGGAAAGCAAGTAACTTTGTCGCATGTAATTCTGATGTCATTCTTGTCCACTAGTTATCTAAAGCCGTTCACCTTATTAGATAAATACGTACTCAAAATACTCATATGTATTTTTTCTTCCATACTCGCAAGAAAATATTTTTTTAAGGGCGTATCCTAGCAGTATTTTTTTCAGTATGGTTTCCATACAAATGTATTCCTCTATTCTTTCGCTGAAAACTAAAATAAAATTCTTTTCGTTAAAAATAATAGGGTCACACCTATTTAAGAAAGTACAAAATTTTATAAGAAAATAATTGTGCCTCTAGAAGCAGTTTACAGCGGGAAAATAGAGGAATAAATTTGTATGGAAAACATACTGCTAGGATACGCTCTTAACAAATATTATGGATGTTGCTAAGATGTTGCTATAATAAATACCTATACTAAAATAATTTCACAGCCGAGCGCATTTACTTTTTTACGACGCAGAACGCGAATATTGCGACACAAACAAGTATTTAATAAAAAGGCTTATGTAAGTAAATACCGGTACAGTGCGTGCGAGGAATAATTGGTAGCAGTTTCATGCAATTATTAAATTGGAGCGATGCGGTCGGCGGACGGTCCTGGGGGAAATCAACCGCTGAAGTTGGCCGGTTCATTTGGTAATTTTAATTCTTTTACACAGAACTTAAATTACTCTCAAGTTACCATACGCTTTTAGCTAATATGGAGTTAACTAACGTCAGCCCAGAGTAGAGAGAGGCCGGTAGTAGAGTGCTTGCGAACAAGAATTGGTACCAGCTTCATACAATTTTTGAATGAGAGCTGGCTGTTTTAAAATTAGCTGTATAATTTAGTCATTTTAATTCTTTTACAAAGAACTAATATTACTCTTAACTTAACTATGGATACTAACTAAAATATCTGACTATCACTTAAATATGGATAATATTACTATTAACTTATGGAGGTTAAGAGTAAGTTAAGTAAATACCGGTAGCCTGGTAGTCTGTGCGAAGAATAACTAGCAACAGCTCCATACCAATTATTAAATGGGAGGAGCGACGAGGAAGGAAGGTCCGACTTCTTAAGTTGCCTGTTTTATTTACGCGCGAGTCGATGCGCAGTACACTATATTAGGTTCAGCGGGGCGTGCGCGGGGAGGCAGGGCGCGTACTGCGCAGTTCGCAGCTAATTCAGACGAACTCCGTGGCGAAGGCCTGCCTGCGACACGGATGGTACCGGATTCGATCCCCGGTCAGGTCAAGATGGAAAATTATCTTTTTCAGATTGACCTGGGTCTTGGATGTTTATCTATACCTATAAGTATCTATTATAACATATAGTATCGTTGAGTTAGTATCCCATAACACAAGTCTCGAACTTACTTTGGGGCTATCTAAATCTGTGTGATTTGTCCGTATATATTTATAATATCCAAGCCGAAATAAAGTTTAATTATATAATATTGTTAAGGCTTATGTCAGTGACCGGTACATGGTGTGTAATTATTAAATGGAAGCAATGTGGTCAGTGGACGGTCCTCGGAGGAATCAACCGTTGAAGTTGGCTGGTCATTTTGTCTTTTTAATTCTTATACAGAGAACTTAACCTCCATAAGCCAAAAGCTTATGGTGAAAAAGGCTAATCGAGATAAATACTGATAGGCCGGTAGAGTCCACGCGAAGAATAAGCAGCTTCATACAATTATTAAATGGGAGGAGCGACGAGGACAGACGGTACTCAGAGAAATTAACTTCCTAAGTTGCCTGTATAATTTAGTTACTTAACGTAAAGCTTTTTAACAATAATGTTAAGGCTTATGTAAGTGACCGGTATAGTGTGTGCTATGAACAATAGGTAGCAGTTTAATACTAAAAAAAAAAACATTAAATGGACGCTGTAGACAGACGGTCCTGAAATCACCCGCTTAATTTGGGATGATCACATTAATCATTTAAATTAAAATTGTTGAACAATAATTAAAAAGACTTATGTAAGTAGATACCGATGGTGCGTGCGAATAAATAGTACTAGTTTAATCGAGTTATTAAACGGGAGCGATGCGGTCGGTCCTAGGGGAAATCAACAGCTGAAGTTACCTAGTTAAAAGAAACCCACATTCATGAACCCTTAAAAAATACACCCCTTTGCTTGGGCAGTTGCGTAATCAGTTTTTGTATGGCATTGACTCATCACGGTCGGTAATAATCGTGCTCTGAGGAGCTCGATGGCCCCGTGGAAACAGCCAAGGAGGGTTGACGTCAGACAGGCGTCCAACCGTAAAAATTTTCGCCAAATAGAACCACAACATAAAAGCGAACCCCGGGCTCTGAAGCATCACGCTGAGGATTCAACCGGGAAATTTGCTCGAATGATAAAAGATATATATAGAAGACTCTTGCATTTATATACTATACTACAGCAGCCCTCCGCGGCTGCGCCCAGGCATGTATTATACATACATATAAAATAAACCTTCCTCTTGAATCACCCTAACTAGTAAAAAATAAGGATCAAAATGTGTTGCGTAGTCTTAAAGATCTAAGCATACATAGGGGCAGACAGACATCGAGCGACTTTGTTTTATACTATGTAGTGATAGTGAAGTATGGATGAAATAAAAATTTTACACGAAAGTTAATTAAATTCTTCATTTGTTACTATTCCTACGTCTAATAGGCAGAGTATGCATGCAGCACCTTTTATACCTTGTACCACCATTGTATCACCATATTCTAAGGAATAAATGATCTATCTATCTAAATAGAGTTTCAAACATTTTTTTCATTAAAAATGACCAACACCTGCCCCTTCCACCTTGAATCGCGCCAGCCCTGACGTCACGTGTCAACGCTCAGTGCTATCAGGCAGCATATCAAATCCAATATTTATGTATGGATTTAGTGCGGATGTCGTAATGGTAATTTTCGTTGTGAATGATACGCCCATTTCTTTTGTTCTTTGGAATGAATATGGCTGAAATGATGGTAATTTAGGGAATGTCACCACCCATACAGCGTGGTGTGACCTGTTCAGAGAGTGGTTTTCAAAATACCATGCTTTATTACTGGGGATGGGAAGGCTTCTCTTTGTCTCGTAGCCAATGTACATTGAGGAAATTTTTAGGTTCTTCAAATTATAGTGGCATTAAGGTGGCATAGCATTTGCATGTCTTTAATCAAACAGTAATAAGACAAATAAGAGGCAAATTTTTTGTTTAACTGTTTTTTTTAATTATAATTTTTTTGTTTTATTGTTTTCAAGTTAATATAATTTTGGTAAACCATATTTATGAATTACTATGTGTCAAAACTAGAGAATGGTTGTTTTAACGTTAACGTTTTAACGTAATGGTTGTCACAACGGGTAGTCACAGAAGTGGAGGAGGGGGATAAAAAATAATGTGTAGATATAGTATGAGTTCCTTTACCTATTAGGTACCACTCACATAGCCCAATAAAATAGTTTAGCACAGGACAGGACCTTTCCTTAAGCCTAAATTCACAAAACACTAAGTTAAAGAATAAGAAGGGTGTTGCTTCTTTCTTTAAAATTTAAAATTCAAGTGTGTATCTGTTGGGTCTAGTAGCCCTAGTCTCAGTCTACCCTGTAAAGGTCGAAGGCGCAAATAGGATATTATGAACCTTATTAGGTAGGTATATAAAAAAAACTGATGCAACAAGAAACAACCAATACTTTTTTGAAATGGCTATAAAAACTTTCATAAAAATATTATCAATGCATGACTAAACACCACAATAGGGCTTTAGCAATATCACAATAGTTTATTAATAGTGGTATCAATTTACTCACTTGTTCAATTTCTAACGGAGATAAGGCACAAACTGGTGCAGTGGGTGATGGCTACGCATTCCAATCCACTATGTTTTACAAAATCAGATCATTGCAGGTCTGTTGCTAAAGATTAACAATGTTGCAAAATTGGCTACAGAATATGTCTTGTAATTATGTCTTAATAAAGCAAAATAATCCTATTCATAACTCACAAAGAATAATTTAGAACAAACCTAACATATTGAATTTTTGATTCAACTTCAAACAAAGTACATTTTTATTAAGGAAAATGCTTTACTTTAAAAAATGCTTCTACCATCTTATTGCATACAGGGTTACCACATGGTTGGGATTGTGCCTTCATTTCATATGATGTTCAGGGTCCCGGCAAAATAAAAATGGTTCCAACAATAACATTTTAATTGAAACTATTATATACAGAAACATTTACTACTTCCTCATCATCATCATTTCAGCCGCAAGAAGTCCACTGCTGGTCATAGGCCTCCCCCAAGGATTTCCAATACGAGCGGTTGGAAGTGGCCTGCATCCAGCACCTTTCTGCGACCCTTATCAGGTTGTCCGACCACCTGACCGATGGGTGTACTACTTTTACTACTTCAAGGGGTACCAAATTGGTAGAATCGGGTAATTGAATTGCCAAATACTAGTGGCAAAGTACATTACAAATGTTTTAGCTATCTCATATTTTGATTTCATAATTAAGTATGTACTGTAATCTCATAATTTGCCAAAAATAAAGTATTTTATTGTTAACTAGCTGTTACATGTTAAGAACTAAAGTCTAAAGCAGAAGATAGAGAAGTTTGGCGCATACTCCATCGACAAGAGCTATAAAGCTCTTAAATAAGAAGAAGAAGAACTAGCTGTTACATGCAGCTTCGCCTGCATAATATATAGCCTATGTCCTTCTCGGTATGTGTATGAAAAATTTCATGACGATCGGTTCAGTAGATATGGCATGAAAGCGTAACAAACAAACAAATTCACTTTCGCATTTATAATATTAGTTGAGATTTAACTAAAACCAACTTTTTGATTTACTATTTTACTTGAAAAGACTATCCAAAACCCTAACCTTCTAAAATGTTGTCCAGACATTATGGTCATCCCATCTGGCAACCCTAATTGCATGTGTTACAAGAACACTGGTGTAAGATATTTCAACCAGACTAAAAGCTTCTTACTATTAACAAAGTTTGCTTTCTTCTGAGCTGGGAACAATAGTTTAACATGCCTTGCTAGTAAGCATGTTTCAAGACGTTTCTCTTCACTAGTAGCAAGTGGTAATTTTGAAAATATGTGCTTTGCTATTTTTTATTGAAATGCCATATGAATGAGGCAATGGATGATTATGAGTTATGTTAAGGTGTTTTCTTCTTATCGAGTCGAAATGGTTGCATACTATTATATTAAATATCGTTTATATTCAAATAAGGTGTTTTTATATACAAAGACAATCTTCCAATTTGTAGAGTTTGAGTAATGGAGAAGAGGTTCAATGTTTTATTTATTTACTGAATCTATTAACAACTTTAAGATTTAAAACATATGTGCACATTAATTAAATTGAAGTCTTACATCCTTTTAACATTATACCTACTGTAATTATAATTAATTACATTATTGTCTTATTTGTATTTGAATATATATTTCCAAAAAGATTATAAAAATAAAATATAAATAATATATGCATGTATAGCTGTTAAATGGACCTAAGGCATTCAACAAGTTCTATTCATGACATGGCTCATGATATGGCAAATAATTGAAGCAGTATGTACCTTGTTTTATCTTCATTTAAGTTAACTCTGCATCATGTAACTAAGTACATACAACCAACACAACATGTTGGTTTGTAAAGTCATTACAAACTTTCCTATCCAATGTAAAGCCATGTAAAGCATGCCAATACAATGTGGGCTACTCGACACATCCACTTACATGACTAAATGAATCTTACAGCTGATATTGTTATGATACAAAGCTATGTCCTAGAAAGGATGTGTTCAAATTCAGGCCCTGATTGTTGAGGTACAAATTTGCAAAATTTGTACAGCTGTAAAAAAAATAATTACTCAGGAACTATATCATAACTGTAAATAGTTATTTTTTTTAAGATATTATCTAATTTATTCAACTCAATATCACTACGTATTTGTTGATACGTTTTATATTTATTTCCCTAATATTAGCCTTTTGTTTGATTGTCGGCCATACTGTCTTACGAAATACTGTAATGTCAATGTCAAATTGACAAGTAAAAGTTAGGTTATATAATGATTTACAATTTATTTACAATGCTGCAGTAATGGCATGGCAGGTCGAACGTCGGCGCACACGCATAGCCACCTGTTGTGTAGCATAGGAATTCAACACACCCGTCCGCCCGACTACCGTAAAAATGCCGCCGTCGTCGGTGAAACCGCCGCACCTGCTGGCGCGTCAGACGCGGCTCCATAGTCCGTGACTCAAGGATCTGCCCATAGTCATGCGCAGCGATGAAGCCACTGCGCGGGCCACAACCCAGTATAAAGAGGAGGCAGAGAAAGCCCGAGATGATGATAAAATGCACTTATGACCATCTGTTAAAAATATTAGTTGGTTTGTTGGTTCAGTAATATCCTTGGATGGTTCATATTTTGCGATCTTTTACACTAGAACACCTGTTTATTTATTAAACAAATCATAATGATTATATAAAAAAAAATGTGTTTTGATATTTAATAGTTTTGTTTAAACATTCAAATCTTTAATAAAGATATGAAAACTATTTAAACACCTACTTTAATAAGTAACCTACCATACATAAAATAATAATGCTAATGGTTACACCTATGCAAACCTGAATGAAATAACATGTATGTAGAACTAAAATGTAGATTTCATATAATTTAAAACAAACAAATATGAAAATAAAACAACAATCTTTTTTTACATTTTTATTCTTCATTTTCAATATCTTCTCTTACAAGAATGTCATCTAAACATGAGGCAGGGGCCTGAATTGCTGTTGGTTGATGCCGAGCCCACCCCATATACCAGACAATTGTCATAATATGAGCACAGCAACCCACAGTCCGTTTTCCTATGACACAAGTGCAATAGTAACTGTGGATTCTGTGCTCCCAGTAATCTTCTTGTGTATTTAATACAATATAAGTGTAGTACACTTTTCCACTGCGGTGTCTAGACTTGATGCGTCCTCTCAATAATAACTTTCCATCTAGTACAGGTATCTGAAGGGGCTCAGTTTCATGGCATACTTCAATTACAAAAGTTCCATTTTCCCTTATGTGTTCCCCATAATAAGAGCGTGCTTGTTTAATTTGATAAGTTCCCAGTGCAAATAAAATCATATCAGATTCTGATAGCACTGGAAACTCATCTAAAAGAATCTGTTCAGCATCAATGTTGGTAAAAATTGCTCTAATTCTATTTATATTATTTTCAATTATTATTTCAGATAATATATTATCTTCATACAATTTTTGTAAAGCACGCTCTAAAATGAGGGAGGCATCTGGTCGGTCTGTGATGGGTGCATGGAAAGCATTTATTATGGCCCCTCCTATTCTAAAGTCCATCATAAGGTGGGTAGCTGCATTATTACTGAACTCATATCTTAATAGTTTAAAATCAGTTTTGAAATACCCATTTACTGCTTCGACTACCCACCTGCACATGGTTACCAATCTAGACTTATTTGCTCTTAGAGCAGGCAACTGTGTCTCTCCTTCTTCTAGAGATTCAGGTGCATGGACATTATAATTTAGATTTCTCATCATATCCATAGAATCCCTGAATCCCCTGTCTAGTATAAATACATCTCCTTCTCGAAAATATTGTCTCAATTCATTCATTTCATTACTAAATAATTGACTCATTATAGTAGCGTCTGACACAGTTGCTGCATAGGGGCCATAAATATCTAAAATATAACCATCTGTAGTCACAATTAAAAATGGCTTTACAAGGTTCCTATATTTATGTAAGCTATATGATTTTTTTTGAAAGTAATAATTAGATGACTTTTGTAAATAAACATATGTCCCATCACAGATTACAATCGCCCTTCTACCTCTTACCTCGCCATCAATGCCTCTTTCTTCACCACCAAATAAACCATCAGGAATAATTAAATTATGTTGCGTTATATCGTCTCTAGACAAGTGACCAACTCCCATATGAAGCGGCACAAATTCTTCATGTAGAATATTACGAATACTCTTTAAAATATATGATATAGCAGCTTTCCCCAAATTGAATAATTGACCTACTCTTTCATGTGGCTCTCCAGTTCGTAATTTAATAAGATATATAGCTAATGCTGTTTTATAATTCTTATGACGTTCTTGTAGAGAGGGAGTTTGGTCCAAAATTCTTTGAAAATTATATTTTGACACCCCAGTCCAATAATGGCACATTTCATCAGACATATTGTCAATATTTTCAAAATTTACCTGTGTGTCCTCATCATTTTCTAATGCAAAATTAATTGTTGTTTCTATTTGAAATGGGGTGAAATCATTTATATAAAAAAAGAAATTGGTTTTGATGAACTCCCAGTCATAAGTTTCTATATGTTGTTTACATATACGTGCCGATTCTGTAATGTACAATTTATATTCCTTTAATAATTTTCTTTTTAAATAACTTGGTACAATCATCCTTTCGCCATTAGTACATCCATGTACAAAACATTTATGGGATGTATTTGCAGTACGTTTATAATTAGGCAATTTAATATTACCTAGCAATCTATCTTGATTATCTTGTCTGGCCTCCTCACTGGCAATATTTCGGCATACTGCAACCCAGCAAGCATAGCAGACTTTACTACATGATTCAATCTGAAAAAAAAGTTTATATTCATTTAGTAAACATACTTAATATTTTAATTTTTGAATTAGTTCAGTAGTTAAGAGACTTGATAAGTTATAACAATCAAACTTTTCTTCTTTATAATGTTATTCTATGTATAAGCACACATTCTTCTTCCTAGCATATTCCCGGTTGAATGCTCAGTAGTAAAGCTTCAGAGCCCGGGGTTCGCTTAACTTGCCTAAGAGATTTGATGAGGTTACTGGTTTTTACACAACGCGACTGCCATTTGACCTCCACAACCCAAAGGGTGAACCAGAACCAATACCAGGTAAGGTTTAAACGCTAGATGGCATTTGGGACGCACATTTTAAGGTACCTTCCGAAACACGGATCATCTGACTTGCAATATCCTAACCAAACTAGAACAACAACTCAAAGTTATTGCCGCCGCCGGGGATCGAACCCAGGCCCAGTGCGAGCTGAACGCTCTTAACCACTACACCATGGAGGCAGTTCCCTATCTATAAGCACACATTAAATAATACAATTACCTGTCTTGGAGCAATTTGTGCAGCAATTGTATCTCTCACACTACCATCTGGTAACAAATGTGTTCGTCTGCCTGCTAAGGACCTTTGACAGCAAACACACAATGTATCAGTGGAATCATTGGGTTGATATGCAGTGGAGAGTTGTTGTTGTTGTGACGTTGATGGTTGGCAGTCATCTTCAGCCAAAAAAGATTGATATTGTGTATCATCCTCAGTTGTTGACAGTTGAGCCCTGTTGAGATCTTGTGCACTTGCTCTTTTTATTGTCTTTTTTGCTGCTTCGAAACATGCTGCACATACTCTGCACCCAATTTCAATCTAAAATGAAAATAACAAACAATATTATGTACCAAAATAAGTAAAAACATATAAACACACTTCGAAATATAATCTAGTTTTTTGTTAATTTCTCTTAAACAGATAATTGTACTGAAATAAAATTATATAGACCATCTTTGAAATATGATCTAAAAATTAAAGAAGAATAATCAAAATTAATCATTGGTCATTATCATTGAGCAGAAAAATTGCTTAAAAAACATAGTTCAATTGAGAAAGACTCTTATTTTCATGTTGAATGAAAATGAAAACCAAATGCAAATTCAAATCAAATTATTAAAATCTTTTTACTTTGAAAGAAAGCATTACTTACCTGTCTAGGTGCAATACGGGCAGCAATCAAATCTTTTACTGGGCCATCACGCAGAGGATATGAACGTTTTTGTTCCATGGATCGCTCACACCAGATACACATTTGGCAAGGCAAAGCCCTCTCTCTTTGTGCAGCTCTATTAGCAGCAATCCAACAACGATAGCATACTCTGTTTGTAGGTCTTATCTTAAATTGAAAATAAAGACAAATATATAATAATATCTCATTAAAGAATAATTATTTAAATTAAAAATACAAACTGAGAAATAATACTTACCAGTTCCGGTGATATAGCTGCAAATATAATGTCTCTCTCAGGACCCAGAGGCAATGTGTGTGAACGATGGTTAATAATAGATCTTTTGCACTTGATACAGTGACAGTCAGCATGAGTCTTAGATCCCGCAGAAAGCTGACTTGTAAGTGAAGAAAAACAAGCATCACACAGGTTGGCATTATCACCAATCTAAAAAAATAGATGTACACATATTTTCAACAGTTTCCTCAAAACATATCACAACACATTAATTATAAGGCAGTTATTACCAGAAAAAACTTTTTTAACCACATATATCATCATATTCTTAGTTTTTTATGTGTTTGTAATTATATTCAATGTGTCTAGTTAAAAATCATACTCATATGTTGGTAGGGTGAAAATAATAATAAAAAATATATGTTTAACACATGTTTGCTAAACCTGCTTTACAAGTCACTTCACTTTGATTTTGGTGAGGTTAGCTTAATCTTCGCGGTTAATCTGTATTTAATGTAAATTCAAATGTAAGCATTGATAAATAAACTCAATCCTAATCTACATCTTTGTGCTTAGCTTATGAAGGATTGCTCAAGTATGGCAAACATGTACATGAATAACTATTCATTGGAAGCGATTTAATAAGAACTAAGCTACATACCTCAGAACCCAGGTTTCTTGTTAAAATTGTTTGAAGATCAATGTCAAAGTGAGATGTATTGTAATGAAACATCTCTTCAACCAGAACAGTTTTACAACTAATACATTCCATTACTGCAGTGTCTCCACAGGTAGGATCTTAAACAAAACATTAACGTTGAATAAAATAAATGACAAAAGAATGAATACCTATGCAAGTGTAACTTAGAAAAACTGTACTTACCTCCACGAAGTCGAAGTGAGGTTAGGATAGTCAAAAGTCCAGAAAGAAAGCCAAGTTGTCGGTCCAACGAATAAACGTGAGCAACCAAATCACAGGAAATCGGAGTCCAAGTAGTAGAATGCCAGTGTTGTATAAATTCATAAAAGGATAGCCAGTTCGTATGCAATCCGGGTAAAGTCCAAAAACAAGCCAAGTCGTCGGGGTTCCAATATAATAACACCAAGACGCAAACACAACGCAAACGCAGAGAACACTCCAGTAACGCAAAGCGAAACGGAATGAATAGAAACATGACGAAAAGCATTGAAATTGTTTGACGCAGAACTAAACATAGCGACGCCATTTTCTGTTTACCAATTGCGTTTTGTTTATCTGTCAAAGCCTGTTGACAGACGGCGTCAAAAAAATAATTGATTAGGTTTAATTTTTCAACAGCTGTACGTTGTTACAAATGGCTTTTATAGGTTTCAACGACATTTTGTTTGTTGGATTATTATATTTTATAAAATTATTTACAATTATTATTGCATTTTTATTTTTGTACAATTGTCAAAGGTTTGATTGAACAAAACGGCGAATTCCCTTCTTGCAGATAGTATTGCCATATAGAAACATCTTTGGTCCCCATCGCAAAAAACTTTAAACCCATTTTTAGCTACTGTACAAAAGGACAAAAAATCTAAAAAAAATATTATTATACTGTGATTATTATTTACTACAATATAATAAAATAATATTTCGTGCAAGCAGTAATTTGACTTTCTGCAACATTCATGGCCGGCAATGTTCGGAGCGTTTGAACAGATCCTTTACAACAAAGACGCTCTGATGCGTGCAAAATATACTGACACCAATGAACCGTTCGTTCCCAGACACAAACTAGTAGCAATACATTCGGAAAAAGAACCAATAAGATTATGGACTGGGTTCTCCAAGATACAAGTAAAAGGCTTGTTCCTCGCTAAACTAAAAAACAACTTACCAATAACAAGTTTCACATGAAATAGCAGAGTCTCCAATTCTTCGTTCACACCTACACAATTTCTAGCTCACTGTCGCAAACCACAAAGATATTTCACAGTAATTTTACACTATCGGTCAAAAAAACACAAAGTCCCCTCGGCAGACTTTAATACCAAATAAAATTAATAAAACTAGAACACGATATGTGCTCTCATGACAACTATGCTGCCGAAACGGTATTCAACATCAGACAAGTCGCGGCCATTGCTTTCTCGTTCAACACAAAAGTTGGTTGTCGTTGCGTGTCATGTCAATCGGTTTTTTGTTAGAGTTGCCACTAGAACTGACAAAATTATACCATTTTAGATACTATGTTTTTATCCCGATTTCGTATGCCTGCCTTTTTCATATCATTAATCTATTTTTGATTAAATTGTTCTTCTTTTCAAGTTGTAATATCTGTTGCTTTTATCCCAGTCCTTGTCCTTTATTTCAGTAGTTAGTAACATAAAGTAACCGTAAAACCGTTTATGAAAGCACACATACGAGCTTTATGACCACACCACGTTACATTACACCATCTATATAGTAGGCGTCTTCTTCTTTGTACCCTGATAGGACTGTTTAAATTTTTGATAACCGATGGTGGTCTCGGTCTGGTTAGGCTCTTCCATGCTGGTTTGCGAGAAAAGAAACCGACCACTATTTTGAATTCCGTTTTCCAACTATAAACCCAATCAACACGATAAATAAGCCAATCCTGCTCGCAAATATGCCATTGTGTACAATATACTCGTTTCTATAAGGATAGTATATGCAAATAGCTGATTAAATTCAAAAGAAAAAGCTGATACTCAATGGACTGATAGATATGTGATTAAAAAATATAAAACGTGTAAAAGGAGTATGCCAGGGTGAGACAAATTCATCCTTAAGATTTACATCTACCCTTGCCCACAGAACCATTCTACTGTTGACGTCACACTCTGACTGATGAAGTATTTCATCATCATTATCATCAACAGGTCTTTGTTAGTCTCCACTGCAGAAGCATGACCCTCTCCGTACTGCCAGAGCTCTAAAGGTCATAGCACACTTACACGACTCTGCTCCAACACCGCTCCCACCCAACACGGCTCTAAACAAATACGATTGCTCGCGGTCCACTAACCGACAGCTAGCAGGCGCCCAACGGTCCACGCACCGACAGCTAGCAGGCACCCAGCTGCTTAATAGATAATTCGTGAATGGCCTACCCCGGTGTTCCGCGGCGACTGCTAGCAGTCAGCGTGCGGACACTGCGTAGAATTAATTTATGTTACCACTATAAAATATATTTAACGGCCACGACCTAAAGCTCATATTTGAATGATATAAAATTTGTCGGGTGGGAGTGGAGTTGTATAAGTGGGCGACCTTAAATTAGCCGGGCGGGGCAGCCAGAGGATTTGGCGTACTCTCTCCACGCTGGTCAGACGGGTTGGAGAGGTCTCTTTGATATTTATAGCTTTGTTGATGACGTATTTACTGGTATGAAATCCACGTAAAAAATTACAAACAAACACAAACTTTCAACTTATTTACTTTTGGTTAGAACTTAGAACTACCAAATTGTGTCCTTGTAATATGGCAACCCAAATTGTCTATTCCCTTTCATTTGGTGTATCATAGAGAAAAGAAATTTCTGTCAGTGAGTGACAGTGACGGGTGATGGAGACAGCTGAGTGATTTGTTTATTTTAATTTTTAATAGTTTGGCTAGTTTAATTATATTGGTTTTGGCTTAGCAGGATGGGTCAATACAAAAATGCAGTTTCTGCATTTAAAGCTCTCAATGGACTGATATGTGTTTACAAACCGGCAACCGTATCAATCAGACAAGTGCAACACACAATTATAACCAACTTGTGTAGAGGTTAGTTCTTTTTCAAATTCAGTTTTCGGTGTTTATTTAATCTCGCATTTTATTTACACTATCTTTATCTACAACTTATACTCACCGGAAATGGGCCAGACTTGTGAATTCCATATTTATGGGGTTAAACTTTTTCTCACAGATTTAAACGGATTACCTGGCCGTCCTCAAGAGAAGAGGGTGGAAATAGTAGGGGCCACCAATGCTCCAATGGCTGTAAAGCTCGTGCCCAATCTGGCTGATGACCCGTTAGTCTGTGGACCAAGGTACCTAAATGCGGACTTCAGTTGCAGTTATGCTACTCATTTGGGATTATTCAGTAGCGGAGTACTATGTGAGTTATAAATGCTTTTATTTGCATTCTCTCAATATGGCCTTAATTAGGCATCTGAAGTTTAGGCTGCCTCGCTCTTTAGATGCAGTAAAAATAGAAATGAAAGACAATACTTTCTCATATTTTATAAAATAAAAATATTCATTTCTTACACTATCATGACAGGTCTCCCTAATACAATAGTGTACTTAATTATAACATTAATAGACACATGCATGTCCCTTTATCCACTAACCCCGACATAACACAACACAATCAATGTTGCCCTTGTGAATTCCGTCAATTTATCCATATCCAAAACTTATCAAACCTGTAATATCTCAATAAACATTTACATCACATAGGGCTTGTTATTTTATCAGACAAGACCGCTTAGACAGAAAGATAAACTATAATTACTAAATTTGATGCGGTTCTTGTCCTTGGGTTGCACAGTAGGACAAGAAAATAAACATAGTTTGTAAGTTCTGTACTTCTAACACTAAATGAATATCTGAATAAACAATTTTTTTTTATAATTCATATTAATTTCAGTAATAGGAATAAATGCAGGCACGAGGCTCACATACCACATAAACACGGCCAGACCCACCAGAGCGTACAAAGTTCATGGCCAGTTAGGAAAAGCTACAGACACATACTTTTGGAATGGAAAGTCTATAGAACGGGCAACATTTGGGCATGTGACCCGGGCAAAGATGGACCAGGTGGTGGCGCATATGCAGTCGGCACACCAGAGGACTATGTATGAGTAAGTATTGTTTATTTAGTTAACCATGTGGTTCCTGGCAGTGTAGAATAAAACTACTCAAAGTATTCCCATGTATGTCTTAGGAGGCGGCTTAGGAAACACAAGATAAACATCAAAGAGACCTCTCGAACCCATTTGGTCAGCATGGTGAGTGTATTCCAAATCCTCCAACTGCTCTGGCTAATATATGGCTTTGGTAGTACAGAGAGAGTCATGCTCCTGCAGTGGAGAGTAAAAAGACAGATAATGATGATTTTGGTATCAACAGGAATGTGGTCACTATATGCATTGCCCATAGATATCAGAAATTGCCCTACACAAGAGGTTCTCAACCCTAGTACCTATGGAAAATGGATTGCAGAATGTGGTATTGAACAAATCCATTGTCATCATCATCATCAAAATTTAAGAGCTAAGCTCTTGTCGGTGGAGCTCCATCTGTTTCTATTCTCTGCCAATCCACTGTCATACTTGGCAAAATCAGTCTACCTTCTATGGTTTATAAAGAGTCTCAAGATACATTTTCTGCCTATTGTTTTCAATAACCATTTTTGTGACCAACTGAGGTTTTTTTGTTATGGCCCCCTTGATACTTGGGTTGTGACCCCTCACTCTCCCTATCGTGCTTGCTCTCTTGTATGTAAAATACCATTAGAAAGTCATTTTAAATGGTACTAAAAGTATGAAAGTTAGAGGGCTTATAATTTGAAAATGGCGCAAATTGAAAAATTGTGTCTCAATGAAGAGGAAAGTAAGTTCTATTGAATCTAATCCACAGAAATCTAAATTCGTGCTATTTTTAAGCCCACACTAATATTTTATTAGTTGGTAGATAATAACTGATAATAAGGCACCTCTAACAAAAATTACACTTTATTTGGGAACAAAAAAAATATTTTTAGTAGTTTGCTGTAGGCTTCAAAAGAAGTATATTAAATATTAAAATTTTATATTCACTATCCAGGTTATGTGGAGTCCACAAAGAGTCACAGGCTGCGTATGAACTGGCTTCACAAGGACTTCTGAGACCCGTTAACAATAAACTGCCAGTGGTGTATGGAATCAAATGTGTCCATTTTCAACCACCTAATTTCACATTAGGTAGGAATGTACAACATACCCACATACTATTGCGTCTTTATCCCTTGCGGGGTAGACAGCGCCCAGGGTCATAACACTTAGGGGCCACATTTAGCATCGTAGTGGACGTATAGGTAGAAAGCAGATTCAAAGTAGTGTTGGCTTGCTAGCCGCATCGCCTATCAATGTGTTTCCTTAAATTTTCGCCCAATCCCTTGACCGGCTTTTACGGTCTGAAGAAAAGCAGCTGGTATGTTTTATGTTTTTTCTTTTCACCCAAACCAGCATTTACAAATTTTTCATATAACTTATTATTATTAAAATGAATAAGTACAATCTCCAAGACACGAATTAATGTCAGCCTACATGTTACAGCTCTTAACTAAATAATGGAGACTACCAGAAAAACTTATGCAAATAGACTGATAAACTGAAGACCTCAAAACCCCCAAAATATTATTTACAATCTAGGAATAAAAATAAAGTTTGCAAAAAAGTTCATGGATTTTTATTATTTGTGTTATAATTGCAAATGAAGGGGTTAAACAATAACTTCTGTTAATTTTAATACTTATATTTATACACTTAACATTTCATACACTTTACATTGTTCATGGTCGCAGGTCTACTGACCACAATAAAACAGTATTCAAATTAATTTTATTTAAATGTTTAACAATCGGGAAAACATTAAATAACTTCTGTTCTAAAAATCTAAACTATTTCCAGAAATACAAGCTGTGAATGAATATGACCGCTACCTTTGGACAATGATTCACGACCTGGGAGTGCAACTGAAGACTGCAGCGCACTGCACTGGAGTGCAATGCATACGGCAAGGGAAATTTGGCATAGAGATGGCTCTGCTGCGCAAACACTGGCAGCTGCCTCACATACTGGACAACATGGACAGGTGCCACCAGCTGATCGAGGAGCATGAAGATATACTGAAGCCAAAGACAGCCACATTAATTTAATAATTAATGTTCGAAATCATTTTACTCTATGAGTAGGGTTGTATATAGTTTTTTTTTTAATTTAATATAAATAATATAAGAAATTTGTACTTATTTTTTATTTAATATGTCCATTTTATTTAATACTAACAAATCCTGCCACTTTGTACACTCCTTTTTTTTTTTTTTCAATCTATTTAATTGTACACTCCTTATATGTATGTATAACACCCACAAAATTTTCTCAAATATGCTTGGAAATGCGCACATTATTTTGACAACCTTGTTTGGGATAAATCGACATTGCTTTACTGACCAATACACGCGAGCAAAGTATGTATGAAAATCCATATCTGTCGTGTTTTAGCCTTCGAGCAACACGGCCTCCGTACCGGGTTTTAGCGGCTGGCAAAGTTCCTATGAAAACTCATATCTGTCGTGTTATTTAAAAATGGAACTACAAGTTTGCTGCAAAATAATTCAACTAAGGAGGTTACAAATTCGAATTTCAAATTTGACCTGGCTAGTAAGTAAAAAAGAAATTAATAATTTTGATTTTGGTGCGAAATTTTCTACATAATTGTTGTTGATGAACATTTTATGAATATCTATTGACATATTTACATCAATATTTCATGCTGGTCTTGGATAAAGAAAAACCATAGAATGTACCAGCTGCTTCTATTCCCGCAGTCACAGTACAGAGGGGGCGAGAACCTAAGGAGAAGAATATGTCAATAGGTGATGCGACTAGCAACCCATCACTATTTTAATTGCATTTTCTACATAAAAGCCCACTAATACGCTAAACGTGGCATTTAGGGTCCGTGTCACCTGTAAGGGTAACACGTGATAATATGTATGTCTGTTTGCCTATATACAATTTTATTTAAAATTTCCACGCAATGTTTGAGAAAACTACTATACTATACAAGCCTTGGCCACAATCAGGCATTGATGGACTTATGTATGTGTGCCTCGGCCCACATTCACACGTTCGTCCATCAATGCCTCTATTGCCAGATGCTGCAGTAATGTACTATTACTTTCTATTGGTGAAAGAATATGAAAAGCAATCCAGTTGTTTCAGACCCTATTCAATTCATACAATCAAATCTTTCCTCTTTATAATATTGTCATAGATGTCCATTAATAAAATTGAAATGAAAATGAAATGAAAATGAAAATATTTATTTTTTTCCACAACTGCTTACAAAATATAAAATATGTGAAACTGAGGAGGTGGACTGGAGCCTAAACTAGGAAAACCTGTATTTCAGGTCTCCAGGTCACCCGCCCGCATACCTTCTATCTACCGGATATAATATAATATATATTTTATATTTTATATATTTATACCTGTCATTCTTGCGATAAAAGTAGGGAGGAGTAGGGACTGTGTTTTGTTACTCGTCTGTCTGTTGGTTCAGTCGAGGAATGGAGGAGACTGATAGGGACCGAGTATAGTGGCGGTTAGACTGTTAGGGTGTTCGTAAAAAGAAGTATAAGACCTATGAGTGTATGTTTGTTCTGTCTGATGAAATGAAGAAGTGTGTGAATTATGTTAAGATAGTGAGAAAGGATTCTGTAATATCATAGTTAAGTTGAAGTAGAAAATTTATAACAATAGATTTACAAACGAAGGTGGGTTTTGTATATATGTCTAGAGTTGAGAGAAATGAAACAAGCAGAAATGCTAGTTTATTGAATAATGATTGTAATACTTTTCTTTCTTTTAGTATAGCATTAGTTGCAACAAATATTCATAGACATATAATGTTACAGTCATTTTCTTGTATCACTTTGCGAAACTTCTATAACTTTTGTCATTATTCAAGTAGCATTAGAGGATGGTGTACCAGGTGTGCTTGCTTGCTTCTCCATCTGTTCTATTCTCTTATGCCTGATCATATTTGACAAGATTCCGTCGAACGATGTGGTCTTCTTCTTCGCCGAGCCTCGTAACGTATCCTCGCCGTCCCTTCGCACTCTTAAGCTCAAGGCATTCACTTCCTCCATGAAATCAAAGTCTGATTTCTCTTCCCTGACTGGCGACGCGGGCATTTCTGGCTGGTTGGCGTTACTAACAGGAACAGGAGTTGGCGCACGCCTACCTGGGCACTTCCATTCAAGATTTAACGTTCCACTTTTGTCGATATTTTTATAAAGTTCCTCCAACTCCTCTGGATTCGGCATCCAGTTCTTTCCGATAAAAATGCCTGACTTGGAAAGCTCGTCATCTGAGCAAGCCAGCTCCCAGTCATCGCCTTGAAGTTCTACAGAAGTCATCATCTACTAAAATTAAGTAAGTAAACACCAACTTTTAGCTCAGCCAACGAAAAATTAGCAATAAAGAATAGAAGCAACAAAAGTTATAGTTCTTTCTTTGGCAACAAACAAACAAATCTGTTGTCAAGATGACAGATGGAATGGATGACATATTTTAATTTTAATGCATCTGCATAGTGCAAGCATAGTGCTTGCCTTGCCTCAGGTGCTTGCTATCTACACGGTGAAAAATCGATTAAATAAGATTTGGAACTCGTGCACTATTTTTACCTACGTTGACGACATTTCTTGTGCTATTTTTTCACAGTCATTAATTCTTATTATGATATTGATTGTGTTGTGCTTGTGCAACAGCCCGTTGCGACGGACCTACATTCTTTTTGTATAAATAAAGTCAATTTGTTTTAATCATCAAAATAATCGACTCCTAAATGTTTCTTTCCGTGATGTATGTAGCTTCGAGCAACACGGCCTCCGTACCAGACGTATGTAGTGGTGTCGTAAACGTAGCTAAACTCCTTTTGCCCATGCATGCGTGCTATAAAAAAGAAAAGATGACCATGTGATTTTTGACAGTTGAACAGACAATGTTTATTTACATTTTGAAATTTGTTAAAATTATCTGAAATTATCATAATTATACACATTATAGTTTTCTTATTATAAAGATTTAAAATGTCTTCAAGCGACTCCGAATGCAATGATGAAGGGGAACCCTTTGCAAGGTATAACGAGTGCAGTTGTTTTTCAGAACACTTAACCTCAAATTTCCATATTTACCCAATTTTTTATCATTTTCAGGCTCGGCGATTGTGAGGTTTGCGGCGACAAGAAAGCCATTTACACCTGTCCTAAATGCGAAGTGAAGACATGTTGTTTATCCTGCGTAAGGATACATAAAAAGGAGTTGGAATGCGACGGCATTCGCGACCGAACCAAGTTCGTGAGAATGAGAGACTTCACAGATACAGACCTTCTGAGTGACTACCGGATGCTGGAAGAATGTGCGCGCTTCGTGTACGGCGTGAAGCGGGATGAGAAGAAGCGGTTCACTAGAATTGACAAGGATCTGCCTATTGTAAATCACATACTAAATGCTTTTATTCAGTTTACAGCATGTGAAGAAGTGATAAGTAGAGAAATGTTCCATTTCATCATCCCAGCCTCAATAAGTTTCGTGCTAGACATTTAGTTTAAAAATTTACATTCATTTATTTAGTTAGGTGTTACTGGCTAGCCAACATGTAAATAGGGTCAGCCTACAGAGTACATTATCTATTACCAATAGTGATCTAGGTTCCTATTTTCTACATCACCATAAGTTACTTTTCATTGTATTTTGGTTATGTTTTTTGGTATAATAAATGCTATAAAATACTTATTTTTTAATGTTATTGTTACAGCACTTATATAAATTAAAGATGGCAGCAAAAAACAGAGGCATAGTACTCCAGTTTCTAGCACAAAACTTCACAAGACATGCGACCAACACCACCCGATACAACTTCAAAGCCAACATCATCAACTGGCGAATAGAATGGGTTTTTCCCAATGTAGACTCCGATCCTATCAAGTTTGTTGACGAAAGATGCTGTGAGAAGAAGAAATTGGCAGAACTGCTGGATAAATTCCTGAATCCTGACGCAGCACATTTTGAAGGATCAAAAGCATTGACATTCTATAAATCTGCAGGTTTTAGTGGTGTCAAAGTGCTGCTTAGAGGTAAAAGCTTCATCATGTTTTAAGTACCTAGTGTAAAATATTTACCATCATCATCATCAGGTGTCTTTAGACCTGCAGAAGTATGACCCTCTCTCTACTCCCAGAGCCATTTATATCAAGAGCAGTCAGAAGATTTGGCCTACATCCTCCACCTGGCCACATGGGTTGGAGAGGTCTCTTTGATGTTTATTAGCTTTGATAAACTTGTTTTGTGTGTTTCCTAAGTCTAAAATATAAATACTCAAAGTTATTCACATAATATAGGAAGATTATCAATGGCTACTCTTGTTTCTTTTAAGTTTCTTAAAAAATAACAGGTGAGATTTGCCATTTTTCATGTCATGATTTTGTGTTTGTTAGTGGCCAACATTAGTGTTGATTTTTCAAGCATTCTCTGATATCAAATAATAATAAAGGCATGTGGTCTCAACGCCTTAATCGTACGATTTGTTCTCAGAGACTCGCATAGATGGCGCCACTCGAATCTACACAACATTGTATCTACCGTATTTGAGAATATAAAAACATGATTCACAAAATATATCTTATTAATAAATAATAATAAATATCGTTTATTTCAGACATTGGTCCATATTACAAACTTATACAACAAAAGTCACATAGAGAATTAAAACTGTCTCACCACTTAATCATAACTTAATTAAAAATCAAAACAATATTTTAGGCATAATATTTTAAAATGACACCGTATATTTAGTAAGTTAAAGGCTAACGCAGATTACCGCCATCTAGTATCGAGTAGTAAGCAACTCTCCTGCGCCATACATTCGCCTGCTTTTCGCAACCTTAATTTGGTCCAATATTTTTGTATGAGGTGGGCAGTCTATTACGTTAGTATTATATTGTCTTTGATAAAGGTTTATACATCTGTGTCTAATATAACCTTACCTAACTCCAACTATTAATAGATTTCACATTTATAACAACTTTGTTTTCAGCTGAAAAAGTAAAAGGCTCGGCGAAGAAGTTCTTTGAGCTGGACCCGACTGAAACTTTAGCAGAGAACCTATCTGGGAAATGCATAGTAGAGTTCCCAATAATATTTGTGGTGCTGAAGGATCATGCATACAACTTCGAGATTATTACACCTGGTAAGATTTATTTTATAATTCAGATTATGAAGACGACAGCTGTTACTATGAATCTATGGAAAGCATATTAGGATTTGCCACTTGTTCTATTCTTTGATATTGTTAATTTTTCAAAAGATCAGAAAACATATAGTCAATATTGTTTGTAGTTAGTATTACAATCACTCCATTTTATATTACAGAAGATACATTTCATCACAATGAAGATCACAGGAAAACGAATGTTGCTAGTAAAGTTGCACAACCACCTTCTAATAAAATAGAGACCATGCAACAGAATGGAACAGTTGAGAAACCTCCACAGAATGACAATTTCTCATCCAGGAAGAGACCCTTGTTGACAGAAAAGATTGCCCAAGAAAAGGAGTTGGAAATACAGAAAGAAATCAAGGCAGAGAAGAAGAAGAGACCAAAAAATCTGCTGTTTACCACAGGCTACTCTTCTGAAGAGAGTATATCAGATAATGAGAGTGAAAAGGAGTTAGAATAAGAATAAACAGAATATTATATACACAATAGTATTTTATTTACAATATCTCTATAGCAATAAGTGTATTCTCAGTTAAAATAAATAAGAACTCATTAGTAGCATTGATGCCAATAACTTCTCCATACTTGTCAATATTGAAGACATGTTGTTGTCCAACTTTCACGTTTTTCATGACTCCACCTGTCCTCTTCCTCAGTTGGCAATCTTGATTATTCGCATTCTGGTAAATAAAGACATGTCTGGATGCCTCACAGACAACACTGTATGAAAAGTTTGGAGGGCAAGTGACAAACTTGCGATTTTGTTTGGACGATTGTATGTAGCCAAACGCAAGTAGTGTTCCTTGATGTTTCATAGGCCAAGTGTCCGAATTCACAAGCTGGGCATATGGTTGCCAGACACAGGCGTCTACATCGTGGCGCAGAGCCAAGGCTGGGGCCTCCTGCGTCTCTATTTTGATGCTGAATAGGAATTGGTGAACACTGAGCGGTATTCTATGGGTTATTTGGTGGTTTGAAGACTCCATTCTCACTGGAAATAAAATAATTAAAAAACTGTAGAGATTTTGTTCTCTCATCTAGAAAGGCCAGGTATCTGAATAATTAATTACAGTTAATAATTGGCCACCTATATCTATGACCAAATATGTATCAATTTAACAGAGTTAACTATATATTAAGACTATGAAATATTTTTCATGGAATAGTTATTTCTATACAGCCCATATCCATTATATTTCTTACCTAGAACAGTGTCTTCTTCAGAAGCAGCGTCACATTCCTCCAACTCCTGTGTAGACAGGCCTGGCACGGCTTCATCAGCAGTCACCTCTGTCTCAGAGCACAGGTGTGCCAGCCTCCTATGAGCTTCTTCCACCAAGCTCGCATCCATGATCTGTTCTCCGTTGGGGTCACCTCCTTCAACCAGTTCATCCCACAGCATGCTGTCTGTCTTTGTGATCAGAATGTCCACCTGACCTGACTCTTGTACATTCCAAGTTGTGAACTCACTGTCTACTTTATGCTTTAACTTTCCATCAACAAAAGCATTTCCTCCATAGCTTACTTTTATCGTCAGTGGGGTTACTTCAACATGCAACAACTTCTTGTCAAACTTGTCCAGAAGCTTCAATGTTATTGAAACATCTTCTGTAGTTTGCAGCCATGTGTATATTATTTTCCTTGGCTCCTCCTTAGCTGGCTCTGTGATTTCCTTTTCAGAATCGGCGGTGAATTTAAAAGCATTGTCAGAGGCGACATACAAGGCTGAACAACTAGTCTCAATGGCTGCATAATGAACTATGCCTTTGCCCTGTAATTGTTTCAAACTAGTTTGCTTCCAAGTTTGGTTGCAATTTTCAAATGTAACCCACACAAGCACAGTGCTAAAATGTTTTTCATTCTGTTCTACTGTCTGTAACAAGCAATGTAAGATTTCCTGATCATTTTTATCTTGTAATCGTGAGTCCAATATGATGAAGAACTTCCCTTCACCTAGGACTAAACTGGAGTGGAGTGTCTGCCACGATCGGCAGCATGAACGATTTCTAGCACCAGTGTCAACAATGTGCAAATACCCAGTACCATCACTTACAACAGCCAAACTAGCAGAAGGAAACGTAAGGCACAGATTGAAATGGCCAGACTTTCTTTCGACATGCGCGGGTATATCATAAACAACACTGTTCTGGAATGTGTGGTTAGTATTCTCAAAATTTATGTAGCGCACTTGTTGTCTATTATCTATGTAAAAATAATTGAAGGAGTAGTCCCAGTAGTCCAGAACTAGGTGATTATGCAGTGCAAACATCTTCGCGTGGATGAAGGAGTATTGAACCTCATCGGGGTACAATCTGTCCACAGGAGACTCCAATTCAAACGCATAATGTGGAAGTGCTTGCAGATTCAGTTTATAACCTTCGAATTCGTGATCAAGGAGACGCCGGTTTGGTCGTAGTTCAACAAGTGATGATGGCATGTTTATTAAGACTCTTAATCTTGTAGCAAATAAGAAAAAATCTGAGGATATGTAGATATATTTCCAGAAAATCTAACAACACAATAACAACAAACCTAGTGACACTTTGGTTGTCTTGTCATGTGAAGTTTGATTAAATGAGTGAGAGATTGATTGATCCCACGTTGATCCTGACAGCACTGACATTTGGAGAGTTGCCTGTTTTTTACATAAAAAAATAGGGATGTGCCGCAACCGGTCATTGTCATATGATTAATCGTGTTTTTTTTGTGCCATGGAAAAAGTGTTTTAAATATATCATTAGACTTTTACGTCAAATCTAAATAATCAGCTCTTTCAAAAATCATGCTTCATCCACAAATCAGATTAATTTCATGTCACAGTAAGTCAACACACCGGTTAAGTGTATGTTGTCAATTGCTAACAATTGACAACATACACTTAACCGGAAGTGGTACTTTTTATATATTCAATCGAAAGTACCTTGTATGTATATACTTCCATATTTTTAATAATTTTTTAAAAACAGAAATTATTTTTTTATTTTTTTTGGAAATAGGGCACAAATGTAGGATTTTTAAACAAATAACTGTGCCTTATTACGTCAGATTGACAATGACAGGGACGTCATTGTCAATTTGACGTAAAATAATGACATTGACAGGACTTTGACCGCCTAAGTTGCCAGATTTGGGAAATTTTACGCGGTAGTCTGGAAATTTTCTAAAACCCTTGCCTCTCTCAATGTGAATGATAAATATCGTTTCCGTTTTCATTGCTTTTTTTTTTCAATGTTAATATCGGCCAGAATGTTTTTCGATGTAATAATATATAGTTGACAGCTAAAAGAAATAAGCAAATCCCAATTATTATTACATCGAAAACACACTGGCCGGCAATTACAGTAAAAAAAAAGTGATACGGGTACGATATTTATCATTCACATTGAGAGAGGCAAGGCCTTTACAAAATTTCCAGACTATAGGGTAAATTTTCCCAAATCTGGCAACTCTGACAGTCAAAGTCCTGTCAATGTTATTGTCATACGTCAGATTGACAATGACAGAGATTAAGGCACAGATATTTGTTTATAAATCCTACGTTTGCGCCCTATTTTTAAAAATTCATAAAAAAATAAATACTGGTGTACTACTAAAAAATATGAAAGTATAAACATACAAGGTACTTTCGATTGCATATATAAAAAATACCACTTCCGGTAAAGTATATATTGTTAATTCTGGTTTTATTTATCACACTAATAAACAACACGCTAAGTAGGTATAAACTGATCACATAAATAAATAAATAAATATTTACTCGTGGAAAACACATCCTTCTGTAGTCGGATAGTAAATCTTTACGATTCATCCGCAAATCGTACATCACTAAAAGTTTTAACATGGTAACATTCTTCACATGCGAAATTATGCGAATTGTCTTGGAAATGTCAAAGCAAAGCACTCCGGGGATTTCAAAAGGGACTTTTAGGACGTATACCTATATCAGGAAGTTCATTAGACTAAAATTATTCTATGTCAGGAACAAAGAGTATATAATCACTTCGTTTTAGTCAGGAAGTCTCCAGGTTAAACGCAAGCTGACTGAAAATTGTGTAGTGTAACAAGACTAATATAATAATTCTGTGGTGTAAGTTTAATCATATAACTAGCATGAATGATTATCATGCCCTTCCTTATTTTACGGGCACTCCTTGTGTAAGTATTTGTCGTATTTGTACATGCTAAAAACACAGTTAAAAGGAAGAATCAGGACATAAGTACCTATTTTCAGGAAGATTTCTATACGTACTTCAGCTTGCAAGATTTATTTGACAAGGCTACGCAGGATAAAGAAATTATGATGAAATGTAGAACAATCGGAATACTGCAAAGTGTTCATGGAAGATTTTATTTAACAGATGTAAGTGTGTGACCATGAGGTAATGTATAGCGACTGCTGTTAACAATTATCTCACTGAGGTATATTGATAAATCAGGTAAAAAATCAAGAACCGTAAGTCCTTAGGTTATCAAATGTACAAATACATACTTATCATTATATGAGTGGCAGGGTGATAGTCCATAGATTAAGCCTTTCATATAAAAAATCCTGTATTGGACTGGTAGTGCTGCATTTACAATTTTTCCTTTACCTGAAATTTTTTATTACTTCATATTGATGGTTTTCAGTTGGATTCACCAGCTAACTTCTCCGGGTGCCTGGTCCAAGTGTCTGTCAAGTATTTGAATAAACCTCCTCCATCAACGGCCAAACCATACCCCGTGCAGATATTTGGTACATTGCAGTGGAAAAATAAACCTGTTATATTTGCTAAAATACTGCAGGTAAAGATACAACCTTCTCAAATAAATAAATATATACAGACAAATCACACAGATTAAGCTAGCCCCAAATTAAGTTCCGAGACTTGTGTTATGCGATATTAACTCAACGATACCATATTTTATTACAAATACATATAGATAAATAACCAAGACCCAGGATCTGAAAAAGATAGTTTTTCATCTTGACCTGACCAGGGATTGAACTTGGGACCATCCGTGTCGCAGGCCGGCGTGTTGACCACTGCGCCACGGACCTCGTCAAATATCTACAGCAATGTTGATTGTAGGTTATTTCAATATATAAGTATGCTTTAGTTTCAATAGATTTCAAAGTTTAACCACTAATCAAATTTGCAGATTGCACAAGACCACAATTTGTGGCGATCTATGGGGGAGGCCTATGTCCAGCAGTGAATGTCTCTGGCTGATAGAGATAGAATTGTTAATATCCTGTTACTTTTTATTAGCATTCTTTTTGGACAAAGGTGGCCAGGTAGTGGCATCTAGCAAAATTATTTTATTTTATAGCTCCTTTAAAGCAGTGTTTTTATTCTTTAAGAGCTAGGCACTTATCGAACAGTTTTCTCTTCAAAAGCTCTTGCTTTCCAAATAAAACAGTTAGTGAAATCTGAAAATCAAAAAGTTCAAAAATGGCCCTTTTTTTTTAGGTACTCATCACATCTAATGCCATTAGAGTCCGGAATGCTATGATGAATATAGCTGAGAGACATAAAACTGAACATTCTGCAGTCATGGATTGAACTTCAACTATCTGTAATAAGAATTTACCAAACAGGCTGTGATGTAAAAAAAAGGAATCTGAAGCTTTGATAGGATCACTTGTGTGCCGAAGTACCTGATTAAGTCCAGTAGATTCTGAATCTAAACTAAAATCAGGAATACAGGACATCAATTAAAAGAGGGCAAGGTAGGATATAGGATCCTGGTGTGGCAGCTCCAATAAGGACAAGTAGTGCATACCAGTTGGTCCATGAGGAAAACACGCACATGGGTAGGACATAATGTCCACTGGCATGAAGTCATCTTGTGTTAACTTGTTAATAAATGTAAATATTTTGTAGTTCGGCTTGTTTATTATACTAATATAGCATATCTCTTCAAAGCTAGTTGGATAGAAAGAAAAGCTGCCTCTCTTTTTATCTACATATACAGCCGGCCCGGGGAATAAGTGAAAACGAAGTAATAATTTCAACAGGCGATGCGGCTAGTACTACTATTTGGATTTCGTTGCCCCAACTGCATGCTCACACTTAATGTGGCCCATGGGTGTAATAGCCTTCGGCTCTTTCTACCGCGTCTAAAGGATTAAGACCTCATACAATATAGAACTGCCTGTACTGCATTTAAAGGGTAAAAAAAAGAATAAAAAACAAAAATCTAAAAGAATGAATTTATTAAATCTTAAATAAATAATATATTAACAATAAGTGAAAATGTACAACATTCCATCACCTGACACACCAGCGTTTTATATAAAAATAATATAACATTGGCAATGAATAACGCATTCGTGGAGATTACATTTCAAGCTTTAATCATTAAGGAACGGTTTTCACAAAAATACAAACACCAAACCGTCTAATCCTAAATATAAATCCATAAGATTTGGTTAACTTATTGCAAGTATTCTTAACAGCAATGGAATGCTTCCCCATTGGTACCTCTAGTCTAAGCCTCCCTACAAGAAATACATCTCACTATCCACCTAACCAGATGTGCTGGGAGAGTTTCACAGGATGACCAGTAGAATTGATACATCAAAATTTTCGGTAGTAAAATACAACGACTAAAATTGAAATTTTTTAGCAACTTGCGACACGAAAATCTGATCTTTTGCGTCGGGGGTTAAAATCAAGTACAGTCCGTCAACATGGCGGCTCTTATATTAGCTACGAGCTGCGCAGTACGCGCCCCGCCTCCCCGCGCGCGCCACGCTTAACTTGATATCGTGTACTGCGCATCGACTGGCACTATGTTCCGAGCAGCTAGCCGAGCGGCTAGACCGAGCAGCGATTAATTTTGATCCGGACTGTAAGCATGACAGCTTATATAGAGTCATATTACTGTCAAGACGTGCAAATGGATGTTTATATCAAAGCTCCAAGTTTGAGACAACTTGAGCAGAGAAAAACAACCAGTTGAAATACAACCTAGCACAATTTCTGTGGATAGCGAGTTGGTTCTTGAAGTTACAACAATTATTTGTGAAGTAAGTTATCACAGTAGCGAGGCGTCACACATTGACTTATTGCTTTTGTGGTAGTATATTTGAAAATGTTTGATATATTTCTATATCCAATTTCTATACTGGAAGCAGTTGGCTGACCAAAGTAACAGTTCTATATGGCATATCGACGACGCGGCAGAGGGCATGATCTATGCAACAAACGAAATTAGACCTTATATGTAAGCTAATAGAGTTCATATTTGCAATAGCACGGTAGCAGCTGATGACATCAGTTTCAGCTGACTCTGTTTTAGGTTTCACAGATGGCAGCGCTGAGGCGTTGAACTCGAAAGGCCGATTGTTTTTGTTGTTTTTCGTATGTGTAAGTGGCCAACACTGGTGTCAGATTTTTTAAGCTGCCTTAAGGCATCTGACATAGCTTAACGACTGCCATTAACGATGGCAGCCGGGACCAACGGCTTAACGTGCCTTCCGAAGCACGGAGGAGCTCGAGATATTTTTATGCCACTTGCGGTCACCCATCCAAGTAGGGACTGCACCAGGGGTTGCTTAACATACGTAAGCGCTCATAGAGCTCACACCCACTGGACCATCGGGCTCCTCAAGCCGATGTTATTGGATTGACAATCAGCAACAATTGACACATTGTGGCCCAATCACAGCTTGCCGGACCCTACGCCCAGTGCTGCCGCCGCCTATTTTAGAACAACATCTGTATGGAAATTTTCTTTGTTGCATTTAACATTCATCGTTTGTGAGAATTCTCTCGTCAGCTGCCATTTACTTTTATGTTTAAGCGAGAAAGGAAAACCAGATAAGTATAACTCTTTCCAATATTATTTACCTATATCTGTTTCACCAGATATAATATGATAAAATTTGTCTCAAAGTTCTAACGAAATAACTATTTGACATTTAAGTGGGTAGAGGCACCTAGATCTCGTCTACATAAGAGCCAATTCATCAATCACAATAACTATTCTAGCCTTCTTAGGAGGTACCTGCAGGTGTGGTAAAGGTTTTTCTTATCTCATTACTAGCAATTTTTCCGCGACTTCTGTCCGTGTAGTTTCCTCCTATTTCACCCCTTCGGGGTAGAATTTCTAGTAATTCTTTCTTAGTGCTCACTTACATTATGTAAGGAACCCCTGTACCAAATTTCAAGTTTATAGGTACAGTATTTTAGGCTGTGCGTTGATATATAAGTCAGTGAGATCATATTTTTTAATGGTCGATGTGGGTAGCTCCATGTGAGCTTTAGCTACTTGACCGGACGTGAGGACAGAGTGCCCACAACCTAACGAACCTCACCAAAAGGCCCCCAGTAGGGAAGGACCTCGGCTTTTGGCAGTTGCCTGTGTGCAAGGCTGGAGAGACAGAAAAATCTCACTGATGGGCCGAACTGAGAAACAATGGCGAAGCCTTGGGAGAGCAGCAACTCTCACGTTTTGCCATATGGGTCGAAAGTGAGTCAATCAGGTTTGTTCTTTATTAATAATAATAATGAATAAAGATGAACCCTCCAAAAAAAAAAGCTCACCATGTCGATTGGTTGCATCATATCTTGTTCTAGTAAGAAACTCATTATTGGCAAAAGAATTGAGTACCCATAGCAACTTTATGCATAGAAACAGACGGAAATACTGTATTATAATTAGTAGGAAATAATTAATACGGTGTCTCGCTCACACATGTGCAATTATATAAAAACTGTAGATGTAGGTACGTGTATCATCACTAACATATTATAAAACAAAGTCCTCCGCCGCGTCTGTCCGTCTGTTCGCGATAAACTCAAAAACTACTGCGTGGATTTTCATGTGGTTTTCATCAATAAATAGAGTGATTCATGAGGAAGGTTTTACAGTATAATACATGCCCGGAGGGCTGCTAGTATTATATACAATTACATACGTGCGAGCAGGACACCAACCTGTAGTATTTCCATCTCACGGTCAACCATAAATCTGCACAGAATTATGCTCCCTATTTCAAAAGCAATTAGGGTAAATATCGTATATCAAAAATTGAAACAGTTCTATCAGGGTACTAAGAAGGCGCTTACTATATAATATAGGACTGTTTGTCAGGTACCTCCTAAGCTAGGGCTATATTCCTAGAGGCTCCCTTGTCCTAGAGCACCCAGAAGTAGAGTACAAACACGAGCAGGACGACGGCTGCCGCTGTGACCTTCACGAGCATCGACTTGGTGTTGAGGTACGTCGCGTCCTTCTTGTACTTCTGCGTCATGATCGACAGGTTCTGCGTCTTTGTGTCCAGTTCTGTGAACAAGATAGATGGTATTTTGGTATTTTTTATGAAGCGCAATGCTATTCTGATATTTTTTTTATACAACTAAGTTGGCAAACACGCATAAGGCCCACCTGATGGAAAGCGGTTACCGTAGCCTATGGACGTCTGCAACACCAGGGGTGTCACTCACGCGTTGCCGACCCTGAAGAAATCTTTTCACGCCCTGATATACTCAAAATTAAAAAGAAATAAGATATGTGTAAGGTATTACTCATACTAGGAGTAAAGACTGCTGGTTCAAGTCTTGCCTATGTATGTTGCCTATAATGTTTTATATGGGTATGCCATTATGGGATTTAAAAATAATACAAGATTGTTATTTTATTTTTCATGAAAAAATCTGATGAAAGAGAGACGGTAACTTAATTTTTATGAGACCTTAGGATTCATTAAAAGTTAGTATCTTTGACGTCCCCACAAAGTTTCATACAAACTAGAGTTGTGCTCTATCTATACACAGATGGCGCGAAGTGCATTATTACAAATACTAAACTGTAACTATAAAAAGCAATTCCGATTATTTTGCATTTATTCAGATAACATATTTATCTTTCAAATAAATAGCTAATAGTTAGCTAGCTGTGGACCTGCTGCCATCTAGGGTAATTCTTTTTGAAACTAAGAATGCCAGAGCGTTAGCCTGTGCGCATGCCTCCGGATGAGACTTCAATTCCTGTAGTAATATAATTACAGTCTGAACCAAACTTGATGGCGACTCGAATATCGCGCGAGGCGATGCGCAGAACACAATATTAGGTCTGCGCGGGGCGCGCGCGGGGAGGCGGGGCGCGTTCTGCGCAGCTCGCAGCTAATATCCGAGCCGCCATATAGTTTGACAGACTGCACTACTATCTATGGTCTTGCTCAACTTACACACAATGGGAGATAATACTGCAATGTTCTCCCGCCAGAGGGCAGCATTAGCAGAGACAGTAAACAAATGTTTGACATTAACAAGTATGTCAAACTTGCAATAAATTGCCTTTATTTTACATCCGAATACGCAGCATAATTGCATTTTTATATTTTAATACTTATAGGAGTATTTTAAAATCAAATTAATAAAAGATTAATGTATAATTTCACAAATTAATTGCGACTTTGACACTGACATGTACATACTTGTCAGTGTCAAACCTTTTTTACTGTATGTGCTGGTGGCGCACTCTGGCGGCACAGCTTTCAGTAATATCTCCTATTAACAAAGCAATATTATTGAACTATAATTAACTACCGCGCTAAGGACTTCCGAGACATTTTCTTATCAGTGTTCGTTCATGCCAAGTACAAAGTCCTTAAAACATTTTGTATTATCGTAATAATGTAGAGATTGTGTACACCGTCTGCTATAGCATTTGTCATGCTAAAGTGTTTTTAAATGACCATGAGGAAGAATTTTTGCATCACTTGTTTTTAATATTTTCTTGTGTGCAAGATGTTCTAACTATATGTAAGCGGGCCAACTTCATTTGTTTTTTGTTTTGTATCTATTCTTACACTAGGAAAAACAGATATGTACCAACTAGTTAGGCAACCCCAGTGGAAATAGCGGGCATAAACTTTTACGGTTTTTCTTTATCATCCGATCAGCCGTCTTCATCAGCTAAGCCCTCGACGCGGGCGCCAGCCGCTTGTGACCTTACTAATATAAATCCTTAGCGAAGGCTGTTATCCCAGATAGGATAGGACTGAACTGTGCGTGCATGTTACTAGAGTCACTCACCAGAGAGCACGGCTCCCCGCTGCAGCACATCGTCGATGTTCTGCATCATGATCCGCTGCACGTCGCCCAGCTGGCCGCCGAGCTGTGCGGCGGCGCCGGTGCGTCGTGCGCGTGTGCCGCCCTCGGCGTACTGCTTGCGCGCGCGCTGCATCCACGTGTCGAACTCGATGAACGTGTACGGACGAGTTACTGTGTTCACCTGCAACATGACAGACCCTTTCATCATCATCAGGTCTTTTTAGTCTCCACTACAGGAGCATGACCCTCTCTGTACTACCAGAGCCATATATTAGCCGGAGCAGTCAGAGGATTTGGCCTACACTCTTCACGCTTGCCAGACGTTTGGAGAGTCACTTTGACGTTTATAAGCTTTTTTAGCTCGAGTTCCGGTCGCCTTCTACAACATCCACGGGAAGACTTGGAGTGGTCCTATTCTAATCTGCAGGGAACCACACGATAAACCAGACCCATTAAACTGAGTTATATTCAGGGATAGCAAACAGAAATAATAATAAGAATGACAATTATGTTTGTCACAGTACTTTAATGTTTCATATCTACTCCTCTGGACATAGTTTTTTTTATTTACAAATTACTTATTTATAACAAGCCTTCCCTGGCTTGCAAATGAGACAAACTTAAACTTTTGTTAATTATTGCACAAAATTTGGTTGGGAAAATTGATTTGGTGTTGGCAACATTAAAGAATTTTTGTAGGCTTAACCATGTTTCAAGTTAATTCAATTTGAGAAGACAAATTGCCAGAAAACACAACAATTATAAAAACATTATAATTTGTGGCAAAGTATGTAGTATGTGTTATATAGTTTACTAGCTGTTACCCACAGCTTCGCCCGCGTAATATATAGGCTATGTCCTTCTCCGTACCCTAACCTATGTGTATGCAAAATTTCATGATGATTGGTTCAGTAGATACGGCATGAAAGCGTAACAAACAAATAAACAAACTCACTTTCACTTTTATAATATTAGTTGGGATTTTACTGACCCTTTTCCCGTATTGTTGATAGAACTCCTGTGCGATTTCTTCTAGGTAGCTGAATGCTAGTCTTTTGCTGTAGTTCCGCTCACACAGCACTAGGTAGCAGATCTCATTTTCAATTAAGTAGCTGAAATATAAATATAAATTATTTAATTTCTTGCATAAAATGAATTTCTGTGCAATTATTTCTGACCCTGAAATTTATATTACCTACTTACTTGCTTACATGATTTATTTTATATTGATATAAAAATTGATATTAGATAAAATTTATTTCTCCACATTATTACAACATTGAATCAAGTGTTTCATCACATTTTATAAACAATGAAATACTTAGTATGAAACATGCTATTTCATTGTGTATGAACTCAGTAACGAACCTTTTTCATAACTATTATTTTATTTTCATCACCATCAGGTTCTCAAAGTTGATCTGAATGAATCATCCATCACAGTTGGCATTAACTATGTGTATTGTCAACTCTTTTAATTTATTTTTAATTCCTTATTTTACAGTATTATCAGCCTAATCTTTATAGTAATATTTTATAGTTATTACCCTAATCTTACAGTAAAGATAGAATCTTGGTGTGGGGTATCCAAAAGTAAAAAAAAATAGTTCCATTCATAAAAACAAAGTATTCTAACTACATTTTTAGTGGGGAGGAAATAATAAATAAAAAGCAGAACTCACTGGAAGAGATAAGGCCCAGTTTCGATGGAGCACCGCAGCGGCGACTGGGGGCCTAGTTTCCTAAACAGCATTTTTGCCTGGTTCTGGTACTCTAGAACGTTGCAGCCGCTCTGCGAACCACCACAGCAAATCATATTAAAAAAAGGAATTTCTCTTAGGATTGCAATGTGAAAGTAGGAAGTTTCGTGACAGGCATGTCTAAGAAATCATAGGTTTCGTGCTGGAAGTTACATTTTAGGTGTAATAGTAGGTATAAATTGAAGATAGGAGCCACGGAAGTCACGAAATAGTGGTTACCTGTTCATCTTCTTGCATAGTAGCGGCAAGAGGCAACCCGTCTACGACACGGGCGATCATCGTCATTAAAACCATTTTGGAAGATCCTAATTGTCCTTTACACTAGCATACAAAATAAAGTGTTCGAATTATACTATCACACATCTAAGTTTACTTTTTCTTCTCATTATTTGGGAAACTGGAAACAAGAAATGTGAATTGACAGCTGTGAATACACGTCAAAACGTTTTGACAACAACATGTCACGTCAGCTTGTCTATGCGTAGATAGATACGGTTGCGTTCATTCTCGGTTATAATTGTTTAAAAAAAATGTGTTAGTGGCCAACCTCATTAATGGTTCAATAATATGTTAGATCGTATTTCATTAAAGCTTACTAGTTTCCTAAAAATATATCATTAGTCGTTCCGTTATGTAGATACGTATTTTTTCTGTTCGTGAAGGAAAAGAATTCTGTCTATGCTTTATACTATCCTTAATGATCCTAATTCTCCTTCTTATTTCAAATCTAAATTTCCACTCTTAAGTTCTACTCATTCCCGCCCTCTTCGTTCTTCAAACAGCTTAGTTTTAGCCACTCCTCGTCATCGTACAGATTTCATGGCAAAATCTTTTCAGGTTCAAGCCATTCAGCTCTGGAATTCGCTCTCTGAGTCTGTAAGAAGAGCTCCAAGTCGAGGTGCTTTTAAGCGTGCGGTCCGCACATTATTTCTTCAGGAAGTCTCCTCTTCTCACTGAATTTCTATTTAAAATAAGAGAAAAGTCATCCTTATGTGTATGTATGTATTTAGGCATGTGTATACTTATATATTCAATTATATTTATATCATGTTTACTGTTTATAGTATATAGTTATTTTTAGTCAATTTCGCTCTATCGCCCATACAAAATTTTTCTGTTTGTGTTAAGAAGTAATGTCACCTTCTTAGTACCTATCTTCACATCACAACGGTTGCTAAGATACTTTGTTTATTCGTTTTCTGTCATTGTTATAATTTCCTATTTTTGCTAACATCTCTCTTGTAATAAATATATTTAAATGCCTCTCAATAACTGAATATCATTTTAAAAAATAATAAACAGTTTCTTTAAAACTGAACATGGTAGCAGAGACGTAAGTACCTCAATGTTATAACGATGTCTGTTCGAATTGAACCTCTCACTAGAGAAAATTATGACACATGGGTTATTCAAGCGGAGGCACTACTCATTCGCCAAAAACTATGGCAATATATTGAGTCTGATGATATTCAGAATAGTGGAGATATTTCACAAGAGGGAGATAGACAAGCAAAGTCAGAGCTGATTCTCACCATTGCTCCATCCGAGCTTAAACAAATAAAGAATTGTAAGACAGCGAAAGATTTGTGGAATAAACTTAAAGAAACCTACGCAAGCAAGGGACCTGCGCGTAAAGCATCTCTTTTGAAGCAACTTGTGCTAACAAAACTCGACAGCAATGATGTCCGCTCACACCTTGACAAATTCATGGATGTAGTTGACAAGTTAGCTGATATGGGCGTAGACATAAATGAAGATTTGTTAACAATTATGATGTTATACAGTCCATCACCAGAATATGATAACTTCAGAGTTGCAATAGAGTCACGCGACAATCTTCCAAAGCCTCATGAGCTTCAAATTAAAATTATTGAAGAATGTGAAGCACGACACAGTCAAAGCAACGAACCTGAACCATCATCTTCCAATGAAGAAGCTTTCTACATGTCCTGCTGCAGAATATGTAAGAAAAAAGGCAATATCTTTAAAAACAAACACCACAAGATATGCAAATACTGCTGGACAAAGAAAGAGAAACCAAAGCAAAAGGCGTACGATTCACCAAAGAATCACTTTGCAAGACAATGCCTACTTACTCGCAACAAGGCACCAAATAGAAACATTTGGGTTTTGGATAGCGGTTGTACATCGCATATGACATATCAACGAGAAATATTCGAAGATGTCAAACTAGAGTCGAAAAGCAGAAAACTTAATTTTGCTACAGAGGAACATACAGCTGAGATATTAGGAACTGGAACAGTAACGTTTTTGACGAAAGACAAAGGAAAGATGGCCATAACTCATCTTAAGGATACACTGTTTGTACCTAGTCTATGCACTAATCTACTCTCCGTCAGTAAGATGACAGATGCCGGCTGTTTAGTTACCTTCTTCAAAAATAAAGCGACTATAGTAAACAAAAAAGATGGGATTACTCTTACGGCATTTAAGCAAAATGATGGCCTTTATTATATTGAACCGATCAAACATGAGTGCAGCAATATGATCAACAACAATGAAAAGAATATGCCAGACATAGTGAAAACTTCATCGAATATTGATGAATGGCATCGGAAACTAGGTCATATGAATGCCTCTAATATGAAAACTGCCCTCAATAACGAGAGCCTCATTGGTTTGAATTTTGATGTTTCCGAACAACTCACCGAGTGTGAATCCTGCATACAAGCTAAACTTCACGCAGTGCCAGCACCTCGAGTGAAAACAACTCAAAGAACTACTGCACGCCTAGAAATCGTACATAGTGATGTTTGTGGACCTATACAAACTCCTAGCGTCAATGGAAACAAGTACTTTGTCACATTTATAGACGATTACAGCCGATATTGTTTCGTCTATTTGATGAGAAATAAAAATGAAGTCTTTTCCAAATTCAAAGAGTTCAAAGAGTTAGCTGAACGGCACACAGGAAACAAAATCAAGTATTTACAGTCCGATAATGGCACTGAATACATAAACAAGGAATTTGATACTTATCTGAGACAATGCGGAATTCAACGAAGACTAAGCGCACCCTACACGCCGCACCAGAACGGGATCGCAGAAAGAAAAAACCGGGTTCTCATTGAGAAAGCGAGAACTATGATGATAGATGCAAAAACCAACCTAAGACTTTGGGGTGAAGCAGTAAACACTGCTAACTACCTGTCAAATAGGAGTATTAATAGCGCTATCGGTAATAAAACGCCATTTGAGCTATGGGTGGGCAGAAAGCCCTGTATTAATCATCTTTGCGTGTTCGGATCAAAGACATACGTTTTGATTAAAGGCAAAAACGGGCACAAGTTTGCACCAAAAGCCATACCCGGCATTTTCGTAGGTTACTCAGACAAATCAAAAGCCTTCAGGATCTTCATACCTTCAAAAAACAAAATATTAATCTCTAAAGATACAAGAGTAATGAAGACTATGTTCTATAACGAACAAAATAAAAACGAGCTGAAAAGCCTTTTTGACGAAAGGGTTCTACCTAAGAAAAACGCTGTAGACATAAATCTTAAGCCTATCAATTCTGAATCGATGACAATTGAAGGAGATATACTACCTTTTGCTGAAGACATTCCTTCTACTGCTGTAGATATACTTCATAATGCTGAAGATGATATTCTTCATAGTGCTGAAGATGATGCACAAAGAGATACCATCGAAAGTGACTATGAGTCAGCTACAGAATCAGTCAATACTCAGAACTTTACTGAAGAAAATGTCGCATCTTCACGTCGTCCAAACTTAAGAGACAGATCAACAATCAAACCTCCTAAACGGTACGATGATTTTATTTTGGCTGCAGCTTTAGAAGTTGAAAATTTGAATAAACCTAAAGAGCCAGTTACATTTAAAGAAGCGATAAAATCTCCAGATAAAGAACGATGGCTTGCAGCAATGGATAGTGAAATTCAATCACTTGAACAAAACAAAACTTGGGATCTTGTAGAATTACCCAAAGACAGAAAAGCACTACCGTGCAAATGGGTCTACAAGATTAAAATGAACCCTGATGGTTCTGTAGACAGATACAAAGCCAGAATGGTCATAAAAGGATTTTCTCAACAACCTGGGATAGATTATGATGAAACATTCAGCCCAGTTGTACGACTCAGCTCTGTGCGGGCACTAATTGCGACAGCTGTTCGAGATAACTTGAACTTATGTCAGTTTGACGTGTCCACGGCTTTCCTCAATGGAACAGTTATGGAGGAAATATTCATGAGACAGCCCGAAGGCTATCATGATGGCACAAAACGTGTTTGTAAATTAAAACGTAGCCTCTACGGTTTGAAACAAGCACCACGATGCTGGAATACCTGTATCAGCGAATTTTTGATAAAAACTGGCTTCAAACAGTCTGAAGCTGATCCGTGTTTGTACATAAGAGTACAAGGTTCATCCAAAGTTTTTATTGGCCTCTATGTAGATGATGGACTTGTAGCATACAACACGAACACCGCTGGAGCAGAATTCTTGAAAGAGTTGAAGAACAGATTCAAGATCACCACAAAACCTGCATCATACTTCCTAGGCTTAGAAATGAAAATAAGCAGAGATAAGATAACTCTCTGTCAAAAGGCCTATACGAAGAAAGTCCTAAAGTCCTGTTCACGTAAGAAAAAATAAACGGGCATTAACTTGACCCCGTACTATTCCTAAATTGGCGATAACGATAGTCGTAAACTATGTACTTTCTGTCGCAAAAGCAATGTCGCATGCGAAATTTGGTACAGGGAAGGTCATAGACGGTAATGTTTATCTTGGTTGTCAACCTTTGGTAAGAATATTCTTTTTTTATTAACACTTAATTAATTAATAAAGAAATTAATTAAATGGGTACCATGAGTACAGAGCTGACCATGAGTAAGCATCCATGTATTATTATGAAGATACCAGCTGATACTTGTTCCGCTCAAGCAAAAAGAATATATAAGTACACTACGCGAAAAGAAACGACACTTAAGCATGTATGCACATGCACGTTAAACCGCTTGCGGCTATGTGTGGGTGTCTGGACGTGTGCGGGGGCAGCGAGAGGACCGCGGGGTGTGAACAGTCCGCCACGGCACTGACATATCCCAGGGCTGTCCGTGTTGCGTCTTCGCACGGAGTTACTTTATTTGTAGGTAGCGAGTGATTACTTACTCGTTTTTAAACAATAATCATGTCCCGAGGTGGAACTTATTGTTGTGTTTATGGCTGTGGAAATAATCAAAATCAGAATAAAGATAAAAGCTTCTTGTCATTGCCTAATGAAATATAAAAGTAATTACCTACTTCATACCTATTCCTTTTGTATTACCTAGTAGTAGGTTTGTGTTTGACCAAAACGCGTCTGATTGCCACGATTCCTTAACATATTTGAATACATTTATCAAGATATTCTTTTCTCGTACGGACATAATACCTCCTTTACATTTCGTACAAGGTGAATCTAAAATATTTTCACCAGGTTCTATCAAGCTCCGGCGGCGTTGTATACGTTAGCCCAAGCCTGAAGGCCCCGCCACTAGATCCATTTTGTTCACAAGTATCCACTAGGCAATAACAACCACAACAAAATATCACAATGAAAAGTCAACTATAATAAAAATTCAACTATAACAAATAATCACGAAAAAATACCAGCAGAAACAGAAGTACGCAAGCGTTGCACCACATTCACAATGGAATGATGTTCTCGTGCGATGCGCTCTGCTTCACTCTGCGTCCGACAAAAAATACTATGAGTACCAAAGGTGGCGAACTTCTGTCCAGACGGAGCAACCTTGACGTCACAGGAAACATTGTCACAAAGTGGAGCAACTCAATTTTTTACTACTTTGATGTTAACTTTTTTTATTCTGCTTTAAACATAATATTACTGTGCTCACTGATAGACTTACATAGAAGATGGCATTTTATGTTCTAACAAACTTCGAAAACATACTAAGTATCATTAATTTCTGAGTTTTCTATAGTTATGATACGGGAAGTTGTGACTTGATTTATTTATTTTTTGAGTTACCCCTCCGTTAATCAATTACCGGTACCAAGATTTCACAAGCGACCATAGTTTGCGATACCAATGTATGGAGCGCGATAATTATCGCAAGACAAAAAAGTTTCTTAGTAGCACTAGTGGCAATAACCGTTTATTTTTTCTTACGTGAATTGAACTTTAGAAAAGTATAAAATGTCCACTTGCAAAGCTGCACCAACTCCAATCATCAAAGGAGATGAAATGGATGAAGATGTCGAAGAGATACACGACTTTCCATACAGGCAAGCCGTCGGTGCTCTATCTTATTTATCAGTGGGCACAAGACCCGACATCTCATATGCAGTCGGGGTAGCTTCAAGAAATCTAAGCGCGCCTACAAAATCTGATATTATGTTGGTGAAGCGAATATTTAGATACCTAAAAGGTACAGAGAGCAAAGGACTTGAATATACAAAACAGTCACCAAATCACTTGGTTTGTTTTAGTGACGCAGATCTCGGAGGGGATCAGACAACTGGCCGCTCAACATCTGGAATAGTGTGTCTATTCGGTGGAGCTGCTATCAGCTGGAAAAGCCAGAGACAGGCAACTGTGTCCATATCTTCTACAGAAGCTGAAGTCACAGCAGCCAGTGAAGCCACTCAAGAAATTTTGTGGATAGATCGACTTCTTAAAGAATTAACACAGACAATGAAGCCTGTATTAAACCTTGACAATGAGTCAACAGTTAAACTAGCGCATCATCCGAGATATGAGTATCATAAGCGCACAAAACATATAAAGTTGAAACATTTCTTTATAAGGGAATGTGTGGAACATGGAGATTTATTAGTGGAATGGGTCCCTGCTGAAAAACAATTGGCAGACATGATGACGAAGGCACTGTTTGGCCCAAAGATAAGACATATCAGCAACTCCATTGGACTTAAGAATTTATTATAAAATTCTTAAAAAATTAAGGAGGGTGTTAAGAAGTAATGTCACCTTCTTAGTACCTATCTTCACATCACAACGGTTGCTAAGATACTTTGTTTATTCGTTTTCTGTCATTGTTATAATTTCCTATTTTTGCTAACATCTCTCTTGTAATAAATATATTTAAATGCCTCTCAATAACTGAATATCATTTTAAAAAATAATAAACAGTTTCTTTAAAACTGAACAGTTTGGTCCTATGGTCGACTGGCAGAGAATGCCATATGGCATTAAGTCCACCATTTGTACACTTTTGTTTTAATTTGTGCAATAAAGTTTTAATAAATAAAAGACTCATGAACTTGTCATTTATTGTTTAACTGACAAACTAAAAACTATGTATCCAATTTTTTTTATTACATATCTGACAGACTAATTTTACACCTATTAGGTATTGTGTGTGACCCAGGAAAGCACCTATCGTAGGTATTCATGGCTGCTACCTACAATTTTATAACAGAAATGCCGATGCCAGAGTTTAACTAAAAATGAACATCCTCAAATATATTCACTGTCCTCTCGATTTTCTAATTTATCAATCATAAGTAGTCAAGTTTAGGCAGTAGGTTTAGCTAGTATACACTTACTTCTAGTGTACCCATGTGTCCGAACACCTGAGTCATCCACGTCAATGCCTGCACATTATCATTAGTCATCATCATTCGTAATTTTTTCTATGGTCAGTTATATGAGTTTGGTTTGGTCATACATATAGGATGACTGAGGGGGTTGTTAAGCATTGTCTTTGGCGGAGTCCAAATGAGTACTCTCACTCTCACTTACTCACTGTTGGCAATTACTGGCAAATCCATCTCTAATTATGCAGATGCAGGTTGCAGTTACGGCAAATATTATAAGATTTGTAAGTATGTAGCTCTAATTAAAAGGTCCCTCCTTTTCCATCCAGTCCCATCCACAGAGCTAGGAATTTCAATAACTAGCGCGCGAGCGACCAGACATTGCTTCCTCTGTGGTCCCTTCTAATGCAAATACTGTACAGTTACTTACGTAAGTATTATATTGTCTTTGATACAGTCAATGGCTCCTAAATTACATGAGGGGCTTTGTTTGTTAGGTGATTTTTAAGTTGCCTTTAAAGGCTTTAAACATGAAGATCCAGAAATTCATTTTTTATAATGTCATTATCTGTTTGTAGGTAGGTAATTATGTATTTGTTTATACTTAGGATATGGTAGGTAGTAAAGCTATGAAATTTTCAGTGGTATCTACCTGTGTTTATAATTATTCCAAGCTATTCTTCTTAGAAGTTTTGGAATAGTAACTACCTTTAAACATTTTAGTATTCATAATATGGGATGTGGAAAAAAACAATATGTTGTATTTTATTGTGGATATTTTATTAACATTATCATCATGCATCAAATTTATGTGCTAACTCATTTACACTTATCACTAACTATACATAGAAAAATAACTTAACTAGGGGGCAGAAAATACAGTATTTTGTAAAATTAAACAACTAAATTATAATTAAAATATCGGACTTTAACTGCATAAAACTAAAAGCAAGATCACTGTACCGCACATAACTCTCAGAATGTTTAAATTAATTTGTGATGAAAGCGCCATCTTGTGTCGAGTAGCTAAAACTTGATACATTAATTTAAAGTAGATCTTCCGTAGGGAATTGGTGTAACGTATTCAAACATCGGACATAGATTAATAACGAACAAGAATACGTACATTGATATAGTATATAATTAACGACAAACAATCAATTCTTCCTACGGCGACCACAGCGCCTCCCGCCTAATACCAAATCACTAACCTTCTCATTGCTTCCATGCAAAATATTTCCATATTTTACCTATCTAGCGACACCCGTACGTGGTACATGGGCATGACGGTGTGCGTTTGGTTTTTTTTTACAAATCTCCACTCTATTTACAATACGACGGCGCCGGCTCGCGTCGTACGACACCGCTTCCGATCGTCCGAATTAAATTTAAATAAATTTAAGATGCTAAGACTAGGCTCGATTTAAATAATTTTAACAATAATTTCCTCGAAGTGCTGTTATAATTTACATTGAAAATTTAAGTACATTATTTTAATTAGAAACTTTGATTTTTCAACAACATCGATTCGACTAAAATTATGAAACTTCCGAGCATCATTTTTAATGCTTGCTCATACATTTTCCTTACTAACCGGTAACTCAGTGTCGATTAGCATTACACACTAGCCGAATATAAATTCTGAGAGCATTCGCCTTCCTTCGCGTGGTCCATTCATTACCTACTATTAATTAATTTATTATAAGTATATTACAATAAAATTTGTAACCTATAGAACGAAATTTCCTAAAAAGGAAAGACTATGTAGTATCGGCAGAGGCGCGCCGCGGCTCGTAAAGGTTCAGCCGCACCGCGCCGCGCCGCAGCCGCACAACGAGCGACGAAATAAATAAGTTAAATCTATAGATATATTTACAAAGCATAAGAAATAGTGCCGAAAAGAAAGGGTCGCTTTGAGAATTCCAACTAGCTATATAAAAATACGATTAAAATTCCACTTTATTTTTAATAATATATATTTAGTATATAATAATGTAATATAGAATTATGTAATCACATGGAACGGGCACTGGTTTGTTCGAAGAAGATTGGACACTGAGATCTGTTGCTAGTTTAGGGTTACTACGCACTGGGTCTGTAGTCTCGTGTCGCGTCAGTCGGTCCCTCGCTTAGCACCCATTATCCTCGACATCTCGACTCCTAGGCCCCGGCGGCGGGCGCAGGCGCACACCATTTACTACTATCGAGATCCTTAACTACTATGTCGTATATTTACTTTGAATAAAAAAATATTGCGTATTCGGAAAGTTGCCGTTGTGATGCCTGCGCGCCGCCGCTCAAGGCTGGTCCTCATCCATCCAGCGCTTAACTCCAGCTCTCTTTACCAATATTATCACTACCATTGGTCCAACACTCTCCTTCGAGTACCAGCTGGAACCAGCGCTGGATGAATATAAAACGACCACAATAAAAAATTTCAACGCACGCTCGCTCAACACACCTCCACCTTCGCATACAATAGATTTACTATTTTATAATACGAATCGTCTTTGTATACATAAACTATATGTATTTCTGTATGTCGTGTTGATCGTACAACGTGGTTGCGAACTAGGCTATACCTTAATCAACCTTTTGTTATCGACTATCTAGTTAAAGTATTATGATTCATAACATTGGACCACAAATCGTAATAATTATTAATAATATTTATTCAGGTAACAAAAAATAGAGGCCGCGCGCGTTCGAAATATTTTTGTAAATATTTTGTAATAGCCATCTAGTTTTGTGATATGCTCGGGAAAAACGAATAGTGTATGAAAATACTGCAAATAATTTAATATATATTTATATTAGTTGATATGTCAAAGGAATTAGTTCGCGCGAGGCCTCCGTCCAACAGGCTACTACCGTAAATTTAAATAAACGAAATAAACTAGATCTTGTCCACTTAAACAGCTCACTTACAGTAAACATCTATATATAATAATTAACACAATTAACGCACAAATCATACCTTAACTATATTTATATATCAGATTTCTAACAGAACGTTATTGGCAGTAGGTTTCAGTACTAGCGTAGAATTTGAAAACTCCACAAAATATAAAAAACCAAAGTAATATCATAGAAAATTCGGTTTACGAATATACGCCGCGATAGCGGGCGACAACCGAACAGACAAGTAATCCACAACTGTACGTGAAGAGGTACGTAACATATAATATCGTATATAATATATATGTATAGAATCAACAGCAGTGAGGTCGGTGTTCAACAAGGAGTAAATATGCGAATGGCCATGTACAGCACCAAAATCTATCTGAGGAGAATACCATTTGATATTTTGTATTAGATATATAAACATTTTAGTAAATATTTCTTTATATAAACTCTTATTTAGACTATAAGTTCATTCTTATTGCATATTGTAAACTGGTTTCGAATTATTATAAATTGTATATTCATATGAATGTGCTTTTGCGTAGTTTTGAGGTAGGAAGTTTCGGCCGGCCGCCGCTCCGGCCGCGGCGGCCCTAAACATGCAATATATAGAAACATTTAAAGTCAATACAAACATTTAAAAATTCGTTTGAACATTATACAAAATCACTCCGTACCATATAACAGCTAGCAAATTTAGTTCCTCTTCTGAAATACCCCTAAAAATAGGTACCTATATAAACATTTGAGCAATCAATTTCGTCTCTCCTATTTTTGTATAAATATTAAATTCAATGATAAGTTAATATTAGTTCGATTTGAGAATATTTATCTTAATAACATACAAGCGATCGGAGAACATAATGCATGATGATTTGAAAAATAGACGAATTTTCTAATAAGTGAAAAAATGTAGAGCGAAATTATACGCGTCTAAAGTAGTTACGTATGGGAAAGTCTGTTCACTCAAGTCAGTCCGCACTGCGCACTGGAGATTCTGTCTACGCGAGCGAGCAGTCGATCTCGACGATGTCCTTGGGCACGTCCACGAACTGGTACACGAGCCGCTGGCCGTCCACCTTGGCCAGGATGCCGCGCTGGTAGTAGTAGCGCAGCGCGCGCCCCATGGTCTCATAATTCATGTCGGGCTTGTTCTTGTGCAGCCCCCACAGGCGGGACACGGCTTTGGAGTCGACGAGCTTGAACACGCCCTTCTCGCGGTTCGTCCACTTGATATACCGCGGACAGTACTCGCGGTCCTGCAGGAGTTTCAGCAGGAACTCCCAGAGGTATGTGGTGGAGCCCTCGCGGCTCTTGCGCTTGACGCCGGGGGTGGGAGGGGCGTCGTTGCGCGGCCGCTTCTTGGGTTTGAGTTTGTTATGGTGGTGGTGCCGCTGGTAGTCCCCGATGTCGAACACGGAGTAGGGGAAATCGTCGTGCGGGAGGGGCGGCGGCGCGGGCGCTGCGAAGTGGTGCGCGCCGCCTCCCCCGCCGCCGTAGCCGTACCCATATGCGTCGCGCTCGTTGACACCACCCACTGTAAACAAACAAAAGCAAACGTTACTAAACTACATCAACTACCTAAAATATTTTCGAAAAAAAAGAAAGATTCTGATATATTTTTAAATATTAGTTTATTGGTTTTTCCGAACGACCCGCAAGCGCTACTCAGGCTAAGTACCTGTCTGTATTGAAGAATAATGTATAGGTGTAAAACTAAACAAAGATGTAGAAAAACATGCTACAGTGTTTAGTCGACATCTTAGACTGTTGACTGAAGGCAATGGTAGTTAATATCAAATGTAAACTAAGCCTAAACAATAGTGGGAAGTCGTTTGGGCGGTGAGAATCGCGCGTCGTCTAGGACAATCCTTATTGTCAAAACCGCGAGAGTATTTTAATAACAATTAGACTAAGTAAACTTTATGCGTGTTGCTGTTTTGCAATATTATTCAGAGCGATTGTTAGAGGTCCAGCAAAATCTAAAGCTGTGTATGCAAAGGGTAAGAACACACAGGACAGTTGATTTACAGAAATTGAAAAGAAACTTATTATTACAAAAGCAACATAAATAAATTTCAGTATTTTATTCCTGAAACTTGACATCGATACCCAGAAGCTGTTAAAACGTTTGCGAGTACCACAAAAGTAGAGTAGGTAAGTGCCTAAATTGATGTTTTATTGATTCATGAACTTCTCAGTGATTCTTAGAAATCTGGTGTGCGAGTTGAAAGAGCGGAAAACCCACTTAAAGTAATATGAGGCAATAGCCGTAGCGAATCTAACGCCGGTCGTGTGGCGGTTTTTGATAAGACAATGAGTGCAGATAAGCAATTGCGTCAAGCGCGAGTCGTCGCCTTGACCTCAATGCTAGCCTGTCGCCGCCGTTTTCCTCGCTAGTGTGTGCTCGGCTGAGCTGGTTACAGGTGCTGTTTATGTCTCTACTTTTTGCCGATCAGATTTCAAAGAGTTAAACTGAGTATACAGAATGGACTTGACTAAGAATACTTATACATTTTGACAAGTAACGAGTTCACTTCCAGATATTATTATTCCTTTTCACCTAAAACCTGTTCTGTAAAACTCAGCCTATTCCATAAATCTGAAATCCATTGATCAATAAAAAGTAATTTCCGGATTGACAGTTCGAGCTAATACAAACTGCCACCAATGAGAATTCGACGAAACGATACAACTGTAGTGATGTAAATCACATTTCGAACATCAAATAGATCAGTCCTCTAGCGGGAAGCGATGAAAACCATTTGTTTTGCGCGTCTTAATTACCCAGTATCCAGGAAGTGGTCACACTGGCGGCGTTTAGCGTAAAAAAAAACGTAATTTTCCACACATCTCGCCGCGTGACGCTTGTCAGCCCGCCAAATAAATACGCTCACTGCTTTATGTCTTCATGTTTCGGTGAGAATTTGTCATGATGAATAATGCCGATGGTTTTGATGTACCCCAGATTTACATGAAATGTCTGATCGGAAAAGTATTAACTGAAGTGCTTTCAGTTTGAGAGTATGTATTTATTATTGTTGTACATGTATTTAGGTACTTACTAGCTTACTTAGGTAGGAATTAAGGTTATGTCTACAATTCTACCTCCATTATCAACCTGTAGTATCCAACGATAGCCTACGAGTACTAATACAAGCTGTTTTCTATAAAATATGATTTTCACCTAGTGTGTGATCAGAAGTTTAAACTTTTTCAATTTTTAATACTTAACTAACTAAACAACGTATGTTTAATATCTATCCATTACAAACTTTCTATTTCCCCTATTCGCATTTTATATGTGCCGACCTCAACATTACAATGAGTGAAGTTTCGTTTTCTAGGCGACATGCTATATTTAGCCCGATAGCAAGCCGTATGAAGTTGTTTTCTGCACAAAAAGCGTCAGCAGTGAGCTCGCAAGTGGAACGGCACACAATGCAGCGAATAAGTAAATACGTAATAATTATGTTATTATGTTAGTCGTTCGTATCCGCGCGCGATACGTCGCCATTTTCTTTCTAATATTATCTAACTCGTGTATTTCGCACTATCGCAGGTCGTTCACCCGCGGGCACGTGTGTCCGTCTGTCACGTTCGTGCTCATATGCTTATTGCTTACTCATAGTTGCGTAAGGACTATCCGCTGTCCATCTTTGGTCTTGATAGATAATTATATTGTTGATATCGACTAGCCACACGTTCGCGGTAGTTTGCTTGTCTTGTATCTTTACTTAGTTTCGTTAAAATTTATAGTATTTCTTATAAGAAGTTTTAGATTGTTTGTTACAACAAGATTACAACTGCGGGTCTCTACCTATAGAATTGTTTCCACCTTTTTTTAATATTTTTTCTTCTTTCCACGAAAACGTGTAAAATCCTTGAACAACAGACTTGTCATTGCAATTTGGAGGATTGTAAAACTTTTTGATTACCCATATTTTATTATAGGTACATAATGTAAATATTTCATTGCGTATGGTGCAAATTCTGAATATTTTAACATTTATTGCTATCTTCTAATCATGATTCGAGTTCATTTCGATCAGACAATCAGACATACATAATTCATACGATAACGGCATAGTACTTGCATTGGTATTTACAATTTAATGAACCGTTCCTCATAAAATCCCCGGCCTGGGAGCATCGGGCAGTAAACGCTAAAAAACATGCATTTTATGCTTCGCCGGGTCTATTTTTAGCGGAGCATCCTACTGGCTGCGCTGCAAGATCAAGGTTACGTGCGCCGCACCCGGCCTGGTCTTAGAATGTCAACTTCACTGGGCTAGCCAGCCAAACGCCACAAGAGAGTTAACTCTGCGCCCGCGCACGTCAATTTAAGCTCTATTTGTTCTCGCTTGGGTTATATTCTGTCCGTTTTTCGCTAAGATGGATTGTTTTATTCCCGGATGCAAGTATGCGAACAGCGTTTAGGTGCGGCGCGGCGGGGGGAGGGAACCGGTTGCGCGCGCATCCCGCGGTTGCAATAAATGGGTTACCCCACAAACCTCTTGCGATACAAATGCTCGCTTGTTCGGCCCGCATCGTTGCGCAAACAATCCACGCGTTTGTTTAGGAGATCTATTGCGAATTGCATATCCCCTGGTGGCGGTTTGAAGGACTAATTCATGGCAAATAAAAGTGCGAAAAAGTTCAGTCATTTTGTTACTACAAACTTTTAGTCTTTGTCATTAATTAGTACGGAAAAGACACTTTGGAAAACTTTTGTTTTAAAATTATACTTCTAATAACTACAAACCTACTTAACAATTTTGTTTTATAAAGGTAACACAATATACTCGTAATTCGATCTAAACATCATTCCATTTCATTTGGAGGGTAGCTAAAAAGAGGTTATGTTCCATTACCTTTTACTACAAAGTTTAATGCATTAGTTGCGATGCAAACACGATTTGTTTTGGTAACAAATCAGTAGGTATCTGTGACGTCAATAGATACGTCGCTTATCATCAGTTGGCAAAAATTATCATCTATTTTTGCAAAGAATTAGATTGATAAGATAAGAGACGTTTCCTCCAAGCAACCGTTTGAATGTGCACATTGTGAACAGTGAGGCTATCTTTAGGCGGAAAAGATAGCATATCAACAGAATAAATTATTCGCGATGTTTGATTACATTTTATTGTTTTGTTCTTTTAATATTATTCAGAACACAAGCATTTACTGGCTATGTTTGCTAGCATGACAAGCGCTACCTATGTCATATGATGATTTAGTAAACAGGCAAACGGATGTATGCTTATAGTGGAGATGAGACAAAAGCACAATAAGACTTCCGCGATGAGAGAAAGAGAATATACTTATTGTAGGTAATTCGGCTAGCTTGGACCTAGGCATTCGGCATAGACCGGGCGCTGAGACCGTCACAACTACACAAGTGACGCCACCTTTTTAAATTACACGTGTGCAATGTTTTAAAGAGTTTGAATTTCGAACAGGGAAAAATGAATGGAAAATTGCATGCTTATCTAATCGTGTGTGCGTGTGCGTGAGCTTTCATCGCGACACGTTTGTGTTTTTTTGATATTTGCCCCACTGTTACGTTTTTTAGGGCCCTATCTATTATTAGATCCATGGCTATTAGATATCAGATCGCCATTTAAAACTATCAATAAATAAATATACAAATCTAAAACATTTTCAAATTACAATCCGTGGCTTTGCAAAAGCGCCGCCGCCAGTCCGCGGATAGACTGACAAATAAAAAAAGAACAGACGAAGGTATAAAATGTCTATGTATGTTTTCCTGTGCAACCGGAAAGCGCAGTGCGTGTTCTAAGATTGCGCTGCACGGCGCAGCGGGGCGCGGGGGCGGCGCGGGGGGCCATTGACCAGGAAATGACGCCGCCGGCTGACCTTCAACCAGCGATGGTGCATCCCTACGGCCCCTACTCCGCAATACCATCCGTCTATTAAGAAATTTTGCATGCAGGCGCCATCTTGGCGTGGTCAAATCATCATCATATGTTTAAGAACTTTGTTGTGCGGTGGAGCGTTTTCCATATTTTCCTATCCTCCGCTATCATCTATAGACACAGGTGTAGTTATTTAGTCCACTTGGCAACAGAAGTCGCGATACAACAGCTTTACTTAGCAGAAACCTTTGAATATGTTGCCAATAATAAACGTAAATTCAATACCTAAATAAATATGGAAAAAGAGTAATTAGCGTATAAAATATTTTATTATTGTATCAAAATTTAAATACTAAACTAAGAACTAACCTATTCCATATTCTAAAAATACGACATGTTATGTTTAAACGAAAATTAAGAGGCTTATCACAAAATAGTGCTCTGAAAGATTAGGCTTTTACGCACGGCGACCACACGGTTGGGGTCACGAGTTCACGACGCTTATGCTGTTGCTACAACTGCACGATTTTGATACTTTTCATATTCTTTAATTTTTTATTTTGTAATATTGTTAATCATGACAAGAAATTTCCACATACGTTCATTTTTGTTGGCTAAAGATACTTATATCAGCGAAACTAGCGATACCCGTTATTAAATTCTTGTACTCTGAAATAAGAACACATTGAAAAAATCTATGTAAGTATTCACTAGTAAAGTACATTTAGTATTTTTAGTATAAATTTTCATCAAAATCATCATTTGAGATTGAGAGATCTACTCATTACCACTAAAAGTGGCCGCTTTTGGCGGTAATTAGTAGTTCTAGTATTTACATTTACTATCTTATATTTACTGAATGAAAAATAATAAAAAGTTATACCAAAAATACTACAAGTCATTTACTGACGAAGTACTTACGTAGATTTTTACAATTTGCTCCTATTTAGCAGTCATATCATCATTTCGTGTAGGTGACACGGTCAGTCGACCATGCACACCCTGGTGTCGGAGTTCTTCGGAACCGCCTCTCGGCCTCTGACGTGGTTTCTTTAACGACTACCAGATGGCAGCCGGGATCACCGGCTTAACGTGCCTTCCGAAGTACGGAATCATCTTTCTTATCAGACAATCAGGTGATTCATGCCTGCAATGTCCTAACCAAACTGGAAACAACTTAACAAATTGTGCTTCCCGTAGGAATCGAACCACGACCCCCGGGTCAACAAGGCGAACGCCTTAACCACTGGACCACGGAGGCAGCAGTAAAAGAAATAAAATGAGGGATAGCGCTAGTTCACTGGTCTAAGCGATATTGATGATTTAATGACTTAAGCTCTTTAAGTTTTTGCCAACATTTTATTTACAACCTGCGTGTAATTTTGGAATATTTTTTTAGGGTTTAGTACCTAAAAACGTAAAAACGAAACGTAACGTTGGTGTCAACCTGTCATAACCATTTGCTACGAAACTACTGAACTGATTAAGTTGAAATTCGATACTTATATAAGTCTGTAACCCGAAGATGAGAGATCAAGAGAGTATGACGTGTATAATATTTTTCTCAAACATGCTTGGAAATGTTTACATTATTTTGACAACCTTGTTTGGGATAAATCAATATTGCTGTACTGGCCAATACACGGCAGCAAAGTATGTATGAAAATCCCAAGAAAATCCATATCTGTCGTGTTTTAAAGTAACTATGAAAATTCATATCTGTCATGTTATTTAAAAATGGAACGACGCGTTTGCTGCGAAATAATTCAAGTATGGAGGTTACAAATTCGAATTTAAAATTTTACCAGGCTAGTAAGAAAAAAGAAATTAAAAAACTTAAGATTTTGGCGCGATATTTTCTACATATTTTTGTATATGAACATTTTATGAATATTAATTGACATATTTACATCAATATTTCATGATGGTCTAGGATAACAGAAAAATCATAGAATATACCAGGTGCTTCTCTTCCCGTACAGTCTGTAAAAGCAGGCCGAAGGAGAGGGCGAAAACCTATGCAGAAGAATATGTCAATAGGTGATGCGACTAGCAACCCATCACTATTTTAATTGCATTTTCTACATTAAAATCCACTTAACCCTAAACATGGCTTTTGAGGTCCGTCTCAACTGTAAGGGTAAACACGTGATAATATATGTATATTTGTTTGTCTATATACTATTTTTTTTTAATTTCCGTGCAATATTTGATAAAAGTACTACACAGGCCTTGGCCGCAATCAGGCATTGATGGACTCATGTATGTGTGCCTCGGCTCCGCCTCGGCCCACATTCACACGTTCGTCCATCAATACCTCTTTTGCCGGCCGTTGCAGTAATGTACTTTATTGGTAAATTAGATATTTACAAAAAATATATCGTAATCGTATACATATGTCTGTTGACGATTTATATAACAAATAAGTTGAAAAGTATTTGACCAAATTAATTTAATAAAACAAATAAGACATTTTTACAAACATGATATTTATTATTTGACTAGCAGGAATTGGTTTTTTGGCTGACCTAAATAATTAAATATAAATATATACGGACAAATCACACAGATTGAGCTACATTTTATAACATATACATAATTCAGAATATGTATATAGACAAACATCCAAGTCCTAGGTCAATCTGAAAAAGATAATTTTTCATCATGACCTGATCAGAGTGACCGCGGAGCGAACCCGGGACCATCCGTGTCACAGGCCGTGTGGTGTTGACCGCTGCGCCACGGAGCTTGTCGTCATAATCATTAATTACAATTTTACTTGATAAAAATAAATTGGAATACTATGTGCCTCAGTGGCATGTATCTGGCTTAGTTAGTCGCACTATACGCTTTGCACTCAATCGTTTGACGAAGAAAAATTCGGCATAGGTCCGCCGTCGACAAGCTCTCGCGCAGTACTGAGTTTGAGCGGTCGACGCATCGAAATATATAGTAATTTGGAGGTTGCAATTACGTTTTTTATAGTCATATCTTTAATTATTATTATTTTAAAGTACAAAATTTTAATTCCTTATGAACTTACGTTTATTCTAGTACATATTTCATGTAATAATATTACTGTAGTAAGGAGAAATTTGCAGTTGATTTTTTAGAAATTTCGTGGTTTTACGGTTTTGAATGGATATTTTTTACTAAATATTCCATACATATTTTAAAATTCCGATTCCGCTATGAACTTTAGCACTATTAAAGAGATATTATTATATTTTTTCGTTTTAATTCCGTCTGTACAGTTGTTCAGTTTTGAGCACGAACAAGGGCCTCGCCCTCTTTTTGTGTAAAACATGCTTCGGAATTTTGGCTTTATTTTAATTGATTAGATAAAAATGCAAAAAGTGAAGCCGCTATGAACTTTACTAATAACTATTCTCCATTGTTAAATAGATTTAAGTTGTCAAAGTCTTTCAGTTTCTTAGAATTTGAATGCCAAAATCAATGTCAAAATGTGATAGGCCTCTTAAGACGATTGTACAGATCAAATTAATACAATAATCGTGGCTGTTTTTCAGCTAAAGTATTAGACAACTGGTAGTTGTTAAATAAAAAAATTAATTTGCAGTAAAAATTGTAAATAACAACACGTGATTTTACCATTATTAAATAAATAAATTATTGACAGTGACTGTACAATTTAACGGATAAGGAAATTAAAACTTCGGGATAAGAATAGCGATTACCGGTTTCGGGGCACACGAGGTGGAAATGATAAGGATTTTTTATGCAATTGTTATCAAGGTGACATTCTAGATAAGGCTGTTTAAACTGAGATGAAGTTGCATAACTTTTATATTTTAAAACATTTTGATAATGTCACGTTTTAGCACAAGTATGCGCACGTTTTTTATACAAATAAATAATAACATTTTTTTATTGAAGTGTATTTTAGAATATTACAAAGTAAATGTAAGTAATAGTTTGTAATTATTTGAAAAAACTATTCGGTTTTGTTTTATCGTATCATATTTGACTTTTATTTTAAATCTATTACAGGTTTTTTCCAGATTACACATAAGTAGTTTAAATATGTTGAAATACAAGCATTCCTAGTACATATATTTATGTTTATTATTATTCATCTAGCAATTTAAGTGTGATTAAAGAGGTTGTGCAGATTTGTAGTCAGATATTTAAGATCTGGGCTCTTGTTATTAATTCATATATGTTGTTGTTAATACCTAAATTCTTACACTTGTTCGTGTCATTAAGTTTAAAGCTTAGTAGCTTTATATTGTTTCTTTTTCTACAAATGATATGTAGAGAAGAAAAACAATGAAGTGTTCTTTTGGTTGACTATAAACGTCTTATATCAAATGAATCGGCGTATGCGCATATATCTCACCGACCGACTTGGAATTTTAAACAAATCCTTTTTTCGTTCATAATTATCAAAATAAATGAGACTTAAACACTTCCACCGCAATTATTACATTACAATGTTGGTGACATCACGGCGATTACGCAAGGAAAGGCCCTCGGAACCGGGCCCCGATTTAAATGCACTGATGACATTATTCCGTCCCGCCGTCCGGTGGAACGACACCCGATGCTAATGGCACGCACTGATTCAGACAATTGGACAAATAATATGTTAATTAAATAAAAAATATGCTGTAATATATGCACTTGAGTGGTACATGAACAAATTAAACTTCGCAATAAACTTATTTCTTCGTTCACTTCTACGCAATGACACCGATAAAAGCCCAGACTACAAACGCACATCCCTGTGTGGTGTAGGATGGTTACCACCTACCTACAGCCTACAGGTAACCTATCATCATCATCAGGTCTTTTTTAGTCTCCACTGCAGGTGCACGACCCTCTCTGTACTACCAGAGCCATATTAGCCAGAGCAGACCGAGGATTGGAAGGTGTTAAATAAGTTTCGAAGATATTCTATGTAGAGGAGGCAAACCAACCACGAAGCACAAAAAAAAACGGTTTATGGTGAAAATATATTTTTTTAATTTTCATGTAATTCTCTATATATTTGAATAGTTCACAATACAAATTCTCGAGGAAAATATTAATATCTCAGAATGCGTGAATCTATTCGAGGAGCGCGTGTCACGATATCCGCCCCCGCGTGACCCCAATACTAGTGCTGCCCTCTGGCGTCAGCCGTGCTGCGCTTGCGCAAGTGCAACGGTGACCTTACTCTATGTATCCGTAGTTCACCATGCTTTGTGAGGTTGGGTCATGAAACAAATTTTTGGTTTAGTACTATTAATACTAGTGCCGTGGGGTTCCCGGCAGAGTAGAATAGGACAACACCAAGTCGTCCGGTGGATGTCGTAGAAGGCAACTTACGAAACACGAGCTAAACAAAGCTTAAACACGTTAAAGAGACCTATCCAACCCGTCTGTACAGAGTAGAGAGTGTAGGCCAAGTCCTCTGACTGCTCTGGCTAATGGCTCTCTCTGGTAGTACAAAGAGGGTCTTGCTCCTGCAGTAGAGACTAACAAAGACCTGATGATGAATACTAGTGCTACTCATTGTTATCATCATACTGCACTTACATGCGATGCAATATCACTGTCATATAGTTGTGTGATATCGAGTTTTTTATGGCCATAGCCATACATAGAAGATCGATTAGTATTTATTAAATTTATATTTTATTATAGAAATATTAGAACCTCCTCTAGTTAGTAGTTGGTCAATAGATAAACATATATCAGATCTTTTTGCGTCGGTTTTTCGACACATAAAGTTGACTCGCACAGATTTATTTAAAAAAAAGTATTGTTCTAAATAGCTTTGATTTTTGTTATTCAATGGCGTCCTAAACACATTGTTTATATGGGCCAGTCTAGTCTTATTTTAGGTTTATAGCTGCGACATTTTTTATCTGCCGTCTGAGCAGAGGCACCTTCCCGCGTCCTCTGCTCGTCTAAAACAAGACCACGTTGTTTGTACTTCACTAAAAGTGCTCATCTACGTCTCAATTTATAATCAAAGAGCTTCTGTCCGCTTTTTCATCCGCGTTGATCGATCAAGACTGTACAAATTTTTTCAGGTCCGGTTTTTTATACGGTATAAAAGAATCTGAATGCACTTAATTGTCTGCCTTTTATCTTAATGATTCATCATCATCATCAGCCTATTGCAGTCCACTGCTGGACATAAGCCTCCCCAAGGTCACGCCAAATTGTGCGATCTTCTTTTTTTTTTTTTTTTAGGGTCATATCACACTAATTGAGCTAGCCGCACAGTAAGTTGTGAACTTGTGTCGCAGGATACTAACTCAACGATACTATATTTTATAATATATACTTATATAGATAAACATCCAAGACCCAGGTCAATATGAAAAAGATCTTTTTCCATCTTGACCTGACCGGGGATCGAACCCGGGACCCCCGTGTCGCAGGCGTGTTGACCGCTGCGCCACGGAGCTCTTCTGCTTTCCTCAAATGATTAATGATTGCGGTTTTTTAGTTAATATGCTGTATATGACTTTGGTAGTAAAGAGAAGGTCGTGCTCCTACGGCGGAGACAAGCAGGGACCTGTTGATGGTGATGATAGTGACAAATTACACGGATTGAGCTAGCCCTACAGTAAGTTTTGAACTTGTGTCGTAGGATACTATCTTAACGATACTATTTTTTATATAGATAAACATCCAAGACCCAGGCCAATCTGAAAAAATCGTTTTCCATCATGACTTGACCGGGGATCGAACTCAAGCATTTCGTGTTGGAGGAACTATGGACGGAGGAATTATGTAGGTTTTAAATTTAATGCCGGTTTTGGGCACCAATCCAAGTGTCCAACACGCCGGTGGGTGCTTAATATGCGTAACCACTGAAAGTGAGTGCAAGTGGACGCTACTTGGCACATATAGCGCGCTATCAGTCGTGGGTAAGGTTAGGCACACGTTGCTAAACTGTTTGCAGTCGCCTGTTTGATCAACTGGAGATATGGTCAGCAGTGACGACGCGCCTGTTGCGTCAGCAGTACTTAACAATTTACTGTTATTATTTGACTGAATTGTAGGTTTTAAATATATCAAAAAGAGAAAAAAAAAATCTGCAAGAGTTTTCTATAAGTATAGGAAAAAATTGAATTTGAGTTGAAAATTACGAAGTAAAGTAGGAAACGAAAATATTCTACTCGTTATCTTTGGACATAACTCATCATTAACAATGGTCTTTGGACTCAAACATTAAATATTAATTTTAACAGTAAAATAAAATTTAAAGACGAGGCTATAGAAAATATTTTAATTTAGACTGTATGGTAAATCAGTAAGTACATGTGATTCGCAAATTTATGTAACGTTGTGTGCAAACATGGCTTTTAGTGTGCGTTTTAATTTTACGTTTATTCTTACATATTTTGACACAACTGAACAAACGGCTGAAGTTCTAAATTAGCTTGAAGTTACTTGTTTCATGGTCGCCTTTAAGGAATTACATATTATGTATATGGGAATAAAGCAATAATATGCATGTAAATGCAAAACTTTGTCTTTGTAACCGACTTTAGATTAGTTTACTCTTTGCGTAACCAATCAAATATTTAAAAAAAACAAGAGTAATGTGTACTGGACCTTTGAGCTTGGTATTAGGGTGGCATTTTAAATTAATTTAGTTTTGTTTTCGTTTTTTATCTATTAAGCCGGAATACTAGGAAAAACAGAAATATACAATTTAAACGAGTGTTCACCATTATTATCTAAATGGGAAGTAAGCAGTTATCTAATTCACATGTTCGTACGTACGTATTCGCAAATTTATGTAACTCGACAATTCACGTTTTAAAAACATCTTTATCAGTTAACTATTATGCTTAATTCTATAATTATGTATTAAATATAGAGACAATAGAAGTAGATAATATCATTAGGTTTAATTTAAAATTTATGATAATTTCAAAAGATATCAGTAAATTTTACTATCAATATAAAAAGTATGTAAATGTTTAGACTTGCTTAATTTAGGAGACCATAAATTATTTATTTAGTGTTAGTTAAACGTAATATTTAGCGGTGGTTCGAATTTGATAGAACATCTTAAATGAATAATATCCTAAATAAATAATAAATACAATTTGTACATGAGTAAGTATATCAGTGGCAAATATGTTAAAATGAAAAAGTAAGATTCTTCATCACATCTTAATTTTAATCATGTGAATGTTAAAAAGTGAACATATTTTTGTTCCCGATAAAATTGCACTGGTGACAGTGAGAGCCTGTGAGTTCGGGCGCGATAGCCCCAGATAAGGCTTATCGCGGGGCTCCGAATATTTGTGCAAACAGGATGCAGCTATCACGAGCTGCAGATATTGAGGAAGGTCGGGACTGTCTGCCCAGTGCCCACTTCTGGAGTGTGGGATGGGCCATGTTACGTCTAATAAATAATCCACTTCCAACATTGGATAATTATGTTAAAGTTTTATTTATTGTTAGTCTTTACCTATTTCGAAATTAACTCAACAAGCTATAAAATGATTAAATTTAGGTATTTTGTATCATACTAGATATTTATCCAGTATGATAATTATATTTATAAATTTGCGAAAAGAACAGGAAACCGAAATAAAATAGAGCCAGTTCACAGAAAGACTGAAGTTTTCAGTTGAACAAACAGACGTCTTATGTGAATCAATGTTGCTATATTAACATCTTTTGAATTGTTCAATGTCAACATTTTCTTATTGAAATTACTAATGAGCATGTAAAATGTTTAATATGTTTATAAAATGTTTCCTAACTAAAATAGTCATAATAGATTTGCGAAATATTCAAGGTGTATTTTACTATTATTATGACTGAATAAATTCACTTTGGTTTAGTAAATTATCTCTTGTAAAATAATGAATTTTCGACTGAGAACTATCAAAATATTCGTTTTTGACTAGAAAATAATGATCAAAACCTCAGAAATCTCCGGAAAATTTATTTCATTTTTCTCCACCTTTAGGCCTATTAAGGGAAGTAGTGTAAAAAATATAATAATGTGATGTGATCTTCACATTTTCTTTATTAAAGTTAATTAGCATGAAAGTAAGAAAATTTATTTAAGAAGCATCAGTAATCTAAGTACTTAGTTTCAGCGGCAGTAAGAACATAAGTAGGTACAGTAGATGACACTGTCGACTTTCGAGCGGTCTCCAAGCCGGGACTCATGAAAGTCAGGCATTGTCGCCTATCGGTAATCGCCGATTCGACCTAACTTTGGACGCCGAAGGTGACTGGATGGCTCGGTTCGTGGACCCCGCTTACGTAAACGAATAGCATCTGTAGAAATATTATGTTTAATATTTCTTGCATCTTGTTTTCGTGACCTACGAACGCTATCGGCCCGATGACTTCGTTTTTGTTACACTTAGTGTCAATGAATTGCAGATGTTATGACATTGAGGTAGGTAGGTAGTAGGTACCTATCTTATTTTACTTCGAAGGAGGAAGGTTACATGCGAAGAATTATTTTAAGTTCTTTCTTTATTTACTTTTATAACTTACAGTGATTTTGCTTTGAGAAGAACAATATCCCAAATCTTTAAAAGGAAAGGATCTTATTGCCCCAGAACGTTTCGGAATGGATAAAGACGACTTGCATGATATTCTAGGTACAGCTAAAGTTCTTTGTTCGGACCGGCGTTCAGAAGTGACCATGCGTTCGCGCCCTTCATGCCTATAAATGGCGCGCTAAGATACGTTACTGCTGCATTAGTTCTGCTAACTGCGAACTGCGCCGGATTACACAAGTTATACAAAAGAGAACTTGGGAATTCGTTGCAATATTTTTATACATTTGTTGGATGATAAAGATTTTTGCCATTCCTTTAATCTATATCAATACTAATTTTACAATAGTTTGTTTATCTGAATGCTACTGAATTGATTAGAAAATTATATCAAGTAATGTGAAGCTAAATTATTATATTAGATACAGTAGAGCGAAATCAGAGCAGGTTTGTTTTCGAAGAACTATACTTACTTAACAATAAAGTTTTCGTGTTTGCTGTTTCTTCCCTATTAATAATAGTTACATGTTTCATAATGCTTGAAATATTATAAACAATATTCAGATCAACATCTGAAGTTAACGTATTTTATTATTATTTATAGTAACTTTATTCGATTATATTAAGTCTTTGAATAACTCGAAAAGGTTCCTTAACGAGTAGGACTTCAGGTTAAGTTTTGCGAATCGTAAAAGCGTTGCAAAAATAATAAGGAATGTTTGAACACGTTACGCAAGGTGAATTAAGTAGCCGGTTCGTATGCAACACAGGTAATAATTGATTTAATTACGTACTCAAAGTATGTCCTTTGATGTAGTCGCTGTAATAACTATATTCACTTTTATATGTTTTTAACAACCTATATTTTAAATAAGGTAGGTTTAAATTTGAAGAAATATTTTCCCACGGGGCGTGTAGAGTTCTAACTAATGGATTCTTTCTCTGGTTCCAAATCCTAACTAATATTATAAATGAGTTTATTTGTTTGTTATGCTTTTACTATCTGCTTAACCGATCGTCATGAAATTTTGCATACACATAGGTTAAGGTACTGAGAAGGTCATATAATATGCTATATATCACGCGGGCGGAGCCACGGGTAACAGCTACGCAAGTAGTCTAAGGTGTCGAAATCTATAACCATTTTGGTTTATTTTCATCATATCATTTACAAAGTTGGATAAATTGGAAATTTATCTATATAAGTATCTATTACAAAATATAGTATCGTTGAATTAGTATCCCATAACACAAGTCTCGAACTTACTTTGTGGCTAGCTCAATCTGTGTGATTTGTCCGTATATATTTATTTATTTATTTAAAGTATCCCATTACGAAAACCAGTCGCACTATTCATTGTACTAGGATAGCATAACGCGCCAGAGCGTCACAAGACATACCAAATCGCATCACTAACCTCCGTCAAGCTACTACGCGAACAGTAATAATGCAGTAGGTACCGAGGGGGCGATAGAGGCGGGGGTGCGGCGCGCGGGGCGGGAGTGCAACTGTTTGCGCGGCGCAGCCGTGGTCACTGACACGGCGACATTGCATCAACGCGCGAAGGTCACCCCCGCCCGCACCCCCCGCCACTTGCACCCCCCCCCACGCGCCCGCGAATTCCTGCACTTCCTCGCCGCCATGTTGGATCAATCCAAAGGGTAACGGACTCGAATTTTTCAGTTACAGTTTATGTAATCAGTTTGTAAATGGTGATTCGAATATTATGATTACACATGTAATAATTTTGAATATTCAATATCTTATCCAAGCAATAAGATTATAAAAAGTATTACTTTTTCATCAACCCCTAGAAGTTTAAGGTAAATTTTAATAATCGGTTGAAACAACTAGTGCCATAATAATTACTATACAATACAATTTTAAATCTGTTAATAAAGAAAAATATTAATATCAGGAAGATCACGAAAAACGATTATCGGACCAAAATAAATCGACACTTTTTACTTTGACGTTTGATAAATGTCACTGTCATATTTTTTGGGTTGATAGTGGTTTTACAAATATTCCTCGTTTTAAAAAAGCCAGAAATATTACAAGTAGCACTTACAACTTTAATCCCTTTGGTTAAAATGTATTCTATAGGTATATAGTTCAAGATCTCATCAGTCCGTAGACAGGGACTTAATTTATTTTGCATATAGAACGTGTTTAGTACAACATCTTTTTTGCAAACTAGATAACTTGTTCAACTAGTTTTTATGAAGTTTTATTCGGATTCGCTGCCAGACATGCGGTCACCAAAACTTATAAAAATCTTTATCTTATCAATCAAATTTATCTTAACTATCTAGACTCAAAAACTACTCCACTTATCAGCGGGTGACATAGGCATTGAAGCTACATTGCTATAAGACATTGTTAGTATATGATAAATAGAATAAATTTGTACCTCTTAAGACTTCCCTTGCATTTTCAAAGTTTTTTAGATAGGCCACTTTTAATACAACGAAGACATTTGTACAAAATAAATACTCCTTTACTAAAACGCTAAACGTGGCCTTAGGCTTTTGAACCCCGTAATGGTTAAAGGGTTTTAATTATGTATGTAAACTATATATTTACTTCTACTACTAGATTCAGAACGCATTATACGAAACTTATTTGATTTTTGAACGGAGTAATTTGCTTCAAGTTACCACTATAGTCCGTAGCAGTCCTCTGGCGTAGGACCTCGTAGGGTTTCGTAGCAAGCGGACTGCAGGTCGGCTACGAATACAACCATCGTAGCCCCACGATGCGCTTTGTGTGATACACAAAATACAGAGGTAAGAGAAGTGCTACTTTATAGTTTCTTGAAGACCAAAAAGCGTAACTAAGTATCGTAATTAACATGATTATCTGTTAGTCTTAATATTTGTCTGAAGTATATTTTCGTCAGCTGGCGCTGCGGTTGCGTTGCATTGCGTGATGGCCGACAATTTTCATCTTCCGCTCATCTCCGTGCTTTCCGGTTACCATATCCGCCCTCGATACATCGCATTTTGTTTATTAACAATGATGCTTATTCGCGTGTTTTTAGCACTTCGAGGCGAAAGAAATCAATATTTTTAATAACCACGCATGTCAATGAATTCGCGAAAATAGTGCCAGGCCGTAATAGGGTAACAAGACCTTCATGCGACACTAGGAAATCGGTACCTAACAAGGCCACTAAGTTGTGGCCCTATGCGTATCCAACAAAAAATTGATTACATGACAAGACGTAATAGTTTTTACGTCGCCGTTAACTGCTGCTGCATAACTCGTGTTGTCTGCACGTAACGCCGCGGCGTGACGCGGGCTGAGGGGCGCACCGCGGTCAAGGCTCGTCGCCAGATTTCCATCAACACATTGCCCAACCTGACCCTGACTTGACAATCAGGCCGGAACGACTTTTTTCACCTAATTATCGATCAAAATTGTAAATTGACAGGCTCTACCTATTGTTGGGCGCAAATTGTTTGTGAAGGCATAGGGTCGTCCCTGGCGCGCCCATCGATATGAAATAACGTCATTCACACCGTCGCTTGATAATTAGAGTCGCGCTAGCTTTTGAGTGTAACTTGTTGCCGCCCACGAGAGGGCCGTCCTATATTCCCACGGTCGGCATAAAGATACGATTTAGCAACGGCTCTGTTCTCTGGAATCTGTCGGTTTGGCACCGGGCGTGCGTAAACATGTTGCGAAACCCTCAACTCTACGATATTGGCCACTTCCCCGCGGCGAGTGCAGCGGAGGGGGGCGGCGCAGCTATTTATGCAGTGCTATGCGGCCTAACACTGACCCGGTTAGGTCTCCGACGCATAAACACAAGGATAGCGAGTCGGCGACTCGCAATCTCTTCTTCTAACTGCCAATAATTGACCCGGTTATGGCGAGTGGAAGCGTCTATTTCGAGTGTAGGGACAGGGGCGCACGCCCGTGAAGGGCGAGCCTTTGCCGCTCCGGCGGGAATGAGCGGATAATTTTAAAACGGGAAGCCAGTGGAGCGCGCATGTAGGCCGCCTGGACTCCCCTCCTGTTTTTATACCTATCGTAAAAGATCGCACGAGGTTTCCGGATAAGTGGAGCGCTGAGATTCCACGAGGAATTGGGTCGCGATAATTTTCCGCACGTTCTTGCATGGCGACTATTTCGTGTATTTCGGAAGCGGGAAGATGGCGGCGGTTGCGCCACCGCGGCGGAGATGCGTTGCGAAACGAAGGAAGCCGCGTGAGAAACGGAACGCGCGAAGATGACGCACGCTGGCTCTAACGCCGATACGACAAGTGAATCACGGCCGACGTAACGGTTGATTAATTGTGTGGTTTTGCTGAAAATCCTGGTCTACGGGTCGTAGGTCACGTACGCCTGTTATGAATGGGAATGGCGTGGTAATTCCTGGATGATGGCGGACGCGGCAGTCCTTTCGCTTTCAGCGACGCGTGCGCAAGCGGCAAGGTCGCGGACCGTTCAACTCGGATGCGACCGCGGTTTCGACACCAGATATGTAATTGTAGTTAAGGCAGAGGCTGCTGGCAGGCCGCAGCAACTAGGTCGCTTGCGCAACACTTTTCGTGCGACAGATGGCGCTCTTCCTTATACGGAGGTACATGGTGCAATTAAAACAAAAGATTGCGCGCTTATTCGTGTCCGTATACAACCATTTCATAGTGATTGACTTGTAGACATATGACACATTCGTAGACAGATAGGTATATTGTGTCATATTACTAAACAATGTTATCCTATTCCTTCATTTTCCTTCTCGTAGTGACTGTAATATTAAATAAACAAGTCTTCAATATAACTTGATATAATTCAAAGGACATTTTTGACGTAAAAAGACAAACTCAAATAACAATATGATGCTAATTACTACCCACATTGCGAGATTTCTTTACGGTTCGTATTTGCAATCAGACGCCTGCAAACAATATTTATTTACAGCATGTAATGTTTGGGCAGACGGGCGGTCGGTATCGAAAGTGGGTAAATAGTATTATCGCGATCGAGTTAGACCGCGTGAATCACGCTTCCGAGAACCCAATTATTTACATGTACTCGTTTTTTCATCTCATTTAAATTGGAGTATATCAAAGAGTGGAAAACAGGAAGATGTTGTGGGCGTAGTGATGTAAGAAGTGAGCCAAAGTCGTCCGTTTTGGTAGTCCGCGAATGTCAATACGCGAGCGCGGGCACTCGGCGAAAATAGTCGCCACTATTAATACGAGTACGAGCTAGCGCTGCACTGCCCTTGAACGGTACGTTTACCTCACGCACACAGCGGCGGACCGACTCCCGCGCACACGAGACGACGTACCGCGTACACACACGTATAAGATTCACTCACTCACACACGCGCGCGATGCAGCGAGCAGAATAGGCGATGCGATAAGTTTAATTTCCATTTCGTTTCTGCGAATGTGACATTGGCGTATCTGCGGAGTTATCGCACAAAAATAACGAAAGTCTGTGATGCAATGGCGCTCAGTCGATTCGCTCCGGCTTGAGGCTTCCTCGCTGAATAAGATGTATTTATCTACGCCTGTGTTTGTGTTGCGGTAGGTCTGATATAATGCGGTCTGTTAAATCTAATGCGAATAAAAACAGTCGTGTTGATGACTCTTAAACAAAAGGGTGCGTTTAGCAATACTTCGAGCTTCATCACCATATTAATGTTTTCTACATCCTCTGCAGATAAAACAGCTTCATACTATTGAGTGTTCCAGTATTTTAATCGACTCTTTTCGGGCATATAAAGATCAATCTTATTAGAAAAGATTCAAGATAGTTATTTCATTTGTTGCCAAGGTACACGAGCCATACTATCGATAAAGATTCTAGCGATCCTCGAAGTCAAAAAATGATGTCTTGTCCTACTGATGCATAGTATTGGTAATTGGTATTTACCAAAGGCCCTGGAAACCCTAAGATAAGGCGCAAACCGCATGACTGTACGGTCGTGCGCCGGCGCACGCCAGGCGTGCGTTCCGTGCGGATGTCTCCGTATCCGCTTTGACTTCTAAGACTGCCGATATTGGAAACGGAGGAATAAATACTAATAAGAATTTTAAGCCTATTCTGGCCCTTTAATAAAGGCATGATTGGGTTATCTTCTGATTCTATTAAGAAAGAAACGAAGCTGTGTTTCAATATCTTGTGTCAATTATTAATATCAGTATCCTCAAGGGTGGTGTACCTTTTTCCTGGTAATTAGGCACTCTAATCCATTACCGGGCATCAAACTACCTGCATTCTTAATTGCATCTAAATCGGTTCAGCGTTGAAGAGCGCGAAGAGGCAACAGATAGATGGATAGAGTTATATTCGCATTTATAACATTGGTATGACTATGGATATTTGTATGGATTTGATCCTTGCGAACTATTTTGATCATCAGTGTTCTCTCTGGCTTCTGGTTAGCATCGTTAACCGGTACTTATAGGCATATTAATTCTGCGCAGAAATAATAAACAACAGCCAATCGAAAGGGTAAAGCGGACTGTGATCTCCACTCGATTCTCGGCCACATATTAACAGATCATTGATGTAGACACAATTTCAGTGGTCAAACAAAATTAAAGAGAACCGTTCGATCATGGTAAATGAGGATATAATAGCACACATCTCCATAGTAGACCAGATTAACACAAAAATTTGGTTTAACATCAAGACTATCCAGGACATAAAAAAATTGGTAATAGCAACTCTTATAGCAATACATTCTTAAGAGTAAAGCGAGCTATAACAGCGCACTTCTTCATTCTAGACCACATTAACACAGGTAAATTTGATTTTCAATTAGGACTGCCTAAAAAAAAGAATATCGTATGCAGCTATAATATATACTCCATGGGTTGTAGTCAATTCACAAAGGTAAAGCGGACAGTGATCGCTCACCTCTCTTTTCTAGACCGCGCGTGAATCGGCCATTATTAATCCATGAAAATTTGGTTTTCAATTAGAACTGTCTAAGGCAACAGAAAATCGCATACAGCTATAATGTATACTCCATTGGTAGCAGTCAATACACAAAAGTAAAGCGGGCAGTGATCGCTTCCCTCTCCATTCTAGACCGCGAGTGAACCGGCCATTATTAACACATGAAAATTTGGTTTTCAATTAAGACTGACTAAGACAACAGAATATCGTATGCAGCTATGGGTAGCAGTTAATTCACAAAGGTAAAGCGGGCAGTGATCGCTCACCACTCCATTCTAGACCACGCGTGAACCGGCCATTGCCGTAATACACACACGAAATTTCGGTGTTGCAAACGCGTGTTGGGCAACGTACCGGCGCCATTGTCAGTGCTGGCGAAACGCGACCTTCCGACGGATTGGGCAGCCAAAACCTGATTGTATGACTGTTAAACTAATGGCCGCGTGGAGAGATAACTTATGTTTCCTTTTAGTCATATGTATACAATAAGGCGGCTTAAGGAATCCGACACACATACTTGCACATACGCATACATTACATCTTTGCCTTTAACGGGATAGATTTTGGGCTTTAATAGGGCCTTAGGGCTTAAAACTCTACGGTGAAAAACGAAATCATAATAACAATGGGTTGCAACCCTCATCATCTGTGCCGACATTACTTTGCCTACAGATACTTATTGAAAGTGTACCTAAAGTAATTGAAGTGTGTGTGCCCAAAGTATGGCAATAAATGGCTTTTTATTCAAAAGAGAATATTCATCATTAACAGAAAGTTACAAATATTTTAGTAGGCCAAGTTATTTTTATACTCATTTTATATACTCATAGTATATTCACGTGTTTTCAAAATTGGATTATATGTTTGTAGATAAATAATAAGATGATTAGATACCTTATGTGGAATCTTGCATTAGTACCTAACAGACCTCCGTGGTTTTCTTTTGTAATGCATAATATGTTTATTTGTCTATGTTCCTTTAAAAATGGTAATAAAGTATAATAATAATATAGCGCACTTTGCATAAAAGCTAATTCTATGCCTTCCATATTTTACGACAGCATTCATATAAGATCGCGTTGCCGAAATCGTTGCCCAAAGCGGATGATGAAGATGTATTAAGGATTAATTAGTAGAACCTTGCCGAATTGGGCAAATCGTGAGCTGCATAGATTAGAGTTTGCACGCATTCCCATTCAACCATTGTTTTGGTATTTTCCAGAAATCACGGAAATGACAAAGGATAAATAGTCGGATTTCATTTTCATTTGTAAAATTAGTGTATCTAGAAATCAGTCTCTTCTAATTATAAATACGTAATAAATTAGAAAGGCTTCGCAAATCCTTACATAGTAAGTACATATAAAATTTTGTTTTAATAATCTCCTTTTTTTGGAAAAACACCTCGGTTGAAGAATACATGACAAGCACATGAGAGATAATGCTTGACATGACACATTGATAAAATGAAGAGGTTTCCGCTGTCTGTTCGTAAAGATCTTTTAAATTACTCAATGGATTTTAATGCAGTTTTCAGCAATAGATAGAGTGATTCATGAGGAACGTTCATAAGTATAATACGTTCCGGGGCGCAGCCGAATAGGACTGCTTGTATACAATAAAAGCTAAAACGTAAACCTCGTCACTATAACCTGGCTTCTATGATAGGTGTTACATGTAAAAGTAATATATAAGTGAAACATAATTTACCACAGTTTTATGATCATAAATAGAGTAAAAGCAATCTAATGAGCCCTATATAAGCCTGCGGTTTCCATCCTTTGTTTTGTGTTTTATCCGCATATAAATATAAAACATAACCCATTCATTAATGTTGTGATAATTGGGGCTTTACATAACAGATCAGCTTAACGGTAACTCTATTCTGAGAATATGGAGTTCACAAAATAATGACGTAGGCAGGAAATTTACAAGTTGACTGATATTTTTTACATCATCATCATCAGGTCTTTTTTAGTCTCCACTGCAGGAGCACGACCGTCTCTGTACTACCAGAGCCACATATTAGTCAACGCAGTCAGAGGATTTGGCGTAAGAATAACTTTTACATTTATCATTAGACATATAGATATTTTTACATTCATCATTATTATATTTTAGTACCAAATGGGGCAAATGAATGGAAAGCAGAGAGGGAGACCTTTGGCCAGCTGTGGGATTTAACAGGCTAGTAAATAAAATACCAACGCAAACCAAACTTAAAAAATTTCAAACGGTTTTTTGTTTATCTGTTGCAGTCCAACACACCAACTTAAGTCATTCTAATATGTAAGAGCAAAGGGCTTTTCTGTGTGTGTTTGTTTAAATGTTGTATCTCCGCGTCCGTGTACGTTTCACCTCTGCTCCAGATTCTGCGGTCTATTTATCTGAAGCATCTTGATATGACTTCATACACTAATTAAAACAAACAAAAACATTGTCTATAGTCCTACTAAAGCGGTTTATCGTTACGTAATTATGCGTTTTTCATTTGTTATTCACACTTTATGAACATTTGAACATCTATTTAATAGTTTTAACAGACAATATTTACTTTAGTTTTGTCATTAACTTTATTCAGTTCGATGTTGTCTTTCTGTTATATCACTAACTGGCATTTCATAAGCTGCTGCGTTATTGTTAAGCTATCTCATATAAATGAAGCTAGTTTGTCAAGACCAAGAATATAAATAAAAAATACTGCTTATTCGTTGTTTACCACTAGATATACTTTTATGAGAAGTAACAGTGAGTAGGTTAAAACTCTATATTTTCCGGCTATATTACTTCCGTCAAATATTACCAAACATCTAAGAGGAAACATGTAAATCAGATTTTGAAGCTCAATCTGTGTGATTTTTCCGTATATATTTATTTATTTATTTGTAAACTATTTGCCTGTTTCCTGTATAATAAACACCTACATCTATTAGGTTTAGGTTTTCCGCTCACCACACATCCGATCAGAATTCTAGTAGTCTAACAAAGGGCCATTTTAGCATGCGCACCAATCGAAAGTGGTAATTTCGCATGCGTGGTAGCGACGCGATGCGACGCGACGCGCATGCACGCTTGCATCTTTATATTAGGAGCACTGACCTTCGCAATGTCAAATAGCTGAGCACGATAAATGGCTGCTGCAGTGCCAACTGGTTCCGTCTGTCGCTTTTGTTTTTGTCGTTACGATACTCGTTTGCGGTAAGCCTTTTATTTTCAATTTTTAGGTTTGCTCGTCTTCGTCAAATATATTTGTAATAAAATATCGTTTAGTTAGTATCCCGTAACACAAGTCTCGAACTTGTTTTGGGGCTAGCTCAATCTGTGTGTTTTGTATTTATATATTTATTTATTTAAATGTTTAAAGTGTACAAATATACATTGCCATGTGTACATGGCGAAATTTTGATATTATTCAGTCCCTGAAAATGAACAACCTTTTCTACGAAACCAATGCTGGAAACAAAAAAAAAATGGCATTCCAATACAAGTTGATCAGGCGGCTGAATATTTTTGTATAAAAACGATTCTTTTTTTGTTTCCAGCATTGTACCCACAGCAAAAGTTGTTTTATATCGACGGGTTGAACCCAATGAGGAGGCCTATACCCAACAGTGAGAACCACCCCTTGGGTTTAAACCGATCAAATTTCGCCATGTTCCTAGATATTTAGTTTAAAAACAATGTCTTTGTCTGTAAGTTGTAGAAGATGATACGCGGGCTTGTCGATAGATTTCGTTCTATTTCCTCTTTTGACAGATTTTATTTTCTTTCCTTGTAATTCAGTAAAAATCTTCAAGAAAAGTATTAAAACTGTGGCTACACAAGCACACAATCGCACACTCTTCTTCTAATTAACTTATTGTAAACTTTTGTGAAGTTGTAAACATTGTCAGACGTAGTTATGTATCGTGCCAATGGCATTACTTCCAAACATATAACATCAACTGATAGCTGTAGGTATGTTTGGTTAGGAGCTACTCAGATTAGGCTATAGGTGAGTAAAGTAACGAATAATTCCGTCATGTTTTCCGTAACAACAAACAACTATGACTAAAACGTACTTTCCGTGTTTTTGTTCATGTTTTTATCGTCCTGATTTGTGTTTGTTCGTAGAATAAATCATCAACATCATCAGGTCTTTTTAAGTCTCCATTGCAGGAGCCTGAACCTCTCTACGCTACCAGAGTCGAGTCATATATTAGCCAGAGCAGGGATTTGGGTTAAACTTTTATTTTCATTTATCATTAGATATTTAAATACGATTGTTATTAGCTAGAGCAGTCAGAGAATTTGGCCTACACTCTCCACTCTGGTCAGATGGGTTGGGGAAGACTCTTTTATATTTATAAGCTTTGTTAAGCTTGTTTTCCTAAGTCGCCTTCTACGACATCCACGGGAAGACTTGAACTGGCCCTACTCTGCCGGGAACCACACGGTGAAGGAAAAAAATGCATTGTTATAAACCTATTTAATCTGAGTATTTGCCAATACAACAAATTTTTAACCTGCCCGAAGGTATTTGATAACTGTAGGCTAGGTATTTGTTGATTGCAACTGAAAGTATCTTCGGCCTAATGTGCTTTCTAAAGCACTAACTGCCCTTATTATATTTATTTCCTGCCTGGATACGTTTATATTTAAATATATATAAGTAAAGGCTGGATAACGAAATAAAACTTCAGTTGCTCATGGCAATTTGAATAATATTAGTATTAATTTCGCGTTAGATTAAATCAAAGAATGTCGTAACTTTGAACTTGAGACAGCGCCGTACGTCTTCCAAAATTAATCGTTTTGTTTTTACACAGTTTTTTCGAAACGAAACAAAACGCATGTGAGTTATGCGCGGGTATCAGAATAATTTGTGCATTTAACGGCACATTAGCGAAAGAAGGCCAATTGGCGGGCTGCCAGTGCAGCGCCGGAAGCCCGCAGCCTGCGATAACGTGCGCGTATAAATAATGGCGCGTCGTGCGCGTGTCCGTCAGCCGCGACCACGCTTGAACCTAGTTGGCGCGCGCGCAAGATCATCCACTTAGGATCTTGTCACATATAAAGCGGTCACGCGTTCTAGCGTTCTGTCTTAAAATTATACTCAACTTTATTGCAAGTCGGATATTAGCTGCGAGCTGCGCAGTATGCCCCTCGCCTTCCCGCGCACGCCCCGCTTATCTTGATATTATGTACTGTGCATCGACTCGCGTGATTTTCGGAGCCGCAATAAAGTTTGGCGCGGTCTGTACCAACCAACCTTCCTCTGTGTGGCCGCATCAATGTGTGTGACACAACGAACGCTCAAAAACATGATCGGTCTGTCTGAAAGGGCCCTTACTCTTTGCATTTCAGCAGCTGGGAGTTTCAGCATGAATAGTGTAGTACTGAGCAGTTTTATTAGTGTTGCGTCAATGCAACATTTGAGCGTAGGTGAAAATGTAATTTGCTGACCTACACCAACAAAAGTGACGTGTTATGTATTTACATGACAATAAATACCAGCGTAGTAGCATGTGAATTGCAAATCTAGTTTTTTAAATCTTAACAGTCGCCTTGTTGTTCAAAGTTCAGAGCAAAAAGCGGTTAAAGTATCTAATTTCTAGCGAAATATTGCTACCTAATTATTATGTCATAAATATTTTGGAAGATACATAAATGCCTGACTAAAACTCTCGAGTCAGTTTCAAGTGCAAAGGTTTGAAAACTTAGCGAAGAACAGGAAAAAACAGGCAGTATGCTTATAGATGAAAAAAGAAAACATTAGAAAAAAAAAACAAAAGTTACATTTGAAAATCGAATCATCGATTCGCGCCAAACCATCAAAATTAAAAAGAATCTAGCGAATAAAATTAAAAATAGAATAATAGCGCGCATTGTCAGTAGCGGGGTGGGGTGCGCGGGCGGGGCGAGGTGACCCGGCGGTGAACGGCCCTCCCGGAAGGTGACCCGGCGGGAATTCGGGAAAAGACCATACGCACACATCTATATGTGGATAAACACGACAATAGCAAAAACTATAAAGGTCAGCCAGCGGATGTAAAGTTTCTATAGACGTATGTAGAATTGTTAATTTAGAGATTTCCGTCTCGTATGACATCGAAGGAGATTCTAAGAAGATCATTCGTTGATTTTAATTTTAAGACCTAGACTTATTTGCAACCTCAGTATGTTATATCTTTACTATTCTGAGGTTATATCATTTATATCCTTCGAGCAACACGGCCTCCGTACCGGACGGAAGTTTATATCTAAATAAAAGTTTCTAACTAATTAATTTCTACTTATTTAAAATAGTTTTTATTTTCTTCAACAGTGGTTGTTCGAAATGATGCTAGCCAAATTCAAAGATTGATACCCAAAATACCTAAAAAGAACAATATTAAACCACCAATGTTTTTTGCCAATAGATGCATACACAAAAAAAAATACAATACTTTTTTGCTGTCATGTAAAGATGACGCTAGTTGTTAGGATATACGTCAAAATTAAGTACACTACTACAAAAATCTATGATTACAATTTTGACGAAAAAGCTTAGTGGATCAATTGAATGGATGTACTGACCTGGAGGCCTGGGATGCGCCGCGTGGTGCTGCAATGTGCTCGCGATCTGGTGGTGCTGGTAGAAGGGCAGGAAGGGCGTGTGGAAAGGCGCGGGGGGAGGCTGCAGCCGCGCCTTCAACTCCTCCGCTGAGCCCGCGCCCGAAGACGACGACTCTACGTCAGAGACGCCGCTATCCGCGGGGGAGGGGGGCAGGGAGCCTGTGGACAAAAGAAACATATGTTAAAATATTGTTTAGACATGATATTTTATTTGTATTATTCATGCATTTGCACTAGATTTGCACACAGTTTATAGCGTCTTATCGTTAGTAATTTAAGAAAACCGTTAAAATAGAGTTCTATCAAATAATTGTAACATGTTAGAAAAAAAGGTTAAAAGAAAGAAATTGTCCAAATTGATGTAGGTAGTTAAATAATACAACAAATTATCATTTTTTTGCTGTGTGATATATGCGTCGTAGAATTTAAATGAACGTGGCTTCGATGCTACGATCTTTGTAAAATGCAATTTATTTAATAATAACAACACACACAATGTTGTAATTGCCATAAACTCCGAGTCAAAGTAATATGCAAATCTCAACGTCTTCTAGCGAAATTCTATTGTATGGTCTTCTAACGGTCAGCCTGCACCCTGCTCGCAGCATCCAACGGCCATCCGATTCGCATGCACCCAACTCATCCATTACATCGGCAGACAAAGTGCAACCGTTAGAAACTGCATAAGATGCACTTGCACCAACCTGTTTCCAGTGGGAATGCACTTACTGCGATTGTCATGCAAAAACGTGGAGTCACCTTAACTTATAATTATGTTAATGTCGGGTCAGCGAATTAGGGTTGCATTTTTTTGCATCTAATTTTTCTTCTTAACCTAATTATAACAAAATTTTCGTTTGCCCTTCAAAACTCGCTCTGGGTATAAAAGTCCCAAACTTTCTCAGGCCGGCCCTCGTAATAAAAAGTTTGACGAATAACGGTCGCATTTAAATAATATAATCAACAGCGGTCATGCTAGGAGGCGAGGAAGAAAGCTGTTTATTCATACATTTCCTCGTGCATTGACTAGTAGTGACCATTTGACCGGTGCGTTGTAATGCGCTGTCCACACCCTTTTGTGCGTATTGTTAACCCTTCAGCGGACAATGCTTGGGAACCGGGAAGCGACGCGGGCCGGCTACCGGTCAAGCCATTCAAATTGAGAATAGTGAATGTGAACTAGTATCCGTTTAATCTATGAAATCGATAAGCTGTTTTTTAAATCTCTGAAGCTGCAGTCGAGTTTATTATCAAAGGTGTCGGATTATATTTATTGTGCAAAAAGTGGCATGGGGTAGTCTGTATCACCAGATCTAGGTCTGATCACACGGAGAATATCACAAAGTATATTTTTATTATCTAAATTTACGAACTATTCAACTAAAGTGTACTATATACTAATGTTATTCTTAGTATCTTATAATAATAAATTACAATTTCATTTTATTATACTGAGAATAAATCTATAAGATTTTTTCTAACATTCCATAATTAGGACGCGTAGTGACAGATACCTTTGCATATTAATGTTCCCAAGGCGATTTTAGACAAAAAGTTTTTCGCCCCAGTGGTTGTCACCGAAGCCCAGCGACTGACCAGCGCACACGGAATCCACCCCATTGTACAACCCTTTCATCTCACGTATCAAAATAATAATAAATTAAGTATAAATAATGGCTACGGGTTTTGGATTTTGTGACACGAGGGTCTACCGGTCTACCGGTCAGCGAGGAATGCGGTTCTATTAGTGAAGTATCACAATAAGGAACAAAAGTGACCCCTTCCTATATCGGGCCATCTTTATGGACTGGCCAGTGTCCATATTCTTTGTACGGCCGGCGTTAGACCATAATCCCGCGAACAGTTAGATTCGCGGGGTTTTGCATATCAATGGACAATGTGGACGTTATGTGCCGTGAGTGATCTCAGTTATAATTACCGCACTCCACGTGTATCTTCTGTTGTCGTGTACTTATATAATAATAAGCTAGTATATAATAAAATTTGTGGTATATTGAAACCACAAGAATGTGATATATTGACTGTTGCAACGAGTCATCATCCATATTTTTATTTAAAATATTAGTTCATCTTCTTCATTGTTTACGAGTCAGTATGTAAGTCCCCCAACGATTACTGAAGCAATACAATAAATAAAAACCGGTTTGACATAAACACAAGGAAGTGTCCAACTAAATCGTTTCTCTTTCTATTCAAATAATTTAGTACAAAATTGGTTTTCTCTACCTATAAATGTATGTATTAAATTAAAAAAAATATAATACGGTTTCTTCCAAAATATCTTCACGAATGCACATCATCTTACGTTTTTCTTGAATAATGGTTGAGATTAGTCACTTCAATGTTTCATTACCCTTCACACGAAAAAACGCGGTCCCAGTCCCAGCGTCTTTGATCAACCCTAACTACACCCCTCTGTTCACTTGCTTTAAAATGGTAATCCCTTAGATATTGTTAGACTCGCCGTTGGTCAGAGTTAGGTATATGGCTTAGTATGTACTGTGTGGTTTAGCAGAATTGATATGGCGGTGAACCCTATGGATTATCTTCTTAAAATAGAATTGTACGAGATCCCAAAAATTTATCTACATCGGAATAAAATATAGATTGTGCCACTAGTAAACTTTTTTTTCATTTCTGTTTTACAAACATCATTTTGTTTTCTCTTCGAAAGTGGAACGCAAGTTCTGGATTTGCAAGCACCTCTCGCTCTGCTATGGCACCCTTTACATTTACAAAGGGGGGTAAATATATCAAACTTGCAATTACTCCCGTCATTGCGAATCTTACAATGGTGTCGGACAATGGTTGCGTCCGCGCACCCACGCGTGACGTTCCAATTCCGAAGTGTCAATAGCAACAGAAAGCCGGCGGCGATTCAAAAGATGAAAGGGACGGTGCTACTGACTAGAGTGAGACGGAAGACCAGATTAGGTTATTGTGATGGATGACGCAGCATTTAGAACGCAAGGTGTATAACCCATTTTTGCGTTAAACTAACCCATTTTGGGTGTAAATGTGCGGACGCAACTGTGCAATGTGCGCAAGCGCAGGCGGCGCTGTTTGCTTAGGACGGCCGACCTGCTGTAGGGTTAAGCTTTGTGATGCCGACTCGCGTTTCGGATTTTCGCACAATAATGTGGTTTTGTGAATTGTATGGACTGACTTGCTGTCTAAAAGTGGACCCCGAGTTTTGGAGCATCGCAGCTGAGGTTGTAGTCGGTTAAGTTTTGGGGAATTTAATATTCTGTCACTTTTACATATCAACTAGTGTTTAGATTTTGATATAGAAAATTAAAAGACCATTAAGTTATCTATATTTCAGATTATTAATATAGAATAGATAGAATTATTAATATAGAGCTATTTTAAAAAGTAGAGAGCTTCATTGTATATTATAAAGTTGTACACTTTAATGCTATACAGCATATAAATAAACTAATAAATAAACTATACAGTTTGAATTGAGAGTTTCTTAGATTTATTTGACAAACTTTCTAAAAGCTCCCTTAAACTACAAGACGATAAATTCCAGTATTCCTCGTGCCCGACTTTTTAAAAGTTTACTATACTTTTTCCTCTAGTTTCCAAGAAGTCTATCAAATAGAAAAACTTGTCACCGTTTATTTTTCTAAATTTAGCTGACCTGGGTTACCACATAGCCACGTGCGGGAACCGCAAAAACAAAGAAAATGGCCGTCTTCCGAGAAGTTCGTGACGCAACCATTTATTTGCGGCCCTTCGTCAACCCCTTGGATAAAAGTTTTATTTTCATGCTAGAGTACCTACTGGTGAGTCTAATTATATAATTCTTACAACCGTAAAACCATAGAATTTTAGTTATTGTAATGTAGAGATTTGAGAACTGAGCGTAAATTAAATAAATATTTGTGTGTACTACTTGACTAAATAAATAAAACAACATATAAATAATTTAAAATAAAGCTTATAAACATCAAAGAGACCTCTCCAACACGGCCAGCGTGGAGAGTGTAGGCCAAATCCTCTGACTGCTCTAGCTAGTATATAGCTCCGGTAGTACAGAGAGTGTCGTGCTCCTGCAGTGGAGATTAAAAAAAACCTGATGATGATGATGATGAAGTACGTTTAAGATCATTGTTCGTCAACTTATTTACAGTAATGATCTGAGAAATGTGATACTGTGAAATGATTACAATTTGGGTAGATAATGATTTTACTCTTAATGACAATCTTTTAGAGTGACATGGATAAATCTATCATGGATAATTATTTTATAGGTAGGTTTAATTGTTAGTTTATTAAAAGTTAGTTTTAATATGGTTTAGTGTCATTGACTGTAAAAAATCAATAAATACTTATATATACATATATAACTCCCCTTTCCCATGGGGGTAGGCCGAGGCTTAATCAATTTGCTTGGATAAAATCAATATTATTTATAAAATTAGACCGTACTGAGTTTGCGTTTCATCTTGTTTAGTAATCCCTTGTCAACCCTTTGAATAAACATTACGCGACACAATCCGCCCGCGCCGGCCGAGTGGTTAATCAGTGGAATTGCACATTTTGGTCAATAGTTCGAGGGCCATCTGTGCCATGTGTAGGGCTGGTGAAAGTTGGGGTGGAGTGAAAGATGAGGGATGTTTGCGTTAGTTTCAAGTGACATGCAGTTTGAAAGAGGTGTTTATTGAGCAATGTTATTAATCAATAGTTGTTGGACAGTATTAATAATAGAGTTTGCTGAAATTATTCGTAGAATACATACAGAAACTTTTAGTTCGTCAGTATTTTATAGGTTTTCATAGTGTGGATGCGTAACTTAATAATACAGATATACAATGTAAGTGATAAATGTGTCAACAACAACAAGTGTTTTAGTTAGTAAAATCATATTTTAAATTCTATTTTTGCACGAAGTTGTTGACACATTTGGGATAATTAAACATAAGTAACTAACTAATAAAGAGATTGACTTTTTAAGGTTTTCATGGAATAGCAAAGGGAAAATAACCAACGTACTAGTCAGTAGCGGCTCCCCCTTAAGTGCGCTCGTGCGGCGCACTACCAGTTTCAACTTAAATATATACAAAAAAAATTACATTGATATAAAAAATAAATAAACAGTTTAACGTAAAAATATATAATTTTTTGTCAAATGATAATCAGTCATGTAATTAACAAAATAAGTATTATATTTCGCTTGACAAAATAATTTGCCGTGCGCAAGCTCTCAGCGCACGCAGCGCGCCCATACATCTACTATGTATTGTGAGTTAGTCCGAAGTGCAGCATTAGTACTACTAGTGCTGCACTTAGGACTAACACACAGTACAGTCAAATCACCAGTACTATAGTATCTAGCCTAGCACATACTACATTAATATTTCATTCACGTCGGTAAGGAGCCGCTGCCGAGCATACAAGCTGTATTGGGCCTAATCTAATGTCGCTCGACTGAATAAATGATAATGTTTGACTTCATTCACCTCTCAGAGTGAATATGTAGTTTAAATTCATATTTCAACACTTCATTTGATTCCTGTTACATTCAGCATCATCCTAATTTCAGCAACCAGACGTCCACTGCTGGACATAAGCCCCAAGGATTTCGAACACGACTGGTTGGAAGCAGTACTTGTCAATTTAATTATTAGCAAATGAGAAAAAACTTTCTAAGACGAGTCTCTGATATTTATGTTGAAGATCACTTTTTGATAGGTTGAAAGAATAGGATAGAATACGTGTGCGAAACCATTTGTTAGTTGATGATCCTGTTAGTTTCAAAATTGTTTAGGAAACATTAAATAAATCGCATAAACGTTCGCTTTGTTTTTCGAAAAACCTGTCATGAAATCAAACAAAATTTCTAACGACAATATAAAAACGAGACCAATCATATTATCATAAAGCTCTACTATAATCGAATTTACTGATAAATGTTTCAATAAAACTCCATCAATAAAGAATAGTTATTTTGTCGCCTTATAAACATAACACCAATAATAAAAGTTCCAAGAAATTGGGCACCTTTATCTATTCGCGACAGCTTCAAAAGCTCGTCTAGACGCAACCATAGACGAGTGTACGTATTGTGTACGCGTACGCACGCACCGGTGTGCGTGGGGGTGTGTGCTGCGCGCGTGTGCGTGCGGGCGGGGGCGGTCGTGACATTGGGCGGGCGGATCAGCTGATATCGATTCCACTTCCTCTTTGTCTATGAATTTTTCACGCCGCACCGCGCCGCCCCATAAGTTTGTTATGACGCTGTCTAAGTAATTTGACACTTCTTTTAACGCTTGTTGGTGATATTTTTATTTTGGCTAAATATAAGGGGATTGATGTAGTTCTAAAAATGTTGTTTCATGAAAATCTTGTTTTTAAGTTTTATAGCATGAGTTCAAAGCTTATGTTGCCTGTTGCTTGGTTAATGTTATGAATAGATGTTTAACAAATGTTGTTCCAGAGCCTATAGCCTACCCTACCATACCTAGCATACAATCTGTATGATTTGGACTTACTTTTTATTGTATCATCATCATCAGGTCTTTCTAGTCTCCACTGCAAGAGCACGACCCTCTCTGTACTACCAGAACCATATAGTATATAGCGATTGCAAAAAACTAGCCTTAGTAGTCAGAGAATTTGGCCTACACTCTCCACGCTGGCCAGACGGGTTGGAGAGGTCTCTTTGATGTTAATAAGCTTTGTTTAGCTTGTGTTTCCTACTACTCTATTACTTATACTATATACTTTTTATTGTAATAATCTATTATAGATAGTTATATTTAAAGTTATATCTTATGACATGAAAATTGAGAGATTTTACGCTAGCTAATCCAATGATTTTGAAGCATTAGTTGTCATTTAAACTTTAGCAAAAATATCATACTTATTTGAAATTTGAGGAAAACCACTACATTTCCTATTACAAAAACAACTCCAAATTCAACAACTTTGCTAAAGAATATAATATGTACACCTACTCAAATGCCTCGAGCCAAAATTCCCAGTAAAGCGAAACTTAAAGCCTACAGCTAGACGTTAGGAATAACACTTAGGCCGCTGTTTCCACGGCCTGTAATATTCATGAGTATAGGTTGTTATGTAAGTACGTACATACCGAACATAGGTACGTGATCCGTTTCGTATCAAGAGCTGCGGAGCAAGTTTTCACAACTTTAAATTAGATGTGAGAAGCTTGATTAAGTTGGTTTAAGTAAACTTTGATTTTTTAATCCTAAATAACATGTCAAATAGAGTATATAAAACACAAAATGAAACATTAGGTAAAGACATCGATACGACCAACTTTCCTTATGCAACCAACCTAAATACACAATCGAAAGATAAAGATCTTTTGCAAAAGATTTCGCCAACACATTTATTATTAAATATTGCACGATGTTTTTTTATTATATTATTTATAAATAAACGCTGTGATTTCTTAAAATTGTGAACATGTCGGCATTTTCTAACTAAAAAGTGAATGAAACCGTTTTGTTTAATATTAAAATGATGTCTCGCGTAAGTTTCAATAATAACATTGTTGGATGTTTAGCCGTTGCCATTAGTTTAATATGTCAGATGAGTCACTTAATTTATGAGTTCGATATTACATCACAAGCAGAACTAAATATGTGAGAATTAGCAAATGTATCTCTACCGTAGATATAAATAATTCAAATAAGACGACATTTACATCAAAAAGCTTAGTTTGGACAAAACTTAGGTCTGGAAAACTAAATGTCAAATATATTAACTATATAAAATAGCTTTTGGACAGCGTATCCTTTACTAAACAGTTTACGACCATTACAAACTTGACTCATATTGTAGAAAACATTTAAAATTAGCTTTAGAACGAAAACATTAAGAATTGTGATCATATTGTGGTTTGTATTATTCATTGATGTTTTCTGTTCATTCATTGTTATTAGGTACTATCTCTGAGGTTCTAATAGTAGGTTTTTGTAGCCTAAAACATTTGTTGCGATTTATAGTTGCAGCGTTAATTAAGACTGCCCATTAATTTTGTCGCACTGAGTTACACAAACGCAGTTTTTTTTCGAGTGTATATACGTTAGTACATATGTTTCCTTGGCAAGTTTATCAGTCTTAAGACTAGGAGGATTTATCTACTGTTCTTTATATTATCTCCACAGTGTTTTTATATTTTTAGATTCATAAAATCACGTAAGCGACAAATACATTAGGTAATTAGATTCATCTTGTTTTCGTTATGTAGTCTTAACAGTTTTTTTCTTGATATCCGAGCTTTGTATAGAAAAATAATGTCCCAATTTATTTCCTCAAAGTAGTTTAAAGGTCTTATCCCTGTATAGTTACGATTTCGTTCTATCTCGTTACAGAAGCGGCAGGGCCGGAAATTACTTGCTCCTGATATTTGTACTACTGCGCGGACAGACGTACTTGTGCTTATATATCACATAATATCCGTTTGGGCATCCTGGGAAGTATAGGGTGCTTCGAACACTTTATAACCGGTAGGTATCTAGTAAGGGCGTTATTTTATCTAGGTGGTGTATTTTGAGGACGTAAAATTACTTTTTCTGGCCATTTTATTCTGTTTTCAATTTACTCTTTTTCTTATATTTATTGAGTAAAAAACAAAAATATGAAATAATATTTTGTATATAGTGTGGTCCAAAATGCCAGATTAATTTTTGGAATTATTGTAATTTAACATTTAAAATTCCACTTGAATTTTATTAAAGGGTCTACCCTTTACCCGTTAGGAAACCCACAAATCAATATGTGTGTATTATTTTTAATATATATATATATATATATATATATATATATATATATAATGCCATATTTTACAAAACTACAAAAACGAAGGTTTTCTGAAATGTTTACCATCAGATGGCAGCACTTATTCGTAGGGTCCGATAACCAGTTGTCATTGGCTAATATTTGACAAGAAGCAACAAACGCTACTATTTTATTAAATAAACCCTCATAGGTAAAGCAAAAAAAGATAGACTACTCACAAAATGTATTTTCACACTAAGCCACTATACTATTTAGGTAACTAGGCCTATCTAGACATTTGAAATCCTGTACCTGTATGTATATACATATATTCTATGTATGTACGACTATCAGTTGGCAACTTCTATTCATCGCCAGTAATTGGTTCTAGACATCCAGCCTATTGAGGTGTGCCTAGAGTGGCCTAGACGTTACACGTGGAAGCTCGGTATAATACGGGTAAATTCGGCGGCTGTTCCCAAGGACGAATTCTAATGAACCTTTGTAGACTCCTCGTTTCGGCCGGTTACACCGACGTTGAATTATATTTCTGATAATAAAGACTCGCTCATTTTGTTGACGCAAACAAGGTAAAAATAATTGTTGATCTAATTGCTAAGATTTTGATTATTGTTGAGACAAACCATGTTTTTTTACTATTGGTAACACATTGTTTTGTTATCTCATTTGTGTATATAGGTTTAATATTTTCTTTACTATTTTTGTATAAGACATATAAGTCCCTTAGTTAATAAGTTTACTAAGAGGTTGCGTCTATCAAAAAATTAACAAATCAAGTGTCATGTAACAAAATAACTCTAAAAGAATACTGAAAAATATTTCATAACACCAAATAGTGATAAAAGAATACCCTCACTTTAAGCCGGGGTCCGCTAAAAGAACCCGGGCTTCAAATGAATGCCGGGAAAACACTCAGACAAGAGAGAGATAATGAAAGAACACTATTAGAAAGTAACTCTCTACGAACTTCGTAGTTCAAACTTTACAGTGTCTACGATTCGTAGAAGAGAGCTTGTAATCGTAGCGGTTCGTAGCCGCGTTGTAGCTCTTAATATATACAGATAAACATTGAACAAAGGATGGATGTAGTTTTATAAGGAAAATATTTTTCTTCTAACTTTTATGTAATGTATTAGTTTTTACAAGCATCCGATCTGAACTGTTTTAGGTTGTTATTTTAGCATAAAATACATCGTAAAGGGGTTAAAAAATCAAACCTTAGTTTCCATGTTCAATAGGGTTCCGTTTTTAACCTTTGTGTTCCCTTCGTACCTATATGAAGGACCGGCACAAATCTTAGTTGCAGATTTTTTGAAGTCTTTAAATAAAAACTGGATGCAGGCCGCTTCCAACCGGTCGTTTTGGAAATCTTTGGAAGAGGCCCCTATCCAGTAGTAGTTCTTGCGGCTGATATGATGATATACAAATATATACAATAAATACACATATAGGGACGAATCACACAGATTAAGCTAGCCTCACAGTAAGTTATGAACTTGTGTCGTAGGATACTAACACAACGATAGTATATTGCACAACAGATACATATATGTATAGATAAACATCGAAGACCCAGGCCAATCTCAAAAAGACCATTTTCCATAGTGACCTGGCCGGCGTGCGCTGGCTGCGGCTGGCGTGTTAACCATTGCACAACGGAGGGGTAATATAAAAATGGTAAAAGAACATCATATAATTATGTTTGCTTACCGGTACTGGGCGCCGTGTAAAGGTGGTGGCGAGCGGTGGGAGCGGGCGCGAGCAAGCCGTGTAGGAGCGCCTGCCCCAGAGAGCCCCGGGCTCCAAGCCGCAGGCTCGCGGGCTCTCCGCCGTCCACTGCAACAAAGGAAATAAACGTTAGGACGATTGTACTGTGTTTCCCGGCAGAGTAGAATAGGACCACTCCAAGTCTTCTCGTGGATGTCGAAGAAGGTGACTTAGGAAACACAAGCTAATCAAAGCTTATAACATCAAAGAGACCTCACACACTCTTTTGTTAGCAGTCGTGTAAAATACTCACCTCTTCATAAACTTTTTCTACTTTCATTAATTTACATCATAAATTTGTAAGAAACAATGACAGAAACTTTACAACCATCGAAACAAAAAGGAAAGGAAAGATACAATAAATTAATTTGAATAAAATTACACAACGAAATATCATATGAAATATTTATTAAAGTTACGTTTAAGGAAACAGTCACAAAAATGTTTCATGTATAAAATAATATATTTCTGCTTTTTCTTCGATTTTACCTGATGATTGTATAAGAAATACACTTGATGAAACACACTTGACATATATAAATATAAACATTCAAGACCCAGATCAATCCCACAAAAATCATTTTCCATCGTGACTTAACAAGGAACTGCGGTGGGACAGCCTGGCATGATGACCGTTAGGCCACAGAGGTTATCCAGAAAATGTATGTAATTTGTATTTTGCCACAAAAAATGAGTGTCGGATCCGTCTAGCAGCCGGCAAAAGTTTGTTGTAGTAAAATGTCAATGTCGAAGGCAGCCCTAAGTGATCAGTTGTGAAAGTTGGTAGTTCCAGACTTGAGGCGAGCTTAACGATTCAATTGACGAGCTTCCAAACTTTTTAGTAATTAAATTCTAACCACCTTTCACCTTTCATTTGCTAAATTAAATTTGGGGTCTTTGATTACTTAAAAAACAAGATGTCAATGTGCAAGTGATGATGATGATCACATATTTGCAAAAATCATAAGTACATCTGTTTTATTGACTATGCGATTACTACAATCGAAATTACATTGTATTTTTTGTGATTTTAGTTTATATCTTTTTAAGATAATTGAGTATTATATGTTAACTTCACAAAAATATAGCAGAACAGTGAGCGTGGAATGGAGAAAGATGATATGGCCAACAAAAATTTTATAATCAGCATCATTATTTATTTCTACCATCATTGGTATCTCTTCGATAGGCATGACATCCTCGCCTTCATCGCCACTTACCATCACGTGAAATGGGAGACACATGCCTAGTTTAAATCAATTAATTATAAAAAAAATAACCCACAGTTGAAAAGAAGACTAAAAACCTCAAAACATGTGTCATATAGTACTTTAATACAGTATGTTAAGACTACTTTTTACTTGTGTTATGTAACCAAACTTTGTAGTCGTTTATCAAAATTTCGGCAACGTATATAACCGAGCGTGGGTAGTTACAAGGCAATTTCTTCCTACAATTTCAACATGTATCCAGACCCCATTACAACGCCACAGGCTATTTTGAGAAATAAGGAAATTTACCTAATGATACCCTTTTAGAATCTGACAGACGGAAAAGAAAGAGGAAAACCTAGAACAAAGTGGTCGGATGAATTAAACTATTATGAGAGAAACTGTAGGGACAGAGATACTTGAAGAATAAAGCTTTTGCCCAGCAGGTGGTTATAAACAGCATATAAAAAAACCTAATCGTAAACACGTAAAAACCTTTTTTTCAAAGTCATTATAAAGGTGTTGTAAAACTTCACGTAAATGATTAGATTTTCAGTAAATTTATTGAGTTAACAAGAATTGTGACGTGAAATCAAACAGAAAAAGGTATAAGGCTGTTACATTATTATTACATTAAAGGAAAAGATTAAAGTTTCTCAGTTTCCTTGAATTATTTTATTAGACTTTGAACAGCTTTCTTCAATCTAAGCTTAGGAAAGCTCCGTGCCTGTATGTCTGCCATGTTGTGACGTCATCGGCGGAACGCCATCACGTTCACGCCATAAATTGTCTAAGGAGGTCACGTCCTAGACGTCATCCACAAAACGATTGCGAGTTCCTACCAGACTTCGTACATTTACGGGACATACAGAGTCTCTGGACTGAAGACTTATTATTAACATATAGGTATCCGAAAAAAACAAGACTTGGAAGAAGAAAACGTCTGCTTGTGCTGGAGCCATTTTCTGATTGCAAAAAAAGACCTTTTTTAAAAATTTTCTTAGCACTTTCTTATATTCATAATCTTGATTGATAAGATAAAGACGAACAAGAAAGGGAGACTTCAAGATGGTATAATTTAGTGTTCGCGAAACAAAAGAGGACCCACCACCCAGGACCCCTAGTAACCGTTTTACGCGTGTTATACGAAATTACCGGTAGATCGATAATATATAATGTATAATCTTAATACATCAGAGCCAGACGCTTCCGTACGCCGACCTTGGAGCCACCCGCACCCCCTTGAATAATTCAGCAACCCACCTGTTGTTGTTGTCTCCCTCTGGCTAAGGCGGCACTGCGCATGTTTGGCGCAGAGAGCGGGATAGGTAGCTCTCCTTTCGCTTTCCAGGTCGAAGTGTCTAGACGGTGGACGCTTTACGGCTGGGACACATGTGAGCGTCAGATAGTGGTTATCGCGGGAGTTCATGCAAATCCGCCATGGCGCCACGCGAGCTTCGTTTTTTAATTTGGTCCGCTTCTCCTGGGGGAAATGGTCCGTTGTCTTTTCTTTCAGCTGGATAGACGTCGTATTTTTAGTTCTGGATAGTTAAACCTTTTTAACAGACTGTAGGATTCTTAGAAGTCGAAAAACGGAAGCTTCTCCTGGGAATGGACTACTGTCTTTTCTTGCAGCTGAATATACGTCTTAATTTTAAATAAGTACTTATTTCTGGATAGTAAAAGCCGATCAACAGACTGTAGGATTCTTAGAAATCAACAAATCGAAGTAATAACATACTTTATTTTAACTTAACTGTAATTCCCTTTCGATTAATAAGCTTAAGATGTCAGCGTCTCTGTTTACCTCGTAGGGTACAAAAACGTGATTTAGTATCAGGGAAATAGTACAATTATACAATATATTGCGGACACCTTAAAGTATTTGTATTAAAAAATATCACGATTACAAAAGACAAAACAGCTGTGTTCAATCGAGCCGTCAGGAAAATGATGTCATATCGTTTCAAAAATATGTTCCGTTCCCAAAGCTCACAGACGAGAGCTTTCGCCAAACTTTCAGCGGATTAGCACGACCTAAATCAGATTGGATTGCAGTGTGGGATGAATCGAGGGGTTGGTGCAGGAGGGCTGGGTTTTACGAGGAATAGTTTGCAGACGAATCGAGAATGTTCTGCTAGTATGCTTGGAACTAATTTAACATTTTTTTTTTAATAATGAGAAGAAACAAGGTGCTGTGGAGGCCATTTATTATCAATTGTCTTCTTGCGATTGAGTCTATGACGATGATAAGACTATGCAGATATACTTATTTTGAATTCATCTTTCTTGTGATAATTAATTAAAGCAGTACAACAGAGAGACTTTGTATTATTTTTATTATATCGTCTCAACTCGAAGCCTTTTGAAACCCAGCATTTACAGAAATAAATTTGTACAGAATCGAGATAAATACTAAAGGTAAAGGTAGTAAGTAAAGAAGCTAAAGTAGGTAAATATTACTATCACTTTATCCTTTTTCAAAATTATTGTAATATGAATTATTTGTATACGAAACGAATGTGGTTCCCGGCAGAGTAGAATAGAACCACTCCAAGTCTTCCCGTGGATGTCGTAGAAGGCGACTTAGGAAACAAGCTAAACAAAGCTTATAAACATCAAAGAGACCTCTCCAACCCGTCTGGCCAGCGTGGAGAGTGTAGGCCAAATCCTCTGACAGCTCCGGCTATATGTATGATACATAATATATATGGCTTGGGAAGTGCAGAGAGGGTCGTGCTCCTGCAGTGGAGACTTACAAAGACCTGATGATGATGATGATGTATACGAAAGCTTCAGAAATGTAATTAATTTTAAATCTTCGTATAGTTCCAAACTGTTGAGATCCTCTCAAAACAAACAGCCACTCTGTACATAAATAAACTTTCTCATTTCCTACGTATTATAGGCACCTAGCTTTGCCGGATAAGCGGATGCGCTAGAAGCAGCCGGCATTCTCCTGCATTATGCAGTCGCGGCGAGGAAGGCATGCAAACGCTTGCATTTCAGGGGTCGACGTACTAACAATAGGTATTGTTTTGTTATTAAGAAAGAAGGAAAGATTCATACAGTTATAATCTTTTTTTCATGCTGGAGAAAATAAAATCATTTTTTTATGATATTGGACGGCAAACGAGCAAGCTCATCACTTACCACCATCAGGTGACCCTGATGTTGGTAAATGATCTCGCTAAACATGGCTCTGTCTATCCCGTAAAAGATACGAACGAGATTAATAAGTATTTGTTTATGTTAGATGTCCTATTGGAATGAACGTTGAAAATATGTGTACCTATATATGCCACGACGTTATTATTAATGTTAATGTTTAACATTTGTTATTACCTGTAGACGTAAGAATTATTATTATTTTTCTAAATGTCCATGAAAGTGTTAACTACCTACTCTTCATGTAAAAAAGAGGAACTTTTTTTCTCTACTTAAAAATAATAGTTTCAATTCTCTTTAAAACGTTTGCACATAACTGTTGTATCTCGGTGTAAAAACGTTTGCATAAAGAGGTCGCTACCACCTGGAAAATGTACGGGTAGTTTTCCTCCGTGGGCGGTAGCCTGTTTGTACGTATGTGTAGTTGTTTCGCAGTAACTGTGCATCCAATTTGTAGGTGCAGTATCGTAAACAGAAACCGTTTTGTTTTGTAGCTTTTCGAACTTCTTTATTGACTAGTTGCGGTTCTGACGTTTTGTTTACGCAATATCACTTTGAGTCGTAAATTTTGTTGTTTTCGTTGACAAAGCAATCACAGTATGTATGAAAATATTAATTTTATAAAACCGAGTTTATTTCTTTACTAGTTTTCGTCTACGGCTCCGTTCGCGTAAAAACAGATTCCTTTGTAACAGAACCTTTTGTTGGGGTGAAATATCCCCTATACAATCTAGTAGGTACCCTTTCCTCGCCATATCAAGTTTTATCTAAATTGATGCAGTAGTTGAAGAAAAAAACTGACCGAATAACTGTTGCATTTCTAATATTAGCATGGAAAAATTACAATACGCAATATTCCCAAACAATCGAACACCTACGCACTACCTTGCAAAAATCATTGTATGTCGATTCTTTGTAACATTTCGCCGAATCATTCGACTTAGGTTTTAGGGCGGAAACCAGGCAGGTAATGGAGCCCAGCCCGAATTGATATTAATCGCATGTCTGTAAGCAGGCGGAATCATATCGAACGACCTGGATTTCCGCCTGGTATCGATTGCCTGAACCTACGCCGCGAACCACGCACGCTTCACACAAACATCATTGAATACATGCTTAATTACGCTTCGTTTCAATACTAAATTATGAGGTAACTAGATCCTAGAACTGTATAATTTGTGGCTTGTGAGCTGTTTTGATATATCAGCTATGATAATGTAAAATTATATAAAACAACATTGATTAGTATTAGCGTGAAACGAAACCAAATTCTTTACAGCCACACATCAGTCACACGATCTTTGTCATCTGTATTATTAGTAGAATAAAAGTATAATGAAAAATAATACTAGAGCTCTGCTGTGACTTCTTTAAAATTGTAAATTTCTCCCCAAAAACTGTTCAAAATTGAATAAGTATTAACATTGAGATTAAAAGGACTCAACTCGGACTCAACGACATAAATATTTAAAATGTCTGGTGTGTTATTTTGTTGGGTCGCTAGTTTGAACTAAAACAATAGATGCAACATAAAATATTCTTTTTTCAAACCTTACAAAGACATTTCAATTCTTTGCGGCCAGTACACATAGTTTCAGAAAACAAGATACAGACGAAAAACGAATTCGGAATTGCGCGGGTTCCTCTGGCATAACCACGTCACAAAAAGAAGGTAACAGTGAACAAACGAAACAGCGAAACTTCATATTAATAAAACCTTTGTACATGCAGCGGTACAAAGCAAATGAATCCCCTAGCATTCCACTAACAGGTCAAACGCTCGGAAAAAGGTGCATTGCTCCGAATAAAAGCAACACCCGACCATATTTCAGCACTATTTTGCTGGAAATAATAATGCTGCACTGGGGGTGGGCAATAAGGAAAGCACAGAGGGATAACTCGAGAATGTAGTTAACTTTACATTAAACTAACATTAAAATAGTTAATGTATAACTGCAGGAATGTGACACAAGTTTACAGTGACAACTGTAATGCGCATTTACGTATATATCAGGGCGAGTGACGTGAGCTATAACACTATTCCACAATCTATGCATTTTTGGGGTAAAAACCTTTAGGTTTTCAGTTCATGTTATCTATTATAATCGAGTCACAAACCAAGCGCTTTTCGCTAGCTTTAATATAAAGCAACTTTCTGCTTGAATTATTTTGATATTTAGCTCCGGTAATAAATGTCGTATATCTGAAATTCTATTTTCGTGATTTTTTCTGTCGGTAGGTTCTCATGAGGTGTAACTTCTGTTAATTTTTTATTTGCCGCCTGCACTAGGGGTGCGGCGTGCATTCACCTGGGCGCCTCCCACCCCCGCATAACTTATGGATGGTAATATTTCAGAAGCAGGAAAGTAAGAGTAGTTTCGGAGGAGATTATGCATAGAGCGCCGTCCGCTGTGGTTGAGCAGCTAATTCGGCTGATTACAGCGCTTTCACTGCAGCTATTCCTGGAGTTTTAACAGGGTTTGGAATTTGCTTCAGTTTTGTTGCTTTTCAGCTGGTTTTGAAATTGTTAGTTTAATTTATAGAGGGACAGAGGCTAAATTTCTGCTTATTATATTCGTGGAAATTGTGAATTTATTTTTAGAGTCAGCGTTTGGCTACAGCATGCATTTTCCTACAAATCGATAATTTATTTTCTTATGTGAAAAATTCTAGAGTGACATTTTTCTACCTGCCTAAAGGCATAGGTAAAATTAAAGTAGGCAGACGTGTGCATTTAATATAATTTCATGTCTTTGTATGGGTAAAAGGTAAGAAAATATGCATATTAGGTTAGTTTAATATCGATGTTCTTTATAATGTCGCTGTCATTTGCAACTCGTATGTATCAGACTTACTTTAGTTCGAAATGGTCAACCTGCTTCACTAGTCACTACACTACCAATATCATTGCAATATGGAATGTGGTCACATACTCGCGGCCAGTGACGCAACGGCTCAATTTATGCCACAACTCATTTCGATTAGCCGGGCTCGTGACTTTTCACGACTTCAAGGGCAAAGCGGTCAACTGCCTTGCTGTCCACAAAGTCGTAGGTTCGATTCTTTGGTAGGTATATTTTGGAGCCACCAGCCAGTTCAAAATATTACTGTATGAGTGGGAATATCAAAGTGGCGGCGACATTACAATAGTAATCCTTTTGTAGAATACAGTGGTTTATTCAAAGAAATTGGGCGTTCATATTCAGGATAGGTCACAATTAGGTATATATACGGTATAATATCCGATGTAAGAAATTATAGTTAATTTTTCGCCAAACCAGAAGATGAATTATTTTAGTCTCCAAATTTCACTCATCACGTGGTGGCTCATCCGTCTTGTGAGACAAGATCATTAAAATCTGTCCAATTTCCGATCATCTCATCGCTAAGTGAAAAACTAAATTAGCAGACATTAAGGGATGCTACAGATGCGACCTTTGTTTTCTTATTTTACCATCATTTGTTTATCAATTATGCAATTAAAAAGTTTCATTTATTTCGTTAGCAACCCTTATAAAAAACAATAGCAAAGCAGTTAAGTAAATTAATATATGTAAATTGTTTTGTTATTGTTATATTATCATGGGCCAACGCTAGCTTGCGGTCACAAATACGCGTAGTGAGTGGCGTGACCTCCGTTCAGCATTCATTCATTTTTATCACAGCCAAGTCTATAAAATTATGAGAAGTTTACGATCTAAACAATGTCAAAATACGCAAAATTTATTGCACACTGGTTAATTGGAACCGTCCTTTGACTTATTTGTATGAGCCAATTTGGGAATATCAGTAGAGATTGAAGATGAAATTGCATAGATCCATTCTATTATTTCCTATATACGATAAGTGTATAGAAGATAGGTGATCCTTCTATGACCTGATTTTATTTTAGGAAATTAGCGTCTTGGCTGCAGTTTTGTGCACAAAATAATTATAATTCTTAGGTTTATTTTTAATTTGGACACAAAGAGATGTCAGCTGTCCAACAGTGCGCCCGCGCTTTTTTATATAACGGAGGAAATAATTAAAGCAGGAGCTTTGCAGGATTTATGCCCGAGAAGTGTTCTGACTCGGACGTGCTTTATGACATTTGAGAATGATCGCTTTGGAGATTATTTTTAATATTGTTTAAAAATGAGAATAACATTTAAATTTGTTGTCATTTATTTAGCTTTACTAACGCATTTTAATGGCGAAGGATGAATATCGCTTAATTTCTTGTGATATTTTAAATATCCAACAAATCAAAAAGAGTGCTAGTTGCGCGTTTATAATTATGTAGACTGCGTTGATATTTTGTAAAACGAACTAAGCAAAAACGGCTCAAAAACCGTGATCTGGACATGGGTTAAGAAGAAGAGTAGAGAAGAGAGAGTTGTTTGATATGAATATTATATCATCCACTTATCTATAGTCGTACGTTTAATTCTGATACAATAACTCGGTACCTCGGAAGCTACAAATTCTACAATCTCCATTATACAAAGTTAAAATCAATGTATTCTAGGCCTGAATATCAATAGGATCTTTACGAGGTAACGCGGGAGGTACCCGGAAGTGTGAGATGCGCGATCCATACCAACTAATGATGTTCAATAAAAGTTATCATAAAAACGAATGACGTCATCGGATACAGAGCTAGGGATGAACGGATTGGTTACATCGAATTATAATTTCTCTTTGTCGACTCTTATTAAATTAAGAAATGGGATACTTGAAAATAGATACCTAATTGAAATTAATAATCATTGTAAAGACTTATTTATATTTAAATTAATAAGCAACTAAAAAGCTTCAACAGCACATGAGTTTGTATACAAAAAGAAAATTAAGCATTTAGTCTACTATTTAATAAAGAAATCCTTTATATAAAAGGGCTTACCTCTAAAGCCACGAGTTTCGAAGCAAAAACATTGGAATAAAACATTCAATTTCTGACATGGAACAGGCCGGACACGTCAATGAGGAAAACCACATAACAACGTGTACAGATTTTTAATAGTGTAGCTATACGCCCATCTTTAAAAGAAAGCATAGCTTTTGCTAGATTACGGAAGCACTACGCAACCCTAAAAATTTTTTTTACATTTTATTTCATGAGTCTCACGATGATCCAAAAAGTCAAGAACGAGCTGAAAGAAAATCAAAGACTATCACCACACCGCGGCTTCGTGTGTTGTTATATTCAATATACCATAAAAGTTCATTGCAGAATGTTTATGGGGTTTTGGAAGACTGTTACGATTCGTTTATGGTTGCCTTCGAGTGAGTGATAGGCATTTGTTTCGGATAAAATACGAGTTCCTTGATTTTACTGACTATATACCTACATACATAACTAGTAAGTAACTGTAATGTACATTCATGAAATGACGTGTCAAACATTTGCCATTCAGGGGAGTCCTAAGAGGAAAAATCTCTACATATAATATTACCTAGAGCTACAATGGGTGGATAAGAAGCTATGAACATTCTCAAGAATAATATATAAGTTGAAGATTTGAAGATTCATTTGTAAGATTTTCATTGTAATCATTCATTTGTAAGATTTTCAACGTATTTGAACTTGAAATACGTTGATAATAAAGGAAGCAAGGATCATATAGGAGCTACAGTACAAGACAAGGGAATTTGAACTTTGTGGTTATGGTTGTAGAGATAATTCGAGATTGACAGTGTTTCAGCAAATCTAGCGAGATGTCTGACGTCAGAGCGTTACATCCGGGAAGCGATTGCTATTTTGAACTCCGCTACCAGTGACCAGGTGAAGACCCCTGGTGGGGAAGAAAGTGTTTGGAGGGGAAGGTCTTTGTTAAATTGTCTTAATATACCTACTGGATTGCCTATTGTATTGACGGTGTTGGTCAACGGTATGGTAGTAATGAATGTGATAATGTATTGAATACCAACGAGCTCTTTACTATGTTTTATTTATTAAATTCATATATCTTGTGATTAACTTGCTATATAAATACATAATTAAATACTACATTTGTTATTGTTATATTATAGCATTTTTATTTTCCCATTTTTTTAATTACTGCTATAAACTTAATTAATAACAATAAGACGTAATTTTTAAAAAATATGCCACCTGATATTGTAATATTTTTTATTGTGTTTTGATAAGTAAGTTTAAAATATACGCACATTTATTATATATTAAGTATATAAAAAATTTATCAACGGAAATATACAATTAAGTAAATAAATTGAAACATAATAAGAACAAATAAAACAAACGATTTTACTGACGCTAAAGATTTATCATGTTTGACAGGTTTTTAATTTAGTTTTTTAATATAGGATTTTTTTTACAAAGTAATTAATATCAGTTTTTTTAATATTCATCTATATTCGTGGCACAGCGGTCAACACGCTAGCTTGCGACACGGGGGTCCCGGGTTCGATCCCCAGTCAGGTCAAGATGGATAAAGATCTTTTTCATATTGACCTGGGTCTTAGATGTTGGATGGATGTTTATCTATATATGTATATATTATAAAATACAGTATCGTTGAGTTAGTTAGTATCCTGCGACACAAGTTCACAACTTACTGTGGGGCTAGCTCGATTTGTGTGATATGTCAAAAAAAAAAATTACAAATGCATTAAATTAATACAAAGACTCTGCAGACTGTTTTGTTTGGTTTGTTCTTCAATGATTGTAAAAAGTTGATTGGAGGTGAAAATCCTGGTCAAAATTTCATTATTAATAAATAAATAAATGATTAAATAAATAAATATATACGGACAAATCACACAGATTGAGCTAGCCCCAAAGTAAGTTCTTAATAAGACTTGTGTAATGGGATACTAACTCAACGATACTATATTTTATAACAAATACATATATAGATAAACAGCCAAGACCCAGGTCAATCTGAAAAAGATCATTTCCCATCTTGACCTGACCGGGGATCGAACCCGGGACCATCCGTGTCGCAGGCAGGCGTGTTGACCGCTGCGCCACGGAGCTCGTCTTTCGAATTATAAAGATTCTAATTTCTTTAATATTTGCTTTTTAAACCAATTGTTTTCTTTCTGCCATACATCTTCGCGTTACAAAAATATTTGGCCGACGGCTGGGGCTGTTTCCGCGATGCAGAAATAGATTCGCACATACTTCGGTAACTAGGAAACTAAATAACAAATGGCCAACGTGTTTTACGTGTCATGTCACCTTTCAATCCTCACAAAAAAGATTTTTATTTTATTCATTAGTTTTTCACGTTTGATATATTTTTTGTTTGAATTCTTTCAATTCTATATCATTGTAAGTAAGTAACGTAAGATATTATATATACAACGGGTCACTCACGTGCTATTTGTCGGGATTGCCGTCTATAGTTTCTGACTACACAGGAGCCTATTTTCAAGGCGCGCGGCGGTATCCCGACAAAATAGCACGTGAGTGACCCGTTGTTATATATAATCTCTTAATACTATTATTAAATAGAATGATAAATTATTACACATCATAAATTTTACTATTGTTTTATACATAACTTTATTTATGGTTATGAGAATTACAAATACTAAGTCAATAATTAACATACCTTTTTAATTAATAATCATTATATGCATATGCATAAACAGGTAGATGTCTGTTCTAGAAATCATTGAGAGGTGATCACAATCATGTTGAATGTAGATCATTAACCCCGAGAATGTAATGAATTATATTGTTTCATAATATATTATATTTGCTACCCTACATTATATCAATATAACTTGTTTGTTACCTTTTTATGCACCTGCATACACAAGAATATAAGATTATATACGTAAATATTATTTAATTATGGAAAAATATGCACAAAGTAATGTGACTCATAGAAAAAAATGTCACGCCCTTCGCTTTATATATCTTTCTCTGCAATACTTTTATATATATATATATATATATAGATCATATGTTTTCTTTTAGTAAATGTATATTTTTTTAGAAACCCAGTTTTAAATAATTAACTTTTCATGATTTAATGAAAAATAAGAGCAATATTTAAGAAGCGTTATAAAACCAAAATAGTTAACTAAAAATAACAAAGATATAATAATCAAATATATAGCGTTTCACATTAATATTGCTTCCTGTTCCACAATAATCACAGAGAAAATAATATGTTTCCTTAACAATTGTAATTCTAAGTAATTAACATATGACGCAAATCGATACGGATATAAATATATTTGCAAACACTGTGTTTTCCACATCGAGTGAAATTAACATGAGTTTTAATGATATTGAAAAAAATTTCATGGTTTACATTTATAGATTTACATTTTTTATATTATTGTATAATAGGTACTCAAAAAGGAAGTTAATCTTAATAATCATTTAAATCTTAATTTATGATTTAAGTAACAATTGTACATTAGTAATATAGAAACGGGAAAATGCTTTTTCTCGACCAAAAGAAATATAAGAAAGAAAAGAAAGAAGAAATCTAAACTTAACCACACATCGCAAATAATTTAATAAAATAGCGAATCTACATATTAAGCCAGCTATGCCAAAGCGTTAGAAGAACTAAATTGGCGTCGGGATGGCGCACATTCCCAGCAAGAAAAGGAATAAAAAAGAGTTCGAATATTTAAAGGAATCTAAATAAAAAATAAAATAGCAAATCCATTCAGCCAGCTACATCAAAGCGTAGCAAGAAGTAAGATGGCGTCGGAAAAGCGCACTTTCCCAGCGAAAGGAAGAAAGTCGCCGCGAAAACGAAACCGGGCGATTACGGCGATAATAACACGTTTATCTCGGATAATGGTGGTCTGCTGCTGTCCACCGCCACTTTAATTGCAGGGGCTGATTTAATCACGTGACTACAATATGGCGTAGTCATTGCTAAATTTATAAGATTCCTCATTATATGAGACAATTTGTAGTGAATTGATCGGATTTATTTCTACAATTGAAATATTGTTTTTTAGATGATACTGAAGGAAATCGTTATCCTACAGTTTCAGTGTGTACAAATGTTTTATTTATAAAGGTTTATCCTCAAATATAAATTTAAGAATATGAGGTATAATGTATAAATGATACAGCGGAAAATGTGATACAATATATCCTCCACATTCGAAATATAGCAATCTATTTATATGAAAAAATATTAGATTGCAAAACTGTTTTATTTATACGGTATTTGTTTAAATAAATTTAATAGACATTTGAACTTATTAGGCGTTTGAATACCTTCATATTACAATTGAATATTTTATAGTCGTTTATGTTCACACTAAACAAAACCTTAGTAGCCGTAAGACGTCACACTTTCATTACTAAGCGCGCCTGTGCCATCTAAAAGCGAAGTTTAAAAACTATAATGTATGCAAACGTGTCGTTATGTGGCGTTGCACAATGTACGCTGTATTTTGTGTGTTGTGACTCATCAGAGGAAAGGCTGGCCTGGTCCATCGAACACCGATATCAATTTTGGGATTCCCGATTTGGCCTAAATTGGGTACTTAAGGTGGAATTAATAATGATTTTATCTACTCCCAAAAATATGTTTATAATAATGTTAGTGTGTTTATTTACTTATTTAAGTTTTCACTTAATATGTATCTAAATTACTGTAAAAAACAGATGAATATTCACTAAAAATTAAAACCTAAAATATGTGGGGCAGTACGATGAAATGTCCGGTGAAAACTATGACAGTAACCTATAAAAATGAAAAACTAATAGCAAACGTCACATCGCATTAGCATACGAGACTTTATTTTCGTGTACTATATTTTACACAGTCCGCATAGAAACGAAACTACTATAGCATAGTTACAATCGTGCGGGTCGTAAGTGGGTCACGCAAGCGCGAAGGGCGAGATGCGCGTGCGCTTCCTACGCCGTTTCCACTCACCACAGAGACGGTAAACAACAACTGCGCACGCGATTCTGACCCTTACGGCAGTTTAACAAGGTTTATAAGAGATCGGTGAATGTTACGTTTGTTTGTTGGTTATTTTATAGACCTCAAGGATGCGGTGTTTGTTATAGATGTTTGCTTTTCACTGGGCTTGGAAATGGTATGTTATCGTTTAAATACCGTGGTGTTTTGCACGTAGAACTGTTTTTGTCTAGTTTTACCCACAGTTTTTTTAAAGGAAAAAATATAACAACAATTTTAGGTCTGGAGTAGCAATTGAATCTTAGTTTTTACAAAAAGGGTATAGGAAAAAATCAGGTTAAACTCGTAAACAAACAAAAATCAGTTTCCCATTGCCGTAACAAACAGAAACGTTGCGAATGTCGGAATTTCGGTACAATCGCACCGGCACCGGCCGGTTTCGTAACTTATTGTGCATTAGTCATGACCTAGTGTCACGCCCAGGACAATCCAGTGTTTTGAATAATCAGTAGATACTTCTATAATCAAGTGATTACGTCGAAAAATATATAAGGAAAGAAAAATTGCAATACATTCCATAAATATAATGTATGTATTGTTTATAATTTTAGACAGATAAAGAACCAGAAACTTTGAGAGCAGACTTTCGCAAATGATTGGTAGAAAAAGCTACAGCTTAATAGCATTGTTTTGTTTTAAAGTTGAATAGAATTAGTGCTGAACTATGGCAATGATCGCACAAATCCAACTTTAGCTGTTCTGATAATCTTACATAAATTAGGGAATGAAAGGTGAAAATGATTGATCGCCATTTTTTTCCCACACATTGCACGGTAGGCATGACGATTCAGCAATGGAAAAGGTTGTAAATTTTTGTCTGTATTACTCATTCTTTGGCAGTGTTGCGATAGTTTTCGGGTTGAAACGGCAGCCTTGTCCGGCAGGCGACGTGCAGCCTCGCCTAGATGTTAATTTAATCCACGGTCGCTAAGATCGTGTAAACAAGCCTTTACACATTTTTCTACACTATTGTTTGCCGGCGGAAATAGGTGCATGTTTCGATAATGACTTCATGAGGAAGAGCACATATATTTGAAATAAATGTTTAAATTTAGAAGAGCATATTAATCCTAAAGGTATAAATGAATAAAAGGATAATGTTGTATGACCTATATTGAGTACGACAAACTCTGTAACTGACTAAGAGGATATATTGAGGTGTAATTCTATTAAAAATATCAACAATATCAAAAATATGTCCAATTCTAAATAAAACGTAATCACTGACTAGTTGTTTATCGTATTCGGCGTTGCATTAATTCTGGTGCTGATAAGATGCCACTACGGACAGATAACCAGACTATCTCGATTACGCGGCACTCGACGTAGGAAATAAGAAATAGGGACAAGGATACTCATTTCAGACTTGTTTGTTTCGTCAATTTCAACACGTGTGCGTTGCAACATAGTTAATATCACAATGGCCCGATTTACGACAATTTACAAAACCGGAACAAATTGAAAAAACCGGAAAACTGTAAATGTGTCATCGAAAAGGAAAATGCGCGTCACTATCGGCGGCCATGTTGGATGCAGCGCGCGAAAGTGAGATTTCACGTGAACGGAGCGGTGCATCGCGACTCCCTTGACCTGGTTGCCCCCTCCCGCCGGCCCGCCCCCGCCGCGCACTACGATAGTAAACACATAGATTGTCTAGGCGAGAATTGCATTCCACGTATGTGTGCGTGGACAATATCACTCTATCTGATATTATTAGTCTAGTGGAAATGTTTTTCAGGGATCCGATTACTGATAATCGGAAATCCAGATTACGAAATGTATATTCGATGGCGCAAAAGGGATCTTAATACATAAAGTTGGAAGATCAGTGAGTGAATTTGAAATTTTAATGAGTGGTTTGGCGAAGGAAGTGGCTTAGACCGGATCTGTTAGGCGTGCGAGTGGGGATTGTGAACTTTACATTGAAATTATTTATGTAACTGGTAATCCATCTGGTAACATTGCTGCTCATTTACATAACTACTGGTCAATTGTCATGATCGATGATAAATACCTCTAAGTCTGTGAACCAATTACATACCGAACAGATTTTGATGAAGTTTGCTCTGCAACTTCAATAAAATTTTCTTTTACGTTGCGTTGATATAGAAGTCTTTAACAAATAAATATTAAGACATTCAAACGACTGTAATTAAAACAGACTTTGAAAATACCACTGGAATGTTTTAATTTTTGAACAAGCCGTGTTTTGGCAGATTGATGTGCAATGTTCCGGATCTTTTGCCAATTCCACGCTCGACTGCACCGCGTGCAGTATACATAAAATCTCTGTCCGTCTGAATGACGTTAAGACAACAATTATCGTAATCAAGAACGAAGAAAGGTCATGAGAAAGGTTTTGATATATTTTCATTATAATTTTAAATACAATTGGATACAATTTGAAAAACATTTTAATGCATTTTCCACTACAAGGTAACAAAAGACTGAAAGACGATTTTTGTATTATGCACATTAAATAAAACTTATTTTTAACTATTAGTAGCTAGAATAGGGATTAATTCTAATTATTTTCAAAGTAGACAATATTTGTAATAGCCGTATAAGTAATATGTTATACACCCATTTTTTATGAAACCAGAAAATTTCATAGATCGACTAATTGCACCTTTTTGTCACGAATGTGGAATAAAAATCAATGGAAAACAAAATTTCGAATTAAGGGATAAAGAAAAAGTTACAGACAATTAGAAGCTGGAAAAGTTTTTAATCAATTGTCACAATAGAAATAAAAGAAAGGGGAGAACGAAAGCCTCCAACAGTGGGCCGTGACGTTCGGGTGACATAATTCGGTTGCGCCAACCGGTAAAGAGCGGCCGGAAATATTTGGCAATCCCAGCAGGTGGGCGCACGCACGTAACGCGTTTGCAAAATCAAGATTTTTTCATGACAAATGATAAGAGGCTTGGTCAAAAATTTTATTCAATAATCAAAAACAGTACATGGATTAAAAAAAAAAACACCCACACAAATTAAAATTAATCAAAAATTCCACTCCGCATAGTACACGGTTCTAAGGTGCCCATAATATAAAGGTTAAGTTAGATTAAAATGAAAATTAAGGAAATAAATAATATCATTAACATCTCTTCGTTTCTTTCTTTTAGCTGCTAAATATCGTTTTTTTTCAAGACTGGCTTCGATTCAATGACCACTGTCTGTTTTGTATAAAAAAGTAATCCTTGCTAGTAGATTGATTTGTTCTTTTGTACGCGAGCTACTTTCATAAAAAGTTAACTGCTAGCCGACATATTTCGACACGATCCGGAAACAGTGTTGTAATACTGTCTGTCTTAGTTTTAATCCAACTATAGTACTTTTAAATATTTAAACTTTAAAGGCATTAGTAATATTTACATTTCTGTTGTACATGCTTAAATGGTTATTACTGATATTAATAGTAATACCTATTTGTAATAGCAGTTTAAGTGTTATATTACACACCATTTATTCATGAAAACATCTTATTTTTGTAACAATTAAGATACAATGTAACGCGCATTACACTATCTATATTATAATAAGTAATTTATTATTGACCATTTACAGGTCAATTTATTTCATTGTAATTGTTGTTTTTAGTTTTGTGACCATGAATATGACATGATTTATTGGTTTTTACTATTATTTTATATTTGCATTGATAAGCCGTTTAGAAATTTACTGTTGCATCATCTTAATCAGTATTAATGTGACAAATATTTTCGTTATTGTCAGTAAGTGGTATTTAATATTTAAGTTTGGTAAAAAAAATAATAAGTTTAGTACCTTTTGCAATTTGAGGCGTGTAAGCGTTCGGATTGAAATTGCAATGTTTCAAAAAAATAAGGAAATCGGGTAATGCATTGCTCGTGCGCAGGTTGGTCAACTAAGGATGGATGTGGAAAGACTCTGTCTCTCTCGCACGCAAATGTCATAAATAATTTATATAAAGCTAAATTCGTTTTTGATCTAAACGTAGATATTGTGAATAGTTATCTTGGCCGTGTTGTGATAATACCTAGTAATTTTATTTCAAGTTACAGTAATACTATTATTGTTTGTAAGAAATTATTTAAACCGAGAACTTGTTTAGCATGATGTTTTTTCAGCTCTGTCGTTAGTGTTCCCCATAGCATTCCCGAGTAGAGCTTTGGTTGGTTCGAGTTCATCCAGATGTAAAGACAGTCTTTTTTGTAGGCCGGTGATTTAGCCAGTTTAGTTGTTAAATTATACGAGATCGATAAAAAATTCTAAATCTGACTCTTAGATTTGCCTCAGCGGAAATTGCAGCACTTCCTAACCGCCAGGCGAACCACCAAAAGTCGGCAGTACCTCTCACAAAATGCCTCTTATGCCCCGGTAATAAGGATGTGTTTTAACAGTTGCCCAACGTGCCAGTGACGCAACACGTTCTTGAACGCCTACAGAGCAGACGTTTCAACACGCCTTTCCAGTTTGATCCGTGCGAAGAGGCAACGGCGCGATATAGGTTAACCAATGCTAGTGCTTTTGTTCATTACGTTTGCTGCCGTGCGGTTTCCGATCTAGAGTTGGGCCGCCCCATTTCATTTTTAGAGTTCCGTATCTCAGAAGGTAAAAAAGGAACCCTTCGTTGTCATCGAGGAAATCACTTCGTTGTCTTTTATCTATCTGTCTTCCTTTTTTCTCGGAGACACGTGAACCTATCAAGTTGGTGGGCAGACGAGCATTCGAAACACCTGATGGCAAGTGTCATCGACGCCCATGGACATTAGCAACATTAGACTTGTGAACAGTCTTTTAAAGGGCCCCGGTCACAGCTTCGATTATTTAATGATAATGTTTCAACCTTGGATATCGTAAGAAGCATTTAATAAATCAAAGTCACTAACATATAAAAGCCAGTTTAAAAAAATTGTTTTATAATGGTTTCTTTCAAATCTTTAAATTAAAATTTCACACTGTGATTTCCTTGGATGTTTAATGATATGAACGAAGCATCTAATGTTGTTTAAGGCATTACAGATGAAGATGTAACCAGAAATTTACTGAACTTGTCATTTTCCACACATGCTCGAATTTCATATTTTTTATCTTATGTCCAAATGCTTAACAGAAAATTCTCGTACACATTGAACAAGTCATTGATCCCTCGCCGCTATGTGCTCAAGGGCGTCATTACCATATACATATACACATGTTTGACGATGATTCAATACGAGAATATACGTGTAACATATATTCTTCCGAAAGATTTACACTTTTTAATATTTAAGTATACAAGTTGTAAATGACCTTGCGATATTTTCACATGTGCCTAGATAGACACTGAACAATTTTCACGAAGGAACTTAAGTCGCAATTATAATGGAAGAAAAATTGGGTTCCTCTTACAAAACTGTTAATGAACTAATCGATTCAACTGATTAGTACTTATTTGAATTTCTACTTTTTTTTTTTCATTTTTTGACTATTGTTCTTTAGGATAGTTGTTCAGTATGATCTGTAGTAGGTACGTTCGAGAATATTGCAGGGGCAAGGTTATACAGATTTACACTTGTATAAGTATTCGTCCTTTTTGTCATGTTTAAAAGTCGTAAGTCTCAAAATGGTAACATTTCTTGAAGACTAAAATATGAGTCTTTTTTGTATTGTAGGTCCATTTTAAGAATATTATTGAACTTTGTTATTTGACTCTAAACAAGAATGACTACTTAAAAAAACGTCTGGTAATGCTAACCCTGGTGGTGATATAGTTCATGTATTGGAAGCGAAACCATGCCTGAATTACATGCAAATTTCTTCAGGATGGACTGCACATACTTTGAAATGGTGCTGTAGCAAATGCTTGTGGTTTCAAAACGGAACTATGTCTTATTTAACAGCTTATTCCTTTAAGACCGACCATATTTTGAAATGGTTCTTAAGTAAAGGTTCACGTATGAGAAGCGGAACTCTATCCAATTTACCTGCTATCAGTCGGTTCACGACGGACGCCGCGAGGCCGCGCGACGTTGCGCAAACAAACCAAAATACAGATTAAACCAACTTAATGATCGATTTGATTAGGAAACCGATATCCGACACATTACGTATGACCCCAATAATGTCCGTACACGTCAATACAAGAAAAAAAAAGTAATTAAGGCTAGAAAAAGCCAATCCACCTAAGTACTGCGTTTCGACAGAGGATTCTTTGAAAGAAATCTTATACGTAAGCATAAGATTCATTTTCCCTACTCATTTTACTAACGAGTAAACTACTAGAATCCAAGTTTTGTGAGTTTATTATTCACAAAACATACAAATAAATTATCTTCGAGTATTTTGTGACAATCGTATTTATAACTGACTTTTAACTGCTGGCTTACATGACGTACTCATCAATCAACCAGAAAACAACATTTAAAAAGAAATCTCGGAATTTCAGGTCAGTCATATAAATAACTTTATCATACCTTCTGACGAATCAAAAAGCGCTAAATACAATAATTTAAAAATCCCGTCACAAACAATACCAGACCTCGCATCGCTTCACACGTCGCGTTTCGAAAACGCGCGGCAAATTTTCCAGCTAGACAATCTCCGCAAACAGCTGTTACGAAACGCTAAGTGTGTCAATGTCGCGCGGGAGCCGGCCGCGGCCGCCCGCTCGGCAACCGCCGGAAATCGGACCGCAGACAGATCGGCCGTTTTAATTGGGTTTTCTCGAATTTTCGGCTGGAATTATGCGGCTTTTTATATATAGAGTGACTTTGAACGATTTGGTAATATTTTGAGGATGGAATCAGAATCCCTTATAGAATATATAGCGTGTACATTTACCCTCGAAAAGGGGGGAATTAGCCCATCAATATAAACAACTTTTCTTATGGGACCAATGTTGGGAGAAAAGAAGGAAAAGGATGGAAAAAATATTGGACTTCCAATTGCAATTTGAGCAGCTTATTGGTAAATTTGTATGGGAGGACCAATATATTTTTTTTGCGGTTCTTTATTCTATTGGGGACTCTATATAATATTGCCAATTGGTTTAGAAGTACCTGTCTGTTAGGCGGTAACCGCCGGCCGACTGGTTATCACATGCCTGTTAAAGTTTTCTCGAAATTTCAGATAGATTTGTGACATTTTCTTGACAAAATATTTTTTAAGAATATAATGAGTAACTGTTTGTTTAATTTTTGTTATGAACCAATCATAGATATCAGATAATCATTCGTCGAAGTTAAACATGAACTGTTTTCCCTGATTTTGTAACGTTGAACCCTTAATTTTTTTTATAAAATAGTATCACAAAGTATATTGACAAAGTACGATGGATTAATATCTGTACCGACGTTCGACTTAACATACATAACATAAGTATTACGCGTCAAAATGGTGATATTTCTAGTAAAACCATAGAGCAAACTAAACAGTCTAAAGCCATGTTTTGCTTTCCGACTTCCTCTCCTGTCCAGCATGCTTGGCGCGCACGCGACACACAAACAAACAAACATCCTTTGTTGTGCATCAGCCGCGTCCTCTGCCTGTTTGGTAATCTCCGTTCGCTTACAAACACGTAAATATGCGTAGTAGTAGCACGTCATACTTCATGTAAAAACACAAAATTTCCCCGTATAAAAGTTGAGTTTACTTCATTTTTAAGGGTTTCAAGAATCGATCTACCAGCTCGCCAAACGTAGTTCTCGAAGAGAGCTATTTGTGTCGAATACAAATAGATTCAAGCATCTAATGTGAGATAGAAATGAAGAGAAGAATCAAAAAACAAAATCAAACATGATAATTTAATGTTCATAAAATGTATTACAATCTAAAACTATAAATTATCTTATGGATATCGTAGGTAGTGTTGTTTTACTGTAATATATATATTCCAAAATCAATAAACGAAGTTTACCTATTTAAAGATAGACGTCAATATTAGTTTGAGTGCCCCAGTACGCTAGTACGTACGTAGTTGTTACCCAACCCGCATCCAATCCCGCGAATTTGAAAAGGTCTACTTATGTTAAAACTAGGAGATGTCCCGCATTTTTTTCTAAATAGAAACTGTTTGGCTTTGTTACTTAATATAGAGCTACGATCGGCACAGAGTCTCGAATATCAAAAATACTAATTTAGCACTAAGTAACAGTGACTCTCAATTCTTCGTCATTCACAAAGATCCCAGAGGAGTTTTTTTGTTTATGTCCCATTATATTAACATCGTCAAACAATCGTTTTCACGAACAATATTTTATTCCGAGTTGCGTAAGTCCCATAAAAACAGTTTTTACGACAAGCCCTTGCGCAAGGACCAAAATACTGTCAAAAATGGCGTCGTATGTCTGTGGGCGAGTGGCAATAATTGCTTCAAGTACACGTAATGTTTCTGTAACCGGTATTGGTTACAGTTCAGATTGCTTGCGTAAGCAGGAAAACCCGCGGGGTAACATATATTACTCTACTATCTACTCATATCATCGACATCTTAAATGGTGATAAAAATATCTTTTATACATGTTTTGATGGCTTAGTCTGATCTTTTCCTGTTTTAGACGCAAATCATTTGATATAATAGACTTTTTGGGAATCGATTTCTTGTAACGAGATGTTTTTTTTGACAGCAGCTGATATAACCCACCAATCATGTTCAACCATCAGTGGATATTGATAGGAAATTTCTCTAGAAGAAGAACTGAAGAAGATAAAAAAATCGATATTTTTTTATTTATTTATCGTTTATGGATTGAATAAAGCCAGTTGTAATGATAATTGAAGTTGAGAAGTTAAAAAATATTTGCACTTGTAGGTAAACCTGTGTAGCAACAGTAGCTATTTGGCAACGAAAGAAGTAAGATCCTGAATAAACACTAAAAAGCTATCAGACACAAAAAAGCCTAAAAATCATAGGTTACTTATCGTCATCAAAAAAATATGAAAGGCCAAAATAAATGGTCATAAATATTAATAGAACCATTTATTTTCCCGTCGAACAAACATGGACGTTTATATACTGTTTGTATTGGATTGTGATGTCTACACGTGTAGGCCTAATACATATTTACGGGTACAGTTAGGGCCTAACTACGAAAAGCTTTTTTATATTCATACTAGCAGCCTTCCCTGGCTGCGTCCGGGCATGTATTATAACTATAAACCTTCTTCATGAAACACTCTATTGGTGAAAACCAAATGAAAATCCGTGTGTAGTTTTTGAGTTTATCGCAAACAGACAGACAGACGCGGCGGAAAACTTTGTTTTATAATATGTAGCGATAGTTTTTTTAACCCGGTTAGTCTATGTCATACGAGTACAGAGTTCTATAACCTAACCACTTAAGTAAGTCTATTTTGTTAGCAAGTACGTTAGAGGACTTTTGTTTAAGCTGTTTATAGGTATTTGACTATCTCATGTATGTGTTGTAAGTTGGGTTGGTTCTGAAAAGGATGCTGTACTGCTGCTTATTCTGTATTTGCGCTTTAGAAGCATGACAATAGGATCGAGGTTCTATAATAAAAATTACTTATACTTTTTCAGATTCGATTGACAGTCGTAAATAAAGGTAAAACTTTTAATTATGTTACAGCTTCGAGTGTAACAAATATTTAATAAACCAAACATCCCGTAGAAGTACATAACAGCTTTTGAATACATATAAGTAGAAGTAAATTATTCATATCTCGAAAGGAAAGCCACGAAAGGAAGATTTTCTTATGATTATATGGAAAGGAAAACACTAGGAATAATGGTAATACTTGTTACAAATGGGGTTTATTACGAAATAAGTATGTGTGGTTAGGATCCCGTTTTTATCTTTTGGATACGGAGGCCTAAAGGTCCAATGAGCAATCATTTAGCATCGAATTGACAGTTGTAGCTGTTCCCAAATATCTAATAATTTAAAGCTGATTGAATTTATCATTTCAGGTTACTTAAATACAAATAAAAGTGATGTATTTTTAAGGAACTAATACTATTAATTAAAAATTCTTAAGAGAACGTTACAGCCATGAGGCCCGATAAAAAACTATCAACTCGGAATTAAAATTTTATTAAAAATAAAAACTTATATCATAAAAAAACTTACAAAGTAAGCCTACATTTGTTTTAGGTTCCAACGAGCTTTCGTCTTAAACCAAACTATGTATACTTATACTCAGACATTCAGTGTAAATACGTCTATATCGTAGGTATGTAAACAAGTAAATTCATGAGCATATTCGAAATAAAACAAACTGGCATATCCCACCGACTACCCAAGGTCCCTAGGATATCTAGGATTCGAATGAAAAACTAATACTAAGAAATTAACTATTTCCAACCTAGCAACAGACCGATAGTAGGTTTTCTAGCAAATTTTCTGTTGGAAAAAGGAAAACAATATATAGTTATTAAGTAGCGCGGCTAGAGGTAGAGTTTATCATGGATATATAAGTATATATATATAGGTTGTCTAAGCTTTTAGGATAAAAAATCAATAACTGATATCAGACTTTTCAAATCTTTCTATTTAAACATAGGTTAGAGACACGATTTATAACACAAGAACGACTGGACCGATTTTAAGTATTTTTTTTTTTATCATACAGATTGAGCTAGCCCCAAAGTAAGTTCTTAAGTAAGACTTGTGTTATGGGATACTAACTCAACGATACTATGGTTTATTACAAATACATATATAGATCTTTAGTTTGTAGGGTTTGTTTCCACCCTGAACAGCAGAATAACTATTCAATCATTAGAAATTTTAACGAAAAAGTTAATCAAATATAGCGAAAGTAAGATAATACAATATTTCCGTGTTAAGTATATATTGATGAACTATGATATGATTGTTTGTTTTTTTTTTATATTCGACATTATAGCAATAAAAAAAATGTCAGTGATGCAAACGACGGAAATTTCAATCATGTAAAAACGTAGGTTGTCAATTGACATACGAGTATGACTCGTCGGGAAACCTACGTATTTAAAAAAGCGTAAAAGCAATTTGCATTTTTATTTATCCGAAAACGCACAATTCCCCGTCGCCAAATTTCGTTGCATGTAAATTCGTATTAACACTGTAATACATTATTTCGGCGCGCGTCAATGTATCACTGTAAATATAATTACCGCGGCGACAAACAGGACGTAAAACATTTAGATGCGCGTGCGCACGTTCTTCTCCATTTGCGGAGAAAAGCGGAAAAAATTGTTTTTAGTTTTATTGAGGACCTGTTAAATGGGAAACCGATAGATATGAATCTTCCATCTACTGTGTATTGAGTCTTGAAAGCTACTGTGCATTATGCATCGATAAATCCATCAAAATTTTGTTTTATGAGTGTAATAGAAGTTTGTAAGAAGTTAAAATGAGTCGCTAGTTTCTATTAGAACTTAAAAATATATCTAAATCCATGCATCTTACATGTTTTTGCTCAATAAAAACTCAGAATTTCATTGATGTAGAGCAACAGCGAATTCTGAAAAAGGTATATAATTCTTTTTGGTTATACGAATAGTTCAGTCTATGTAATCCTATATACATATAGTGTGGGTGTTGGTCTGTGCCGCATGCCGGAAGCGGGTCGCGGTGACATCACAGATATCTGCCATTAGCCCGAGGTGACGCACGTTTGGACAGACAGACGGACAGATGATAAAACAGTATAGTTTGACACAAATTAGAACAGAAGAAATAAAAAAAAAAATAATTTGAATATTAGTAGGCCGTTAACATCATTATATATTTATCATAAATTTCTCACATCTAAGCCTGTTCCCAATTGCATCCTCAGCTGGATGACATTGGAGCCGGGGTCTACTTTTCGATTAATTTACATGTGTATAGAAAATTTCAGTTAAAAAATTTGGAAAGTAGGTCAATTAAACTTGCAAGTTTTTGCTCTATACATCATCCAAATAGTTTATGATTTGTTGGTAACATCTTTATCACTATGTTTTCTTATGTTTTCGCGATTGTTACACATTTAAATAAAATTATTTTAATACGGTTTTTATCGCGTTTATTACATTATTTATACACCTAACGTTTCGAGCACTTTACAGTGTTCGTGGTCGCAGTATCACTACATATTATAAAACAAAGTCCTCCGCCGCGTCTGTCTGTCTGATCGCGATAAACTCAAAAACTACTGCTACAGATTTCATACGATTTTCACCAATAGATAGAGTGATTCACGAGGAAGGTTTTAAGGTATAATACTTGCCCGAGCGCAGCTGGGTAGGGCTGCTAGTGAAAATCAATAGGTATTTATTTGCAAGGATATAGTAACAGGAAAAAAAGCTGGTACCTAAAAAAAAGACTCGGAAAGAGAACATCCGAGGCAGCAATTCAGATAAGTATGCAACTGTGTCAACCCTTTACAGCCGCTCTCCGTACCACTGACATTTTTTATTAATCATTTATTTTCTTGAATTGTCTCCAATAATCATTCGACGGTTTCGTTTTTTTACACAGCGTTATCTGCAAAATATTTTGGCAAGCGAATTGCAATGTTTTTGTTCAAAAATACGGGTTTAAGCCGTTTTAAATAGGAGAAAGACGAAGAAAGGTTACTGCGGAATTATTCTCGGGAAATAATACCCGGGAAGTATTGTTCAATATTTGCAACGCGCAAAAAACATCTGCAAGTAACGTTAGACAAAGGAGCATGAAGGTCCCGTTGCAAATTACGGAACGCAACCATAAATTTGGCAATAAAAACATTTACGTTCGTCGCAAAAAACCGCGAAAAAATGCCGCCGTCTCTTCATTCCAAATTCGAAAAAAGTGCGCGTACAGTTACGTCCTTTTTTCTTTTTTTCGGGGCGGGGGTGTGCGCCGCTACCGGCAGGTAGGTTTTTTTAATGCACTTTAGAAATTGGGTTAAGTTTTTTTTCTGCGACAGATGAGATGCCAAGGTGAGCGGTGTATGGTTACGGAAACTAGTGGTTTTTAAGGGCACAATATGACCCTATTAACTACATTTTTTGTTCGGCAAACATAATCATTTCACATGTTTTAAAAACTTCTAAAAGTTTCGAGTGCCACAAAAACGTTTAAGTAGTTTAGCGTGTTTTTAGTTTAAGTTGGCGAATGTTTTTCTGCGTTGATTCGAAAGACATCGATTTAAAACAATCAACCGATTGGAAGGGGCCCCGGGCCCGGCAGCGGTCGGACAGGTCCCCTGTCTGTTTGTCTGTATGTGTTGTGAAACTTAATAGCCTTGCGTCGCGGTTGAAGGCCGGCCAAAACTGGCGGCCCCCGCCCAGATGTGCCCAATTTAAAGAGCAATGCACGCATAAATACATAACAGATAAGATTCGATAAAGCGCTCGTATAGTGTGCGCAAACATCTTTACGATTGCTAAATATTCAGACAATAGGAACAATCTCCATTCAACATTTATTCCAATCAATCAGTTTACGTAATATTGTCATAAACTTTTGTGAGGAAGTTGTAAAACTGTTTATGGCTTACTAATAAGTTGCTGAATCCGTACCGCTCTTTATTTATTTTCGAAATTCTAAAAACGGATGTGTTCACGTCATTTGAATACTAAAAGTGCGTTTAGAAAAAATCTGGCAGTGATGCGCCTGAATATGTTTTTGTTTACCATCTCTTTCGCACACAGCTGTTAAATAGTTGCGCGAAAGAGACGGCTCGGCCGCAGGAAGCTATTTAAAAAAAGAACAACCCTTCCTCACCCTTTCGGCATTCTATTGTTTACATCATGACGAAATGTCATAACTTATGTCACGGGGTCATTTATTTTGAGCTCAAGCGCGGTGTTTTTAAAGTTTACGTTCTGTTGACGACATATACGGCTTACAATACCAACAGTCGTGGGAGGAATTAATATAATTCAAAAATTGATCTTTTTTTGTCGTCGAAATTTAAATTTCTACGAACAGGTAGCGGCCAGTGTCTTGATTGGAGCCTAATAATAATGAGTAGGTAGTTTGGACACGGTGGTTATTCGCGCGGATCATTTAAGTTTTTTCTTCAAGATTTATGCAAATATCAGGAGACAACGACCTTTGCTTGACGTCCTGGTTCAAGAGTTCGTTGGTATTGCTTTGAATTGATATTTATTGGCAGCACTTGTCATTCAAAGCTGGAATGCACGCTTTTGTAACATCGGTATTCTTCGTGCATTGTAACTAACAGTTGATTTGTCTTTCGTGTGTGTGAGTGACCAACACTGTTTTCTAAATGATAAATGTTGGCAACGTTGACAGCATTTTTTTATGTTCCTCAAAATATTCATTCAAATTTCATCACTACCACATCCTGACAAATTCATCAAGTCAAGGGTTAACCAGGATTGGAGGATTGTTCACGCGCGAGTAGCCGACGCATCCGGCGTCCGATCACGTATAAAATAAGATTTTTTACGCACCTTTCACTTCCGACCTGCGCAGGTACATTGATAACCCACGATTTTTGGCAGCTGCATTAAACACCGATATTGTTACCTTTGCATCCTTTCTCGATGCATGGGAAAGTACCATCGAGCCTTGGACGAGTTTCGCGCCAATAAGTTCCAAATTTAATAATTTTTAAACGATCCATGACCATAAATGTGCTTGACCTTCTTAATGTTATTCTTTTCGGCCAGTTTTGTTTTGACGAATGAAATTCCTTATATTGGTTAGTCAAAAGGAAAAAGAATAATTCATATAAAATGATTTCTTAATTTTACATTTATTTTCCTTATAAACGAATCCACGTCAGATTTCCGTAAAAAAAAGCGTTGTGGTGTGAACCATCCACCAACCTACTTTTTAAATACGAGTATTCGTCGGCTATTGGGGTCAGATGGTAAGATTAATATTGATCTATTTCTCGATCTATTAATTTCTGAATCAAACGATGACACAGTTGTGTCTGGTCTGTCCGTAGTTACGACGTTAAAGATTTTTGTATCATAAAATTAAGTTATGCCTCAGTAAATATAATTATTTAATGCCATGTTGTTTTTTCTTATGACTTTTCTTACTATAGGTAGGTAGTTATTTCGGAATGATAACATATTTTGTTGCCAATAAGACAAGATATCAAATTACCAAAGCACACGCCATAAGGGTGCTTGTACACATTAAGTCCAACATTTTATCACGACATATGGCTCCGTTTCACCTTAGTTTTTGTCGATAACGGTAAATAAACACATTTGATAGATTTTGATAATTACGATGCGTGTGAGAGTTCAGATTTGTTTACAATTTTTGGCCTATATCATTTAACACATACGTGGTATTATAAGAATTTGATAAACTCAGGATTTTGCCTTATATTTCGTTAAATAAGAGTTTTTTTTGAAACCCTTTCATTTTTGTCCTCTTACGTGTAATGATTTTTGTGTTAAAATATCGTTGGAAATTCTTTGAATCCATCTTTTAAGAACTGTATTTTTTATCCTTATTTTTTGATATTATCTCATGTAAATATGTTTATAGTTATATTGAAAATATGTAAAAGTATGAAGCTAAAAAAGGACTGTATTAGAATAGATATGGTACCTTCATATTTTAACAACTTATGCATACAACCTTCTTCCTTCAAAATCATCGAAGTGCCAAAAATATGTAGAGCAGCCCTAATACCGTACGTGCCAAAACGGTCGCATTAAGTGCAGCTAATCAATATTTTCCACAACCAGCACATATCCATACTCGGAAGCGCATCGGTCGTCGACCCGTACCGAGAACGCTGACGCTGCGTCAGCAATATGCGCCTGCGCATGTCTAGATTGGATCACAATGACATACTTGTGTATGAACTAGCTTCCTTTTGCGACTACGCTTGTAAGATTTTTATATGTTTCTTTGAACGGCTAAGAAGCTGTTGAATTTCATTGTTATAAGTATAATTCTTAAATACAACAAAGATTTGGACGACAGAGGATTGGGACGATATCGTGCGCGAGCGCGCCGATTCACATTCGCCCTGAGGAAGACCTCCGGATGAGGTGGAAACATGTCGGCCAGTAGGTGACTATTTACATGAGTAACCCGTTGTTACGTATTTCAATAAAATAAATATATTTACCGCTCCATATAAAAACATGAAAAGTCGTTTGTAGGGGTATTAGGTCCTATAGGCCTATATCAAGAATCATCGTTTTATGACTATGGCTTCTAGGCTCTCGTAGGGAGTACGTCTTCGTAGGGAATATAAACATAATTAGTTTGTATCATAGTATAATTAACGAAAGCTTAAGTTCTCCCTTCGTCATGTAGGTACTTCTTGTACCGTGTCTGTCTGTCATAATTAGGTATAATATGAATTAAATAATATCGCATGGAGTTGCACCGAGACATGCGCAAACGCAGCGCTGCACTAACACCAATAAATGTCATTGACACATCGCGGAAAACCTAACTTGATATGTCCCACTGCTTATTGCTTCCGAGGAAATAATTATGCTCTACATGGCAAACTAAACAGTTTTTGTACCGAGTATTTTGAGGTATTTTAATCGATATAAAAAGAGTTTTTTTATTTGGATGCTATTTCTACTTCGTATTTTTTAAAGAATAATTTTAGTGCGTTTGACCTTTGTCTTGCCTGATGGAAAGCAACGATGAGGGTGGTACACGCAAACGCAAATGATGCCTATTTATTCTTGCCTTGAAAGTCCCTAAATTGACGGGGAGGGAATTCCATTCCTTTGCGGTTCTTATAGTGAAGAAGGAGGCGTACTAGAATAAAATAAGCTGGAGTTATTTTAATTAATGTTAAGTATACTCTGGCATGGTTTACCTTAAATCGGTTACCATAGGAGGCATAAAACTATCGCGAGATACGGCATACTCTAAAAGGCATCTTCGGGCCCATTCAGGGCCCTTTTATTCTATATCTACTTCGTAGTTTGTAGCCCTGTTTTTGAGGAGCTCGCTGTCGTAGTTGGCAGTTAGATGAGTTAAGGCAACTCAACGCTCAGCGTTGGCCAATAACAGAAGAAGAAAGGATGTATAGATAATTCGACGTCTTTCTATTTAAACGAGTATGAGACATTTAGAACTAAGTACTCGTTTTTGAAAGAAACGTAAATAAAGAAGTAGGCATATAAAAGAGTATATCTTCGCAAAAAGACCAGCTTTTGAGGCAGCCCTCACAAAGGCCCTACGTTTATCCGCCAAGGAAACGTCGGGTGTAAATCCATTTACAACATGAAAGCGTAGACATACATGGATATGGATATACAACGTCTGCTCTCCCTTCATACTAGAATTAGCTGTAATCTAACAAAGGGAACCTGTTTAATTCGTTACACGAAGAATTGGGCCAAACATAGCTGTTTATTAGACCGGAATACAATGTCTACGTGAATAATTAATCAAATTAGTCTTTCCTTGTCGGTCTGGAAAAAGTTGAAATCGGGAACACCTAGGTCTTTTTTTCATCTATTGGGAAATTATTGGGAATATTTTACTATCCATTGGAATTATATATATTATCAAATATTTGAAAATTAAATGCCCATAATTGAGGCAAATCTGATTTAGCGATTCTGTCTAGCCCGTCGGGCATAGCGACGTAAATCTATCCTCGCAAGTTTGTGATTTCTATTTAGTAATGGGCTCTAAAATTACTTAGAACTTAGGCCTTGTTCACTCCGTAATATCATTTGAATGTAAACAAACATATTTCTAAAAGGTAGAGGTATGCAATTTTACATTTTTAAGCTACTTAGGTATGATGCAGTATCAATTATCACCTATTGCCAATCGCTAAGCTAATATTTATAACCCTGAATATATTCAAATGCCATATTTAACATTCTCGACAGATTTACAAGCAAACAGAAATGAAGTTATTTATTTTCTTTAGTATATTTTTATCTGCATCTATTTTGGTTCTACATTGTACGTTGGCAAAAACTATTCACAGACGCTGTCTGATTCACGAACCCAGGAAGTTACTACACAAAAAAGGTGCACATTCCTCGCTATAACGTTTTTCCGACCATCAAAATGATAACAAAACTTTACAATTTTCGTTTGACCTACTCTGAAACGCGATCTCAATGCCCGAAAGTTACGTAACTAAGTGATTCGATACGCTAAGTTACGTCGAGTTATCAAGTGACCAACTGAAACGTTCTTCAGTGAGCCGTGGCTGTTTGGGGGCGCGATGTCTTTGCTTTTCAAACTGCTGCTTGTCTATGACTCTTTTTGATATATTAGCGTTCCGAATTCAAAAATAGTGATTTTATACGAATCTGTTCCATCATTGATTTAAAAAAACAATTGCGTCTTTCTGTGTTTCACACTCAGGTTTCACCAATCTACGCACGTCTTTACGTATTTTATTACCTCTGGATTCTTAATTCAAATTTTGTTCCTGTTCGCGGCATTTCGTGTTTATTCCTTCCTGCGTCAAAATGTTGTTACTCTATTATTTTACGAGGTAGAATTTAAGAAATAGGTGTGTTGTCGTGTGTCGCGGCATTCTTCGTCAAACAATAGGTTATTGTGTGGTGCCGTGCCGTCTGGCCATGTATTTTCCATATTATTTGTATTTGCTGTATTCCGATATAGCTGATATACTTTTTATAATACGTCAACCATTTATTTTTTAATTATATAGATACCTAGATAAAGTAACTCTGTACTTAGATAATTAAGTAAAATAATTGTTTATTACACAATGTATATAAAAAAATTGCAATTTTCCCACGACCTCATCCGCGCGAAACTTCACCCCCTATTTCATCCCCTTACGGGTTGAATTTCTAAACATCCTTTCCTAGTCACTAACATCATGAAATGATCCCTGGTACCAAATTTCAAGTTTCGTGATACATAAGTTTCGACTGAGCCTTGATATATAAGTCAAAGAGTTAGGTTTGCCTTTTATATATATATATATAGATTACAAAATATTTCCAGCTAAAATCAAAGCCTAGGTGAAATTGCCGCCCGGTTCAGATTAGCCTGACCCTTCGTCTACAGGGCTTAAATTGATGGATAGCACTCATCAGTTTGGCCTAGATTCAGGTCTAGATCTAGACATGGACATAGGCTCTCTAAGCAAATGGTTTCTAATCCGTCAAAGTCAAATTTAGGCATTCAACTTCAGTTTCTTTAAAATTAAGGATTCATTTTACTTTACATTCAAATTGAAAGTTGGGGCCGCCTACCTGTGAGGTCAAATATCGAGATCTGTGGTGAACTCGGGACAATCAAACGTACTAAATAAACTAACAAGTCTAAAATCTACCGATGACTGGTTAAAATTAAGTTAAATTGCTTAAAATACAATTCATGCTGCCTTCTACCTCTGATCTTTATTTTTCATATATAGAATAGAACTAATATATGTAGTAGGTACAACGTCATAAACCTAAGTGACGACAGAATAAACCGAAGTCGTAAAAATAACAAAAGGCATACAATAAAATATAATATAATATAAGGAAGCTATAAAATAAAATGCACACAAGAGAAGCAGACAATATACCACAACACACAAAATGGACAGATAATTTCTTATCAAGAGCTTTTAATATTAAAAAGCATGCAACGGACATTGCATAGTTTGAACCAATTGCGTTGGGAGTGGGCTAGGTCAGTGTCACTACTTTCTCCCGTTAACGAAATGACATAAAAGTATGTAACACGTGTAACATACTGTATAACAGAAAGGGCCACGTAGCAACCGCTACGGCGTAGCCCGTAGACCGTCTACGAGACTTTCCTTGTCGTAGTAAATTGAAATTATCTAAGAAGCTCGTAGCGCTTCGTAGCCTTTTATTTTACATTTTAGAAATATATCTTCAATTGAAAGTTGGATTTCGACATAGTTCATATTTTGAACTTTAAATAATGTAGAGGAATCATCAGAGATGTAAAAAAATAATTTGTTCGATTTGTTAAATGATACTGTCAGAAATAATACGATGATAAGAATGACATGCAAAGCGCCGGATATGCGAACACATACACGATAACATGTGCCGGGCGAGCGAAATATATAAATTCTTACTGTATCTCTTCATGAGGGACTTCTTATACGCTTTCCCGGAGACGGCATCCTCGCTAGGACTGAACCGTCCGGCGGAGTCGTCCGATTCGGTGCCGGAGTCCCGTCCAGTCGCCAAGTAGTCGTGGGACTGCCTCAGGATCACCTGGGCCCGCACATAGTCCGCCGGGTCCACAAACGAATGGCGCGCGAAATCACATACAGTTATTTCCTTACGAACTGTCAAGTCCAATGGGGCCTCCTCATCGCTGGCTTTGGGAGACGGAGCGGGAGACATGGGTTCCTCAGGGTAGGCTTTCCTGGCAGCCAGGGTGCGGGGTTCGGCATCAGCACTCAGAGCACGGCGGTCCACCGCAGGGGACCTGCGCTGCTCGCACCCCGCGCTGGCTGGTCGAGCCACGGCCATCATGTTTACTTGTTTACACCGACACCATAATCACCAATTCAGTTATGTCATACAGCGTAATGTTTAGCAATAGCGTGCCGCGTCCGCCGGCGTTCGCGTCGGATTGCGGACTGATGTGATGTCCCAGTTTCGGCGATGAGTTCTACTGACTTCGTGAGCTCGCTTCGGCCGCGCTCGGCGCCGCTCGGACACTTTCGTTTTCGTACGTGCAGTGGTGTGCGCGCCGCACACCGCCCCGCCCTCGCTGGTGTGCTTGGCCATGTGTGCGTGTGTGCGCTAGTGTGGGGGAGCTTTTTCCACTTTCGTCGGAGCTTTCCTTCATTTCCCGAGTTACCTAACAGGTTTTCACTGCTGTTTAGCGGACTTGATTAATTTGCCACTCTCGGCGCCTCTGTAATTGTTTCGAGTTAATAAATTGCGGTGCGAAATTATGTTTACCCCACTCGTATTATTTACAGAGGAGTATATAGGTGATATAGGTGGCGGCGGTTATCGCTGTTCGTGACGGTTTCTCCTTAACTGACCTACATTATTGACAAGGGTTTCTGCCTATTATGAGACTAGGTCGTTCGGTTTGCTGAAAATAGTTTTCATTTTCAGCAAAGTATTTTAAATAATACAAATTAAGTAACAAATAATCGGATACCGACATAATATAATTCAGGCCCGGAACGCGTCGAATAATCGGTATCAAAGTTTTGCGTAACAAGGCACGTAAACAATTTGTATGTTTTTTTATCTAACGCCGGGGCATTGACCGACATTACAAATAAAGTTGCGCGCGCGCCGACCACGTGACATAGTGAGCCGGCCAGACTACGTTGAGCCGCGCGCTGTTCTCGCTTCCAAGATAAATAGATCTCTGCGGGGTTCTGATAATGATGGTAGGGGCCTAGTAACGCTGGTCGTGAATAGATAGGGTATTCGAATCTAGAGCCAATGTCAGTCGGTGTTTGGTGCAAGATAATTCGGGCCTTCACGAATAGTTTGAGGAAATATATATAACACCCGACGATAGCGGAGAAAATAGATAGCAGAATGTGGGGCTCAACAGGAGCGACATAAATATTGTGTGAACTACTTGATGATACAATAATTGAGAGGATATGTCGGGAAAATTTATTGATGGGGAACTTATTATGATAATGAAAAGACTTTGTAAGAATAAATAGTCAGAGGACAGCAATGTACTAATGAGTTGAAAAAATATATTTTATTCTCTACTTTTAATACTTCGGAAATTGTCATGAACATGAAATCACATCAAAACTTGTAGTCATTCATCATTTGAATTTCATCACTTTTTTTTTTAATTACGTTACTACTACCTCTGTGGCCTAGTGGTCATCATGCCAAGTCAGCACACCGAGGGTCCCGGATTCTATCCCCAAAATAATCTCTTTCAGATTGACATGGGTCTAGGATTGTATTATATATCTAAAGTATTTTTGAATTCAAATCTCTAACTTACACACTTTGGGCCTAGCTTAATCTGTTTGATTTGTCCGTATACATTTATTTATTACTAAATATATATTTTGCTATGTTTTTGATAACGTGGTCTGGCAGACTGCAAATGGTTAAAGAAGAGGTTATGGGCAGTGAGATCCAACTTGTCAAGTAACTGGATTCTTACCTGTATACCAAGTACCATGCACGATATACTTGTCTTGGAACTTACCTGTAAAAAACATAAACAAATAATGAGTACCAGAAATTGAAACTTCTGAAAACGAACGAATTTTAGAAACTTGTTTTTTATGTTTACTAGCTTCCACCGGCGGCTCCGCTCATGTTAATGTTATTTCACAATCTTTCGGGAATAGTACTTAAGAGTCGCCTGGAAGCGCGTGTCTCCATACAAACGGAAAAAGAGTATTGTGGCATTATTTGATAATTTCGGAGTAAAATTAAGCATTAAATCAATTAATCTCATTATAATCTACGTACGTTCCTATACAGCTTGGTTAAAATACCAATGGTTTGAGAATTACAAGCCTTTTCAAATTTGTATGGAAATCTTGAGAGGCGTATAATTCTCAAACATTTGATAATTTAACCAAACTGTATAGGAACGTACGTAGATTATAATGAGATTAATTGATTGGATGGTTAATTTTGCCCTAAAATTATCAAATATTGCCACAATTCTCTTTTTGCGTTTGTATGGAGACATGCGCGTCCAGGCGACTCTTAAGGCTGGAATGAAAGGTAGCCTATGTTCTACTCTGTACCTCAGACAACGCATATGCATTTTCTTCAGTAGTCAAGACGTGCAAACGTAACAAATAAACACACGAACTCACTACCGCATTTGGAATATAAGTTAGGATTTTTCTTGATCTTAGTCTTTTCTAAATGCATGTCTTTTTAAGATTTTGAGTTTCCTGTACTTATATGTTATCATACTTTTGATAGGGACACAAAATGATAGAGAAATGCGATATATACTTATATATTCCGGAACAATACAATTATTGTTATTGATTTATTTTATTTCCAGATTGCATGAATACTTTACTGTGTCTTGACTTATTTACCACGGGATAATTAAAATTGAATTAGTTGTTGTTGTTTTTCGTGTGTGTAAGTGGCCAACAGTGGTGTCAGATTTTTCAGTTTTTTTTTTTCAATTAGTGATTTTTATAGCCTATTTTTTACTTTTTCAAAAAAACTGTTTATTTAAAAAAATTCTAAACAGTTTTTAGTACTAGATTTTATGAAAAATGCATTGTGCCTCTAGAAGCAGTTTTTAGCGAGAAAATAGAGGAATACTTTTGTATGGAAAAAAATCTGCTAGGGCCATTTTACTATAAAGTGGCCGCAGAACGTCATTTTTGCAATATGTCACACACGGTGCAAAAACGGTCGTTTTAAGTTTCAAATAACTTTGTCTTCTTTTTTAATGCTGTATTCTTCGAAAGCTGCTGATTAGCTTGAAACAATAAGGAAAAATATACATGTTTTAAAACGATGTAAATATAATTCCTATAAATAAAAGTTCCAAATGTGGTATTAGTTCAGGGAAAAGTATTCTCGGTCAGCCTTCTGTGCAAATAAATACAAAAATGATGTCAACCAGAGATTCATTTTACACGATGACCGACAAGCAACCCATACTTAGATCACAACAATTTTATGATTTTTAGACTCCTTGTCCAGAAATAGTCACATTTGCGTTCCCCTTAAACTGTGGCTTAACTAAACTAAAGATAATAAATATAAGATTCCTTTAGGAACTAATTTGCTAGGCCCAAATGTGGCCATTTTTGACACAAACGCTAGGAAAAGCTTCACTCTCTCATTTTGAACTGTAAGCAGTAGTTCAAAAAATTGTTAGATGGGTTATTTTGGGCATACCTAATAAATTATTTAAATGTAAACTAACCAGATGGCTTAAGGAGAAAATTTTTTATTCCAAAAATGAATTTTTAATAGACAAATAGGTATATTGACAACATTATAACTTTGACGAATGTGAATAACTGATTTTGAATTTATTAAATTTTAGTTTTATTCTGATTCTGATCGCAACAAAATTTTATATGATATCTCCATTTTCTTTTAAATGATTTATTTCAAACTATCATTCGCCCGCAGATCTGCTCGTGTTATTGTCGATACCTCGGGAACAGTACTTTTCTCCGGCATGAAACATAGCCTATACCCTTCTCGGTACTCCAAACAACGTGTTAGCAAAATTTTCATAATTATCGGTTCAGTAGATTGGACGTGAAAGCGTAATAAATAAACTCACTTTCGCATTTATAATATTAGTTGGGATGGGAGCAGCACTGGAGACCGAGAAATTTATGCTTCCCGTTACGTATACAACACAAAGATATAATGCATACATACTGCTACGTCTTATTACCTTGCGGGGTAAACAGAGCTCAGATTTATAAGACCTTAGTATATAAGTATAAGTCTTTTATTTGCGTAAAATATGGTACAAAAGATGATACAGGAAAATTACATGAAGTGCGCATATTCTACCATATCTGGCATGCAAATTATATAAGTTAAGTTATAATTATTATTATTAGAAAATGTCATCACAATCACACAAATGTATTATTAACAATCAATTATAATTAAATGTCAGTCATGTTTTCATAAATAAGTCATGTTTTCATAAATAAGCCACGTTTAGCTTGGTGGTGGGCGTGGAGATGGAAAACTGAATCAAAATAGTGATGGGTTTCTAGCCGCATTGCCTATTACCGTGATTCCTTAGATTTTCGCCCATTCCTTCGATCAGCTTTTACGATCTGCGCGGGAAGAGAAGCAGCTGGTACATTCTATGTTTTCTTTACCCCCAGACCAGCGTAGAAGTGCCCATCTATCTCTCTATACTAGACCGGAAAGTACAAGCCGTATATAATTAAATATAATTAAATTTGCGTAGATAGTAGACATTTACATAATTCGCTCGCTCCGTGGCGCAGCGGTCAACACGCTAGCCTTCGACACGGGGGTCCCGGGTTCGATCCCCGGTCAGGTCAAGATGGAAAATGATCTTTTTCAGATTGACCTGGGTCTTGGATGTTTATTTATATAAGTATCTATTATAAATATATAGTATCGTTGAGTTAGTATCCTGCGACACAAGTTCACAACTTACTGTGGGGCTAGCTCAATTTGTGTGATATGTCCCTATATATTAAAAAAAAAAAAAAATATCGCAAGACGGGCCGGGAAGTACTTATCAATGAGAGCAGATGAATGGGCTCTTGTAACGTTACATCACACGTTATATACTGTTTTATCGCGAATATGACACCCTTTTTCCTCTGGGAAGTGTATCTGACTGTAAATTATATTTTTTTAAATAAGATAATCAGAAAGGAGGGGGATAGACCTCCGGCTCTCTCACTCACCGAACGAAACATAGAAGTTGTAAAGCTACTACTCAAACGTTGATTCTCTGTGAGAGTGTGGTAATTCTCTGGACGAGTTGGTCCATTCATGCTACTAGCAGAAGTGATTTTCGCCGGTAGCGTGACTCTACCACACCTAATGTACAAAACTTTGTGTGTGATTTCCGATTTTGAAATAATAGGGTTATATTATTCATAGGTCCAAGCAATATATATAATATGGACCGGGCGCGGGGAAGTCACATGTAATGCCAGCCTTTACGTTACAAGTGTGTAGCATAAGTAGGTATTAATTTAACATTTGAAAGAGTTTGTATTCCAACAAGAGAAAATTAAGGAAAAATTACATTTAGTGTCTGTTGCATCACTGTTACGTTTAGATAGATTCTTAGATCAATGTGACCATCTCGTCTCTTCTTAGGGTGCAAGGTGACTAAGGAATAAGACACCAAGAAGACCAACAAAAGCCGGTGATACTATTTTTGAACCCGGCCTCGGGTCCTATTTTTCAACCCGTAACTTCACAAAGACGTGTGATTTACCGTGAAAAAGTCATAGGTATTCGAGCGATATCCCATCCCAATCCCAACTAATATTATAAATGCGAAAGTGAGTTTGTTTGTTTGTTACGCTTTCACGCCGTATCTACTGAACCGATCGTTATGAAATTTTGCATACACATAGGTTAGGGTACTGAGAAGGACATAGGCTATATACCACGCGGGCGAAGCCGCGGGTAACAGCTAGTTTTTAATAAAGGCGCTCCTGAAGAAGGATCCTGGGCTCTGAAGCGTTTCAGCTGAAATCGGGACCACGCTTAGAGACTACGCACTTAGCAGATTCATTTGCTAATAGAATACGTTATCTACGTCCAAACTGACAGTACCTACTAGTTGGCGAATCAGAGATGCTGGCGCTATCGTTATCAGGGGTCGGGATCGGTCATCAACCCCCACCCTTGACGTAACGCTTATCAAGACGGATTACTGGAACCATCGTTATGATTGTTTTTATGATCTAATGTTTTATAACTACCTACACTACTTTTTATTATTACTCCTGGGTTTCAAAAGAGCAACAAAAAAACCGTTTTTTTCTTTCTCTTAATGTATTCATTTATCTTTCTCTTCTTATGTATTTATCATAAATTAGACCTCAACATACCGTTTAAGGGGTGACACAGTCTGTCAATATTAACAACTTTTATTATAGGATAAATTCTGGGAACAGAAAAAATATTTTACATTTTCATACAAAATCACTGTGTAATCTATGTGAAGAAAATGCTGCTGTGCAGTTTGCAGAGCAAAAAAGGCTTTTGCAGTTGGGCTTAAATGATTTGTTAACTTCATTAACAAATGTATCTAGTGTAGTACATCACTATTATTAGAAGTCGATTTATTTTTCCTCTGCAGTTGGGCTTTCCTTTCCAATGCTCTATTAGTAGTCACATTCATGAAAACCCTCCTATATTTCATAAAAAATGTGTGTATAACCCATATCAACATCAAACACACCTACGCATACTATACTCTACGCAAACTGGCCGAACTTGAAAAGCAGAAATGTGCAACGGAACCGGCGCGCGCGCAAAACGACCAACAAGCAGCGATCAGCTTAGATCATCAATCTCGCGCGCTTCCTGCGGCCGCACGCGGGTGCGAGCGAGACGACGATAGCGCCAGGATAGTCAGAGGAAAAGAGAAGGAAGATTAAGAGATGCAGGGCTGAGGTGTTGCAGTTTAGGACCGTTTGGATACTCGCTTTGGTATTGGATGAGGAAAATGTTATTGGAATGTTCGGATTATATTATGAAATCGGATATATAGGTAATGAAAGATTTAAAATTCGAATTTGATGAAAAAGTGTGTTGACTTTGAATTTGGAATACCTTGGATAAATCAAATGCTTTTGGAAGGACTCTTGATTTCGAGTTTTATTATAAAATAAAATCTCTATCCCATCCCAACTGATATTGTAAATCCGAAAGTGAGTTTGTTAGTTGGGTTCGCTTTTACGCTCTAGCTACTGAACAGATCATCATGAAATTTTGCATACACATGGTCTGGAGTACGGAGAAGGACATTGGCTACCTTTGATACCGGAGAAAACTACTGTTCCCGAGGGATCGACACTAACGCTAGCGGAGTCATAGGCGTAAGCTAGTACAAAGAATACCATACAGGAATCTAGTCAGATTCTTGTTTGAATTTCATTTTAAGAGTAGTTAAAGTTTTCTTAGGATTGACTTTGGTAATGACCATAACCTAAGTCAATAAACAAGCTTTCTAGCATCTTAAATGATGTGAATGTTTTTATTTTGATGAGTTAAAATTTTCAAACTTAATGTTTGAAAATTTTAAACAATAAATTTCTAATTAATAGAGTTTGAAAATAATTAAAGTTAAACGCAAAGAACATTCTCCACGCTCGCGTTACCTTCATTTAACAATAAAAACTACAATAGCACCGTTAGTGCAAAAAATCTAGCGTCGGTGAGCATATCCGAACTGGCATTGATAGAGCGCAGTCGACGCACGCATTCAAGGTGACACACCCACAGGCAAACGCTGCACCGTGTCGATACACACAACGCAACTTTACCGCTCTGAATGCTGCAGCAAATGCAGTTCCACGTTTGAATTTTATTACTTTTCGAGCGGAATATTACAAATTAATTGTTTTGAATTTAGAATTCTTAAAAAAGAAAGTTTGACGACGAATTATTTGAGAAATTGAAGCTTTGTTGCTAAATTCAGGTCGGTTGTGTATCAATGCACGCACACAGGCGTAGTATGTACTGGTATTAGTTGTAATTGGCATCGATTAGCACAGGAAAACGGGTCTATGCGTGTTTTTTATTATATTTTTAGCTCGGCCAACTGAACACTAGTTGGGTAGGTTAGTTATTTCATTTAACTACGGCTTGCAGTAGGATTAAAAAGAGTTCTGCGGAGGAAACTGATGTCGTTTAAAAGTAATGCGAATCTTATTGGAAAGTCAGCTTCTTAGCGATGCAATTTCCTTTTTATTAAACCTTTAGGAAAGTTACGGAAAATTTCGTTTTATATGGACGCTCTGCGGTTTATGACGTAAAGATATAATTGCTGTGCAATAAGTAAGGATAAAGTAATTTTTTGGGTTATTACACAAGCAATCGTCATATTACAAGTTAAGCCTTTTGCGACATCCACGGAGAAACTTGGAGTGGTCCTATTCGACTCTGCCGGGAGCCACACGGCAAACAGAGGATGTATCAGATGTCTTCCATGTTAGTAACACTATAGCCCTCTGACCTAGTAGCACATAAAAAGCGCTTATATTAAGTTGCATAGGGGCTCTACACTGCAGCGAGGTAAGTAAAAAACTTAGCTGAGAAATAAAATATAATTATATGCTCTCAAATAGCTATTGCGATTTGCGAGTTTTGAGCCGTGAGGGTGGAGGAATTTGCCCATTATAATAATGATTGTTGTTGTATAATAATAATTGCATAGAAAGAAAGAAAATTTGATTCATATCAGCACACATTCAAACCCAAAAACAGATTGCCCTGAAATTTGGCACGCAGATAGTTATAACTACGTTGGTGTCAGTAAGAAACGAATTTCCACAATTCACCCCCTAAAGGGGTGAAACGGGGGTTTATGTAATAAACGCGAGCGAAGCTGCGGGTAGAAGAAAGTTTTTCCATGCGACAAAAATCTTTTATATCGATTTTTTTAATAATTGTTTTATGCGATTTACTAGTTACAAGGTTTTGTTTATAACAGAAAAGTACCTAAATTAATAAAATTGTTCCTAGAATCTGTAAGTGTTTTTATTGAATAAAGTATTATCTAATGTCAACACTCAGACGGACAAACAGTTTCGCAATCGCAATAAGATACGGTAAGCAAACGTGGTCGAGGACCTCACCTTGATGCGCCACTCGATACGGGAGCAATATCCTGGTGGCTTGCCCGACTTCTAATGGAAGGTTATAAATAAATAAATACAGGACATATCACACAAATTGAGCTAGTCACACAACTAGCTAGCTCAACGATACTATATTTTAAAATAGATTCTATCTACATAAACATCCAAGACCCAGGCCAATCTGCAAAAGATTGTTTTCCATCATGACCTGTCCGGGGATCGAACCCGAGACCTCTCGTGACGCAGGCTGGCGTGTTAACCACTGCGCCACTGAGTCAGAATCAAAATATTTATCCACCAAAATTATGGTACATAAATGTGTGGCATAAATTCATATATGACCGATTCCTATAAGATGAACGTTGGAAATCTAGCTCAAATAAGAAACAAAAATAATTAAGTCTTACATTAGGAAATGAAAAGTCAGAGCAACATACCTATTTTCCTTCGAATCTAGGAAATCATTGAGAAACTCTCAATTTTATAACAATGGTTGAATAATTCATAAAATATTGTGTAGATTTATGTAGTGTCCAGCCGGGAAAGTACCTCACAAGTGCAATATGTCATATAACAATAGTCATATGTTATTCTTAATTACGTATTTTATATGAATTACGTAACTATTCAGTTCTTTTCTTTGCATTAATATGTTACACTTTTTATTACTGTAGGTGAGACCTATGAGATTAAATAATATACGGAAAAATCACACAGATTGAGCTGCAAAGTAAGTTGATACTTGTGTTATGGGATACTTATTCAACGATTATACTATATTTTATTCTGAATAGGTACATATATTTAGCGCGTAAATTGATTCTCGATATATCCTTATATCCTTAACGAGGTAACTCAGCCTATCAATATAAACAACTTTTCCTATGGGGTCAAAAAACTCGTTTTTTTTTTACTTTCTCATTCTAATTACCTTCTAAAACAATTTGTCATTTTCATACAAAAGTATTCAGCCACCCGGGCTGAAGTCGAAAATTTTAATGACTTCCCAGCTCTGATCCAATATGGAAAAGTTGTTCATCTTGACAGACTGAGTCACTTTTTTCAGGGAATGTCGAGAATTTATTTATTTAATATGATATTAGATGTTATAAGGGTTGTTATTTTCCTGGACAAGCATTGGAGCAGCTGAAGCGGCTATACGCGCCACGACCACCGCCACTGCTTCCATTCTGGCGCGAAAACAGCGCGCCGCCATTTTCACTGCTGAGTGAGATATATAGAGAATGAAAATTTATGTAAAATTGCTAGTAATAGATAAAGGATACGGTGTTACAGTCATAAAGGGTTGTTATTTTCCTGGTCAAGCATTGAAACGGCTACAGAAGCGGCTATACGTCGCCACGATCCACTGCTCCCATTCCGGCGCAAAAACAACGCGCGCCATTTTCACTGCCGAGATATATAGAGAGTGAAAATTGTAAACAAACGTGACACTGTACAGACAGCGCCGCAAGTTTGCTTGTTATAAGTTTGGTATTTGGTCGTTGAAAAATTCAAAAAGATCCATCGATGATACTGACGACGTGGTTTAGTACAGATATATCTGTAATATATTTATTAAAGTTTTTATTGGCCATAAACATTCACTAAAACAATTGGTTTTCCATTATCGCTCAACGTGAGAACCTTACAAAGCTAGCCGGGTTCCAGAAATTCGTACTTACGCCAGAATATATAAGTATAAATAAAATATTCTGAACCAAAACAATACTGGCCAAATTTACACATGTTATTTTTGAGGAAACCTAATGAGGACGTGTCCAATTTATATGCATTTTTCTAGACATATATAGACATGAACATATATAATGGGAGTGGTTTCATTCCAGGAAGTAAAAAAGCTGGCAGGGGGTAAATAGAAATAGAGGCAGCTCTTCCAACAAGAGCGTTGCTCTTAAATTTCGATAAAAAAATTCTCGTACCTATTGCCTTGCAACAAATCGATACATATGGCCAAGATTAAAACAATAACGATACTACACCCGCTAGCCAGTCCAGCGCAGCGACGTCGCTTGAACTAGTTGAGTGCAGTGAATGCTCCCAGCCTCGTTTTTTCAAAGGACAGAGGGGCCTACGCATCCACCAAAGCCGGTGCCATAAAGGGCTGCAGGTAAGTGGCCAAAGAGTTAATACTAATTTGGATACGTTTACCAATGTACCAAGCTCTGAAGCCCCCACCAGCAGCCCTTTATGGCATCTATTAAATAAATTAAAAAAGAGTCTGCCGATATTAAAAAGAATACCGCGCGGTGCTAGAAGATGCGTAGCGAGCTCTTTGTCCTCAGTCATAAAAGACGTATTAAACAAAAATGAGAGAAGTGGCTGGGAGAGCTTGCTGACGTTTAGTTATAGAATACTAAACGTCAGTCTAGACAAAAGCAGTTCCCTAACCCAAAAAATAAAAAATAATTGCTCCCCCAATTTTAGGCCATCTTTAGACAATGTTCAGGAAAGAAAATTACCACCATACAAAATTTCAAAAAAAATTGAATCAAAGTTCGATGAGGGTGACGTGAAGGGAGCTGCCAATCTCCTCTTTTCCAGCGACGTCGTTGCACCCAGCAATCCAGAGACATACGCCGCCCTTTTATCGAAACATCCACCTTCATCCCCTACATCGCATCTGCCGGATGCCCCCGATCCATCGGATCCAACACCGGTGGCTACCCCCGAAGATGTGCGAGCTGCGATTATGTCCTTTAAGAGGGGCTCTGCCGGCGGTCTTGATGGCTTGTCGCCACAGCATCTTAAAGATTTGATCTGTGGCGTCACAGGCGAAGTCGGTACGGCCCTTTTGGAGGACCTGACGCAGCTGGTAAACCTAATGCTCTCGGGAAAGGTTTGTGACCAGATAGTGGATGTCCTATATGGTGCAAACCTTTGCGCTCTCCGGAAAAAGGACGGTGGCATCCGCCCTATTGCAGTAGGTAATACAATCCGCCGCGTTGTTTCCAAAATTTGTTGCAGGCATTGTCTTCCAGTTTTGGAGCGGGAGTTCCAGCCGAGACAGTTAGGTTTTGGAACTAGAGGAGGTTGCGAAGCCGCAGTACATGCAGCTCGTACCTTCCTTAAACGCGGTGGAGGTGAGGTTCTATTGAAGGTGGATGTTAAAAATGCATTCAACTCAGTAGACCGGGGCACTCTGTTGACTCAGATTAAAAATACTATACCAGGCACGTTTCCTTATTTATGGCAATGCTACAGTAAGCCAACGTGCCTGGTATATGACGGTCAATTGATCAATTCAGCGGTTGGCTGTCAACAGGGCGACCCTCTTGGACCGGCCATTTTCAGTTTAGCTATCCAACCTTCCATCAAAGATTTGGCTTCAAAATTCAACGTGTGGTACTTGGATGACGGGACCCTAGGAGGAGACGCTGCAACAGTTTTTTCCGACCTAGAAAAAATTATAAAGTCTTTCGGCAACATTGGCCTTGAATTAAACTTCGCAAAATGCGAGCTGTATTTCAGCAAGAGCTTGACACAACAGTTACGCGACGACCTAAATTCCAAATTTAGTGTTTTGGCCCCCAATATCAAAATTATTAATGACCAGTCTCTTCACCTCCTTGGGGCACCGGTGCTGGAAGATGCTTTCAATAAATTTATGGAAGACAAGTTAGTGCTTTTTAATGAATCTTCCAGCCGTCTAGGCGACATCAACCCACATATGGCTTACACGATCATAAAATTCTGTATGTTTGTACCCAAGACCACCTACACGCTTCGGTGCACTCCGTTTTGGGCCCATAACCAACTTCTGTCCCTCCTTGACAGTACTATCAGGGAGACAATTATTAAAATATTTAATTGCTCTCTCAATGACAGAAGTTGGGACCAAGCCGCATTGCCCATACGCCATGGTGGTCTTGGAATTAGGAAAATTTCGGATATTGCATTACCAGCATTTCTGTCATCGGTTAATAGCACAAGTAACCTTGTAGGTAAAATTTTAAACCCGTCCTTTCGTGACGTAGAGGTTACTGGCTTAGCCGAGGCCAGAGATGCTTGGTGTAGTGCAGTCGGTCCAAATGTTCATACACCCTTGAATCTGGCTTCTCAGCGACAATGGGATGAGCCGCTCTGCATGCAGGCACGTAACTTATTAATTGAGTCTGCTAATAATGATGCGGAGCGGTCTCGTCTCCTAGCTAGTTGCGAGCCAGAGTCGGGTTACTGGTTAAATGCAATCCCGTCGGCGAGCGTAGGGACTCTCTTGGAGAGGACATCTTTCAGCTTGGCGGTGAGTCTTCGTCTTGGGGCCAGGACAAATGAACCTCATCGCTGCCGATGCGGGGGACATGTCGATTCCCTGGGCCACCACGGCCTGGCCTGTCGCCGCAGTGCAGGACGCTTTTCGCGTCATGCTGCGCTAAATGATGTCATCCGTCGTGCCCTTGCCTCCGCGGGTGTACCAGCAGTGCTCGAGCCCGTTGGTATCACTCGCGATGATGGCAAGAGGCCCGACGGGATGACACTCATTCCTTGGAAAAACGGGCGGTCGCTTGTATGGGATGCCACATGCGTGGATACTGTGGCCCCATCCCACTTACAGGCGACCGTTCGCCGAGCAGGCGCGGCTGCAACGGCGGCAGAAGCCATTAAGGGGCGCAAATATGCAGCTCTAGGCGAGCCTTACATATTTGTGCCCTTTGCCGTGGAGACCTTAGGGCCTTGGGGTGCGGAAGCCCGACAGTTATTTAAAGAGATCTCCGCACGCCTAATCGACGTTTCTGGTGACCAAAGGGCAGGCGCGCATTTTGGCCAAAGGCTGAGTTTGGCCATCCAGCGTGGAAATGCCGCCAGCCTTTTGGGCACCCTGCCCGCTGACCACAGCGATTTGGCTTCAATTTTTTATTTATCTTAATGTTGTTTTTCCTTTTTTTTTTTATAGGTTAGTTTTTATTTTAGGATTAGTTTTTGTTTTTATCTTAGTTACCGTTAATATTATGTTAGTTTAGTTCATTAATATTAAATACTTTAAGTACTAGAGAGCTGAAAAACAATAATAATTAATTTCTACACACGTATCATAAAATGTATCAGTCCGTCATACTGTCAAATAGACTTTAATCAATTCGTCGTTTTGATGTATACGAGAATTTATTTTTTATCATAAAAGTAGCGTGATATGCAGTGTTTGCCAAAAATAGCAAAAAGATTGTGTACGAGTGGGCTACGTCATTTCCGCGATCTAAGATAAAGTGCCACACTGAGCTGAATTAAGATACTTTACAACTGTGTAAAATGTAATAAAATTATTTTTAGACAAAAGACAAAAACAGACTTCAACCCTATACATAACATGAATGTAGAAACTGGAAGTAAAAAGAAGAAAATCATAATTATAATGCTTGAAAACAAAAAAAAAGTTTTCTATTTTTTTATTTATCGCGTAACAAAGGCAAAGGGAGGCTTATGCCCAGCAGTGGATTATGGAAAGCTGATGATGATGATGGACTGAGGAAACACAACAAACTGAGGAACTTAGTTTTTTTTAAGTCTGTCAAAAACCGTAACACGAGCGTCTTTTATTTGATTGATTAATGTATGAGTGTAGAATTTTTCGTAGAGGGTTAATTGATCGAAAATCTTTATTCAAAAGATGTTTGAAGTTACATATATTACTATCTAATAAAAGGTTACACTTGGTTCATACAAATTTGTTCGCTATCTAAACTTAACCAAGAAAGATAAAATAATGTTTGAGACGAGTTGATGATGAGATAACATGAAGCGTAAGTTTTGAGTTTTACAAAAGTCAGTATCACCATACAATTCACAGTTGTTTGATTTTTTGAGCAGGAATGGCCAACAAAACGCATGAAAGCTTTAATAAAATAGTTGACATATCTCAAAAACCGACGCATTTTCACCGTATCATCAATATATTTTTTTACATCTATCTAAAATTGACTAGAACGTTATTTACTATTCATACTCGAGCGGCGCATGCGCACCGTATGGCACAGAGTAAGTTTTTTCGCGGATCAGCGTGCATCGGCGAAACTGAAAGTGGAAATCGCTCAATTACGACATTGTGTCGGAGAAAAACGCGAGCGTGCGAACTCGAAACCGCACGGTGGCGGGAAAAGCGCGATTGATACAGATATAGCTAATTGGCTCCTCTTTTTTTATATGTGACTGATACTTTACAACATTTATCGCTGTCAGAAGTTAATTGGGGGACACTGCTTTGAAAATGTTTGGGAAAAACGCAGACGTGTGGACGAGAAACCGCGCGATGGCGTGAAAAGCGTGATTGATACAGTATAGCCAACTGGCTCGTCTTTTTTTATATGTAACTGATACTTTTTAACATTTATCGCTGTCAGATGTTATTAAGAAGATAATTGGAGGACACGGCTTTGAAAATGTTTGAAAAAAAAAAACGCAAATGTGTGGACGTCAAACCGCGCGATGGCGGGAAAAGCGTCATTGAAACAGATCTAGCTAATTAGCTCAACATTTTTTAAGTGAGTGATAATTTTGGACATTTATCATTGTAAAATGTTCTGAAGAAGATAATTACAGGATAGTGCTTTGCAAATGTTTGGGGAAAAACGCGAGCGTTGCAACTCGAAACCGCACGATGGCGGGGAAAAGCGTGATTGATACAGATATAGCTAATTGGCTCCTCTTTTTTTATATGTGACTGATACTTTACAACATTTATTGCTGTCAGAAGTTAATTGGGGGACACTGCTTTACAAATATTTGGGAAAAACGCAGACGTGTGGACGAGAAACCGCGTGATGGCGGGAAAAGCGTGATTAACACTGGTATAGCTGATTGACTCGTCTTTTTTATATGTAATTGATACTTTTCAACATTTATCGCTGTCAAAAGTTATGAAGAAGGTAATTGGAGGACACTGCTTTGAAAATGTTTGGGAAAAACGCGATTTGGACATCAAACTGCGCGATGGCGGGAAAAGCGACATTGAAACAGATATAGCTAATTGGTTCATATTTTTTTAAGTAACCGATACTTTACAAAATTTATCATCGTTGTAAAAAGTTATGACGAAGGTAATTGGAGAATACTTATTTGAAAATATTTGGAGAAACGGCGAACGTGTGGACGCACGGTTTTGCGTTGGCGGTAAAAAAGTTGAATTGTATGATTATTTTCTAATACTACTAATAATTTCTAACACCTCAAAAAATTTAAACACCTAGCATTAATTAATTTTCTCATTCCTAATGATTTTCGTAGAAGTAGTTAGAAAATATGACAACAGACCGACATGACAGGTCTTTTGCACGTTAACGGAAAAGCCTGGAGGCTCTTCTTCGAGGTTTCTCCAAGGCCCACGTCTAGTCTAGGTACCTAAAGTCTGCTTAGATCTGGCCCAATTACAATATCTTAATGAGCGTATACATTAAGATATTATTTATAAGACGTACATATTTGATCCAGACATTTTATAGCCATATTCTTTTCGTTAATTAGATTTATATTTTTGTTTTGTTTTTCTCATTTCCTTCCTTGACTGACAAGATCACAAATAAAATTAAAAAAGATAAAAATGAAAAGAAGACCTGCAAGATAGATAGCTAGTTACAGTGATAAATAAATATATCTCGTGTCGCAGGCTGGCGTGATAATATGCACCGAAGAGGTCCTCGAACAGTTACAGTACATAACAGTTATCTATTTATTAGCAAAACTAATCTAAAAGAAGTGCATCTAATGTATTTGCGACCAACTCCAGCGCCGCAGCAACCAGTTGGTCAGAAAGGGAAACGTAATGACGCCGCGCAGCGGAACGGTTTCAAGTTTACTGGCGCAAGTGCAGTCGGCTGCGCACGCGCAGGTCTACATGTAGCTATGCGCTACGCACAGGTCCGACGATATTAGTTTATTAAGAGCTTTTCTTCGTTTCTCTGGGTCAGAAAGAGGAACCTTCAATGCGGCGAGGCAGAACGGTTTCAAGTTTACTGGCGCAAGTGCAGTCGGCTGCGCGCGCGCTGGTTTACGCGTGGTACTTACTATGCGTACGTCTAAATATATTAGTTAGTTTGTCTATTTAAATGAAGAACGTAACGACAACGCCACGCAGCGCAATTGTTTCAAGGTTACTGGTGCAAGTGTATTCGGTTGCGTGTGCGCTCATTTAAGCGTGGTCACGAGCTATGCGTAAGTACGGCGATTATACTATCTATACAGCGATATTTCTATGATAGTTTAGCGATAGTTTGAGTTGCTAGCAACAATGAGTTTGTTAGTTACTCGATTTTATGAACACAAGCCCACTCTACACAGTTTTTACGATATATTTATTGTCACACTTTAATATTCACAGTAATATGCGATTAGTTATGATATATACGATGGGATTTACTCATATAAACCGAACAGAATATTTTATTATATAGTGGACTGTTTCGAACAACACTTAGTATTTATCCTCCAAACAATCATGTGGTAAATACAACACCATCTTCATTTAAGAACAGCTTAATTACTTTACTACAAGTTTTTTAAATTATCTTTCTTTTCTCAAAAACCTCGAGATGCATCCCGCGACTCTACCCCACGTGCAGCAGGCGTCTTAATGTCAAGTTTCCCTCGCCTAGCCGCCCGTGCAACCAGAATGCACTTTCTTCCTGCACACTACTCGCACACAACCAAACTTGCGATTCGCACAAAGATGACAAACATATTGAGAGGACAGAATGGCGACTTAATAAATAAATAAATATATACGGACAAATCACACAGATTGAGCAAGCCCCACACAAAGACTTGTGTTATGGGATACTAACTCAACGATAGTATATTTTATAATAGATACTTACATATATAGATAAACATCCAAGACCCAGGTTAATCTGAAAAAGATCATTTTCCATCTTGACCTGACCGGGGATCGAACCCGGGACCTCCGAGTCGCAGGCAGGCGTGTTGACCGCTGCGCCACGGAGCATAGTATCATAACATCGCACAACACTTGTTTTGAAATCAAATATGAAAGTTATTAAATGATAGATAAAACTGGTCTCCTGAATTTTGCCTTCGTACGCCGCTACTCGGGTTCTGTTTATCATGGGCAAAGTAGTTGTGTTGTCTAGTATATATCTATATTATAGTTAGAGTGTGTGTGATTTTAGATTGTGTAACTCAAGCCAAAGTCTAAATTCCGAAAAATCGCTTAGAGACTATCTAGAAAATGATTATTTGGAAAATAAAGATATTGGAGACTATTTGAAAAATGACTGATAGGTTATTGTGTTCGTAATTGGGAAAATAAAACACCTACATTTCCATTGTATGTGTAATATGCCATTCGATTTTTATGTTTTGATCACAAAATCATAGATTTAGATGATTAATCTCGGAAAATTACGCATTCATCACCTTTATTCGTTTAATCATTGTGTAGTTAAATCTGTGATGTAGTTAGTAAAATAACTATAAGTATTGGACAAAACAAAAATCTGCCATAAAACATGTGCAATTGCAATTTTTTCATTTTCAAACAGGATATGTGAGAGAGATGACAAGACAAGTATGAAAGCGTAAGTTGTTCTTCCACGCTCTCGTTAATTGTGTCAACTATCTTGCACACAAACAAGGACTGCATCTTTGCACCACGCACACAGACGCGACAAACGAAAGTCCGTGAATGGGTGTTATTACGTGTCTAGTATAAAATGGATGACGGTGGAAAGTGCTGGTGGGAAACTGTTGATATTGATATCCACCTGTTGCAGGCGGCCGAGCGTAAAAGCTGGTCAAGGAAATGGGGCCGCGGGATTCTTAGGAATGGCATAGTTAGCGTTTGTTAGTATTTTCATTAGCTCTGATCTAGCTTTTTGCGTTGTTTAAAGCAAAGTAGGGTTGCGTAAGCTTTTGCATGCTATATGAATGAAATATTTAGTCTATTGTGATTGTGAATAGGCATAGAAGTACAAATTGTAAAGTATAAAGTGGGCCATGTAAAGGTTTTTTTTATACGCAAGCATACGGTCCATCTTATGGAAAGCGGTTACCGTAGCCTTTGGACGCTAGCAACACCAAGGGTGAAACTCGAGCATAACCGACACTGAAAATATGTTTTCATGCCCTTTTTGACAGACCCCATGTTGTAGTCTCTCAGGTAGACCACGCTAAAGAGTTTGTTTTACAATTTTAGCGCACGTGGAAGAAAGTTATTTTATTTATTTTTAAGTACAGTTAAACTGCGTGATGACTAAGAGAAATTGAATAAATTTTATGTTTAGTGTTCACAATATAAATAGAAGTCAATAAACATGGGACACGGTTCTAGTGATCGAAGACTTTCTCGGTGTTTCTAGGTGTACAGACAACCATTTTGATAATTGCAACAATAGATCGTTTATTATGTAAGTACTTTCTTCTTGTTATTTATTTGAAATTTATGATCATCATACGACGTCGACTCTGACGCCTTGGTTCTGTGTTTATCATCGATATTAGTGTCGTCTTTTTAAATAAATTAATATAATGTATATTTTACTATCTATTTGCGTCTCAAAACTCTATCTGAGTATTGGGGTTTGGTTCTAAGCTGGGGATGCTCGCTCGCTACACTCGTCCTATTTGGCTATATTAAATGCTTAAATGGTTTTTAAATAGCATTACAATGCTCGGTATATTATTTAAATTGGAAATATGTGATGAAAAAGAATTCGCCACAGGTAGGATTCGAACCCACAAGTCTTAGATCTACGCCCTAAGTGTGTTACCAACTACTACTCGAAGTCACGGTGGTGTAATTGGTAACACACTTAGGGCGCAGACCTAAGACTCGTGGGTTCGAATCCTACCTGTGGCGAATTCTTTTTCATCACATATTTTCAATTTTAATATATTAAATGCCTTCATGATTAAAAAAATAGGGATTAAAAATGTACATTATCACGTCTTTATACTTTTGACAACGCTTAAGATCTTAAGAATCAGACCTTATTTAGCTAGGGTTTAGTTAGAAAACAGAAATCATTCATCATCATCATCTGCCATCTGGTAGTCGTTAAAGGAACCACGTCAGAGGCCGAGAGGCGGTTCCGAAGAACTCTGACACCAGGGTGTGCATGGTCGACTGACCGTGTCATCTACACGAAATGATGATGATCATCATCATAGTGATGAGTTGCTAACTGAATCGCCTAATGACATGATTCCTTAGTACAGTCTCGCGGGAAGAGAAGCAGGTGATAGGTACATCACATTTTTTTTCGCTCAGACTAGCATGGTAGCAAAAATCTAAGCTTTATGAATAGATTTGACGAGCTCCGTGGCGCAGCGGTCAACACACGGCCTGCGACACGGGTAGTCCCGGGTTCAATCACCAGTTAGGTCAAGATTAAAATGATCTATTTCATGTTGAACTGGGTCTTGGTTGTTTATCTATTTGTGCATTTGTAATAAAATATAGTATTGTTGAGTTATTGTCCCATACCACAAGTCTCGAACTTACTTTGGGGCTATATATTTATCTATTTCGCGATTGTCGTGCAAACGCGAGCCTCGGACAGGGTATTTGAAAGTGCAGTGCAGTGGCGTGCCCTTTGCAAGGTGCATCGGGTTCCCACGCCGCGCCGCTCGCTCCCACTACCACTGACCGACTGGCCATACTCATATCGTAGCAAACCTGTTCTAGCGGATGGAGACTTAATAACTGCAGAACACTCACGCTATAGAATCGTAAGAAAATGTAGATAGCTTGGGAATAGTTTATGTAATAAAAAGCATCTTCATCATCATCATCATCAGGTCTTTTCTACTCTCCACTGCAGGACCATGACCATCTCGGTACTACTAAAGCCCTATATAGCCAGAGCAGTCAGAGGATTTGGCCTACACTCTCCACGCTAGCCGGGCTGGAGAGGTTGACGAGTGAGAAGCATCTTAACATTGATACAGGATATTTGAAAGTGCAGTGGCGTGCCCTTTGCAAGGTGCATCGGGTTCCCACGCCGCGCCGTGCGCTGCCACTACCACTGACCGACTGGCCATACTCATATCGTCGCAAAGCTGTCCTAGCGGATGGACACTTAATAACTACAGGGGTACTATTTTTGAACGCGTGCCACTCGTCTTCGAACGATTTTTCCATACAAAAATCACTCGATGACGAGTGGCACGCGTTCAAAAATGGCACTCCAGAACACTCACGCTATTGAAATGTCGCTTTATCGTAAGAAAATTTTGATCGTTAGCTTAGTTTATTTATAGTTTTTCTAATAGGAAGTATCTTTAAAATTGATTTATTTTGTTTATATTACTGACACTGACGGACTGGCGATACTCATATCGTCGCAAACCTGTCCTAGCGGATGGACACTTAATAACTACAGAACGCTAACGCTACAGAAATGTTGCTTTATTATTAGAAAATCATTACCGTGGGTCCTTATCGTTTATTTAGAAATAGTTCTTTCAGTAGGAAACCTCTTTTAAATTGACTTATATTGTTTATATTACTGTCACTGGCCGACTGGCGATACTCTTATCGTAGTAAACCTGTCCTAGCGGATGGAGACTTAATAACTACAGAACACTAACGCTACAGAAATGTCGCTTTATTGCAAGAACATTTTTAGAGTGGATCGTGATTGTTTGCTTAGGAATAGCTATTTTGAGTCATGCAGAATTTTATGCACTTACATGTCATTTTCACGCGGATGGGGACTTAACAGCCACAGATCATTAACACTACATGATTATAGTTTTATCTTTTAAATAACTTTACTTTTATTTTGTTTATATTACTGACACTGCCCGAGTGGCGATAGTCATAGCAAACCTGTTCTAGCGGATGAAGACTTAATTACTTAAGAACACTAAAGCTACAGAAATATCGCTTTATCGTAATATAATAATTACTGCGAATCCCTATCGTTTGCTTAGGAAGGGTAATTTTGAGTGATGGTGTTAAAGCATCTTTGAAATTCTTTTATATAGTTTTTTAAAATGATTTTTCTTTTACACGTACATGCATTGTGAGTTTGTATATGTTTTTATTTTTTTTTATTAATTATTGAATTAGGCATTTGTCTCCCATCTCACCTGATGAAGATAACCTCATCTCATTTATTTGTTTGTTTGTTACCTCTTCACGCTGTACTGAACCAATCTTCTGGACATTTGGCATACATATAGGTTAGGATACTAAAGAGGACATAAGTTACCTTTCATCCCGGAAAAAGTACTGTTTCTGTGGGATGTGCGATAAGCAACTAGGGAAATTTGTACGCTAGCGAAGTCGCGGTTAAAAGCTAGTATTATCATATACCCACTTACCGACAAAAGACACTTTTACTTAGGTCTATGTGTAATACTGGAAATTACCTGTAAACAAAAAAAAAGCACAAATTAATAATAAATTCGATGTGAATATTCTTTAAAATAAGATCAATAGAAAAAAAATTCTGTCCCGTTATTAGAAAGCAAAAAGATGCTAAGAAAGACACTTCACTTGTAATGTTATAAGCCATATCATACAATAAATTTTCTTTCATTGAATATGAATATTAAATAAATATACTGAGCTTTTATTGTACTTGTAAGTGGTAAAGTCAAAATAAAAAATTTATTCAGTCATTTGGTGAATGTTGATTTTCATTAAAATATATTGTTTACAATTAATATATTATTGTTAACGTTAATACACACTGTAATATATACTACTACTGTGCTAAATCAAGTCATTTGAATAATATGTGCATATTTTTAAATATGTCGAACAAGTTACTGCTGTATAATTCAAACATTTTTACATATATCTTCGCTATTATATTAGTTTTTGCTAACACTCTGTAATCAGCGGGACTTCGCGTGACATTCAGTGAAAACTGCATTTCTTTAGCGAGCGAGACGGCGATACTTTGCCCTCGTGTTAGAAAGAGACGGCGTATATGCAAGTCAGTGTTTTGTTTTCCAGATTATAGTCGCATGAAGGAGGGAGAAATTACTGTGTTTTGACGTCATGTCATGGTTGTGGGCCTAATATGGATTTTTTATTTTTATAAAATTATTTTTTAAATTGCAGGTATAATATTATTTTTATGGATAATATAATAATATTCATGTTTGGAAGGATAAAGTAAGAAAAGCTACTTCAGGTGGTCAAAAATTAAGAAAAAATATGCGCTTCCTCTTCGACAATTCCGTATTGTGACAGCTATCAGAGATGACTTACGATACGTCACCGTCATCTGTCACACCGTCGTCGGTGACGAGGTGACGACTGAGGGTGACGATATCGGCGACATGTCGACATTTCGTATAATTCACAACATTTTTGCTGTCACCAAGAGGAAACAGAGTTTTTATAACACGTTATGCTAGATTATACTAAAAATCTTTGAGATTGGGCACCACGTTTTCTTTATTTATTTAATTGGGGAAATAAATAATTTATGATACACTAGCTATTACCTGCGGCTTCGCCAGCGATATATATAGCCTATGTCCTTCTCGGTACCATAACCTATGTGTATGCAAAATTTCATGATGATCGGTTCTGTAGATACGGTTTGAAAGCGTAACAAACAAACAGACTCAAAACTCAATATAAGTTGGTACATCCCAATCCCAACTAATATTATAAATATGAAAGTGAGTTTGTTTGTTTTATTGTTACTTGTTGTTCTTCGGCATATCATGCGGGCGAAGCCGCGGGTAACAGCTAGTACAAAATAAAGTTAATTATTAACACAAAGATTGGACCCAAATCGGCTGTTTCCACTTTGTTTTATAAATACAGACGTAAAATGCATATATTTTTTCTTCTTTAGTATTATACGAGACGCTAAGAAATAGTTAACATACGTATGTACTTTTAAACTCAAACAGACCAAAGAAAAATAAACCTCAATCCTATATATTTTTTCTCGTTAACGAGTTAATCAATAAGGCTTTTAATTAAGGCCTGGAACTCGTTTCCGGCCGCACTTCCGGTGCCATTAAAAGCTTCATTGCTAGCTTTCTAGAAGCTTCACAGCTTATCGCCGGCGTAAAAGTTGCACACCCAATTTCTAAAAGCTTTACAGGCTTTGTATAGACTTTACGTAGATTTGATTAATTAAAAAAGACTTTTATGCTACTGTGGAAGAAAATAATAAAATAGGCCAAGTGCGAGTCAGATTTTAAAGGACTACACTACGGTCAACTTTATCCGAGGGGTTTTGTCTGTGTCAGGGGGGACTGGTCTGCTCGGCCTCTTTGAGACTACTTTAAGTATCATATGTTGTTTATTATCTCTGCACACTCGATCGTTAACATAAACATGTTCCAAAAATAATAAATCTATGTATATTGAAATTGTAACATGAAAACAGAAAAAAGAAAGAAAAAAGAAGAGAAAGAAAAAGACAATAAGGAATAAATATTCGTAATCATATAAAGCCCTTCAGGCGAGTAGGCGACCAAAACTGTTGATAAGAGTTTCTTTCGGCGTTTCTTCTCTGCAGTGGTCGATTCCGAAACGCTAGTAGTCTGTAGCGTTTGAACAATTAATAAATACATATTATCTAATAAGATAATTTTAAATATGATATGACGTGAAAAAGTGCCTGCAAAGGCCTATTTTCTGAATAAACGTTTTGATTTTGATTTGATTTTTGATTTTACGGAAGCGCCCTCAGCTGTGATTATCGGAACCCGGGGTCCGGTATTATGACAGGATTTATGCTGTTAAAGATTTGGTTAAAGTTTTTACAGCCGGCTGCCTGCCTGACACCAATTTTGGATGTTCTCAGAACCACGGTCAAATACCAGGGAAAATGCAATATTTATAGCTTTTTGCCTGTGCCAAGAATTGAAGCCAATGCCAAGCCACTGCGCCTCGGAGACTGTAGTTTTTTTTACATTTCGAGATTCGGAAAACGGAAGAAAAAAAGTTGACTTCTTAAAAAGTCTTTTATGAAAGGTAACCACATAAAATCAAAACAAAATCAAAACGTTCATTCAGAAAATAGGCCTTTGCAGGCACTTTTTCACGTCATATCATATTAAAAATTATCTTATTAGATAATATGTATTTATTAATTGTTCAAAAGCTACAGACTACTAGCGTTTCGGAATCGAAACGCTACTATTGATATATAATAAAAAATTCGTTTGTCTGTATTTTGATATCAATTGAAACGTTTTTAAGACTTACACACCTGTTATAGTACATTACTGCAGCGGCCGGCAACAGAGGCATTGATGGACGAACGTGTGCATGTGGGCCGAGGCGGAGCCGAGCCACACATACGTTAGTCCATCAATGCCTGATTGCGGCCAAGGCTTGCATAGTACTTTTCTCAAATATTGCGCGGAAATTTATAAAAAATAGTACTTATGTATACAAACTGACATACGAGTACATATTATCACGTGTTTACCCTTACAGATGAGACTATATATCGCGCCTAAATTTTGTACCTTTTAATTTTTTTTACGTCAGTAACTTGGCTAGCAATAGCCAGGTCAAATTTTAAATTCGAATTGGTAACCTCCGTAGTTGAATTATTTTTCTTCTAACTACGCTGTAATTCTATCATAACTGCACTACATATCCAGCACAAAGCGGAACTTTGCTGAACTAGAGCAGCAAAAATGTATAGAAATCCTTTACTGCACTGTTTAGTTTTATTTTTAAATCACGGGACAATAGTTGTCTCTTGTCATAAAAAAGGTTGGCCAACCTGATGGCCGTATGAAGTTTACAAAGGGACGTGTGTATTGTCTTGCCTAAAAAAATACTGGCCATAAAGAAAAAGACGGGAATGTAAACAACAAATTTTTAACTTTTGTAATTTGTCTTCAGTTTAATTTTTCACCTACTTTTATTGCAGTAATTGAAAGAAAAGCAGATTATGCACCTCGCATTAAGTTTCTGCTCAGTGCAACAATCTACTATTGCAGCAAACTCGTCGTTCCATTTTTAAATAACACGACAGATATGATACTTTATATGGGATTTTATTTTGCATTCACAATGCTATTTTACCTTATTTACTAAATAAAGAAAATAAGAAATGGAGAAAAAAAATTCCACGCGGGCAGGACTTGAACCTGCGTCTAGATCTCAGTACGATCTATGCGTTGCCAATTACACCACCGCTGAACGGTTCAAGTCCTGCCCGCGTGGAATTTTTTCTCCATTTCTTATTTTCTTTATTTAGTAAATAAGGTAAAATAGCATTGTGAATGCAAAATAAAATCCCATATAAAGTATTGTATGGCTTCCTACACATTAGTTGATTTCCAAATTTCTTTGCAAAATGAGTTGAAATCAAATACCGCACTTGTAAAAGTGGGGTAGTTGTGTTGGGTGACGCAAGCCTAGATGCGTGTAAGAGGAATGGGATATGGTGGAGAAATTCGGCGCCGGGGCTTGAAGCGCGGTGGCGTAATTGGCAACGCATAGATCGTACTGAAATCTAGACGCAGGTTCAAGTCCTGCCCGCGTGGAATTTTTTCTCCATTTCTTATTTTCTTTATTTAGTAAATACGACAGATATGAGTTTTCATAGTTACTTTGCCGGCCGCTAATTCGGATAAATCGATTTATCCCAAACAAGGTTGTCAAAATAATGTTAAAATTTCCAAGCATGTTTGAGAAAACATTATTATGGTAACATCAAGAAATAACAGTACTAATGAAGTTGTAATCACACAAACATTTCTAATACATATTTCGGGCTATATCGCAACCATTAATATAACAATAACATATTATCAACATATAACAATAAAGTAGGTTCAAGCAACGCGACACGTGTATTGTAGGGGCTTATTTAAGGGTAGATAAATTTCCTCCGCCCCTAGCCTCCGGACCGGGTAACTCACAGAGCACGAAATGTCAAACCCGTTTTTTATGGCATAGGACGCCAAACGAGCAAGCCGGTCCCCTGATGGTAAGTGATCGCCACAGTCTGCCACCTTTTTATTACACAACTGTCTTAAAAATAAGTGTTTTGTTATCAGGGTAAGTATGAAACCTTAAAGTGCAACAGTCAATGGATATCTGTATTGCCGGCCTTTTTTTTCCTCCCCCGAGGGGAAAGGGGCTCTCTCATTCACCGTTCGAAGCATAGAAGCGGTAAAGTTACTCAAACGTCGATTTTTTTGTGAGAATGTGGTACTTTGTTAAAATACGTAACAACGGGTTACGCACGTAAATAGTCAGCTACTGGCCGACATGTTTCAACCTCATCCGGAGGTCTTCCTCAGGGCGAATGTGAATCGAGACGCGCGCACGATGTCGTCCCAATCCGCACTGGTGTCCCCGGACGAGCCAGCCCATTCATGCTACTAGCAAAAGTAAATTTTGCTGGTAGCATGGCTCTACCACAACTAGACAATAGAAGAAAGTAATAATAAATCCGCGTGACAACCCGCGCCCAGCTAGACGATAGTCAGAGTATCACATACTCGGCTTGTCTGTTCGTGCTCAAAAAACGTAAAAATGCACGAATGAGCTGTGATATGGTGTCAATAATACAGTAAATACGTTAACAAACAAAATTCTGATATAACTCTATCTCAAATAAGTAGATAAAAGCAGATTTTTGCATTCTACAATTACCTTGAAACCACAATAATCGGTACCGCCTTCTGACACGCTTGTTTCGTATGCAATGTGTTGAAAAGGCGTCTCTCGTAGCGCGCGAGCGATGTCACATTCCCTGTTCTGTGGGGTAATCCATTTTCTTTTACACCGTTGTTCCGCTGGGTATGACTACACGTTTTTATTGAAAGCCTGCCACCTTTTTAGGGTTCCGCACAAAAGTTGAAAAACCCTTATAGGATCACTCGAGCGTCTGTCTGTCCGTCTGTCACAGCCGATTTTCTCCGAATCTACTGAACCAAATAAGATGAAATTTGGTAAGATAGTGTAATCCTATGACCCAAACACGGATGTGCAAAGAAAATAAAGATTTTTTTGAAATAAGGGTCATTTTGAGGGGCCCAATTACAAAATTTTAAAAGAAAGTTTTGCAAACCTTACTGTGTCATATATCAAATGAAAGGGCTCATTATGAGGATCTCAAAAATATTTTTTTTTGTTAGGGTAAAATCAATACTTTTGATTTTATTCACGAAAGAAGGCAAAAATTGACCATTCCCCCCCCCCCTGATCTCCGAAACTACTGGGCCGAAAATTTTGAAAAAATCACAAAATGTAGTTCATTCCTTGAAGATTACAGGAAAAATAATAAGAATTCTATCACTTGAAAATTAAGTGGTAAACTCACAATAATAAGTTCATCTAGGGAAATAGTTCACTAAAACACCACTAGATGGCGCTAGTCATTTGAATAAAACATTTTTTGCACATTGTGTGTGTGTTCACGAAGCATATTGTACGGAACCCTCATTGCGTGAGTTTGACTCACACTTGGCCGGTTTTTTTTATTACACAACTGGCTTAAAAAGAAGTGTTTTGTTATCAGGGTAAGTATGAAACCTTAAAGTGGTGACTCGGCCGCTCAACATAAACTTATTTACCTATGGGACCAATGCTGAGAAGGTGATTTTTTAACGATATTTCATTCTGATTGCCGGTGAATACTTATGAATAGGAATTTCATTTTCAATTCCCAGCATTGCTGCAAAGAAAAAGTTGTTCATATTCAGTCACTCCTTCAAAATAATTTCAAAGATTGATTTGCACTCAGTTTCATACAGCCTGGCCGGCTAAAGACCTTTGTATGGGAATGTAATTTTTTCCAGCTTTAGGAAAAAGGTTGTTCATATTGATGGGCTGAGTCGCCACTATAAGGATCGGACAAGAATTTATTAACATATTGTATACCCTGCTAAAGGGGCCCCAGTATAAAACTCATTAGCACCCCCTCCCCCCTTGTAAGCTACGAACCTCATGTATACCTGACTGGCTTAGGCTCCCGAGCTTGCAGAGCTTAGCCTCCACAGAGCTTAATCCGGCCGCGCAGTGACTAGCTCTTTTTTGACAAAGCAGTTACTGAAATTTTTCATTGAAAAGCTTTATGTTAAATTGAGGAGCCCGATTACCCAGTGGGCGTGAGTATTATTAGCGCTTACGCATGTTAAGCAACCCCGCACGCAGTCCCCATTTGGATGGGTGACCGCGAGTAGCATAAAAATATCTCGAGCTCCTCTGTGCCTCGGAAGGCATGCAAAGCCGTTGGTCTGGGCTGTCATCATTTATGGCAGTCTTTAAGCTATGTCAGATGCCTCGATAAAAAATTTGACACGAGTGTTGACCACTTACACATACGAAAAACTAACAACTTTTAAATTCTAGGTGTTCGCCTAAACTTGGCGGGGGGTAGACACGTTTGGGTCCTAAACCTCCAAAGTCTATTTTGTATCTGACAGGGCAGAGAGGTAGGGGTCGAAGAATAATGATGTTGTATGTACCCTATTGTTTAGTAATATTTATTTACTAAATAATATTCTTGTGAACAGAATAAAGAAGACAAAATAAAATCAACGGTGTCTGTGTTTTCTGTAATAAATTAGGTACTTAATTTTTCTATTATTTAGGTAAGTATTTTCTTTTCTAGATTTATTCACATATTCGGTATATATCTTGTCTCTGAATTGGTGATATAAAAGAAAATAGGAAACAAGTAAGGTTTGAATCAAAATACATATATTATATACTTATTCTCTTATGAATGCTACGTATCAAAGATATATAAGTACGTCATAAATTGAACCAATAAATGTACTGAACCACTTTAGTAAGTAAAATTAAAACAACATTCAAATAACAAAATGAAAATCGGAGTTTCCATACATAAGTGTGCAGAGGCAATTTGTGTGGGAATGTTGGTTTTTATTGTTATAATAATATTTTTGTACATCAACTTTCTACATTATATAATCTTGTGCATTACCAAAAAATTTTTCCTGAATAAGTCACCTACCTCTTTTGTAACATTATCATTCCAACACCTAACAAAAATCCTATAACATTTTTTAGGGCACTTATTAATGAAAATATCTATGTAATTCTCAAAGTGTGTGTCATTATCATTACACAACCCATAGCTGAAACCCACAGACAGACTCATAGCGATACTTGTGTTAGTGTGCGTTGGTGTAGGCGTGTTGGTGGTCGAGGGTGAACGCCCTCCCTGCGTAACCTTCAGACGGGGCGGGCGGGCGGTGGGCGGCCGTCTAGGAAGCTCCATAATACATGTAATTAGAAGGGTTGGGGGAGGTGCAACAAAGGATTCGGGGGTCGCGAGACAAGTGTAGGTTTCAGGTTTTAGGTATGAGTTTGCGATCTTGCATTATTAATGTAGTAACTATTGTAGTTTCTTCATTAATTTTGAAGCTAGCTTTTTTTTTGGTTATTTATAAAATACAAATTTTCTTCAAGTGAATAAAGAATGACATTTTTTGGTTCTTTTCCTGTCAAAACTATAAAAGTTCAAGTAAGTATAGTAAAACAAATAATGATAAAAAAATTAGACTAATACATTTAATAAATCTGCCTTACACATTTTGGCTGCCAGGGTAGCCGATTCAAACATTTTCCAATGATCACTCAACCTATTTTTAAGTTTTATAGTACCTACCTTTAAAATTATTTTCAAACTCCTCTTATCATAGAGGAAACAATCCAAATCAAACTAGAATAAAACTTACATATTTCATTGTCCTTTAAGTTACCTAACATCATTTCTAATAAAATCTTTAGAAGCTCCAGTCCAAACTTTGCCCGAACTTCAAGCTTGAAGCTCAAAGAGAAGCTTGTTTAAAGCACGCTAGGATTGACCGTTGCTACAGTACATTGATAACTGGGAGCGTCAGTACATGATCTTTCAGGACATAAAGGTGCCGGCTTGGGCTATATCTTGCACATAGGAGAGGGGGATAGGTAGCACATAGATGCACGTTCCTTCATACGAATAATACGATGATGAAATAAAGAAGAATGCTTTTTACCGACACTTAATGCAGAAGGCAAAATTTTGATATTTAATTCAGGTATTGACCGAGCAAGCACGAAACGTCTTTGCTTCGTCTTGGGTAAAAAAAAAAAAATCGTATCCCGTCCGGCTGTTCTCCTCCATATTCTTGTTAAATTTTTTTACATTGATTTTTCTGTCAATTTCGTTTTTGATTTGAAAATTCCGTGGAGCCGGGTTGCTTGAAGAAAATGGAGATTCTGTCGTGAGACTCGCGTGGTCTATGGTACACCGAGCCACATATTAGAAATATAATCATTCCAATACTCAAAAAAGCTGCTTAAATCACGAATTTCACATACGATGCCAATAGGTTTTTTTATAGACTGGGGGTGTTTAGAATGCAGATGCAGAGCTTTGATTATACGCCCTTCTTTCATATATACGCCCACGATAGCTACAATACCGAGAAATGAGGTGAAGTATAAACAAGTTTACTCTCTTGGGTACTATTTAAGGAAAGGCTGAATAAATATAGATTTTTGAGAATGTTTAACAATTGGACATGTTGTTAAGTTTAGAAATACATTTTTTTATCACTAGCTTTACCCGCAACTGAGTCCGCGTAATTATAGCTTACGTTACTTGATGATAACGTAGCTTACTGTATGTGTAACATTTCTTAAAATAGGTTCATTAGTGTTAAATTTTATTTATTAAAAAACATCGATGGGACAGATTTTGGGCTCTCTGTTTTATTTGAAAGCAGGTTTCTTGACAATGGTGCCTAGACTTGTTCTAATGAAATCTGTTCTCCCGTTAACAAGATGAAGGGATTTTCGTGTCAGGTCGGTTTGATTTTATATTGGCTAATAAAATTGGAAATAAAGGTCAAAAGTATTTGAGTTCATTCCTATGAAATTCAGAAAAAGGTGGAATGAATTATTTATCTATAACTCAGGAACATACCTTTCTACTTTCCTGTATGTATCCCAGATATCGTGTACGTAAATTAAATGTAATAGCCACCGGTAGGTACAACGAAAAAGCGAAATAAACAAACTCACTTTCACATTTATTATTAATACTTTTACGAGAAAATTCATCGACTTTCTATCCTAATATTAAATAGGTACTTATTACGCGACGGATTTAGCGGCGGTGTGTGGGTTCCGTGAAGGACGGTGTATGCTTTGTGAATAACGGAGAGGATGAATTACCTAGCCCACCGCTGGGCGAAGTGGGCTTGGCGGCCTATTTTATTGGTTATTTACATACACACTTTTGATATGAGATACTAATGATATGACATAGCCTTTGTGGCGCAGTGGTTAACACGCCAGCCTGCAACACGAGGGGTCCCGGGTTCGATATCCGATCAGGTCATGATGGAAAATTATCATTTTTAGATTGGCCTGCATCTTGTTGTTTATCTATACACACATATAAGTATGTATTATATAATACAGTATCGTTGAGTAAGTAATCTTACGACAAAAGTTCACAACTTACTAAAATCAGTTATATCAGATTAGGTTATATTGCCCGGGGTGCAGATTCAATCTACATATATGTGTAGTAAATACAAAACACTTGAAACTTGTCCTTCATAAAATATGAGCTAATACGGCAGAGATTCGCAGTAGGTACTTTAAATAATGCTTTACGGCCCTAGAGCCGTTTCGATGGCCACCAGCGTTTATTATTCAGGACGACCTAAATGTTTCATCTAGGTCCCACATCACACATATACCGTGAAATAAAATTGATCATAGAAGAGTCAAAATTCAAAAAAAAAAATTCAAAATTGTTTATTTCATTACTGTGGAACATACATTTCTGGATAGTGATTGGAGTCCACTTTTAAGCATAAAATGCCTGTGTTAGTGTTCCCCGCTCTCTCACCAAACAAGTCATAGTTAAGATTACATGTCAAATTATTGAAGTACCTATATAAAGTAACAACAAATTTCATGTCAGGTAGATTACATAATTTTTAGGTATTATATTTCTTTATCATTAGTAAAAACCCGTATCATCACCCGTATATATCTAAACAAATCTTTATAATAGGAGTAGGAGACACAGTCCGTTATGTACAGTTGAAAATTATGTGAAAAATGGTAGTTAAATTGACTTACAAATAAATATATAACTAAGAATAAATCACTCAGATTAAGAAAGTACCTACGAGAATATATACCATACTAGCTGGTACCCGCGGCTTCGCCCGCGTTACATACAGCCTATGTCTTTTTCAGTACCCTAACCTATGTGTATGCAATAATTCATAATGATCGGTTCAGTACAGAGGGCGTGAAAGCGTAACAAACAAATTCAATTTTGCATTTATAATATTAGTTTCGATAGTTAGGATTAGGATTTTATATTACGCGACGCGGACAAACTAATTTTGGAATTCGGGTGCCTGGCGGCCAAGGGCGTCGCGAATCGGGAGCTTAACCGCCGGTCTTACAATATTACGTTAGAATTTTTCACAGGCTCTATGTTTAAGCTTGTATTTTGTTTTTTTTTAAACAGGTCTTCAGCTTTAAATATACTATGCACAAGTTACTTATTCAAATAATGCAACCGAAGGAGTCATAGTCATAGGAAAATCTCAAATTCATTTACTCGTAATATCAATGTATGTCACAACTTGTACTATTATGTATTCTGTGGTCACAATTACGTTCAAAATTACACATTTAAAAATACCCTCAAACTCCTTTTACCCACGCACTTGGTTTTAAGAGTCTTTATGTTACTAGATAGAAGAAAATTATATGATGTCACTCGCATGTCGCATCTGTACCACTCTATAATTTGCGCATATAGGCCGTAGTTTCCCGGAATAGGCTCCTCTGGGGCAGTGAATACTGGAAGATTTAAATAATTTACAGAGAGAGGACGTCGCTCAGTTTTAGTACGCCCGGATCGAGGTAAAAATGTCCTTTTTCACAAGGAAATGAAAGGGAACTTTCTCAATTCTGGAATGGTTACTAAAAATACCTTTTTTATTTATTCAAAAAGAGATTTTTGTAGTTTTTTTTTATGTCATAGGTCGGTAAACGAGCAAGCGAGTCACCTGATGGTAAGTGACCACCGCTGCCCATGAACAACTGCAACACCAGGGGTGTCACAGGAGCGTTGCCGGCCTTTTATTTTTCCCTCCCCAGAAGGGAGAGGGAGATGGGCCTCCAGCTCTCTCACTCACCGAACGAAGCATAGCAGCGGTAAAGCTACTACTCAAACGTCGATTTTCTGTGAGAGTGTGGTTCTTCCCCGGAAGAGCCAGCCCATTCATGCTACTAGCAAAAGTGATTTTAGTCGGTAGCGAGGCTGTACCACAACTTGTTGTAGCTTTTGATTTATTTAAAAAAGTATCAAAGTTACTACACTTTATTACTTAATGACACTATGGACACTTGAGGTCAGGGGTTATCCTTAACTACCTGTTCGGTGGTTGCAGTTATAGCATCGGGTACGCGCGCCCGGCCTCCCGAGCTGCTTCTTACTCATCCCCAATCTATCCGAACAAGAAGCATATCAAATAAATTTATCCCATTCTAATATAAATATATGTAGCTTCTACTATACGTGAAATAATTATTAAAATCGGTAAAAATATATACGCAATAATTAAATTACCTGTAAAATGTGTAAAAACCTGTGTAATGAGGAGCCCGATGGTCCAGTGGGTGTGAGCTCTATGAGCGCTTACGTATGTTAAGCAACCCCTGGGGCAGTCCCTACTTGGATGGGTGACCGCAAGTGGCATAAAAATATCTCGAGCTCCTCCGTGCTTCGGAAGGCACGTTAAGCCGTTGGTCACGGCTGTCATCGTTATGGTATTATATTATATATAGTATATTATACGTTTATATCTTATTATAACGAGCTCCGTGGCGCAGTGGTCAACACGCCAGCCTGCGACACGGGGGTCCCGGGTTCGATCCCCGGTCAGGTCATGATGGAAAACGATTTTTTCCAGAATGACCTGGGTCTTGAATGTTTATCTATATAAGTATATGTTATAAAATATATTATCGTTGAGTTAGTATCCCGCGACACAAGTTCACAACTTACTGTGGGGCTGGCTCAATTTGTGTGATATGTCCCTATATATTTATTTATTAGGGATTCTGATTCCGAGATTTAATTTAGAATAGAGGTTCAAACACGCTGTCTATTAAGCAACCGTTAAAATATAGAAAGTGAACATCCTACACATTGTAAGATACATTATCAGTAAGTATACATACACGTTGTTATATTCATGCGTAGGGAGGTTCGTCCGAATATATGGTTATTTTTTTTATCACTCAAAGAGCAAGTTTTAATTATTTGATCCCAATAGTCTAAATAGGCTGTCCACTCCACCTACACAGCTCCTAGACTTAGACGGATGAGTGTATGTACTAACATGTACACACATTTACATAAATTATTATTCCCAAGACTAATTCGTCCTGACCGACCAAGGACATCCGAGCCATCGCTGGGAGTCCTACACGACCTAAACTGGCATTTCCAACCTTCACACCTACAACTTAGGTCATACATTCGAGTCCTAGACCTGTAAAACATAGGACGTTCTGAACAATACAGTCCCAGTAGCTTGAAAGCGAAATTTATACCTGAACTCAACGAACACCTAAAACCAACTTTATATCAAGACAAGAAAGTGGAAATTGGAATGGAAGAAGCAAAAACGGGATAGAACTGTACGTAAGAACGGGACAGCGATATCCGTGGTGGTCCGTGACCTATCCTACTGACGAATGTCGAGTCCGGAACATCGCATTTTAACAAGTAGTCTAGACGGCCGTCCCTGTGTGCGTGGAAAATGTTCTTTGTGTGTAGCGGAGCATAGAACTGCGCAAGTGTGCAGTCGTCCGTGAATGCCGTGTATGGATAGGGCTGTGGTTGTGTGCGAGATCCTTCGGGATAAATTCTGATGGAGAAAAGTTTCGCTTTGTTTGGGAGTAGTGACAGTTACTTTTAGTTGAAGTGATACTTTGAGACTTTCTTTGCTGAAGATACTTTGGCGTAGGATAAAAGAAACTGAGATTGCAAATTTGTTAATTAATACAAAACGATATTACGAATTCCTCGCTTATTTTTAGGATTACCTATCTGTAAAGTCTGTATCTTAGAAAACCTTAAGATATTTTTACATGACATTTTGTGGCCTTCTAGCGTGCCTATATGCTAACTTTTTACAATTACATTGTACATTATTTTAATGATCACTTCAACATCCATTACGGTTTAAATATCATAAATAAAAATAGTCACTCATACGAAAGTTGTATTGGATATTACAGGGACCATAAAAACCTTCTAAACCATAGTAATCATAAGTTAGCAAAAAGGCCTGCAAACGTTAAGTCTGAGGGGACTGTATTTTATCACGATTTTTAGGTAAAGGAATTATCCAACTAAAAAAAAATAAACTTTTATTACAAGTATCTTATGATAAGATAGTTTTTATTAAATTCCTCGTATAAAAGTATCGCCCCACACATTTTTTTTATTTTATGTTCTAAATACATGCACGAGAAGCATCGATTCTGCCCAAGTACTCCTAAACTTCTTCAAGCGTTCCTTCGTCAGTAGCCTAATATAGTATTTTAACAACTAGTCCTTATTCTTCGTCAGTGAAATCCTCAACATCTATAAAAATACCATTTTTCTTTTGTTAAAACATCTCAATACATTTGTTATGTTCCGCAATGATACAAATAGGACAAGAATATACTGAAAGCTTCGAGTCTGCTCGAGCACCCTAGAGTTCCTCGAGCTTTCCTCCTTCGGCAGTGCTCTAATATGTTTTCCTTGAAAGCTCACGTATTTATAGTAAAGCTTTCACTTGATAAAAATAAAATAAAAGGCGTCGATATTATATTGATAGTATGATTACTAGATCCTTCAACGAATGACGACATCCGTAGTGCAGTGCTTAACACGCCACAAAGGTTCCTGGGTTCGATACCCGGTAAGTCATGATGGTAAACAATCTTTTTCAGATTTACCTGAGCCTTGATGTTTATCTGTATAAGTATCTAGTATAAAATTATTGAGAATGTATCCTACGACACAAATTTATTAATTACTGTGAGAGTAGCTCACTGTGTGTCATTTGTTCCTATATATTTATTTATAATATTATTCGAAAAAATGTGGAGATAGACTATAGATACCACGTATTCCTGGGAGCCCCACCGCCCCGATTCCCTTACACGGGGCTAATTTAATAGCTACATAATAATGTACCAACTAACGAGCGCGTATGTTTGACGATCACATAATATGCCAATTACACATAAAATACAAGTACATAGGCTGTATGTGGTATCGATCGCGACACAGCGCGTGTAACTCAAATACCTAAGTTACATTGTTTGTTCGCAAAACCGTAGGCATTATTGGGTTCATAGTTCGATAGTAAAAGAGACTGTGCTAGCACTCGGCCGAGTATGCGTCGTACGAGTAAAAAACAATAAATAACAGGTGTGTAACTTAATTTATAATGTATATCCGAAAATCGGTTGATATTGTAGCATAATCTGTTAGCAAGAAAGACTGTGCTAATCAGCCTAGCGTGCGAGTAAATAGGACAATAAATTAAAAGCGCGTAAATAACACTATCCGAATTGTTTCGTTTGTGCTCAAAACTGACATCATTGAGTTTAAGTAATAGTAAAAGAATCTAAAAAAGATCGGATGAACGTTAAATTTATTGATATTTTACTATTAACATGTAATATGTAAATAGCAAAATCAGATCTGGCAAAGTCAGATTACATGGCTGCGCAAGAACATACATTTTTAGAACAATAAATTAAAGCGAATTTATATGTGCAAAGAAAGATTTGTCCTATTATACTAATTTTATTTTGGTATATAAAATTGTCTTGTTGGAATGCAGTAAACAAATCTAATCGGGACATCACTAGCACTCGCCATTTCACTCGGCCGATGTGAAAATATCTGTGTAATGAAGCGAAGGTAACTAAGTTCACGAAACACTGTTCAATCTTCAATAATCTGTTTCGAAGTACCTAGGCAAGCAAAATTTCAATATATATAAAGCTGACAGGAACAGTAATTTACATTCATGGAAATAATTTAAAAGCTATATTTTATGGAAGACTGCATAAAAAAAATTAAGGAAAATCAAATTTCAGCGCAAAAAATATTTATCTCAAAAAGTAAAGGTTAAAAATGCTAACTATTGCTGTAGTAAAAACGGTATAGAGCTGTCAGCTAATAATTTCGTGCTTCTATTTAAAATCTTTCTAGTACGAGTATTACATTAGTTCAGTCATTTAGGCTGCAGGAGGCAATGATGGGACAGACATACATTTATGCTTTACCAAGCACGATCGTATGCTACACCAAGCTTTATAACCGCAGACAAATATTTATAAAAATAAGTTTCAAATTGCACGGGGAATGGAACCCATAGCCCTTTATATTGTAGGCTACTATTGTTAAAACACTGCACCACATAGGCTGTCAGATAACTAAAGTTAAACAATAAAAGTAAGAAGACAACAGCAAAATAAGGGACAATTATATAGTATTGTTATTACTGACATTCGTTAAATAGACTTCGGGCTGGTGTTGGAAGATGCCAAGACAGCCGTGTTAGGTGGGGTTTCCCGAACAATAATTTGTGATGAGATGCCCCAATTGTCCTAATTCTTATACTGTGGAGGATCTATTTGAGGCAAACGATCGTGCCATTGAGGTGGCCAAATTTTGTCAAGACTAGTTTAAATTATAGCCATTTTGACTCGAAAAGAAGAAGAATTACTGACATCAAATAACTTGGCGGGTACGGTAAGAAATACTTTACTTCATCCCTTGACAGCTACAGGCTATAATTGAAAGTTACAAACAGATGGTCAAAGTACCCAGTCTCATGTATTTATATTTACCTTTAACACGGTTTTAGCGCTTTTATGACATTATTTAAACACCTAAAGTTTCAAATACTTTACAGTATTCATGTTTGTTGGTAAGCTAGGTTGGCATTTGTTTAATACGTTAAATAAACTACGCAAATATTAATAAGAAATACGCAAAACTATTAGACAAATGCTAATCTATTGTACCCGCAAACATGAACACTGTAAAGTATTCGAAATGTTAGGTATAAAAATAATGTATTTCTTTATATAAGAGACAATGATGAAAATAAAAAAATATATGAAACAACATAGTTAACAATCTTCCTCGCACAAAATACAGACTGTATATTACAGCATTGGCGGCGTCCGGGCGGCGGGTCGTAGACCCTCTACGGCGTAGAGGACACCTCTACGCCGTAGCCGGGTAAGGTGACTTGCAGCGAAAGTTCAGTGCCCGCAGCTTTGGGCTTTCAGGTGGGAAGGGCGGTCTGCCTGCAATGTGATATAATTTTTGGAAGTGATTTAATTTCGAAGTTTCGAGTTTTGTTTTTATGTTTGTGGTGCTGTATAAATTATATAATTTTAAGCTCGTGAGAAATGTTTTTATTTCGTATAAGGCTTGATGAATATGTGATAGTTTTTATTAGAAACTTAGATATAAGGTCTCTTTTTCATATGGAATATAAAATGGGAACTAGCACAATTTTTATTATGTCTTGTAAAAACCTCCCGAAGATAGACAGATCAGTTTTAAAATTACCTTGTCAACCGAATTTTTTTTAAGATACACAGCATTTTCTCATGTACACGAATTTCGTGACGCAATGGTTAACACGCCAGCCTGCGATACGAGGGATCCCGGGTTCGATCCCCAATCAGATCATGATGGAAAATGATTTTTCTAGTGGATGTTGATTTATCTAAGTATCACTCACACTAAATATTATAAAAAAAGACCTCTGCCACGTCTGTTTGTCTGTTTGTGATAAACTCAAAAATTACTGCGCGGATTTTCATGTGGTTCTCACCAATAGATAGAGTGATTCATGAGGAATATTTATAGGTACATACATGCCCGGGTGAAGTCGGGGAGGGCTGCTAGTCTATTTTAATACATGATATCGTTTAGTTAGTATCCCACAAGTATACAACTTGCTATGGGGCTAATATGTGCGATATGATTGTATATATTTATTTAATTTTCTTACCTCCGCTTTGACGTTCCTTCGAAGGCGTTAGAGAGTAGTCAGGGCATTTTGTAGGGGTGACGTGAGAACTCTCTTTGGCAGCTATGTTTAACATTGATGATATTTTGATGGTGACAGCAAATCTAATTGTTAGCACATTTTTAATATGAAATTTATTTAATATCTAAATGGTGGTGTATAGAAAACTGTAAGTTTTTTGGTAAGAAATCAAGGGGACACTTGAGGTTTGTTTGCCTTAAACGATTTTATAATTGATTTGATAGATTTATATATGAAATTGTCATTGATTGTGATAAATCTACACGAGCATACACCAAACTGGTGTATGCTCGTGTAAATTTGTCACTAGAAGCTCCCACGAGGCCAGCAAAGAACAACGCCATCGTTGATGCCACTTGTTAAACACTATACCTTACAACAGTTAGTTAGTATTGCATTAGACATTGGCAGAATCACTGAAATCTCAGTGGAAGCCATATATAAATGTAAAAGAAGAAAGAAAGAAAGAGCTATGGTTTACACGGTCCTTGTGTAACGTTTGTTTAATTATTCAAATGGCATGTAACACCCTTACATTTGGAGGTAGAAGTCTAGACGGTTTAATATGTATTTGTTGATATAAAGATTTGATATGAAGAAAAAGATTTCTTAGGGTTTCCATGTACCTTAAAAAGGATATTCGGTCTATGTTTACTTGTAAGTTTTTTATGATTTTAAAACGAATTACTTTTATTAAATTTATTTGTTACACATGATGACCAATGGTAAGTAAATAACAATATAAACATTGACATAAATAACAGATTGCCAATACACACATTTCAAAAACAAATTTATTTTTCCTTATATATATATTCACAGGTTTTTGAACAGAAATCTCTCTATTTGTGCCCTGATTTCACCTATCTAGGTAAAATCAAAGCACATGGGCAACATTTAGTACACGCAGACTGTTTTTGAAAAAGTCTGTAGAAGTAATTTTAAACAGCAATTATGAGAAGTAATTTTTTTTAAAGTAATTGATACTCGACATACGTTGTCTCAGCCCGTCACTATGATCAACTTTTCCTATACTATCAATGCTGGGAACTCAAAACTTTCTTCGAGGTTTTCATACAAAAGTTTAAGCAGCTGTCATAGTTTATTTTTCCTTTTCTCTTTAACCAGCATGGAAGAAACTTTGCACGGTGCTTCTGTATCCTTAGTTGTGAGACCATTGACAAGCTTATCCATCCATGTACAAATCATCATGTCAAGCGATTTACTCAACTGTTAAGACTTGAAAGAATTCATACACATACATACATACATATTATCACGCCTTTTTCCCATAGGGGTAGGCAGAGACTATGGATCTCCACTTGCTACGATCCTGACAAATCCCTCTAGCTTCATCTAAACTCATCACTCTCCCCATGCATGCTCTTTGGTTTCGGGTACTTCTAACATCTCCTTTCTTAAGAACGTCAGCAATCTGATCGCAGTACGTTCGACGACGTCCCCTGGCCAACTGTAACCAAATGTAGTAGTAACGATTATATATAAGCCTTTAGAAACAATAGGTACCTAACTGATTTCAAATTTTACTTGCGTATATAATCGATGTTATGTCATTTTAGTGTCATACATAAGTTTAATGCATGGAGATATACGTTTAATGCTAATATTTATGTCAACAAAAACTAACAATAATTATAGGAAAGTTCAAAACTTTTCAAGTTCCCAGCAATTATTCCATAGAAAAGTTGTTCATATGGATGGACTGAGTCACCCCTTTAAGGGAATATTGAGAGTCAATTCACCCGCTGTTCGTATTCAAGTTAACCTGATTTTATATTCTTTGTCTGTTCTAGACTGTGGGAAACAATGAGGAGATAGAAGTTATAACCTTATCCTTTATCCTTGTGGAATGAAGGTCGCCCCGTGACCCGGAGTCGACGCCCGCCCTAGGAAGGACGGCCCGCCCTACGCTTCCACTCGTCCCTTTGACTTGCGGCGACCCATCTAATGGAGGTTACTGTGCTTGTCACATCATATGTTAGGATTTTCAGGGTAAAGTGACTGTACTATTACTTACTGTAAGTGGAATTTTTTTTTAGGAAATTAAATGAAATTTTATTTAAGTTTGGATGTCATGTATCTCTTTTGGAACGTGGTATCGTATTATTATTTCTTTTTTAATATTTACATAATTGACAAACTTCTTGTGTTTCGGAACGACTAATGCTCTACGCCGAAAAAAACACTGTCTGTGCCTGAAGGGCTATGTTTTCACGTATTTAAAAAAGGAAATTATCTAGTTCCTTGAAATAAGCGTGTACCCGGTTACATCATCAGCTAGAGTTCTTAAGATCCTGGGGTCCGCTTTCCGACTTTTTTCTCCACTTTACATGGTCTTCACCATCCTCTAGATATATATATATATATATGGACAAATCAAACAGATTGAGCTAGCCCCAAAGTAAGTTCGAGACTTGTGTTATGGGATACTAACTCAACGATACTATATTTTTATAATAGATACTTATATAGATAAACATCCAAGACCCATATGAAACCATTGGTACGCATATTATCCTTAACTCATTGATGGACACTAAACCAGATACAATAGAATTTCTATTGTTATAACGTCTTTAGGCGTCTACTGTCCGCCAATGCGTTAACAACATCAAGCCGTCATTTTTCAGGCTTCTGCTACATAGCCAACTATAATTATATTGTCTGTGACCAATCATTTGTTCCCTACACAGAGCAGGAAATGTGACTGTCGCTGGCGCGCTAATAGAGACGCCTTTTTAACACATTTCATACGAAATAAGCGTGTCAGGGGTACCGTTATTGGTTTTGGGTTGCAAGGTAATTGCAGAAATGCAAAAATCTGCTATTTTCTACCTATTGGTGTATAGATTAAATCATAATTTTATGTTAATTAAGAATTTTACTGTTATTATGATACTATATGCAGCACATTGGGACATTTTAACGTTTTTTAGAGCACGAACTGGCATGTTGAGTGTGCGACTATCGCCTACTATCCGGGCGCGGGTTGACATATGGTATTATTAGTACTTCATCTCTAGTAGAGCGTGAGCGACTTCCCTGTGGTTCCCTTATGCAGTTTGTCCACAAGTCGCGGCGGTACCAGCGTAGGTGGTTCTCTTGCAGTCTGCTATGTCACGGATATGAAGGCTTCCGCGAATACGGGAGTTTCTCACGCCATGTTTACGCGAGACTCCACATATCCAGCCTCTTCATCTCCATAACACGCGGCTTCCTTTTGTGCCAGTCAAGGTAAAGGCGGAAAAAAAATACAGGAAAAACTATTAAGTTATGTTAAAGGCCTTTACCCTTTTAAGTACACTTCTTTTTGGGCATTTAGTTTTCATCCCGGAAAAAGTACTTTTCTTGAGGGACCGACACTAACACGAATGAAGCCGCTGGCAAAAGCTATTTCTAAAACTTTGCATTACAACCGGTACAATCATCGGAAAATAAAAGAAATCATAAACAAACTACTTCTATTTAACATATCAACAGGCTTAATTTATCCTTCAGAAGAAATGTCATCATTAAACCGTCGACTTGAAAATGTTCGTAACATTCATTACATTTAGTATGCGATCATAAAGTACATAACAAGAGTAAGCACCTGCAAGTTCAGGCCCCGGGTGCGTCTGGCAGAAGGAAGGGCGGGCGGCGCGCCCTTGCCGGGGCGGTCGACGACTCCAGCCTATTCTGCTAGCCCGCATTCGAACGTGGATCTAGAGAGTTCCATCGCGACATGTTCTATAAAGATTATTGTGTGGTTGATACTTTAACTTTATAATAACTAAGGGTTGATATGTGTGGGTTTGCCTTTCCACACCCTAAGGGTAAAAACGGGACTCTATTCATTAGACTTCATTTTTCGTCCATCCGACCGTCGGTCTGTCTGGCACCAGGCTGTATCTTATGAACCGTGATAGCTAGACAGTTTTCATAGATGATGTATTTATATATATATATTATAGATAACGCTACTAAATAAATAAATATTTAAAGGGGTCTTCCTTACAACAAACGAGATTTTTTTGCCCTTTTTTGCTCGATGGTCTAATTTTGTATAGAAAATGGTACGCAATATTCGTGCGCGAGTCACTTGGCTGATTTATGTTAACAACTTGCATTATTAAAAAAAAACAACCCACTGCCGTTTTTGACCGTTGATGTCCTATATATTATTTTTTTACTGACATTATATAGTTTACTCTCTGGAGAACACTTTGGGGAAGAATACATATCTAATGATACCTCACACTTCAAAATCGGTCAAGCCGTTTAGGCTACAGGAGGAAACAGTGAAACAGACATACATACAACTAGCGACCCATTACGAGTTTGGTTACATTTCCCACCTACATGTCCACCAACATGCTAAAAATGGCTTTTAGGTTTTATAGATCTGCCCCTGTATACCCCGCAAAAGAAAAGACGGTAACTGAAAATTGTCTCTACCTATTCCGTAAAAGACAAACACATAATATCGTACGCGTAATAAGTATTGCTGCCAAGTAGATACCGCATTCATGTAACAATTGTACAATCAATCTAAAACAAACTTACATAAAGCTTGGGCGCTGCAGGCGGCATAAAAACACAAATTCTCCCCAGTAATCCTTCCCTGGCCGGAGCCATCGACTCCGAAGTCTGGAGGTCGCGGCAGAAGGGCGAGGAAGGTCGCAGCCTCTGGAGCCCAGGCATGGCTGCCATGTTGGAAATTTTGGGAATGTTCCATAGACAATGTTAGGTACCTAGCTGTGATGTCTGGTGTGATATTATTAGATTGGTTTAAGACATATTTTTATTTTTCCGGAAATATTCTTGTTTTATCGCATGAAACTTCGTCTTTCCATTTTATTGATAATGTTATTTCCTCCCTAATTTATTTTATAGGCAAGTTACAATTTTATTACGAAATTTAACGTGAAAAGCTGTAAATTACTTTTAAAAAATGCAGATTAGGTGTATTAGAAAGTATGTTTTGCTAAACACCCACTTTTTATATAAAATTACATATTTTTTTTAGTTTCTGTAATTTTATTTTCCACCTACTTATTATTGTATAGGTACGTTATTTTATTACTTCGCTACCTTCAGTTTAAAGTACAAGAGATTTGACTTTAATATTTTCGACATTCTAAAAAGTAAAATTAATTGTTTTTGTGACATTTAACATGTTCAGTACCTACCAACTATTTCAAAATCCCTACCCGCAAACTCGATCTCAACCGTCAGTTCTAATTTGTCCCTCCCAGCCAAATTTTATACCCCCACTGCACCACCCTATCACCTGAAATACGCCCTTCAGACGCACAGTGCGTTCGCCCTTGCTCCTCCGCCCTTCAAAACCTGCGTTAGTGTGCGTGATGCACTTATACACTGTGTCTGTATAGAGTCTTCTACAGGATTTTGTAGTTGTGTGACATTGTGTAATATTGGTAATGTGCGTGAAGTAGACGTAAGTTCAATCAACTATTTTTTGTTATGAAGGTTAGGTTTTCGTCTGCAACATGAAGGTCGATGGTACTTGATAGAATTTTCATAAATTTTATTTTTTGTTTTGTTCTCTATTTCAGTATATTTGAACGTTGGTTTTAAATGACATTAGGGTACAAAGTCGGCTTCAGTCGGCTTGCATATTCAATTATTTGTTCGATTGATTAATAAATGTATAAAATTTGAAATTTTACAACTGAACTTGCCTAATTTAATCAAAGCTCTACTAAGGCTTCTTGGCGTTGTTATAACGAGAGTTTAAAAAGTCCAACATTCTTAAAAGAAACATAACAAACAAGAATAAGTTATATAAGCTTTGTGTTTTGGCACAAGAAAAGAATAAGTTTCATTGTCATTCGGATATGGTGAATGCTATGGCGGATGAATGAAATTATGTAAAGACCATGTGTCATTTAAAAAGTAGGACTTATTTAAACCCATTTTGTGAACAAAATGAAAAGATTCATGATTTCCAATTTATTACAAAATGACCTTACTTTATAATATTATGTTATGAAACAACTTTTGCAGAATTTATATCATTCTCGTAAAAAAAGTTGTCTTGAATAAGTTCTGCATGTCCAACCAATTTAAAATAACAAAAGACGAGCAAACCAGTGACCAATAGCTAGGTCAACAAAAGGACACGCGACCGTTTGTTATTAGATATTTCCAGGTCACAGCAAAAAGGCGGTTTTTTACAATTTAATTAACTGCAACTCTTTTTTCTTTGTTCGTGTCGCGACAACGCTGATAAATTTGTCTAGAAAATGTAGTTAAAGCAATCGATTTTATTCATACAAAGTCTGTCTTTTATACCACATAGGTATATTTAATGATTTTAAGCAGTAATAAGTGGAGGTAACTTATGTCTGAGAATAGCACAACATTTGTTATTATTATAAACCCTACTGTAATATCTGAGCCCTTCAGACATGTAGTGACTGGACTGGGTTACTTTCGGCGTATTTTTCTCAGCAGTGGTCATTCCGAAACGATACTAGTTTTTAGGATTCCGTACCCAAAGGGTAAAACTGGACTGTATTAACGAGACTTCGATATCAGACTGTCTGTCTGTCACCAAGCTATATCTCATTAAGCGTGATAGCTAGACCGTTAAAATTTTCACAGATGATCCATTTCTATTGCCGCTATAGCAACAAATACTAAGAACAGAATAAAATAAATATTTAAGGGGGCTCATGATTTTTGCCGCTTTTTGTTCGATATTAACTGGAACAGGTAGACGTTTGAAATGTTCACAGAATATTGATTTGTGTATTCACTTAGAAAATAAATAATTAAATCAAAATAAAATAAATATTTAAGGGTACCATTACTACAAACAAGTTTTTACCGTTTTGCTCATATAGATCGGTATGGAACGCTTCATGCGCGAGTCCGACTTGAACTTGGCCAATTTTTTGATTTTCCGAACATAATTAGAAAAAATAAATAACACGAAAATATGACGTTCAAAATTTGTGTTTTTGTTTTTTATTTATTTTCAGTTAGTTTACGGTTTAGAAGCCACATCATAGAGATAATGATTAAACAGTATTAGGTATGATAAATGGTTGCGTTGACACCCGTGTCATAGTCATAGGGTCAGGTTTAGCATTGGCGGCCTTAAAGATGAGAATCAGAACCAAAATAGTGATGATAGCTAGCTGCTTTGCGACAATAGTCCCGGGCCCCTTAAATTTTTACTCATTCCCACGAACGGCTTATATATGGTCTGCACGGAAGAGAACCAAACCAGCATAGAATTCTGGTGGAATAGGGGGATTCAATTCTCTACTTGTTGCTGTGTGGTTCCCGGCAGAATAGAATAGGACCACTCCAAGTCTTCCCGTGGATGTCGTAAAAGGCGACTTAGGGAACACAAGCTCAACAAAGCTTTTAAACATCAAAGAGTCCTCTCCAGCCCGTCTGGCCAGCGTGGAAAGTGTAGGCCAAATCCTCTGTCTGCTCTGGCTAATCTAAGGCTCTGGTAGTCAGAGAGGGTCGTGCTCCTGCAGTGGAGACTAAAAAGACCTGATGATGATGATGATGAATTATCTACCAAGCTGGTAAGCGACCTATTTTATGAAGTCCTTAGTTACAGACATAAGGGAAGGATGTGTCCAGCTCTGGGGTGAACGAGACAATTTGCGAATAGGGGACATTTTACGAAAGAGATTTTTGCGACTAAGGGACCTTTTGCGAAAGAGATATTTGTGACTAAGGGACATTCTGCGACGAAGCGACAACCTATTATATGGTCACGTTTGTGATAACAGCGCTATTTGTGTTCTCGAGATATTTACAGCAATATAATGAAGTAATTGAGATTATGAACTTTTCTCGTGCCATGTTTTCCTCAGCGTGATAAAATAGAAACTGCCGGAGCTACAAAGCGACGGATGCGCCATCTTTAATTCACCACAAAAGCTTGCACACGAGAAATGTTAATATACAGTGATCACCGTTGTCCCTCAAACCATTAAATCAGCTCGTGAACATGAACAACTTTTTATACGGAACTAAAGCTTGAAACTTAAAAAAAAAACATCGAAATATTCGTACAAATTGCGGACCCGCCCGAATACTTTTGGATAATAATGATCAATAATTTTTCGAGTTCGCAGCATTGGTCTAATAGTAAAAGTTGTTCAGTTTGACGGGTTGATTTAAAGGTTTGAAGACAACGGTGTTTAGCCTGACATCCTGTATTAGTCTTACGACCTTTATGGCCTAGTGCCCATCATACCAGGCTGGCACGGGCACACAGAAGGTCCCGGGTTCGATCCTCGGTTAGGTCAAGATGGAAAATTATCTTTTACAGATCTCGGGTGTTTATCTATACTTGCATTTGTTATAAAATATAGTATCGTCAAAGAATATTTACACTACGGTATCGTTATGACCTATAAACACAAGTCTCGAACATACTTTTGGGCTAACTCAATCTGTGTGATTAGTCCGTATAGTTTACATTGTCTTTGGTACAGTTTATTTATTTATTTCTATATCAACAGAGCATTTTCCTGGTTGCACTACAACTGTAATACTTTGGAGCCCGGGCGTCCAATGTAACATTAAAGCTGTAACTTGATTTAACGAAAGTTGCCAGACGTGTTCCTTCAGAATAAAAAATTTCACTAAAACGCATAATAATTCTTCAGAATGTTAAGTAGTTTCTTCTCCAGCAGAAGTAAATAATTATGTGCAATAAACAATAATGCACTGAGACTAAAAATTGATAGCAATAGGTATATTTTTGGTGATAAGTATAGAAAACTGCTATGAAGGTTGTTTATTTTAGTACGCTTTTGAAGGCCAACATACACCGCATTGCTAAATAAGTAAAAATACTACATTCTACGTGCAGATAACACAAAACCAGATAAAAAAGAATAGTATCGTCGAAAACGTGGTATAAAGTTTGTGTATACCGCGTTTCACGTGCTACGAGTAGGATACTAAAATAATATAGGTTTTTTATTTATTTTTAACTGCTCTTCTGATGTCTTCTTATTAAATTAAGAATATATTCATCGATTTACAACTCCATTGTAAAATGAGTTAAATCAAATACCACACTTGTAATGGTAGGATAGTTATGTTGGGTGATGTAAGCCCTAATGCGTTATTTAAGAGGAATGACTACATATATGGTAGAGAAATTCGACGTGTAGGATTGAAGCGCGGTGGCCTAGTTGTTTAGGCATTAGTCGTAGAAAGACGCTGGATTCAAATGTTGCCCGCGAGGAATTTTTATCCATATCCTTATTTATTAAGTCTTCAACAATTTGTTTTTTTTTCTACGTTGTGCGTACAATTCCTATCAGTGTTGCTAAGAGTAGCTACATAGTATGTAAATAATAAAAAAAAAACAATCAACAACCAACACTCCACAAAAAGAGCAACAAAACAATCACAAAAAGCGGCGTCAATGAAAAAAACCGTGACAATCCACGGCGCGTCCGCGTTTCGTAAGCCGCGTCACCGCTGCATTGACCCACTTGCGGCGGGTCGTCGCTCGAGGGAGGCCGCCCGCATGTACTACGCCTCCGCCGACTCTTCGGCGAATCTGTTTTATCTGATGACGTCGCATAGTCAGCTAGCTATTGCTCGCTACTTCACTCTCTTTTGTTTATTATCCTGCAGGAATTAGCAATATAAGTGTAGTTTTATAGGTCGTCGCACGTGGGAGGCCGCTCGCATGTACTACGCCTCCGCCGGCTCTTCAGCGAATCTGTTTTATCTGATGACGTCGCATAGTCAGCTAGCTATTGCTTGCTAGTTTGCTCTCTTTTGTTTGTTATCCTCCGGGAACAAGCAAATAGAAGGGTAGTTTCAGTAACACTTTAATAGGTAGTTGTGACGCGTCGTCACTCGAGGGAGGCCGCCCGCATGTACTACGCCTCCGCCGACTCTTCAGCGAATCTGTTTTATCTGATGACGTCGCATAGTCAGCTAGCTATTGCTTGATAGTTTGCTCTCTTTTGTTTAGTTATCCTGCAGGAACAAGCAGTGTAAAGGTAGTTGCGGATGATCGTCGGATGAGTGAGAAAGGTGCTATGATGCCTCTTTAGCTAGTTTTCAGTGAATTTGTTATACCTGATGACGCCCCAGCACTACTCTACCTACTACCCCGTTATTTCATAGATATTTTACATCTGTCCCTCTGAAACCATAGTCATGATAAGATCCTGCTGTACGTCTGCACTTTAAGTTAATATTCCGGAACATACACTTGATAAAACAACTTTAGAAGAAACGTAAAATTACCATCTACAAAATCGGACATCAAAAGAACCGTTCGCTCTTTGCCTACATAGTACGGTAACTTCTTCAATACTACTTCAATAAATTAGCAAAACAAATTCATAAAATCCACAAGCAAGTCAATGAATTTGTCAGAAGTTATTCGTTGGGCACTTTACATAAGTTGTACCACGATGTCTGATAAGGCAGCCCGAAGTGAGTCTAGCTTGACTGATGCATATCAAAGAGGTAAAATCATGCACAACGATATAAACCACCCGACCGGCTTCGCTCGTCCTTGTCGAATATTCTAGAAGTCTATTTATAAAGTGAGAATTTGATGGTTCAATTATATCCTCTCTGATATTTGAAAGAAAGAAAGAAAGAAAGAAAGAAAGAAATACGTTTATTTGGTACCATATACAATATTTAGAAACTTTTGACAAGTTTTTTGAAAGTGAAAATATTTAACAGACATTAGTTAATCCGATGATAATATAATTTAGAGACATGGAGAGTACTCCACCGACAAGAACACAGTTCTTAAATTATAGATAGATAGATAGTTAAACCGATATTTAACATTTCTCTTCCATGCTGGTCTGGGAGAAAAGGAAAAAGGAAGAATGTACCAGCTGTTTCTGTTTCCACGCAGGCCGTAAATACCGGCCGAGGGAATGGGCGCAAATCTAAGGAATCATGTAAATAGACGGTGCGGCTAGCAACACATCACTATTTTGATTCTATATTCTATTTTGAGCCCACGAACATGCTCAACGTGGCCTTTTAGTCTTATGGCCTTAGGCTCTGTCTACCCCGGGATAAAGACATAATACTATGTATGTATGAATTTAGAATTTAATGATTCAGTCATATTCTTCCTCCTTGCCTTTTACCTATTTGGGGTCGGCTCTGTATGTCAACTCTCTCCAAAGTTTCCTGTTACCAACCATATCGGCACAAGCTCCCCGTTCCTTCATATCATTCCTCACACATTCCCTCCACGACTTTCTCGGCCTTCCTTTTTCTTTTCGGCCTGACACATTCAAGTGCAGCATACTTTTAGCCAGGTGATCGGCATCCCTTCTCTCGATATGGCCATACCAGGTTAAACGATGGCTCTTTATTTTTTCCACTATTGGTGCGACTTTCAAACTTCCTCTTATATATTTTTATAATGATTCAGTCATATCCTCTCTTATATTTAACAGTTAGGCTTTTATTGAGTTTCCAAAGCGGAGTGCAGAAGAAGCGGCAACAAACTGCACAGTGCATTTCTCCAAATGACGTCAACTTATAATCTACGTCATACTTAGAACTAAATTATGTCGACTGCAGCCTGCATTGTTATGTCGTAGTTTTAAATTTACATATTATCATGCCTTTTTCACATGTTAATTTTAATTTTAGCTATAATGTCTGTGACGCGCGGTCGAAAATAAGGACACCATAATATCGTGTTATGATGTAGTACGAGGTGACTAAAGGACAAAAAGAATAACTTCTACGTTTTGAAGTTATACTTTGAAACCGGCCGGACCAAAATTTCCTTGGTTATTAATAGAATAACAAAGAAAATTTGCTCCGACCCGCTAGAAATTTCACAGGATGTATATAGTAAACGTATAGATAGACATGCTGACTTAGTGGCGGGCCCCGGGTTCAGAAGCAACTTATAAAAGGATACATGCCGTGTGGTTCCCGGCAGAGTAGAATAAGGCCACTCTAAGTCATTCCGTGGATGTCGAGAAGGCGACTTAGGAAACACCAGCTAAACAAAGTTTATAAACATCAAAGACCTCTCCAACTCGTCTGGCCAGCGTGAAGAGTGTACGCCAAATCCTCTGACTGCTCTGGTAGTATAGATGAATAGTCATGCTCCTGAAGTGGAAACAAATTTGAGGAGCCCGATGGTCCAGTGGGTGTGAGCTCTATGAGCGCTTACGTATGTTAAGCAACCCCTGGTGCAGTCCCTACTTGGATGGGTGACCGCAAGTGGCATAAAAATATCTCGAGCTCCTCCGTGCTTCGGAAGGCACGTTAAGCCGTTGGTCCCGGCTGTCATCGTTGATGGCAGTCGTTAAGCTATGTCAGATGCCTTATAAAGCAGCTTGAAAAATCTGACACCAGTGTTGGCCACTTACACATACGAAAAACAAAACAAGTGGAAACAAAAAATCTGATGATGATGATGATACCTAAGGACAAACTGATTAAATATCAGGAACTCATTTAAAATAGAGAGAGAGAGAGACACGTAAAACTAATTTATAATTTAAAAGCTTTATAGAAAAAAAAATTATAGACAATAAAATTACATTCAGAATAGAGAGACATACGAACATTTTTATATTAGATCAGACGGTATTTCGTGACATAAATACTACAACTCGTATTTATTTAGCCGGCTGGGTCAAAGGGGTTGTTTCGTTCCAATTCTACTGAACCGTTGAACATGTTTAAGTTCACTCCCACTGCTGCACGGACATTTATTTTCTTGAGCATACAAAACATAGAGCATACATCTCTTTAACTAAATAAATAAGAAAATATTTGCATATATGCGATTTTTTTAAGAAAGAGCTGTGTAGCTAGCTTTAAGTAAGCTTTTGCTACTTTACCGGACATTTTTAGGTGAGGGCAGAGTGCTCTTAACCTGTACGGCGAACATCACCAGAGGGCCCCTAGGAGCGAGCAACGGACGTCGGCTTTGGGCGTTGTCTGTGTGCGCAAGGCTTGGAGAGACAGCAAACTCTCATATGCCTGATGGGCCGCGTTTTGCACCTAAGCGATAAACTTTTCTACTAAATATAACAACGATTGTTTAATGTTTCGTTCGGTGCAGATGTATTCTATCAGTTACTTGACACAATTTACGAAAGTTTTGAAATTAATTGCTCTATCTGGGTACAAGAATTTCACAGCGACTTATAATAGCTAAAGCGCTATAATCTGTTGTAAAAGAAAAAAAAATTATATGACCATGAACATACCACGATATAACTTAATAAAAAAATAAATCTACTATTTATTTGTCTTATTTATTAAGTTGTAGAATCAAAGGAAAGGGATGTTTGGAAATAAAATGGGGAGGCTTTTTTCAAGCAGTGGGACACAAATGGTAAATAGTAACAAAATAATAGATGAAATGTACTGTATTATCAAAATGATCTTGACGGCTAAATCTCACAAACGTAGTTATTATAATTTTTATATAAATACACGAGTAAATATGTACCTATTTATCGGTCTCCTTCTAAACGTAAATAGGGTTAAAAGTAGTCAATTCCTCCTTTTCTAGAAAATCGCGAAGGCCACGTGTCTCCAGGCCCCTCCCACGAGGCCCAGACGCGTCTGGTTGCCGGCCGCCGGGGACGCTGTTGCTAGGCCTAAATGGCTTAGGACGAATTATCGGCTAGGAAAATTAAATAAGGAGCCTTTTCGATTAAATTGTAATACTATTTTTTACTTACAACGGAAAAATATTATATCTACCGTTCGATCTTTCTGAAAAATAATATTTTCTCTTTAATATACGTGATTGAAATTCAGAGCTATATCCTAACCTAACTTCTACGATTCTAGTGAAAGTTAGTTAGTGTTAATTTTTGATCGTAGTTTACGCAAAAATAATATTTATATTTAATTATTTACATTTTGAAAGCTCGGCATTGTGATATTGATAGAGATTCCTAAAGAATAATTTGATATAACCAAAAGACTCTTATGGAAAATTTCACCCAAGCATAGGCTCGTTAATTTTAGCTTTACCTCAATTCCTTTGGGCTTTACCACAGAGTAACTTTTCTGTTTTATCGTTTAGTTTTTTTTCAGGTTTCTTTTTTAAATAAATAATGTTTTGGCATATCTGCGATAGATCCGACCTTATCAAACATCTTTTAGGTTTTTTGTTTTAAGATGCGTGGTGAACATTTACTCAGTTTAATATATGCAAAGCCAGACTTGCGAGATCTATGGCTCACAGAACAACTAGTAAGTCTAGCTAACGCTAGAAAAATCTATTTATTTAGATCATTTGAACTACAAAAAGTAATAAAACATAACAAATCAAACACAAAACGTCTGTTCCGAGATAAGATTCCATTTTCTGTAATCGATTGCGCAAATAACACAAGGAAAATGGTCGGATTCCGTTTGCCCGAGACGGGGTCAGGGCGACGCAGTGTGAATTTGCGCTAAAAGGTTGCTACACGGAGTACAAACTGCTTGCGAGTGTGAAGCACCTAGTGCGGGAGATCTATGTTAATTTGTCCTATTTTGTTAGGTCAATTCGATGCATCTTTAAACGACGATGACGTCAAACAAAGAGTTTGTTTCTATAATCAAGAAGTGGATTAAAATTATTCGCAATCATATGAATTTGCGCTAAAATGTTGCTACACGGAGTATAAACTGCCTGCGAGTGTAAAGCAGCGAGTGCAGGAGTTCTATGTTAATTTGACCTATTTTGTTAGGTCAATTCCATGCATCTTGAAACGGCGTTGACGTCAAACAACGCAGAGTTTGTTTCTATAATCGAGACGTGGATTAAATTAATTTGCAATGGTAAAGAATACCTATTACGCCGTGTGGTACTCGACAGAGTAAAATAGGACCACTCCAAGTCTTCCCGTGGATGTCGTAGAAGGCGACTAAGGAAAAAAAGCTCAACAAAGCTTATAAACATCAAAGGGACCTCTCCAACCCGTCTGGTCAGACCCGTCTGGTCAGCGTGAAGACGCAGAGTGAATTCGCGCTAAAAGGTTGCTACACGGAGTACAAACTGCTTGCGAGTAGTTGCGAGCGTGAAGTTGATATATATGATATTATGATAATTTGCCCTATTTTGTTAGGTCAATTCGATGCATCTTTAAACGACGATGACGTCAAATGCAGAGTTTGTATCTATAGTCAAGAAGTGGATTACATTTATTCGCAATGGTAAAGAATCCTCTGACTGCTCTTACTAATATATGGCTTGGGTAGTACAGAGAGGGTCGTACTCCGGTAGTGGAGACTAAAAAAAGACATGATGATGATGATGATGATGGTAAAAAATACCTATTTCTAAACTAAAAATGCAAAATAATGTGTACGTGTGTTTTTGGTTTGGTTGATTATGTATTTGTTTTTGAAGGCACAGGCTGAGATGGATGGCCAGTCACCCTAATTCTAAACGCATACAGGTTAATATTCTAGTATTAAATTGTTTGTTAACAAAAAGTAGATTATAATTTCGGGTAAATTATTAAATAATTAACCCTTAAGAGCTTAAAAACTACTTACAGTCTTACCAAATTTATAATTAATATTAATGAGTATTTTAATTTTAGCTTTATGCATGTAATAGCATAAATCAGCTAAACAAAATGAATAAAACTTTATTATTCCTACCGCCAATCGCCTGTCAACTAATTAAGCAATAACAATATTTATGCAAATGGCCACCTTTAGCCTTAGTCAAGCACCACTATGAATGGGCCGCGTAAGGAGCGGCGGCTAACTTGTGAGTGTTTTGGCGCCAGTTCATAACTATTGGATTAATGGAATAGCCTTGGATGCGTCAAGGAAGAAGGATTCATTCATAAATATATTTTTTTATTTAACTTCCTGTTGCATTATGCGTATAAAATACTAGCAATGTTCCCGCGACTTACCGCGTTAATTATAGGCTATGTATGTCACCCGCAGATAAATGAGCTTTCTCTAGTATTTTGGAAATCGGTCCTGTAGTTTTGGAGCCAATGAAAAAAATAAAAAAGTATTTATATAAAAAAATATTTCCTTTTTATAATATTAGTACAGAGATAGAGTGTTGATAATATATAATGAAGTTTAAAAAATATATAGAACTAAGTTTATGGAGTTCCAAGGTTCACTTCTGTTCGGTCAGTTTAGAAATTTAACATTGAACTGAGTTTCTTTTCAGTGATCATTATTTTAACGTTTCTGAAATTTTTGGATTTGTTGTAAATATTTGTTTTAGAGGGTTAGGTGAGCGCAACCAACAGTTTTATAATTTGTTCTCCTAAATCAAATTAAACTGAAAAAGACATTCTGTACTTCGCTATAAAATTACTTTTATGACGATATGAAGCGAGATATCAGTAACTATGCCCGCAATAAAACGACCTTCTGGCTAGATTATAGCACGTACAGACAGACAAATTGTAACAAAGCTACCAAGCATTTTATAAGGGGATGTGTTATAATAGTCTGTTGGCAGATCCGCCCCCATTGAAAATTGGTCGAGGAGCCTGTTAATGGAATTTAATGCAAAATAACAATCAAATCTTTATTCTTTATCATATAAGTATATATGATTAGTGCAATAGTTGCAGTTCGTGAAAATGTAATTAACTGGAGGATCTTACTGTCTTCTAAACTTCTGTCTATTAAACTATCTGAGTTATCTAGAATACTAAATAAACTTATTATGTTGTAGCGGGAGCTGTGTTTTACTTATTATTGTCCTGTGTGATTAATCCGTATATTATGGAAAATTGATACGAGGTTCTTGGTAGCGTCACTATAAAACTAACATTTCAAAAATCCACATTGTTATGATTTAACATGCATATACATATTATTATGTCTTTAACCTTTACGGGGTAGACAGAGCCCAAGACCTTGTTTAACATGTTGGTAGGCGGAAAACGGAAACCGTATAGTGATGGGTTGCTAGCCGCATCACCTATTGACATGATTGCCTATATTTTAGCCCGCTCCCGCGGCCGGTTATATGGTCTGCGCGGGAAGAGAAGCAGCTGGTAAATTCTATGTTTTTTTTTCTCTTTTAATACTAACTTAGACACAGGCATGCTAGGTTTGTTTTCTCCGTTATAACAAAATAAGTTTAGCAGCAAAATTATCTTGTGGCCCGCGTAGTCTATCCATAAGTAATAAAATGTATTTGACCAAACGTCTTCACTTTTAGGTAGATTGAGGATGATATGCAAAGTTGCATATACATCCTAAACTCTGACCCTCGTGGCCTAGTCCTAGAAATCCCTAATCGCGTTATATAACAGATCGGAACTGCAAGGAAGGAAACTGGTGTGCATTCGCTGCGCTGAGGCCACGGGAGCAGCGGCCGCGCGAGGCCAGTCCATGTAAATGCGACTCTCAAGGTGCCCGCCCTAGTTACCACCACAACACAACTATTCATCTATCCGCAACCTTACCACAACCACGCAAAGCTGATAATACAACTATTCGGCCGCAAATATAAAGTTGTAGGACAACTCTACTGCTGCACGCGTAGTAGATTCTATTCCGTTGAATTAAAATTGTGTTTCGATTGATTAGAATGCAGTGAAGGTTGTCGGGTTAAGAGCAATCGGTCGTCGGCGACAGAAACTCGATCCTTTTTAGTTAAATCGGTTTGTTGTAGAAAAAATGATTCGCAATGGCTGCGTTTGAGTTAACTGATTATGTGAAACTGATAATTAAGGTTAGGCTTGATAAGCTCGATAAAACTATATCCTTAATAATTAATTTCGGCATAGGTGCTACATTTTTCATTTTTAAATACAAATTAATAAATTTGTTAAATGCCCGTTTGTGATATCAATATTTTTTAGTATGTACGTACAATTTATGTATTCTACCGACGACATGTCGGCAGAATACATAAATTGTTAACTAATACAAATAGCATTCTTGGACAAAAAGTTTAAGTTTTTTTTCAATAGGCACTATGAAATTAGCCAAGGGTTACTAAATTGGATATCACTTCTTAGACAAGAGCCTGGCGCTTAAATAAGAAGAAGAAGGCGAGGTCTGTCAAAGTTCGTAAATAACTTTGAAGTTTTAATAAACAATCGCTTTTATAGTAAGAAGGATAATCAAATAGTTATAATAATTTAAAAACTGTTAGGTACGATTTTTTATTAACTATTCACTATATCTAAATAATATACGTGTATATCTCCCAGGAGAAACGCTCTACCCTCTACATTTCACGTATTAAAATTTCCCGTTCATTTTAATATGGAGAAACAAGTTCCAATTTCAATATTATCATGATAAATTTTAAAAATCTGGTTATATTTTACAGAAAGTACAAGTTTTAAAAATAGCAATCATAATGAAAGTCACAGGCACAGGCACATTTGGCAACTTTACGCGTTGTCCGCGTGGCGCAACACGAGGCAGAGACCTTGCGCACTGACATGCTCACTAGCGAGCACATAGTCCTGGGGCATATCATTTTATTTGAACATTTAATGTAAATTTAAACTAATTTGGCAAATTTTCCGCGTTTTCTGTGTGCAAAAACAAGAAGCAGAGACCACGTAGTCGTGAGGCATGTCACTTTATTTCAGTGTTTGGAGTAAACTTGTAACTTCAGGTGAGTTTAGTAACTTTGCCGGGTTTTTCCATGTGGAGCAACACGAGGCAGGGCCCTTGCGCACTGACATGCTCACTAGCGAGCACATAGTCCTGGGGCATATCATTTTATTTGACCGTTTGAAGTAAAATTCAGGTTTGTTAGGCAAATTTGCCGAATTGTCCGCGTAGAAGCGTGGAAGAATCTCTTAAATTTCGAGATATAAACTTTCGAGAACTGAGAATGAATTTTTCTCCTCCATAATTACAAGTACTTACAAGCTTAGCCGTGCTTGATAAAAAATTCTCCATATTCAATTTATTAAAATTTAAAATAATAATGCACTGGCTCCTAGACTAGTTGCCGTATCACGTACAGCAGCCTTCTACAGCCGTATAGGGAGTATTTAGAGTGAAGTGCGGCTTAGCGATTCACAGAACCTGCTCAAATACATCGCCTAGAACATTGACTAACTATACCAGATAGACTCTACAAAATAGCCTAAATACTAAATACAATAGCCTTACTTTTTCTGCATCATAATAAAATGTAGAATCAAATAAACAAATGAACAGACAAATAAAATTTTGAGATATCTTTTAGTAATTGACAATATTTTATTAGTTTTCCTATTTATTAGGAGTACGAAGAAACATTTAAATGTAAAACTATTTATATGCACAAACTGAACCAATGTTAAAACTTAACAGTGTAATATAGAATTAAAATACTAAAGGTATTTAAAGTGCCGTTTAACTCTGATAGTGGCAATTGGTTATTACTTCATCGAAACATAAGTTGAAGTAAAAATCTCTTGTCTAATTTTAGTCTAGCCACTGCGTTTTATGTCTCTATCCGCTAAACGATTTTGTTTATCTTTTTCTTTATTTTTTATATCTAGTCTATGCTGTCCATTAATATTCCATAAGATTTCCATTTTATCATTCCAACTATTGCAATGTAAGGTTATTAAAATCCAGTCTTTCCAATAGCACTGAAGTTCATCCTTTCATCTCTTTTTGGGCTTCCATCCATCTTTTTTTACTAGGTTACCGATACGTGATCTATTTCTGTGTTCGTCTACGATGCAAACCTTCCATTTATGTCTACGGAGGAATCTAGTAGAACATCTGCTAATAGTGCTCCAATAAGGCTAATTAGAGTTCATTATTATTTGAGAACGTCCATTTTAACGCGAATATATTTAGTTTTTGTTGAATGTCAGGACAGGATTTTAGATTTACAAGATTAGAAGATAGATATTAGTCCCTAACTAAGGGCGTTTGCAAACAAACTGGTTTTGGATTCCAGGTGTCTAGTTTGAAATTTTCTAGTGACTAAATCTGGTATAAGATTGTTCAAGCTGCCTAAAAGCATCTGACGCTTCAACATCTGCTGCAGACTTAGACTCGAAAAAATCTAATGCCACTTGCGGTTAGCCATCTCCGTGGGGACCATTAACAAGGATAAGCGGCTTAAAATTAGCCATAAGTGAATTACATACGTCAATTTTTTTGTTGTGAATTTTGTGAAATCAAATATGATGATCTAAATGATCAAAGAATCCCAACTATCCCGACTAATATTATAAATGTGAAAGTAAGTTTGTTTGTTACGCTTTCACGCTCTATCTTCTGAACCGTTCATCATGAAATTTTGAATACACGTTGTCACTGAAAAAGACATACACTTCATTTCATACCAGAGAAAAGTACTGTTTCAGAGGGATCAAGAGGCAAAAGCTCGTCCTATGAAAATAAACGTTTCAATTCTTAAAATAATGTTATTTAGAGTCATTATAACACGAAAAAGATTATTATATAATAATTTGTTAACGACATAGACAGCTTCGCATTTGCGTAAGCTTACGCGGAATTCTGTCCAATTACTTCTTGCCAAATTTATTTTCCCGATACAATTTTGCAAAAATGCGATTGCGAAAGGTGAATGTCGCCGTCCGTGGCTGCGTCCGGTTCACGCTTGACGTTTTTGTCTGTTTCAATTCTAGATAATATTTTTATACCTTAATAAATTTAATTTACAAAATTGTATGCATTTTTCTAACTTTATTCTAAAATCCGATTCAAAAGAAGTTATTTAACTTAGGTTAAGAATAACATACACCATATGCACTTACATCGTGAGGTATTTAAGGTATCATCACTTTATCACTACTAATAATATAGGAAGGAAACATTTACTCAAATGTTTGTATTGGATACGCTCCAGTAGTACCTATACTGGATCGATTTTCAACATTATTTCACCTAAAACTAATTTATCTGCGGATGACATGGGCTATATTTTTACGGATGAAGTCGCGGAAAAATTACTAGTTTTATATGAAGTTGGTATGTCTGACTACCTAAGAACTCGGACAACTTTTATATTAACAAAAATGCAGACGGAGAATGGATCGTGTAAGTAAGGAAGTCTTAAAAAGTCTTCTTCGAAAACGAGACAGGTGGACCCAGTGCCTAATAATACTAATTCCGTGAAACAACTCTATGATGTATGTAATTTTAATATATTATGTTGATGTCTATTACATGTAACAATAGTTAATAAGATCATTTATTCTCAACTAGCTTTCGGCTGCGGCTCTGCTCGCGTCAATTTGGATCCCTCCGGAACAGTACGTGAGTACAGAGAACGTGCATTCAAAATTTCATGATGATAGGTTTAGTAGTTTCTCCATGAAAGCATAACAAACAAACAAGCTCACTCTCGCTTTTATAATAGTAGTTTGGGATTATGATTCAGTAATAAACGACGCTTCGTCTACTTCTATATCTGTGTCCATTTGTATCCCGGGCCGCACCTCATAACTCAGTCAATTATTGATATGCAATTTTTGGATTTATCGACCAATAAATGTGCTCTATAATCCTTGATTCCTGCCTTAACAGTTCAGGCATACAAATCATGAAAGCACACAAAACACATAAAGAAACTCACTTAAGCCTAATATTATAAAGGTTTAAGTAAGTGTAATTTTTGAGATCCATCATCTACCGTTTTAGATGTAGAAACCCCAGGTCAATCTTGATTTGCATCACTCCAAATGTTCTCTAAGCCTTGACTCCTGCCTTAACAGATTAGGCATACAAATCATTCCCGCATTTGATTACTTAAGTCATCTAAAACAAAATATGGAGACCAACAGAAGGGTACCATGTTGTAATGGGAATCAGTCTCTTTCTATTAAAATAAGTGTTAGGATACAGGTATTGTTTTAGGCCCAAATTATGCAGGGGTCACTATTTACAATTTTCCGCTATCGGTCTGGTTGTTAGTTTGTCTATCTTTAGCTATCTTTTGAATCATAATGGGTAGACTAGATTTTTTTCAGAATATGAATTTCTATAGCAGTTGAAACAAAATTCTATGTATTCTCTGAAAACTAATACTATTCAGAACAGTTACTATTAAGAATCATCGAAAGAAACTTATTCCATTTTTACAACGAGTCATAACTTTGTTCATCATAAGTTACTAACGAGTACTATATGTCTGTTTAACCGTTTAACATACGTGGACTCAAAGAAATTAGGTACTTATTAGAGAAAAAACAGTAGATAATTTTAAGAAATATTGAAAAAATCCTCTGATTGCTCTGGTTAATATACGGCTCTAGTAGAACAAAAAGGACCTGATGATGATAATAGTGATGAGGAAAGACATTGCGTTTGACACTCCTGAAGAAGTGGAAATGAAGGGTCGCAACTGCCCTCTCGTCAATTTGCGCCTTACAGACCTAAGCAAAAAGCTGCAAGTTTTTGCTGGACATACATCGACCGGTTCACCTCACTAAGTGGGACAGGATGCAGGCGTGTGTGTCTGTCTGTGTGTGTTATGTAATTGTGTTATAGCAATTAGCTTATGGTTAGCTAAACGAGTTTTTACATTAAATTTAAATAGAGTGAACATGTTTATTAGTGGAGGAATTTGTAATATCTTTTATACGGGATTCCCAAAGCAAATAAATGAAGTATAGCAGCTGCTTCATCTTCTACGTATTAAGTAAATATCGATAGAATGAATGCGCATTGGAATATATCTAAACTGATGTATTATAAAGAAAATAGATTTGATTTTTTGTGCATGTTTTTGTTATGGATAAACTCAAAATCTACTGAGCCGATTTAAAAATTCTTTCAATTATGGGAAGTTACATTATTGCTAAAACTACATAACGAAACTATACTACATTAAAAAAATATAATGTTATTATTAGCTGTAAAAAGTTGCGGGAAAACAGCAGCTATAAAAGCGTTACGCTAGTCATGATTTCTTAGTCCTTTTGTCCATCTTCTATCCTTTTCAATGCTAGTGTTAGTCGTACAAATACTATAGACTGCTGGTTCAAATCATGCCGTCTAGGAATGATTTTTCTTTTATCTTATTTCTTAATTTAATAAAAGCATAGTAGAATAGTATTGTGAATTAATAGAAAACTATTAGATATTATTGCCTTTTCCGTTTTTTTTTAGTCAGCGGTTGGAGTTTGTAGCCATGTGGTTCCCGGCAGAGTAGAATAGGACCACTCCAAGTCTTCCCGTGGATGTCGTAAAAGGCGACTTAGGAAACACAAGCTTAACAAAGCTTACAAACATCAAAAAGACCTCTCCCGTCTGGCCAGCGTGGAGAGTGTAGGCCAAATCCTCTGACTACTCTGGCTATTGATATGGAAGTACAGAGAGGGTCGTGCTCCTGCAGTGGAGACTAAAAAGGACCTGATGGATGCATGGATGATGGATGGAGTTTGTAATGTTGAAAAAGCTCTGCTGGGCGATCGAGCTCCTTAATTGAACCACAACAGTTTCCTTGCCATTTTCCCGATTCGGCCATTTACTCGGAATAATAAAAACACTGATTGCAGATTGTTTCTCGTTCATTAATAGTTTATAGGGTTCCGTAGGTAACTAGGAGAAAAGGATCCCTGATGATATCACTTTGCTTTTCGAATGCTTATCAAAACCCTTAAATACTGTCGACAAATGGTGACAAAAAATCTCACAATTGCATCCTATATACAAGACTTTTTAAAGAAAAATAATACACGCCTGTTCTACCAAAATTGTACATCACTCGGAATTATTTATCGGCATTTAGAAATGCCGATAAATAATTATGGTTATGGGTTAGATAAGTAGTAAAAGTTATGGGTGAATAAACTCACCTCACATGCCAACATGAACTCATAAAACAAGACACTCCTGTTTTGGAACTCCAGTAAACATACATTTTTGGATTTATAAAAAATGTAAGAAAGCGTAAGTTTGTAGCTATTTTTGTTTGTTTATTTGGATTTTATACGGAACCGTTGGTGCGCGTTGGACTCGCACTTGTCCGGTTTTCCTTCAATGCAAGTCAGTGACACCAGCCCTGACACGGATCCGCCGCCAAGTGAAGCGGTGACGCTGTGCGGGTTTCCGACTAGTTTCCTACTGATCTTCCTCCTCCCAGTGTTAGTGGTCAACACTAATTAGATAAATAACACGCTTTTTTGGTGTGATGATCTATTTAGCTCAAAGCTTGTCTGTAATTCGATCCCCTACTAAGACAAGTTCTGTTTATTTATTTATTGCATGTATATAGGAAAGTTGTTCATTTTGATGGACTGATTCCACCCTTTGGGTATGCGAGGGTAAATATCACTGTATATGTAGGTCCATTTCTTTGTGGAACTCTCTCTCCAAACCAAACGCGTACTACGTACATTTAGTTAAAACAAATCATAAATATTTAAAAAACTTACTTGCTATTAAGGCAGTTAGCTGTTCCAGGCAGATAAAAAATGACTTACCTGGAAAGAACAAAAAAAATTTCTATATAATACATTTAAAAATTAATAACAAATCAGAAAGTCAATTGTCCGTCAAGAGTTACATGCCACTTTAACTATACTATCTGTTATTTTTTAATTCTGCCAGTACTAAATTTGTAAACCACAATCAACTCTCACCCCAGTCTTAGAACTCATTTTATGTCTATGGTTTGCAAAGGTCGTATATTTTAAAATGAATTCTAAAGCCATTGCTGTAAAATATATTTCCAAATAAACATTCAGACGTAAAATAAATCCAAACGGAGTAATAGAAATAAATTACTACACATTAAATAGTGACATCTAACAACGTTTTGCAAAAACTGCCATAAAATTCCAGTAATTCGTTAGCGTGAAATTCGGGCGGGTGTTGCGCGCCGAGGTAATAGGCCGTGGAGATATTTTAGTCTATGGTAAAAAAAAAATGGCGGGTATGGCCCGAGAATCTTGGAAGTTGGGACATATGGTCAGAGTAATCTATACATATAATAAAACAGTAAAAATATTTTGTCTGTCCATTTAGTACTTTTGACTGAAATGGATAGAGGGACACTTAAAAAGAATAACAGAAAGCAAAAAAATTTTTTTAGAATTTCTTGTATAGAATATTTCCTCTTACTTTGACAGTGTAACTTTTTTATTTGTACACACACTATAAATCAATATTCCTATGGGACTATGGCTGGAAACCTGAAAAGACATTCCCCAATCTGTGGTCTGTATCGTGTGTACTTACATAACGGTTAAGACAAAAATCTATGGCCGAAAAATTGGAATGCCGCAAATATTTTTTTTATCAAAAATCGTTAAATAATGTTTGTTTACCTTTAATTATGAGTGACATAAAGTCAGACGATTTGACATACAAAAAAAAATTTATGCAGACATACATCACATATTTTTCCCTGTGATTTTTAAATAAATTCAATTGAAAATGTTTTGTTTTAATTAGTAATAATTTACATACCTCATAAAAGCTATTTAATGAGTATAATAATAAATTCACGCTACCCATTTCAGACACAAATTGATGTAAACAACAAAAAAGTTGAGCAAAAAGCGCGAGGATCCCTAATAGCCCCGTGTAGAGTTGCAAGGTTCAGCACACATGATACACCTCGTTGTGTTAGAAATTAATAGCTCAATCCGACACACGTAACGACGGTGGCGCCACGAGCAAAAAATACATAAAAGTTTTATAGTGAAATATAAAAATTTTAAATATAGAATTGTTAATTATTCATTAACAGAATCAACTCGTTAACGTGGTACTTAAGACATAAATTATTCAGATTTCTTTATATACATATTATCACGTCTTTATGTCTAACGGGGTAGACAGAGCTCAAGGATATATAACCCAGTAACTACGTTTAGCGTGTTTGTGGGTGTAGAGATGGAAACCGGAATCAAAATAGTGATGGGTTGCTAACCGCATCGCCTATTGATATGATTCCTTAGATATTCACCCGATCCCTTAACAACTTAAAAGAGGCAATGGATTTCTTAAATAGGTTCCGTCGTTCCTGGAATTAGTGCCATCAACCAATTTAACTCTTCAGCTTTATATATATATTATAGAGATTGCTCAGAAGAGGAAAAAATCTATTTTTGTTTGTCTCATTTTTTACGCCTCGTCGCGTATCGCTATATGAAATATTGACGGAAGCAATAATTGGGTGCAAATGTCATAACGCCTATTAATTTAAGCGAGGTCAGGTTTCGAAACTATAAACAAGTTAACTGCCTTCTGTTTTTATATTACTTTGTATATTTTAATTGATAGTACAACTTTAATGTAGAGTCAACCAAACCAATATTACTATTAATATATTGTAGGATCCTGAGGAAATAAACTTTTGTTGTAAATCTATACTAATCCCAATCCCAACTAATATTATAAATGCGAAAGTGAGTTCGATTATTTGTTTGTTTGTTACGCTTTCACGCCCTATCTACGGAACCGATCATCATGAAATTTTGCATACACGTTGCCTGGAGTACGGAGAAGTATAAAAGCTGTTAGATAGTCATTTTTATCTTAATACTTTTTCACAAAATCTAGTCTTCATGCAATTTTAGGTAATAAATGTTTGCAAAAACCTACAATTTTTATATTTTGTTTCATGCAGGTATTTGCCTAGAATTTCTAAGTCACGAGGCAAATAATGAGGCAACAGATTGTCAATGTTCTTATATCTAATTCCGTTTCCAAATTCAGCGAAGGACTAATCTACCTTCTTCCCTACAAATTACATTCTCCAAATAAGCACCCGAGGCATTTCTCCGAAGAAAATAAAAAGCAATTGCTAGGCACTACATGTCAAAGACAGTTCCTAGAAGCCGATTGCTTCGTGTTTGCTCACTCAGGCACAGGTACTCAAATTAATTACTACAAACCTATAAAGAGGCCGCGCCGAGCAAGGGCGGATATATTGAGGGGCCATTAGATGCGCCCCCCAAGTCCAAGCTGGAGTTACATGTTTAAAATATTAGTTACACTATGTCCTTCCATTAGGGCTTAGAGTAGTCAATTTTAAATACCATCTCAATTACCAACTAATATTATAATTGCGAAAGTGAGTTTTTTTTGTTTGTTGCGCTTTCACGTCCCTATCTACTGAACCGATCATCATGAAGTTTTGCACACACTTTGTCTGGAGTACGGAAAAGAACATAGGCTACCTTTCATTCCGGAGAAAATAACTGTTCCCGAGGGATCGAAACTAATGGGAGCGGAGCCGCCGAAAGACAGAAATTCAAGAATACATACAGCGTTGATAGATATAAAATATAAATAAATATTTATTATTTATGGACAGCTCACATATATTAAGCTAGCCCCACAGTAAATTGTGAACTTGTGTCTTAAGATCAACGATACTATTTTATATTTTGCAAGAGATACTTAAATAGATAAATTCAAGACCCAGGTCAATCTGAAAAAGGTCGTTTTTCATTTCATTTTGTCAGTAACGAGAGTAACCCAAGACTCCTCGTATCGCAGGCAGGCGTGTTGACCGCTGCGCCACGAAGGCTATTAAAATGAATAGATGAACAGTCAATTCATACAAAATAACACCCCCTTAAACGAATCGCTACATCCGCGCCAAAAGATAAATAGATACACTCAACTAAAAGATAAGTAGGTACTATAATATGTAGGCATGTCTGAAGCGTGTCCAGTACTTGTCAATATTTGTGGAAAATAATGCTATTGTTTGATAAAGACCTTCAGGGTCGCGGGTTTTTACTAGGGACACTTTAGTTATTTAACTTAGCAATCAGCTCGAATTTCACATAAATAATGGTATTTTGAATACGATAGCGGGATATAAGGAGCAGATTGAAGCTGATTTTTATTATAAAAACTATCACAATGAAGTAAACTCATGTAAAGTCACAGCAAATATTGCAAATTGATTCTTAACTTAATGCGATAAGGTCAACAATAGAATAAGTACAATAGTTTGTATACATATGATGGGGGTGGCAAAGCAAATCTAATTGTAGATGTCGGTGCATACGATCTATTCCTAACAAAAATATGAATCTTACTTTTTAGCCTTTTATGCGAGTAATTTATTTCAGTTTTTACACAATAAATATGTCAATTTGTTGGAAACTAGCTAATACTCGTTTTATAATTTCAACAGTTTATTTCATAAGATTTGATCCGGTTATGAAGGCAATTTTAAGTCAAAAGTCTATTCATTTGACAGTTTGATTCGGAACAACCGTAAACAACGCCACGCTTGACCGTTGCCATCCCCATTCTCGTGACTGAACAGTAATATCTTTAAGCGATTTTTGCTAAGGAGTTGCGTTATTTTTCCGGCCAAAAAGAAAGGGTTGTAGATTTCAAATGTTAGTCTGTATGTCTCACTCTTTAGACGCAGAACGGACTGACCTAAAAAAGGGAGGTATTAAGCTATATCCAAACAACGTATTGAAATGTACGATGTCGCAATTCACCACATCCATCTTTAGTGTCCATGCCCATCAAATGCATGCATTTCGATGAGTGCATTCGACCCGTTACAGCGGATCCAGACGATATGGGATTCAAATGATGCAGAGAACCAGAATACTATGTTTGATCAATTATTAACGGGATTTATAAGTGGTGACCCTTTTGTATATATTTTCTCGGAGATAGGTATAGTGTCAGAATATAGACATTGTGGCGTGTCGCCTAATATTTTATACTTTTTATAAATTTTGCATTTGCATGCATGTCAACATTGCATGTCCGCCGCGCTCGTGACTACCTATCGCTTGTTCGACGCTAACGCACTTTCATTTCATTCTGTTTCTTCTCTGAACTTTCTTCCTTCCATTTCACTCATCATAACCTTCTGTGCTGTAAAACTGTATGTGTGTGCTATTGTGCTACGCAATAAACTGTGGTGCTATAAAGCTTGCTTTTGTTTCTCTTCGCAACGAATCACCTGCTTGGCCTGCACTGCATATTGTGAGTACTCCAACATATCACATTTACTACAACATTTTCATAAACCGCTTGCGTATCATTGTGGGAGAAAATTATCGGGCATGTCAACTAATATTAAGGGTAAGAGGAAAGATGCATATAAAATAATTTGTCCAAGGTGGACGTGAAGAATTAATGTCAATAGGCGATGCGGCTAGCAACCCATCACTATTTTGAATCCGTTCTCCACCTACAACCCGACCAACATGCTGAACGTTGCCTTTAGGTGTTGTAGACCTGGGTTCTGTCTACCCCCCAAGGTAAAAAGACGTGATAGTATGTATGTCCAAGCTGCTCTAACTCAATCCTCTTCTGCCCGCTTGGAATATTTTCATATTTTATTTCTTAATTTATTAACTTAAGGTCTCAGCTTAAGGTATCGTTAGGTTCGTCTCAAAAACCCAAGTGTTTGAAAAAAGCATAGAGGTCTAGTTTTTTTTAATTTTTTTAATAATACAACTAGTTAGCCGTTCTTTTGCCACCTTCATCAAAACATGGCCATTATGTTCCTAGTCCAGCCTGCGATGTATGCACATCTGATGAGATGTTTAAACTTAATGAGTGTCCTACTCCAATTGCATAGGCTGTCATTTTGAAACTGCTTGCTATACAACGAGGACGCCTTATAACTGATAGTAGTTGGCATGTACTGATTGTTTTGCTACTTTTAAACGAGCGAGCGAAGCAACTATTTCAGCTTTACAAAAAAATATTTCTACCGTTCCGCCGTCAGACTTTTTGAAAGGCAGGGAAATCCGTTTTTTTTTTCATGATTTTATCTAAAACTAAAAATAACTAAAAATGAAATAAATAATTTTTATTTAAATTTTGGGTCTCATGTATCACTTTCTGTTTTGTGGTTTATAATGTCATCTTTTGTTTTTTTAATATTCTCAAAATCGACAAATTACTAGTGTTTCGGAAAGACCACTTCTGAGGAGAATACGCCAAAACAAACTCAGTCCAGTATTTGGTGCCTATGTACATGATATAATTACTATTATTTATTTAACATTATTATTATAGTAATTATTTCAGGTATGTAGGGCGATACAAAATAAATACATAATGTTATTTGGTATTCGTGCTGTCGTACTAACACGGACCAGTACAGGATCTCGTGTGCAGGTCAGGGTGCGGTAGGCACATGTAGTGGCCACCGCTCACTTTTGATAATTGGCTCCATGCATCAACATGTGCTGGCCTTGTACCTGCCAATGTGGCCACATTTCAAGCCCAGACCACTTTGCTAGCAAAGCGTTCATATGGTATCCACAAAACTGTAGTATTTATTACCTGCTATAAAATAAAGAGAAACAAAAGATTGACAATATACTTAAGACACCGCCATGCCTTTATTTCAATGATTAAAACATTCAAATTTTTCAATCCTTCTTCTTCTTCTGTTTTATAAAATGGCTTCCACCGAGATTTCAGTGATTCTGCCAATGTCCAGTTAATTGAGATACTAAGTATCGGTGTTGTACGGTAAAGTTGTAACAAGTAGCATCAAAGATGGCGTAAGTATGTTCTTTGATGCCTCGTGGTCGGGAGGTTATGGTGACAAGTCTATACGAGTCCATATAACAGTCCACTTTAACTATTTCACAAATTGTTCCATGAGCACGAGCATTTATAACACCAAACTACACCAATTTCATATTATAAAGTCCACCAAAATCAATTTGCAAAATCGTCCAAGGTAGAACCCAACTGCACCCCTTGACTTTCCACCACAAACTCCTTTCAATCCTTGTGTGCGTATCAGCTTGTGTCATAACACGTGTCCTGTCAATTTATGCCCTCAAAATCCGTCAAATTGGTAGCTGTGTGTGTGAGCGACCGACTATGAGTTGGACACTAGTTTTTTTCTACGCTTTTATTTTATTATTTCCACCTATGGTAGTCTTTTGCCCTATACTACTTAAATCGGTTTTAAGTAGTGCTTGTTTTGTGTTTCTTCATGTTGTCTGGTTGCTGGCTAAAAAATATATTTTATCTTTGGAAGGAACCCGATGGTCCAGTGGGTGTGAGCTCTATGAGCGCTTACGTATGTAAAGCAACCCTCGGTGCAGTCCCTACTTGGATGTGTGACTGCAAGTGGCATAAAAATATCTCGAGCTCCTCCGTGCTTCGGAAGGCACGTTAAGCCGTTGGTCCCGGCTGTCATCGTTGATGGCAGTCGTTAAGCTATGTCAGATGCCCTAAGGCAGCTTGTAAAATCTGACACCAGTGTTGGCCACTTACACATACGAAAAACAAACAAACAACCTTTCCTAAAGTTTTGTGATTTGGGGTGTTTTCGCTCAACCGCTACTAAAAGCCTATTATTAAAAGGCTTATTAAGGTGAAAGAAAGCACAAAAACACAAGCTTATGTTGAATGGGTGTCAGAGTATTTTGGTTTCAAAAATGTATAGGAATTTATATCAATACCAGCCTTATACATGAGGAAGACGACATCATGGCAAGGGGAACGTAAACTGATCAAAATGTAAGTTGGCATTGGACCAAGTTGACAGCTGGTTACATAACCCAGACCTACACCAACATAAGACTTAAAGTGCGTAGCTACCTATAATTTCCTTTGAAAGTTGGTTTATATAAAAAAATATTAATCAACCCTGAGTATAGACTCCACTTGGATGGGTGACCGCAAGCGCATCTGACACCAGTGTTGGCCACTTACACACAAAAAAAAAAACAATATCAGGAAATGGGCTCCTAACGAAACCGAACAATCCCGACGAAATACCGCGTTAGTGACCCGTTTTATACGTAATGACTCAATATAACGTTAGTTTCAATGATACTTTTGTAAATATCCTACGAAATCATCCTATTCATCTACCAAATACATTTATTTAGAAAATTTAAGTAATAATAAAAACATATATCAATGTAGGTGGGATTTAACAGGCTAGCAAATAAATAAATAAATGTAGGTAGCCAAGCGATAATCTAAATTGGCATCACGCGAGACACACATCGTAGTTATGATACCCAGACCTACGCCAACATGCCAACAATCACGTCGCACTCAGTGATGTGACGTGTTTATTGCAAAACGCTGTACACTTATGGCGACTCGGAACATCGCGCGAGTCGATGCGCAGTAAATGTATTAAGAGCGTATACTAGCAGTATTTTTTCAATATGGTTTCCATACAAATGTATTTCTCTATTTTCTCGCTGAAAACTGATTCTAGAGCCACAATTCTTTTTTCATAAAATCTAGTACTAAAATAGGAATGCCACATTTTTTATTTAAAAAAAAAAACTGTTTTTGTACAATTTTTTTTTCTTTTAAACAAGTTTTTAGAAGAAAATTAAACATAGGGACATACCTATTTTAGTAATAGATTGTATGTAAAAAGAATTGTGCCTCTAGAAGCAGTTTTCAGCGAGAAAATAGAGAAATACATTTGTATGGAAAACACACTGCTAGTATACCCTCTTAAGTGCAACAGGGCGCGCGCGGGGAGGCGGGGCGCGTACTGCGAAGTGAGCATCTAATATCCGAGCTATATAGTTTGATTCGGACTGTACCAATCGGTATGTAGAGCCCTTCTCATCGATATATATGGCGGCGAATAAGGTCTACTAATTGAAAGTATTGCCAGATTATTAACTATTTGTAACAAGTGAAGTATTTCAATATTAAAATCCTGATCCAATTACTTTTTATTTTACCCGACTGCCTAGTAAAATTTTGTAATGTTTCAGAATACCTTATTATTATTAATACAGCCAATTAAAATTATTACACTATTTAACTATTTACATATTTACATAAAAAAGGAGCCGAAAACACAACAAATTTAGAATAATTCCTGCCCGTTTGGCATGGTGGCAAGAACAAATCCTGATTGCCTTTTTACTGCATGGAAAATCACAAGCAAAACCTAGTTCGAGTCTAAATTGGCATCAAAGTAGTAAATACGTAGCTATGTATCCCAGACCTATGCTAACACTAGAAACTACTACACTAGACTCAATATGATAAACGTGAATTAAGTTATAGTTCTTCATTAAAAACACGATTTCAGGCGTGGAAATTCACGCGCAAAACCAAGTTCGAATATAGATTGGCATCAAAGTAATAAATACATATTTACCCAGAGTCCCAGACTAATGCCGAAACTATATGAGTACAAAGCGTAGGTAAGTATTAATAAATAAGGTAATTTTTATAATTTTCCATTAAAACACGATATCAGGCAAAAAGAATGGCTCATTTGGAGGTAGAGGGAAGTAGGGGACGCGGAAGACCAAGAAAGACGTGGAATGAACGTGTCAGATCGGATATGAGGGAATGTGGGGTGAATATAAATATGGTAAACGACAGAAAATTGTGGAGAGAGACGACATACAGAGCCGACCTCAAATAGGGATAAGGCGAGGAAGAAGAAGAAGATCGGGCATACGGAAAGTTTGATATGGTTCTCAATTAAAAACACTTAATAGGAGTGGAAAATCCCAAGCAAAACCTAATTCGAGTCTAGATTGGCACGAAGCGAGTAATCGTAGTTATATAACCCAGACCTACGCCAACACTAGATGTGCAGGATATGTAATTGTGTAGTGTGCCAGTTACGACGCGAGTGCGTTTGTCATTGACATGGATAAGGTTGTCGCACCGACTCAAGGAGCGGCGGTATACTCAGCTTAGTATAAAGGGTAGGCATACTATCTTGCTGGAGGTGTAATCTTACTTTTAGTAACTAAATGTACGTACGTATACAAGCAAAAGTAGGAAAAACCGATGCTTAATGAGGGTTCGCGATTTTATGGTAAATATCTTAAGATGTGAATTGAAATTACCATGAATTTGCCCAAACCTAATAAGATGCATAATTTAAAAAAAAACGAATTCTGTTTTTTTATAGTTTACGTCCACCATATTGTTATTGACCGGACGTTACTTACAGCTAACAGGATATATTTTCAGGAGAAGCTAAGTCTCATAAAAGCTAAAGCAATTACAATCCCTCTACTGCTTATTTTTTCTCTGTGTAATAAAACCCTTAACATTAGAAACCTGTGACTATATACTCTCTCATGCCTTTATCTCAATGATTAGAATACTGGCCAATACCTATTTATATGCTTGTGTGCGTGACAGTTTTTTGCTAGCACATACATTATGTCGACTTATGCCATAAAATGATATAGCTATGTTTTTGCATCACAGTCTAAAGGGACACAATTTTTTTCTACGCTTTTAGGCTAAAAGAGTCTATCTAGACTATATAATTTATGCTTGCTACTCATTTTGATCCAGTCTAGACAAATATTGTCTAGACTGAATCGATGTTCCTATTAAAACTAGTAACAGCCGATATTACCTAGCCCATGTTACAGACACGTTGTTCCTCCCCAGTATGATTTATAGTGCGTTCTGTGAAATATTCGGTAAGTTTGATAGCGCTTCCAAAGCCGACGACAGGCCTTTTCTCTCAAATAACGAATAACAGAAGGAAACTCATGTATTTTCCTCACTTTTTATACTTCACCAGTTTCTATTTTTACTCGCATGCCCATAAATGGAGACTATTGTTTAAATCGTTCATGTTTGAACCTAACTTTTACTAACTCAACGGTTTTGAACGAATAGAGTAGCGTGGCAGTCTATAGAGACATAGAATATTATTTTATTTTTTTAGCAAATCATTTATGTTTTTATTTTAAAAAACTTGAATATTACCGATTATCTGTGTTATAGGCTGCTGCTATTACTGCTGGGTATAGGCTTCTCTTAATGCATGCCATCCATTTCGGCCTTTTGCCTTTTGAAACCAGTTTCGAACTGCGAATTAATAATCTTAGTACCTACTACTACCACTCCCGGCATGCCACTGTTTTTTTTAAAGATTTGTATTTATAGGTATAGAATATTAAAAAATGGTGCATTTTATTTCATTCAGTTCAGTTTTATTTTTTGTTATTTACTGAGATAGCAGTTTCAATTCATGGTGGATTTTTTATAAGTGGTCAGTCTTGTATGTGTCGCATCTATATCTTTCTCTATAGTAAAGCCAGACCTTTTTAGCCGAAATATGACAGGTTGAGTAATGCCGCCATGTCTGTAGGCCTAGGCACGAGCTAAATAATATGTTGCTTAATATTGTATATTTTTGGGTAAATATTGTATATATTTCCAAGTCCCTTTATATGTAATAAAATACATATTAAGTTTGTATTTACACAGCATTCATTAGTCTATCATAGGTAAAAAGGTAATCAATGAATATGTTAGTAATGTTTTCCTTTCATGTCTTCTTTTGGGTAATTGGTAACTAGAATTCCCAAAGAAAAATGTGGTTGGGATATTAAGGCGGTTACACCAGCCAACTAGCGCCACCACTGGTTTTATTTCTTTTACTACCAAATCTACGTAAGTACTTCACTAGTAAATGACTTGTAGGATTTTTGTATTGCTTTTCATTATTTTACATTTGATTAATCAAGAGAACTACTTATTAGAGCCAAAAGCGGCCACTTTTGGCGTTAATGAGTAATTCTCTCAATCGGAAATGATAATAATGATGAAAAAATCAACCAAAAATACTACAAGTTATTTACTAAGATAATACTTACGTAGATTTTTTAAATTTGTTCTTATTTCGAAGTACAAGAATTAAATAGTGGATGTCGCTAGTTTCGCTGATGTAAGCCTCTTAAGTAATTAATTTTAGTATTAGTGGGAATGGGAAGATATGCCGGCCGAAGGACAGGCGTTAAAGAATTATGTCAATAGGCAATGCAGCTTTTCACCTATATGTGAAAACGTGTTTATTTGGTGTTATGACCCTCTGTCTACTCCGTAAGGAACTAAGACGTGAACTAAGGCACGCCGGAAGTGCTGGTAGAAGGGAAATTTGAACAGTTAGAAGATAGGTACTAAGATTATTAATATGCAAAATACGAGTCACTCACGTGGAGTAGTCACGCCTGTAGCTGACTTCATACGTAAGTGCCCCATATTTTACATAGGTAATAATAAAATTAGTGTATTTCTTGCATCGTCAGGAAATAGTATATTGTGCAGGAAATACTTTTATATAGGTAAATACAGAAGTGAGTGTCAGTTTTTGGTAACATTGTCGCGAGTTCAATGGTTTTTTTCCCATATCAAAAATGCCCAATACGCCTAAAGAAGTTTTTACTTCAATAAAGACTTACTCTCGGCCGAGTGTACGTAGCAGCAAATAATTAAGGCAATATAGTTTTATGCGTCGTGTTTCCGTCGCAAGCGCAGGCCTGCGCTGCACGGTTGTCATGCGAGGGTTTGTACCTAAAGCCAAGATCAGATATACATCTAGAGATGTTTGCTAGCTAGATACTTATATATCTAAATAGGCAAATAAATACCTTCTTTTTGGTATTGCCTGCGCTGCACGGTTTACATGCGATGGTTTGTGAGCTGCGTGGCGCAGCGGTCAACACGCCTGCCTGCGACACGGATGGTCCCGGGTTCGATCCTCGGTCAGGTCAAGATGGAAAATGATCTTTTTCAGATTGACCTGGGTCTTGGATGTTTATATATATATATATAAGTATTCTATTATAAAATATAGTATCGTTGAGTTAGTATCCCATATCACAAGTCTCGAACTTACTTTGGGGCTATCTTAATCTGTGTGATTGGTCCGTATATATTTATTTATTATTTATTTAAAATCTAGGGCAGACACACTTCTAGAGATGATTGCTAGCTAAAGATATATCTAAAGCCGATGCGAATAGTATACGTAATTGCTAGTTTAAAATATCGAAATAGGCTTAAAACTTCCATCATTTTTGTTGTCTTTTTCTCTTACGGTAATTAAAACGTGAATTTGATAAATGTAGTTGTCTGTGTTACCACAGAAGTATTTTATTACTAGCATTAGCCGCTGTAGTGAGCGGATATCCGGCCTCTGATGAATTTAGAGATGATATCTGTAGTCTCGCGAGATGCACGGATATATCCTAGTCATTCATTTACTTGCGACTTCATCCGCGTATATTATAACTATAAGAAATTATACATAAATAAAAAAAATATATAGGAACAAATCACACAAATTTTGTGCGGGGTAGACAGAGTACAAGGTTATACAATCTACAAGCCACGTTTAGCTAGTTAATAGTGGGCGTTAAGGTGGAAAGCGGGATTAAAATAGTGATGGGTTGCTAGCCGCATCGCTTATTAACGTGACCGAACCGGTTATTACGGTCTGCGCTGGAAGAAAAGCAGCCTACGTTTCTCTTTTCTCCCAGCATGGAGGCTTAGTTTTTATGACGTCACAGTGTATACGTAACACAATAGATCACGAATGTTGCAAATTATTTCCAATTTGTAGGTCAGGGTCCGGGGCGGAAAACGGTGGTGACTAACTCGATAGGTTTCCAGAAAACAGGTGACAAACAAACAAACAGACCTTGACCCCTTTTCACAATCACGGCTTCTGTATTTCTCATATGTTGTGGTTTAAGAACTAAAATCGAAATTTAATGAAAAGGAAAAATCCAAGAAGTTATTTTTTTTTTCCAATTTCCCGTAAAAGTCCCTAAGGAAAAAAAATCATATTGGTGGGATGAGTCGCCCTTTTAAGGATTGGAGAGGGTTTTATTAACTTATTGTGTTAAGATGTTTACGAGTCTCGCCACTAGGTAGGTACTATTACATCCATTGACACACAAAAATTTTAATCTATGGATATTCCACTTATCATCATCATCATCAGGTCTTTTTTTAGTCTCCACTGCAGGAATTCCAAAATATTAATAATAAAATAAGACCGTCAGTTAGACAATCAAAAATATTGGACACGTATTTTTTCTTTCGTTTATTAAACAATAAACGTCAAAGATAAAGCGTGTCAAAGTTTATGAGTGGGGGCTTGTGACATCACAGGCCACTAAAAAGTGTACTGCCTAGTGACGTCACACACAATTTTATCGTGCTATATCTTTGTCATTTTTTGTTTAATTGACAAAAGAAAAAACACGTGTCAAATGTTTTTTTGATAATCTAACAAACGGACTAATTATATTTTTTTAGGAAAATAGCCCATTGACCCTCAACATACCCTTAAAAGGGTGACTCAATCCGTCAGTATACAAAATTATTTCCATGGGATTATTATTGGGAATTAAAAAAAATTCGACATTTTCATACTAAAGTGTTCAGCCGTTCGGGGAATAAGTACCTATGGCAAAGTCAAAAACAAATCTAGTTTCCAGCGTTGATTGATCCCATAGGAAAAGTTGTTCATATTGACGGTCTCAGGAATTTCGAGGGTCATTTTGCATACTATATATTGCCCACATACAACATATTATAGAAACATAATAGGTTCTCCCATAGATATTATAATTTTGAAAGAAAGAAAAATATTTTATTTGGAGCCACACACAAAAGAAAAAAATACATTCCATTTAACTAGTTGTACATCTATATCCTAATGAGTGAGGCGCCAAAAAGGGGCCACTCAGCATAAGGCAGTAATGCACTTGACATCACGCCGCTGATCTTCCGTGACACCTTTTAAAATGAGAGTTAGAGTGCTGCTGGGCATAAAGGAGGTAGAAATCAAGTTCAAGAATTTTAAAGTATATAAATACGGAATATATACTGTTGAAAAGAGTTTCTTTCGGCATTTCTTCTCTGCAGTGGTCGGTTCCGAAATGCTAGTAGTCTGTAGCTTTTGAACAATAATAAGTAAATGCATAATACTTAATAAGATAATTTTAAATGTGATTTGACGTGAAAAAGTGCCTGCAGGGGCCTATTTTCTGAATAAACGTTTTGAATCTTTAAAGTGTTTGATACACTACTTAGTCTTCGTTTAACTTAGATTAAATGCATATTGTTCGACGTTGAATAATAAGTATTTTAGTTTAAAATAGGCCTTCCGGTCATTGAACTACGATCAATTGTTTAAAAAGAGGTTAGGGTGCGAAAATACTCGACAAAAATTATCCGTCAACATTTATTAATTTTGAAATTACCATCCGAGCCTTCTCGGAAATTGTTCGCGCCTACGAAAATACTTTTGTGGACTTTTCATCCTCGCAGCCATGAAAGTAACAGTGTTTTCTTAGAAAACACTAATTTAAACGTTTAAATAATAAGGAAATTTGATTTTGTTAAATCACTGACAGCGGTAACCATTTATACTACTTAAATACTTTATTAGATCTTTTGAGGACTTAGAAAACAACTCGTTCTTTTAAGAAGTAAGATTTTAAACTAAGAATGTATTTTATTTGTTCTTTATTTATATTTGAACAATAGGAAGACCATAATGATGACCAAGAAGTTTTTGAGTTTATCCATTACACATCAACAATAATCAAGTAAATACCATAGAGTCATTAAATTATATTACCCAGCGAAATATTGATTGTTTTGGTTCAAGTGATCCAGCCCGTCGATATGAACAATTTTTTCTGTGGAACAATACTGGGAACTTATTGTTTTTTTTTTTTTACTTTTCCAACATTAATATTTTGTAGTTATTCAGGGAAAAATGTTCAAATGGCATGTCGACGAGCTCCATGGCGCAGAGCGGTCAACACTGCCTGTGACACGGATAGTCCCGGGTTCGATCCCCAGTCAGGTCAAGATGAAAAATTATCTTTTTCAGATTGACCTGGGTCTTGGATGTTTATCTAAGTATGTATATATGTACTTTTATAAAATATAGTATCGTTGAGTTTGTTTGTTACTCTTTATTGTACATAAAAATATCCCGTAACACAAGTCTTACTTAAGAACTTACTTTGGGGCTAGCTCAATCTGGATTTGTCCATATATATGTTGAATAACTTCTTAAAGGGTCCAAAACAATCAATATTTCACCGTGTATTGTATAGATTTGCAATACAGTTACAGGATGCACCAAAGTTGTCAACGCTTCAGCACATAAAAAACAAAACATGAAATCAATAAATGGAGCACACGCACAGACGCAAAGTGACATAACCGCGCACGCACACAAGCGCAAACGGGGTCAGGGCTGCTCACATGCGCACGCGCATGACGCACGACGCACGGTGCACGGTGCAGCGGATTGCGGATGCGGCGGGAGGCCGCGGTAGCTGCCAACTGATACTGTGATCTTGCTTTATTTTTGGGTGATAACGTGGTATTTCTGTTGCTTTTTGGGTTCCGCACCCAAAAGGTGCTAACGAAACCGTATTGCTGAGAATCTGATGTCCGTACGTCTGGCACAAGACTGTATCGTTGTAACCTTAATTTAATTAATGGGTAGAAATTTTGCCAACTGATACTGAGATCTTGCTTTATTTTTGGTTGATAATGTGGTATTTCTTTCGCTTTTTAGCGTTCCGTATATAAAGGGTGCTAACGAAACCCTAAATATTTTTGAGATTATGATGTCCGTCCGTACGTCCGGCATAAGGCTGTATAGGTTAAAGCTTAATAATTTAATTAAGGGGAAGAAATTATTATTGCCAACTGATACTGTGATCTTGCTTTATTTTTGGGTGATAACGTGGTATTTTTGTTGCTTTTTTAGGATTCGCAAAGGGTTCAAACGAAACCGTATTGCGGAGATTCTGATGTCCATTCGTCTGGCACAAGGCTGTATTTGTGACTATTCCATACTACTCGTATTCTACGTGCGACGAGCTTAAAAGCTACGATAAAAATTGGTCAACAACAGCAAATGACAGACAGACATGAAAGCAAGAAATGAGCCCAACATTGGGACATTATTTAATGACTCGTTATAATAAATAACAGAGTGTGTAGGACTATTGCCGCTTTAATTACAAAGTATTATAATAAAATTAATACATACAAGTGACATATTTTTAAACGTTTTTTTAGTTAAATATTGTATGTACATACAATATTTAACCCTTGGACCCCTTAGTGTGCGATTCTGCCGTACATTTGACGATTTATTATCCCGAAATTAGGTTCCACAGTGATATGCGCCCGAAGGTGCGGGAAAAAACGCATCACATATAATTATTAACTTTTTTCCTCTATTTCAGAGGCAAAGAAGACAATTACACATGTACCTAAACTAAACAGTACTGTGAATTAAATGTAGGTTATGGAGTAAATAGGTTAATGTCAGAAATATAAGCTGTGATATTTAACCCACATTATATTCCCGGTAGACACGTAAAGGATACTTAGGAATTTGTGTAGGTATATGAGATGTCTCTATGACGTATTTTCCCTTTGCTCTTCTGCTCTACATAGATTTAGGTCATTTTGAAATAACCTTGAAATACATATATAAGTAGGTTCATAATATCACGTCTTTATGCCTTAAAGTGTAGACTGAACTTGAGGCCATTATACCCAAAGGCCACTCTGATGGGCCTAGAAGGCCTGAAGTGGACAAATACAAATACAGATGAAGATCGAAATCCATCTACTGATGGTTGTTTAGAGCTTCGCCTCTCTTTTCTCTCGAACACTCTTCATGCTGGCCAGACGGGTTGGAGAGATCTCTTTGATCATCATCATCATCATCATCAGGTCTTTTTAGTCTCCACTGCAGGAGCACGACCTTGTACTACCAGAGCCATATACTAGCCTGAGTAGTCAGAGGATTTGGCCTACACTCTCCACGCTGGCCAGACGGGTTGGAGAGATCTCTTTGATGTTTATAAGCTTTCTTTAGCTTGTATCCTAAGTCACCTTCTACGACATCCACGGAAGGACTTGGAGTGGTCCTATTCTACTCTACCGGGAACCACACGGCATAGCTCATTATATTCATCACCAATCCAAGTATAAACAAGATACAGCCATGCAATAGAGACATAGACAATATAATACTTAAGTAAACAAAGACAATACAATACATAAGTAAACGCGTGGGGCCTCGTAATAATTTCTCTGACAATCTATATATATTTGAAAGCTCAGCCGGAACCTCGTAGAAATCCAAGCGAAATGATACTTATTACAATACTCAAGAAAGTTAACTATTACATTTATGTATGCCATAAATGCGCATGCGCATTCGAATGTTCTATACATGGGATCACTATTGTGCGAAGGGAGATTTGGAGAGAGATCAAATGAGAGAGAGCGGTATATTTAAATCAGCTTTGAAATTGGAATAAAGGGTTTAAATGTTTCACTAATTGTAAACGTGGATCGAAATTCATTGATGGATGATAAGCGGGCCTAGGCGGACTTTTACAGCCTTTTCTATTTAAACATGAAATTAGGAGATGAATATAATATATAACTAACAAAAAGCGGTGCGGTGCGGTGAAAATTAAGAAATTCTCTGGCAAACAAATAAAACAAATAGATATCAATGTTTCCGCGAGAGCGGGAAAAAGTGCAGTATGGGAAGGCATAGACCAGCCGGCCTATTTACTAACTCGGATGACAGGTGTCGATGCCTATCAATCAAGAATTTAGTGTTACATTGCGGTTTTTGTATTTCAAATAAAAAATTCGAGCAAGCAAAACCCGCATTGTAACAGTAAATTCTAGATTGATAGGCATCGACACCTGTCATCCGAGTTAGTAAATAGGGGGGCAGGAAGGCGTATCAACATCTTCGAGCAACACGGCCTCCGTACCGGACGGAGGGAGTGGGCAAAGCGACAATTTACTATGACAAATTTTCTGGCGTTTTTTGCGGGGGGAAATGTGCACACAAGTTTAGTTCCGCACACCTACATACAAAATTTAAACTGTCACTTGGTAGTAATTATGACATTGTCACAAAAAATGACATAATAAGAAAAAATAATTTGTGTACAGATGAGTCACACACAACTAACACATAGACATGCATATGCCTAATTTTGGCTTGTACCTTGACAGAGGGGAATGCAGCGTATGGCTACTCCCTTCCGTGTTGCTCGAAGATCAACATAGACCAGAAAGGCGTATCAATATAGACCAGAAAGGCGTATCAATTTGATTTAGATTTGTTGCTCCTAATAGAAATTCAAACATAATTGTATTTATGACAACCTAACTCCAATATTTATTTATCTATAGCCTCTATTTCCTACAGGAAACATAAGGCAGTCGATCGTCCGATACTAGTAATAGTATCTTCTTCGTAAATTGTGAGTCTCAGTGACGTGAGAAATGAATAGGTACTTAAAAGTCCACAGAGCAAGAAATATGACTGTCTCTCGTAGCGCGCGAGCGACATTCCGTGGTCTATGAACTGAGAACATCCCTTTTTGAAGTCGCCTAAAGATTGAATAAATGTAAGCCTCAAGCTTTTTGTTATCATGCAAAAAATGTCTACCTCAGAATCAGTAAAAACTACCTCACTTAGGTCTCTTTGCAAAAACTGTTCATTCCTATTCCCTGGAGGGCCAGGCACTCAAGGGCCGGCGGGCCCTTTTTAAGGGACTAATAAAAAGTCTTTGCGGCGCAGACTTTACTTGTTTGATTGCTAATAAAACTGCGCCACGTGGTGTCCATAAGTGGACTTTTTCATGTACGGAATTTTTAGTGTGATGGGACTTTTTAACAGATTAAAAAAGAGGGTTTTCAAATCGACCCGTATGAATGTAATATTGTCAGAAAAATTGTAAGACTATCTCAACTTCTAAATATGGTATGCTTAAATCCTGTTGGTTATGATGAATTAGGTAGTTAGCAATTAATTGTCCGTTATTGGGGATTCCCCATTATATCTAATAGGGAGCAATGACGTAACTGCCGACTAATTTTGTGATACATATATTATATGTACAGTTAGGGGCAAATAAACCTGATCCCTACAATTTAAAATCTGTTCGTAGAGGAGTCAGGATAATCTGCCCCCGACTGTACCTACTATCAAATAATTTTCAATCTTTTTAACAGCACATGTGATGGAGAAGGCAGGCACACTGGCACACCAGTCCTTTATTTCTTTTTATTCGGGACCCCGAATAAGAAATTATTTTAAATGAGTTATTTGTCAAAAGGCGCGTTATTTTTAATTTTATTCAAATGAGCAGCTCTGAACCCCGAAAACTTAGTGTATGGTCCATTGAATGGATGTATTCTTTTTCTTCTGCTCGAACTCATTGAAAGTCACTTCAAGTGACAGTTTATACACAGACCTCATGTTCGACTGATGATTTCGAAGGTTAAGTCGCAGAGTTGAGTCAAGTTTGAGTCAAGAGAGGAAGCCAGTCAATGTTTACGTATGTTTACCCACCCACAACAATATAATACTAAATTTAGTATTATATTGTCTATGACGATGCATAGCTTAGACCAATAATTAGCGACTAAAGGTTGGTAAGTTAAGATACTTTTCTATACACGAACGAGAACGAGAACCATAACAATATTTCAAGCACTTTTTCTAGTAACTCAAATCCATGACGTTTTCTCTTTCAACGAGCTTGTTTAAGAGGAAATTACCCAGTAACATGCGCTCAGTATAAAACTTATTTACTTTTATTTATTTATTGGTCAGATTCGCGTGTTTTCAAGACAAAAGACATGTCCAGACACGGGCACGATTGAAAGATAAAATATAATGATCTAAACCAGGGAAAGCGGCTAGAAAAGGCACGCGGCTTTCGCTTCCGGCCGCACGGGGGCGCCACGCGCCTACGTCTCGATTTATAAACTTGTGATTCAGTAGGACTTTGTGCTTGCTAGTTCAAGTGAATTTGAAAATACATATAGCAGACTTGCCAAAACAAAACAGTTAATGTCAATTGGATGGGATGATGATTTTACCTTTCGATACTCCATACAAACAAAAAACTTTTGAAACATATACACAAGCCCCTAAATCATTTAATATTTTTTTAGGCAGCCGTAACAATCATCTAAACTGGCATTTGATATACAACGCAATTACATATACAAAATAATATTTTATGTATGTCTCCAGTGATTAATAGCCGGTCAAGGGATTGGGTGAAAATCTAAAGAATGACGTGTACAAAGTACAATTTTAACAAAAGAGCGATATATTCTATAGAAGATGGCGTTGCAAGTAAATAATAGTTTATAGTAGTCAACAAACATTTACAAATAGTCATCAATTTCTAAATAACGTTCAAGATAGAACTTGTAAACTTTCATTATAATCGGGCTGGCGAATGTTGTGGTAAAAGCTAGACTAAAGGAAAATCGCTGCCACTTCCTCGAGCGGAAATCGAAAGTGGATTGCGATCTAGGAGAAAACTGCATAGACGCCGGTCGGTGCATCAGCGAAATTGCAGTTGCAATAATAGGTAGCGAGAGCTAAACTGTTTTGAAACTAGTAGCGCTATCTGTGACGGATAGGACGTACTAATCAAATGGTAGCAGCGTCATCTACTCATTACGCATGTAACTAACTTGGCTATAGCACAACAGTTTTGTATTAGTTCTGCCACTCGCCGCTAGATGTCACTATATTTAAAATACTACAAATTATTTTTATTTCGTCAAATCTACGCATGCAATAATAAAACACTGACCTTTACCTCCACCAGCATCGTGCACTTGCGGCTTCCCGCTCGGCACCCGCTGCATCGGCGACGCACTTCCGTAGTTCATAGAAGTCCCACTGTAATCCGAGCTGATCGGTTCCTGCTTGATGCCGCTAGATGTCGCTGCCAGCTTCTCAGCTAGCAACGGATTTGCGGATGCGATATTATATCGTCCATTGTTTATATTATTCGTCACAGCGTTGTTGATGGCGTTGGTCCCGGATCTCAACAACTGCTGTAGCCTTTGCTGGCCGTTGTTTGACATTAACTGGTTGTTCGGCTGATAGTAGCCTTGTAGCTGGCTCCCGGACGGTGGCGATGATATGTTGTTGTTTTCTTCTTGCTGGAAATAAGAAATAAGTTCTTGAAACATTTGCACTATGTTGAACGTATGTATCCTTCAAGTCTTTGTTTGTTTCTTCAACAACAAACAACTCAAATCTATACAACTACACGCCTCAAAAGGCATTTAAAGATGCTACATGAAAAGAAATAATGTCATAAATAAGGGGTCTTGACATTTGATTGTAACACTACAGGACTGTTTTTCAAAAAGATTGGAAAGAATGAAAAATGTGGCGCCTTTGCTGATCTAACTAGGTATGTACCTATTTATTTGTTCGAGCCAAACGGTAAGTTTTTTATTTTACTTTATTTATTCACAAACTTATATTCTATTGACATATTCTGTACTATTGCCAAACTGCTCATCAGTTTAGCGGTCTTCCAGGCCTTTTTTCGCCACAGCTGTAAAAAACGGTTGTAGTTGTATATAAGTGGGCAACACTAGTGTCAGAGATTTCAAGCTGACTTGAAATCGGCCTAACGTGCCTTCCAAAGCACGGAATAGCCCGAGATATTTTATGCCACTTTTTTATACAACTAAGCATACAAACAGGCATCCCACCAAATGGAAAGCGGTAATCTTTGTCTATGAACGCTCGCATACTCACGCGTTGCTGACCCTGGATCTTTTCAGGTCCTTTATGAAGAATAACATGTTGTAGACTTATCTTGTCCACTTGTCACAGTATAGTGTAGTGCTTATAATGCTTACGCCCACTGGGCCATCGAGCTCCTGCAGGTCTAAGTACATATAATAATACTTACTTTTATTTCAATAGGCGGCACAGCCGACGCTGTAGCATTGGTGAGGTCAGTAAAAAAAGTGTCAAAATTGTCAAAGGCAGTTTCTCCCAGCTGCTTCAGGATGTCGTCAGGGTCGGCCGCCTCCGAGCCGTCTGCTTCCAACGTCAGCCCCCCCACGATGTTGGTCAGCTCGGCCTGGGACAGCTCGCCCAAGGAAGTCGCCATTTGCTGAAGCTGCGCGGCGGCTTGACCCCCTGCTGCTACTACCGCGTCCTGGAATGAGAAACCACGGTAGCGTAGCTACTTTGTGTTATTGCGCCCATTTGGACGTGATTTTCTGAATATAATCATATATATTACATTATAATTCACGAGTTATAATTGTAGGTATGCATACCGTATAATATCTAGGTGCATGTATTGTGGATGTTTTGATTAAATGGCAATTTAAGAAGTTTGGTTATACGGCTCTGTGCCGTAAGTAAAACCATAACCAGTAAATCCAAACCATAGACTTACATCGCTTATCGTCATAATTATAGCAAGAAGTCCACGGCTGGACGCAGGCCTTGGCCAAGTATCGCAGAAGATTGAAATAAATAAATATCGCTTCAAATTTTATGGGAAAATTGAAGATTAAGCCTCGAATCATGCCTCGAATGTTCTCTGGCTAAAACAAACTTTACCAAACATACGAAAGAGCCAAGGTTTGAGTTACGGTTGGAGTTACTTTGCGTACCTACTTCTCATGATCTTGTCTTTAGGTTCATTTATAGATGGAGCCGTGATTAATAAACGAACGTTTTTGAAATTCCAGCCATTATATTTAAGACATAAGCGCTTTAATAGGCATTTAAAAATACCTTACTACTAATCATGGATATTTGTTTGTAAGAAAGAGGATCGGAGCATATTTCTTTACAAAGTTTTGGGCATCCATCCATAGCATACCTAAGGATTGAAGTGAGTAATTCATACTTTTGCTGTATAACGTTAGTAGTTGACTTTAGTTGTGACTATGTACTCTCCGATACTCTTACCAAAATGACATTTAGTTATAAAATAAAAATAAAATTTATAAGCCTATGCACACCGCATTTTCTACGTGCCAATTGAGGCGCAATTTCATATTCACAAAGGTATTATTTACTAACAAAAAATAATAATATTATGAAATAAACACGGTGTGCATAGGCTGTGACTGTACCTGAAGGCAATTGGAGAGGTCGACCATCCTGCCTTCATTCTCGCCTGACCACCATTCGTCTTCAATAAATGGCATCGCCAGCGCCGGGGCCGACGGCGCATGCGTCCCCGCCACGTTGTCGTGCCTACTCTACGCCAGATGGCGTTGTTCACAAACACGAACACTTAACACTATTCAAACAAAAAGTATTTACACTAATAAATTCGTTCAAAATGTTTGGCAGCGTCTTGGACGGATCGAGCATTATTCGATGTATAACTAAGCGAAGTTTAGGTACACAGTTGCAGAGGAACACATTTCGGTGTGGTTGGTTTGGCCGCGGTGGCGTTCCTTCTTCGGCCAGGTTACCTCACTCCTCGTAAGCCAATCCTCTTCAGCAGCGACCTGCGAACATTGAGAGCGTAGGCTTTCACGTCTTTTAAGATGATCTTTACTACTATTTTTCTTATATCTAAAAAAGGGAAATATTATATATCGCCACTTTAAATTCTGTCTTTTTATAACTTTGATTGCTATGCTATTTTACTAGTCACGTAATAGTTAGTGTTCGTAGCAAGTGTTATTGCTTTGTTAAAATAACTAAAAGGGTTTATAATAAGTTTTTACGGTTTTCAAGCACAATATTAAGCGCAAAGCTTGAACCGTTCCCAAAAAGCATATCAATAAATTTTTCTTCCGTAAATTTATGAGAGAGTCTAGGCCTCTTTTTATGAAATTGCTTTATGGCTAGATCTAGATAAAATCTAGCCTCTTTTTTAATAAAAATCAATGCGTCGAAGTCACCTGGCGACGTCCCAGTGAATGTCGAACCTTCTTCGATACAGCATAGAGGCAGCGCGCCGCACAACCGTTGCGCACACGCCTGCCGCTCTGAAATCAAAGAAATAAATATATTTAGAAAAATATCATATGGATGAGAAATCTGTGGCTATAACTAGGTAGGTGGTCTTCAACTATCAAATTGTTATCAAATTTTAAGCAAAAGAAGAAATGTTAAAAGTAGAAGAATTCATTCACGATTATTATAAAATATAGCATCGTTGAGTTAGAATCCTACACGCATTACTATGGGGTAGCTAAATTTTGTTTTATTTTTAATTAATTTATGACACTGATTGTGATATAATTAATTTTATATGCTCAAAATCCAGATAAAACATCATATTTTTGGTTAGCTTCCGCATGTTACCAACTTTGCCGCAGAAGATATAGTTAAATAAAATAGTTACTGCTCTTTGAAATATGTCAGTTTTTTTGGACATATCACACAGATTGAGCTAGCCCCAAAGTAAGCTCAAGACTTGTGTTATGGGATACTAACTCAACGATACTATATTTTATAATAGGTACTTAGATAGATAAACATCCAAGACCCGTCTATCTGAAAAAGATCATTTGTTGATCCATGTTGACCTGACCGGGGATCAAACCCGGGACCATCCGTGTCGCAGGCAGGCGTGTTGACCGCTGCGCCACGGAGCTCGTCAATACATTATGTAATTCACAAGGTATATAATAAGTTGTTTGAGTCTGTACTACATACAACAGAGCAAATACAGTAGAAAAGTTGTTATTAGGAATATATGAAAGCATTTCGTGTTGACTGAAATGAAAAGTGCACTGGAATATCTGAAAAGGTGAGCTAAGTTCAACAGCATCGTGTTTTTCTATCGTACAGAAATACTACAGCTCACGCGCTGACAATCCTCATAATGAGTCATAAAAACCCCATTTAATAATGATTACTGCATAAACATAACATACTCGTAATAGGCGGGCTCATTAAAAAAAACAATGTGCGGAACTGAGCTGCGCCCGCGCCGCGAAAGAAATGGCGGGCGTAGCGCGGTAAAAACAACAATGGCGCTCTTTCACCGTAATTGCGCGCGTAAAAAGGCGACTTTTGTTTTCTAAACGCTTCCTAAATATACTTTCTTCGCTGCATCGCTTGCATTGTTAATGGAATTCACAAGTCAATGACGCTTTTTGACGAGTGAATTAAAATCGTTTGTATAATATTTTTGTAGTTATTTTATGCATTCGCAATGCAATTCTGTTTATTTCTGATATACCTACTCTTATTAAATTAACAAATAAGATATACGCGTCGAAATTCTCCACCATACCTCTTATATGCATTAGGGCTTCCATCACCTAACATAACATAACATATAACCCCACCGTTTCAAATGTGGTATTTGATTTAACTCATTTAACAATGAAGTTTAAAATCAATTAATATGTACTTGGGAAGCAATATTTACAATTTTTTATAGGCTTTTTAAGCATTTAGAATGCTGTTCTCATAAAATCGATTTTTTTTTAATTTTTGTAAATTTATTGTGTGGAAAAGTTGTAATAAAAGCTAATGGTATTTGTCTTAAACACTTAGATCAGATCAACCTATCTCGACACAACTACTACTAACAGCTATTAAATAGAAACAGTAAAATGTATTTCCAGGCATTTAAATACCTTAATACAAAAGTAGAGATTATATAATATTTAATTTAAATATACCTATATTCATAAGTCATTGTGATGCAAAACTTCAAGTAGATAACTTCTCAGCTGTAAAATACAATCATATTTTTTATTCATAAAATAATTGATGCAAATGTGGTTTACGCAACTATACAAATGATCATTTCTGTATAACTTTTTTTTGTATATTTTAGGCCTACCATATTACGAACTTATTTAATTAATAATACGTTTTTAATGTAACAATTATAAATCAATATCGCCAAAGGTGAGTAATTCGCGAAATATATCTAAAAATAAAAATTCTAGAGCTCTTAACTCGTTCAATAAATCAGTTTGTTAATTATTACTTAAATTTCACGCTGGTGGCGCCAGTTTCTAATACATGTAAAATTAATTTCTATAATGAACAGATGAGAGCCAGAGCATGTTTATTCCTTGCTTTCACAGCTACGCTATGTGTCTTCGACGATACAAAAATTAACTATTTTTGCTCTTGTTTTATTTCATTTCTATTAAACGTTATGTCAAAAAGCGAGTATAAGATGAATTTAGAAGTTACATGGTTCTTTATTAAAAGAAAACGCACGCAGCTGCCAAATATTTCATGATTTCTTTGTCTAGATGCATAATAGTAAGTGGGTGTTAGTAATTGTTTTAGATTAATATTGAGATTTAATAGACCATGACTTGACGGATTGTCTAACGCACGCGGACGGAGACATTGGCAGTTTAGCAGTATTATAATCTTACCATCTTGTGACATAAAATATGACGCGTTGCATTATTCATAGTACTGCGGAAAAAAGCTTATTAAAAAACATGAAAGTCTTAATGCATACAGTCATTGTAATAAATTATAAACTAAATCATATTTCGATAGCTAACAGTGACGCAACTCGTGTGGCTACTCAGCGTGGCTATTAAATGTTTTAGTATGTAACTGTGATGTGTAAAGATGATCTCACATGAATTACAAGCTCATTTCTTTGTTGTAATAAACTTTCTTGGTAAGTTACTTGGCTTCGAAAGTTTTATTTATTATGTCCACATTAAAATGTGAAATATCTTACTTTTCGAGATGAAATGCGTAAGTCTATATCTATTTGGCAAGTACCTACTTTTACAATAAGAAAGATAATAAAAGGAAAAAAAGATGATGAAGAGAGGCATAATGAAGAGATGGAGAAGAGAGAATAAAAATTAATATCTTGTTTATCAAACACAGCGTTTTTATTGCTAAAACACTGTTTTTAAAAAAATAAAACACGTTAGAAAATTTTAAAAACAGATAGTAAATTCTGATCTATCTACATTTCTACTGAGAGGAAAGATTTGATTGTTCGTTTGCATTGAATAGCCCGATGGTCCAGTGGGTGTGAGCTCTATGAGCGCTTACGTATGTTAAGCAACCCCTGGTGCAGTCCCTACTTGGATGGGTGACCGCAAGTGGCATAAAAATATCTTGAGCTCCTCCGTGCTTCGAAAGGCACGTTAATCCGTTGGTCTCGGCTGTCATCGTTGATGGCAGTCGTTAAGCTATGTCAGATGCCTTAAGGCAGCTTGAAAAATCTGACACCAGTGTTGGCCACTTACACATACAAAAAACAAACATTGAATAGGCTTTGAAACTACTGGATCTATTTTCAAAATTCTTCCACGTATGGAAAGCTTATCTACAGGTGACATAGGCTATAATTGACGTGGACGAAGTCGCGGGAAAATGGCTAGTTTAGAGATAAATGTAGAGAATATGCAATGGGATCTTGGACTATAAGTTATGCGAAGGTGCTCGGTGAAAAGTGAAATGGCGGCAAAAAGCGATTGATGCGCCGCCATATTGCCGTTGTCATGGCTACGGAAACTGCGAGGTTACGCAACAAAATGAGGGCATTTACTTTGAACTCGTATGTACACCTGCGTATTAAATAAACATTTAGCACGAGATAAGATCTTGTGCTAGCCTGAAGTCGTTAGCGTTAGGACACGGAGGCACTACATATTTATATATTGCGCTGATATTTCTTTCGTTTTGTCGTATTGTTTTAATCGTAACGTTCAGGACGTTACGATTAAAACAATGACCTGAATTTTTAAAGTCCAGTGCTGCATTTAATGGAATACATAACGTTTATAGGGTCCACTAATATCCCATTGAAAAAAATAATTTCTTTTAAATTATATAGTTTTTTGTAAAAAAATATTGATAACGGATTAAAAGCTCATACTACAAACGTGATTTTTTAACATCTTTTTGCGTGATAGCAACAATCGGCAACAGGTAGACGCTTGAAATATTTACAGAATTTTTAGTTATAAGATAACTTTAATAAAATAACTTATGTAATCAAAATAAAATAAATATCAAGGGGGCTCCACCCATACAAAAAACGTGAATTTAATGCCGTTTTTTGCTCTATTGTCTAATGTTGAATAGATACCTGATGATACGGAATCGTTTGTGCACGAGTTTGATTCGAACTTGGACGATTTTTATCTTCAAATGTTTTCATAATAAACAATTAATTTGAAGATTTGTTTATTTTTAAACTGTTTCAGTAATAATTAGATACTTAAGACAATTTATCAACGTTATTTTAATCCAAGTATAAATCTACTATATTTTTAATTTTAAACATGTTTACAGCGCCATCTGTTGTCGAGTAGTACGAACTACCCACTCAACTATTTAAAAATATTTATATTTATTAGTTTCTCAGTTAGTTCTCTACATTGAAATTAATTAAATATGAATATAGGTAAATATTATCAAATTTATAGCTTAGTGATCGCATAAAATCATGTAAACGCAGTTCATTTCTGCGTTATAAAGTACTACGCAAGTAAATAATGAATTTTCCTCAATAGATTGATTTACAGACAACCGAGAGAGCCTTGAATTCACTTCCTAGTGCACTTGAGGGCCTTGTTGGCGCAATACTGGATGATAATTATTACTGAAGCTTGTTTACAGTATTAGGTATTGTTGAATGTTGCAACTGCATAATGGCGTTGCATGCTATTTTTGTTTTACATTAATTGTCTTTACTACTTTTTAGTTGTTGATAATGTGAAGAAGTGCTGTCTCATGTTGAAGGCTTCCAGCAAAAAGATTTAAAGTTTCAAGGAAAAATTAGGGGAATTTAATTTGTAAGTTTAGTAGGTACTTAGGCTTAGTAATATTAGTAATTCATTGTAAATGCACTTTGCATTCAATGATGTTACAAATATCAAACTTATATATTATTTTACATTCCCTTTTAAAGCATCTTTCATTAATAGAAAATGCTGATAAGGCTTAAATAACCACAGCCACATAAATTCGAGAGTACATAATGAAAGCATTCATTTTATCACGTCTTTCCACTTACAAGATAGACAAAGCCACAATAAAGTAAAAATAGGGCAGTTAACAATAAACCTCTCATAGCTTGATAAAGTAATAAATATATATAAGCACATATTTAAAATTTAACAATATAATCATCAATATAAATATTATTATATTAAACTAAATATAAATATTTTATTTTTTCGTATTTTTATAAAACCTATATGATTGAAATTATAACGAATTAACCTTTGGAATAAACAAAACGCAACGTCTCTTCTATTATCCCGTTTGACATTTGATATGACGTTGACAGTACATTGTTTTATTTCGTTCGGTGTTTATGTTTCAAGCTCAAAAATAGGTTTCAAGAAGTCGGCGATTTTTTTTAATTTCTACGATGTCCGATGATAAAAATTCAGATTCTTCTTCTACGTTAGATTCAGAAGTGGTTCCGTGTAGTTCCAAATACGACCCAGTGAAGGCGTTGTACTCAGAAAAAGCAGTGATACCGGTGCGCGACGCTCCGATGTATGAAACCATAAAACAGTTCGAAGATGCTCAGAAATTGACTGAACAGGAATCTCGTATTGTCGCTGTGGGTCAAGCCGACGTAGTACGTAAGAGAGAAGCAGAGAAAGAGGCCAAGCGGCTTGAGGAAGAGAGGTTATTGGAAGAAAAGAATTTTCAGCGTTTCGCGCAGTACAGAGGTGAGTTTGAGGTTATGTTGTTGTTGACGTAGTATTCTACATTCCGTCCGAAATATTTACGAAATAGTAAGCAATTGGGTCATTGATCATTAGTACCACCTTTAGGGACTAAGTACCTGGTTGCAATTTTTTTTTAAATATATTCTATACAATTTAATTTTGTGTTCACAAGACTAATGATATAAAATTGAAGTCGTCCAGCAGGATATTGCCAGAATTCCACAAATTTTCTTTTAAAGTGAGAAGTTGCCTGCTGCTTTATAACTGAATTTAAAACACTTTATCTTTGGATATTTATCTACATACATAAATACCTATTGAAAATATAGTATCACTGATGAATTCTACATGTAAGTCCATAACTTATGGTGTGATTTGTCCCTATATAGTTATTTATTTATTATCATGTTTGCCGAGCCTGTAAAATATTAGACTTCTTTCTGCTTTTAATCAGGTATACACCCATTATTGGGTATTTTTAATAATTATTAATCATTAAGGGTCAGCGAAGATGCAGAAAAGTGCTTGGACAGCATTTTCTTAAGACTCTCAAAAACGAAATTTATAACTATAGCTACAATGTGTATTGATTTTGAAAAAACATTTAACAAGACCTTGTGAGGACTCATGACTGCGCGAGCTGAAACATGAGCTTTATTGTAATAGACTGAAAGTTAAAAATATGATCTCCGCTGCTCTGCTATAGACAGAGCAGTCTGTGGATTTAGCCTACAACTCCACGCTGGTCAGATGGGTTAGAGAGGTCTCATTGATGTTTATAAGCTTTGTTTAGCTTGCGTTTCCTAATTCCTATGCTGGCCCTTACTGTCTAAAGCGGACAGAATAGTCACATGCAGAGACTCACTCGCTGTGTTTTAGATTTTGGTGCTATTGGGTTCAAATATAAAACTCTGATGACAATATTGACTTACTCTTGAAATAAAAAAAGAAAAAACTTTTATAGTCAACCTACGAGTATACTAGTTATTACTGGAAAAAGTAACTGGGGTCTGTTTGTTATTTCTTTACACTCTGAAATTATTAAGAATGAAATTTGGTGTGATAGTTTTGGGCCCGGGGCCCAGAAAAATATGTTCACCTGCAAAAATCCTATAGGAATATGTTTTGACAATTGGTCCAGTGCTGCCGTTATTTAAAATAGGAAGTCATTTGAAAGAACATGGAGATATCCAAAATTTTGTTCTGCAAGACCCAACTAACAAACTATTTTATGTACTACTGTTTACATTTTCAAGTGTGAAGCTTTACACCACTTACTGAGCATTTTCACTTGAAGTGGCTGTCTTTGACAAAAACTTTAACAGTTGCTGGTGGGGTTTTAACAATTTTGTAATGTCAGAATCAATTTAGTTAAGATACATAAAATGATTATTAATGAAAAAAGATGTATTTTCAAAGTATTTTATCATACTAGTTAGCAAAGTACGCCGCGATCGCATTACGCCCTCCATTTGCTTTTGGACCTACCACCACTATGAAAAGCTCCTGTGCTCAGTTAGGGCAATACCATTGGGAACCTATAATATACAATATATAATAAGACATTTTATCCAATATTAGGAAAATTGAATAGTCTACCATATGTATTAAAAAGTGCTTTGCTCAGTGTATATTATAGCATGTCACTAAAAACTTAACTTTATCGAATCAAACGATTTCTAAGGAGATTTTATACTTAAGAAGAATTGCCTACGTTAGCATGTCGCATACAAGGGTAGTACCCCACGTATCGTTAGGTCACGCACACGAGGTCAGTCTAGGCCGTTCAACGCTCGCGACTCTGTGTCAGCCGCGGCCGACGACCCTTCCCCTCCCCCCCGCGACACCCCCGCCGCTCGGGATAATCTACGCGGCCACCCAAGCGGCCAGTTGTAAGGATTCACCAATTCTAAGGATTAGTGTGGGCGGTTTTCAATGAGGACGTTGTACGGAAAATATTGAGTCCCGATAAAGTGGTTGGAATCGGTGTTGGATTCCCACATTTTAATGCCCGAAGGGAAGTATATTTTGCCACGTGTCATGTTTCGGAATAAAACCTGCGAATTAGGTTTCAAAGCTTTGAAGGTGCATTGATATTTCTGTTTGTTTGTTTTTTTTTTTTATTGAAGATAAATATAAATAAATATATACGGACAAATCACACAGATTGAGCTAGCCCCAAAGTAAGTTCTTATGAAAGACTTGTGTTATGGGATACTAACTCAACGATACTATATTTTATAACAAATACATATATAGATAAACATCCAAGACCCAGGTCAATCTGAAAAATATCGTTTTCCATCTTGACCTGACCGGGGATCGAACCCGGGACCATCCATGTCGCAGGCAGGCGTGATGACCGCTGCGCCACGGAGCTCGTCAATATTATTACAAGAAGATAGAACAGCATATATGTTGAAGCGTCAGCGTTTGTGGCTTGTAATCTGTGGTGTATATACAGTTAGAGCCATTCTGCAGAAGAATAGACAAGACAAAATAGATTATACCAGAGTAAGGTTCCGTAGTTACCGTCCGTATTCAAGAAAATGTAGGAATCGCTTGATTCTTCGTTCCACAGCTAATCCAAGAAATGAAGACCTCATTAAATATGTAACAACTGGTTACTTACGTAAAAAGTCAGCTACTGACCGAAAAGTTTCTGCAGATCGGGACATCCTTTACGCATCTCGATACACATTCGCTCTGGAAGACCTCCGAAATAGGTCGAAACATGTCGGCCAGTAGCTGACTTGTTACGTGAGTAACTTGTTACAAATTTTAATAATATTAATAACAAAATTACAACCACCTTTGTATCTTAAAGCTTCTTAAAACGTATCACACCCAAGATAATCATAGGTTAAAATAAAGTCATTGGTCATACAAAGGTACCTAATAGTTGAGATTTGTGACAAGAAAAAGGTTTGAAAGAAAGAAAGAAAGAAAGAAAAAATATTTATTTGATATTGCACAAACATGGTACCTATACAGTGATTACAACTTGTCAGCAAATATCTGTGCCTATACCAAAATGGCCTCCTCTCAGCATAAGTTGTGGCCTTCTGACCACAACGCTGGTCTTCCGAGTTTGTATGTCAAGTCCCGAATATGCATCTCTACTGGGATACGACGATTTAAATTTAGAATCCACGAAACGCGAAACTTTTTCGTTTATAATCCTAATAAGCCAATCAAACCAGATGACGTAAGCTAAGGAGGTCCATGCAAACAAGAAAAAAGGGTTATGTAAGACACGGCCGCCGGGGCATTGGGTCACGAACGCCATGCAAATGAGCTGATGCTATTGTGATAGCGCGTCATTCAGGTCTGTTGTCTCATTCAGGACTTTATATATTCATCGGGTTGCCATTTGGTTTACACACCACTGTCTTCAAAGGCCCTAGATCTCTAGTAAACAGGTTGTCTTATAGACCCATGTGCCGAAAGTGTAAGATACGGCTGCCAGGGCATTTAGGTCAAGAAGGCGATGTAAATGAGCTGATGAGCGATAGCGCGTCATTCAGGTCTTTTGTCTTAATCAAGACCTTTTTAATTGTTGGAAGCCATGCAAGAGCACGGTGTTTACATCTCTTTAGATTGACAAGTTCTTGTCTAAATGTCGCTAGGATTTTTGGCATGCAATCGGGTCTTATGGATACAACGAGAGGCAGAGCTAACGGACTAGATAGCAGGAGGTGTATACTCAGGGCTCCCTTAAAGATAGGGATTTTTGGTCATAAATGCTGTTCAAGATACGCGTCTCGCGACTGTATGGTGCCCTTTTGACGGAAAGGTCACTAACTTTAGGTCTTGAAGGTTTAGGGGACAACCGGACGTTGATTCAAAACGACATTAGGTATCGATCACTTTTTAGATTTTTGATTCGGTCAGTTGTAGATTACAACCAATAAAAAAACCGGCCAAGTGCGTGTCGGGCCACGCGCAGTGTAGGGTTCCGTAGTTGCGAATGACCACTTTGAGTTCACACTATTCACACTCGCACCTTACAGTTTAACGACCAAAAACATCTAACAATGAAAATAGTATGAAATTTTACAGTTTATAAGTTGGTTGCCTATAACTTTTTAGTTTGTACTTACTACTCAGCTCTGATAGTTTTCCTTTCAACTTCAGTATATATACTATTGCTGTAATTTTTTTCACGTATCTTTATATAACCGTTTAGCAGATAGAGGGGGGGGGGACACTTACCTCTAACAAAAATTCGCACTTTAAAACCAAATATTTCGAAAACGGATCCCTAAATCAAAAAAATAGTGTTCTCAACCTAACACTATTTTTGAAAGACCTATTTAACGATACCCCACACGATGGGTAAATAGAGAAAAAAAAATTACTCCCCCACTTTACTTGTATGGGAGCTACCCTAAAAAAATTTTTTTTTCAAGATTTTATTCTACCACTTTTTTGCCATGATTAATATACATACCCATACCAAATTACAGCTTTCTAGTACTTATAGTCTCTGCGTAAAACCGCGGACGGACAGACAGACAGACAGACATGGCGAAACTATAAGGGTTCCTTGTTTACTACGGAACCCTAAAAAGGTGTAATGAGTAATTATATATTTAGATACTGATTGGTAAGCGACATTTGTAATATCGTTCACCAATCGATGCATAAAATATCTTGCTCTGATATGACATGGTTTTCCGAAGTTTTAGAACCCTTATTAAAAGTTCAATATACTTCCACGAGGTTATCTCCACATGCGTCACCTGGTCATACACACCTGTCTTTGCAAAGATTCCTCAGTCTGTTACATCAGCAGATGCTACTTTAATTATCGCCATTGATATAATTTGAAGTCATGCAAAAAAAGATTATCATCTTTGTGTGCGTTCTTTCCAAGAGTCAGGCTCTTGTCAATATTTTTATCATTAATGGAACAGATCCAATCATAAAAATTAGAAGGTTTATATGTAATTCGCTTTTTGCAATTATTCGAAAAAGGTAATTTTGAACTTTGAAGATTAAGTATTTTGATTGATTATTTGAAACCAAATACGTAGAACGAAAGAAGAAAATATTAATGTAGAATATATTTTGAGTTTTGTTGCGAAACTATAATTGCGTAAATAGGGAGGCTTCTATAAACATAGCTGTAGAGCCTATGAACAGCAATATTATTAGAAACTTCGCATAAACAATTAAGTAATTATCATTTATCCCGTCCACGTCAAAACAGCTCAGTAATAAACTTTATTTTTAATCAAAAACACCGTATAGGGCCGAGCCACGCGATCGCGTGTCTGATTCGCGATTTTGCCGCCAATTTGGCAAAAATGGCGGAGGAAAGCGCGCGCAGCTGGCTCATTGTCTTTGCTAGTTTATTGGCTTCTTTTGTGCAATAGCTGTGGCCAATTTGAGGTGTGTAGTGTAGTGCCCTATCTCTGTATAATTGCTTGCGCAAAGCCTTTGGCTAGGAAATGTATAGTTTTAGTGTTTTTACCAAATAAATAGATGTACTGATTGGAATTCTATTGTTTGATTTTGCCGCCGTTGACTTTATTTTGAAGTAAATTATTTCTACACTTAAACCATATATAACTTTGTTACATCATCTCTCCATCGTTCCCCCTTTCTTATCTTGCTCCTTCTTTAGATCTATAGCTAAACATTTCTACAATTTGATAACACTTCCTGCAAAAATTCTAGCTTTCAATTCCATTCAATTCTTTATTTACACATTGTGGTACGATCATTTAGTCTTTAATTTAGGCTTTAATTTAGTCTAAAATCCATGTTTGTTGTTTCAGTATACGTAGATGAGGACTGTCCTTTTTCCTGGGCTGACAATAATCGAATCTAATGTTATGTACTCTAAACCATCGTTTTCAACAGGAATCTGATTAAAAACATAAGAGCATCTAATTTAAGCTTACGTACACAAAGCTTCTGAACTACTTCTATCCTAAGATCTCATACACGCATCCAGCTCGTCTCTCTATTTAATGAACTGAAATTTCATCTACCGTACATTATATTCTGTATCTAAGAACATCCATTAAAAATCTATGCTCAGAATTTACAGCACATACGAAGCTACTTCAATGCAAACATCTCCGGCCACACGCATAACCTCGTCCCGGAATGCCCAGTGTATTTCTAATTTAATCTCGAGTGTTTCAATTAAAGGCTAGTCCATCAGCTAGCGATAGCCGAATACGGCGAGCCAGTTCCTAGCGTGGGCTATCTCGTAATCTAGACTGAGTTACGCCGAGGATAGACTTTCGCCTGGACACTGGCTTTACAGAAGGATAGTTCATGGATTTCCCACTAGTTTAGAGAAAACGATGTAGAATTAGAAGAACATGATACTGGACAGAGATAATCTAAAACTATCGCCGAACTTAGCTGATGCTTAGATTTACTTGATAACCTGATCAGCTAGGATAGGAGTTCAGGCTGGTCAAGGTTCATTTTTATAGACAGGTGGTTTAAAATTAGACACAGTGAAAGCCTACTGTAGTTGAACGTTATCCTCGTCGGTACCGCTTAACCAGATTCTTTCGGGATGAGTGATTCAGTCCATGGACTGAATGGCACGCAGTTGTATTACGCTTACTACTAGGTAAACCAATCTTCTATACCAATTTTTGGCTAACTCAAAAGGAAACCAATAGTTGAACGGTCTCGACAGGTGGTGGTGTATTGAGGCCCTCGTATGGTTCCTCTTTTCAAACTCTTTGTATTGTATGCTTTCGAAGCGGACAATTGTTTCGCAAGTTCGCAACCCATAGTCTTCTCCTTAGTCCACTTCAGAAAGTCATCCAGGTAACTTTTCACGTGAAAAACCTTTCATATAAAAAGTAAAGTACACACATGGATCCTCTTCTACATCTTCTCGTATTTTATGCTTTCGCAGTGTACAATTGTTGCGTAACCGCTTTCCACGCGACGCATGCCGTCTCTGTTGCACGGTGCATCGCGGTCGTTGACGTCTCCAGATTCGCGACCGGGATTGTCTCGTACCAGGTCACTCGGGGGATTGGCTGATGGGAATTTGTGAGAATTGACAGTAGAAGCTTTTGATGCTCTGACCTAATAATCAAAATCAAAACGTTTATTTTTGATAGAAAATAGTCCTTTGCAGGCACTTTTTCATGTCATATCATACTTAAAATTATCTTATTAGAAAATTGTATTTATTAATTGTTCAAAAGATACAGATTACTAGCGTTTAGGAACCGACCACCGCAGAGAAGAAACGCCGAAAGAAACTCTTTTCAACAGTTTTGGTCGCCTACTCGCCTGAAGGGCTTTATATGATTATTCCTTATTGTCTTTTTCTTTTTTCTTTCTTTTTCTGTTTTCATGTCACAATTTCAATATACATACATTTGTTATTTTTGGAACATGTTTATGTCAACGATCGAGTGTGCAAAGATAATAAACATCATATGATATTTAAAGTAGTCTCAAAGAGGCCAAGCAGTCCAGTCCCCCTGTAAATAATAAAATTTTTAGGCTCTAGCCTATTTTAGTTTGGAGCTTGCGTGAGATTTCCAAATTCGTGATCGCAATTTTTTCCATTGGCTCAATTGGAATCTACTTCACCGTGCATCACTTTTCAAGTATCGCTTTTCCAGTAATTTCCAGGAACAGCAAAGTCATCGGTAACAATTTTTAAGTTTCAAGCCTCACGTTTCCGAAGAACTGTGCTCACTTTGTTTTAAATCCTCTTTTCTTTATTCTTTTGCAATATATTATCTCTTGTAATTTGTTCTTATTTTCTGAAATATCATATCTATCATAAGGTAACAAACTGATATTCATAACACAATGTTAATGATAACGAGTAATTTCTTATCACATTATTAATGTATACGTCTGCGACACCTTGCGTGTTTCCATCAATTTTAGCTAAATCATGTGCTCAGGCTTCAAGAGATAAGTCATTGAAATCTGTGGGCGGTTATTATAAGCGCAATCTTTATTTATGAGGGTACGTCCAACCTCTATTGAAATACGAAAGCTAACTTTAAGTTTTTAATCATTTATCTATTACCAAGATTTCCAGCAAAGAATGTAGATAGCGCGTAAAATTCCACGCAGAAATTCTTATCTATCGTAAACAGTGCGTATTTTAAATTTAGTTAAAGATACGCCCCCGTTCTAATAATAGCTAATATATGCGTAATCGCAATGCACAAAATCGGCACGTGCGGTTCCGAGCGCATAAGAATCACGGAGCGGAAGTGATGCAACGGAACGCGTTTCGGCGCACATCTGTGTAAACACGCCGCGATTTTCTGAATGGCATGATGGCGGTTGCGTTTCCCGCGCTGCGCGGCCGACGACCCCGCCGGCCGGTCAGCGCCCGGGGATAGTGGAGTGAAAGTAATTCGCGAGCGCCGACCGCGTGCGAGCCATGCCTCCCTGGTACCTCGCCGCGAGAGCCGCATAGATTTATCGTTAGTTTACTTACGTATTTATTTTTAAATTAACTGCCTGTAACTTGTTGCCATAGACAAGTCTAGAATATTGTCGTTTTTCTTTTTAAATTCTTAATCTGAGATAAGGATGTGTTATCACCAACAGCCAGACGATTATTACCTAACGTAAAAGCGACGTTACAGACAAAAATTAACATTCGCGATCAGTATCTATTGAGGAACCTGTTGTTTAATTAATTTTGACCGCTTTCAGTTTCGCTTGGACTTTATGGACGTATTTTACAATCTATACAGATTTTACTTTTCTAGACACGCGTTTAGTCATGCTGCAATTATTTTGTTTGAGAAAGGCGATGGAGTTAGTGTATTTATTTATGAGGCCAATCGCTGCCTGTTTCTACTTAAGTTTTCTGGTTCTTTAGTCATTAGCCTAAAGTGCTGTCTATGATGGTACTCCACAAAGTATAAGTCTATTTTATACCAAAAGACAGAACTTAATCATAACGTTTGCTGTACAAAATTTTAAGTGAATATTCCAAATTCGAGTTTCTCGGTAATATTAAAACGAGAGTATATCGGTAATTTTGGTAATTGACTCATGAAAAGTAAATGCGTTTAGGGTTATCACAAGTCTGGATAAAATTGGAGTTTTTAAACTTTTTAGAATACCTTTTGGTCAAATAGGAATTTTTATGATGCTCTAGAAATTCGTGGTTTTGTTCAGGTACCACTTTGAGGACTATCTTTCCAAATAAAAAAAACTGTTTAATACGGTCGTTTGATTATTAGTTCTGGCAACCCTGGGGTGGTTAAATGAGAGGTGCGTTGGTTCCGAGAAAACACGGCGAATCACCATCTTTTCAGCAAAGCGGTTACCGTCGGGTTCAAAGACATGATAAAAGAGAAATGACGCATTTCGTACGCACACTGAACTTATTGATCCGAAACATTTTGGCCCGTCATTGTATATTTTACTTCGCGATGGATATGCGATGCGACATAAAATTATATGGACGTTTTATAAGCAGAAAATATATCTTGCGGTTAACAATAATTTTGTCGATAGAATCTTAACACAGTTTATTTTGTGTAGAAAACACTATTTTATCCTGGTTTAGGAAACACTTCCGAACGTTGTCCATCGAAAAATATTGGCATAAAGATGTCTTTGTAAATTTCCCAAACGATCACTTTTTTATTTTCCCTAATCACGCTTAGTTTCTTTTAGAACTATTACTTTTATCTTGTTAACAATTTATAAGATACCTTGCTAAATGTGGCATTTTGTTCTCATCAACCTAGACTCTGTCTGTCCCGAAGTGTTAGTAACTGTAACCGATTTAAACCATTGACAGTAGAATCAGAAGTTCAAAATATGTTGATGACGATGACTATATTGAATCAGCTGTTTTAAGTGTGTTACGATTCTCCTTATCTACGGTAGATCGATGACATATGCGAAACGTTGAAATAATCATGACTTGGGGCGGGCGTCTACGGCTGCAAGTAACGACTGCCGTTGTATGTCAATATTGTTTAAATTGTACAGGTGTGTTATGTAGGTCGCGATAGTGCGTTGACTTGACTTACGAGATATTGTTTATTGTAATAAAAATCGCATATAGGTTTATAGTTATAGTTAGTACACCAAATCATCTGCAGGCTAGTTATTGAAGCTTATTATACACTAATTAATTAATTAGAAATTGAAAATTAAGAAAAAAAAAACAATACATTTAAAATGTGCACATGTCCCAGGATCACTTATATCTTAATTGTTATTTTTTTATGTCAGCAAGTCAAAGTTGGTTAGTTGAAGAATTACCTAGACACAACAGATTAATACGAGGATGTTGATGGAATTTTAGATTACCCTAAAATAAGCTACAAAACAGAACATGAAAACACGAGTGCCGTGTCAAAAAGTTATAGCCTATGTTACTTGGGAGAGTGTAATGGCAGAGTCTTGTAACGACTGTCATCTAATGATGAAAGATAATCCGGAGACGTAGTATCTATGGTAAACTGTGGGAAGAAAAGCTTAGAAGTGCACACTAGAGGAAGATGTGAAAATGATTGCTCATGTTGGGAGGAAGTGAGTAATAAACGTTTGACGTAAATTGACACCCGAGGGCCCAAGTCGCACGGACATAGATCTATCTAATTATATTGTATAAGTACCTCCTTTAAAAAATATTTAATGAAAAAGGGAAAAAAATCTAAAACTATTTTTTTCTCATGAACGTGTCTCCCGTTCCAAATTGAGCACTACTTTCAAACAATGATTTGATAGTGTTATAAATAATACGTTATACGGACAAATCATATATATTTATTTATTGTTATACAAGGTGTTCTGCTAAACATTTTGGAGCAGACAGAAGCATTCTACGTACTTTAAAGAAGCACATTACTTTTTCTCGATTACACTATCGAACCGTCAATGGCTACAAATAATAAAAATGTTTGTGCTAAGTCCCGTTTATGTCCATAACTATGTGTTTAAAGCGAGTAAGTCTACAGCTTATTAATTTTCGTTACAGACCTGGCCCCAGTACGGCAACCCAGGAACGTGAGAAATGTGCTGACGCGGATAGATAACGCCATTGGACCCCTCGCCGCGCTCAAGGAATGTGTAGACAAGAGGCTTAGAGTAAAGGTAGGTTCAAACTTCCAATATCGTACACGTTGTATATAGTTAACGCAACGCTCGACGAACACTATTTCGTAAGCAATAAGTGAAGATTTCGTACTAAACATTTTCAACCTATTAACCGAGTGCACTACATCGACTGGGGCCTACTGAGTCTACATCAACCAAGCGAAAATGCGGTGTCGTCTTCTGGCATCGTAGCTTTCGGCCCATACGGTAAAACATGAGAGTTGTTGCTTTCCAAAGGCTTTGCCATTGTTTCTCAGTTCGGCCCTTCAGGCTATGCATCAAATCGTGGCCCATCAGAGATATGACAGTTCGCTGTCTCTCCAAGCCTTGCGCCCACAGGCAACGCCCAAAGCCGTGGTCCGTCCCTCCTGGGGGCCCTTTGGTGATGTTTGCCTTCCTCAACCTGTGAGGGCACTCTGCCCTCACCTCAAAAGTATCACCCGACACAATATCACGTGAGTGACCCGTTGTTATACATAATGTAATGAATGTTTGACGGCAAATGAGCAGACGAGCCACCTGATGGAAAGTGGACAGGCCCATGGACATCTGTAACACCAGAGGAGGTGCGGATGCGTTGCCGCCATAAGATTTTTTCCTTGCTAAAAAACGGCCAACGAAACACAAAACCTCACCCTACCCACCTTAAAAGGTAGTGTTTGCTGTTTTGGCCGTCAAGCCCTGCATCCATCCTTTGTGCAGTTGGCGTCGCTCCAATCCGGAAGAGCGTCGGCTTTGACGACTCCCGAAATAGAAACAAAGCCCTTTCTACTCGTAGTTGGGAGAAAAGCTGGAGTTATAACAGGAATGTAGGTTGATGGTTTTCCGCAAGGAATATGCGGCGGTTGGAGCGGAGGAAGTGGGTAGAGAGCTTAAGCTTCGCTTTAAGATATCTGCTAAGCAAGCACATCAGAAAGATGCTTAATATCCTAATTAGCATAAAATTACACCTTTAAATACATATTTATCACGACTTTATCCTTTACGGGGTAGAGCTTAAAGCCACGTATGGGATATTTATTTGTAGGCGTTTATGTGGAAAATGGGGTAGCAAGCAACCCTTTGATTCGTAGGGGTTGCTATCTGCATCGCCTATTGATATTATTTCTTAGGATTTATATCTGTATTTGTCTATATTTTGATTTTTTCGATTTGCTTTTAGCTTCAGTGATTTAAGTTTGACCAGACAAGTATTGACTGAAGACCATTTTTGTTCTACGACATGTGGTTCCAATTCCAACCCCTTAATCGTACGATTTGTTCTCACAGATTCAGATAGATGGCGCCACTCATACCTGCTCTGCACAACATCTATCCTTACTCCTAACTAATATTATAAATGTGAAAGTGAGTTTGTTTGTTTATTTGTTTGTTACGCTTTCACGCCGAATCTACTGAACCCATCATCATGAAATTTTGCATACACATTGGTCAGGGTACTAAGAAGGACATAGGCTATAAATTACGCGGGCGAAGCCGCGGGTAACAGCTAGTGAGAATATAAAAGCTTATTCAAAAAATATATCTTAATTAAAATTAGAACAATATTTTAGACATTGTATTTTAAAAGTACACCCTAGTTTAAGTAACTTTCGGTTAACGCAGATTACCGACATCTAGTATCGAGTAGAAAGCAACTCTCTTTCGCCATACTTTATATTATTACAATTTTTTTGTATGAGGTTGGCAGTCTATTACGTATTATATTGTCTTTGTCTACGATATGAAAATCTTTTGTCAGGAATTCCTACTTTTATACTAATATTATAAATTGGAAAAGATTTGTTTGCGTATCTGTATGCTTAATAGATAAAATCAATCGATTCTAGTTCTTCCATCATCTGCGGATAATACTAATAGCGTCAGGTTTAACGTATTAGCTTGATCTCTGGGTGAATCTCCTCTACAGCCAGCGTTCGTCGTAAAAGCAAAAATTCCCGGCTATTTTGTTTACGATTGGCGTGTATCGGTGCATAATTGATACTGTTTGGACGGGGATGAGGAAGTCTGGCTAATCGGCTTTGATTGTTATTATCCCCGGTTGTTTTATTAGAAATTTCGGAAAACTTATCACAAAAATTGCCGCATTTGAAAGTTCTTTTACGCTTTTTTATATTTTAGACTAAAACGTTACTCATGCGGAGTCTCGATCGATTTTATCCTTCAATCACATTATGACCACTTTATTAAATTGTCCACCGTATCGAAATGTCCACTATATTACAAATTCTAATGTCCACTGCATTGAAATATACACTGTATCTGTATACCATCAGTATCACTTTTTTATCCACTGTTTAAAAGATCCACTGTATCTTTTGTAGTATGAAAACTTTGTCTCTTGAATTTTACTGTTTGCAGAGGGATAAAGAAGTTGGGCTTTCTCTTTAATAAATAAATAATTATAAATATATACGGACAAATAAGTAGCCCCAATGTAAGTTCTTAAGTAAGACTTGTGTTATGGGATACTATAATTTATAACAAATACATATAATAGATAACCAACCAAGACCCAGGACAATCTGAAAAATATCATTTTTCATCTTGACCTGACCGGGGATCGAACCCGGAACCATCCGTGTCACGGGCCGGCGTGTTGACCGCTGCGCCACGGAGCTCGTCGCTTTGATTGATAAATGATCACCGGTTTTATGGTGATACAATAATCATCAGAATATTTTCTTTATTAATGCTTTCAGTTTCTTATAAGGTACGTATCAGAGGATTTTTTCAAATTATCGAGTTGGTTAATTTTATTAGATGACGAAATTGTGATAAGATTTTTCTGCAATCAGTACCCAGAGAATGCACCGCCATTTACAGTCTATTATTATATTATACAAATAGTATGACACAAATAGCTAGCGATACGCCGACGTAGGTGCAGCGCAATTGCAGAACTCATTTGATAGATTTTTCAAGCATCTAACCACATTTTTAGCCAAAAATCACCACCGTTTTAGCTCAAAAACGTCCAGCGATAGATACATTCTGCAATCAGTAACTAAATAGCATCATAAAAATAAAAAGCGATGCGCCGGCGCAGCGCAATTGCAGAACTCATCTGAAAGATTTTCCAAGCAATTAACTACAGTTTTAGCCAAACAACATCTTTTAATAGATTTTTCTGCAATCAGTACTACGAATGCACAGCCATTTACAGTCTATTAAACAAATAGCATCATAGAAATAGCTAGCGATGCGCCTGCGCCGGCGCAGCGCGGCGACGACCAAGGCTCTTCCGACTCGTGTCATGAAGTCATGAGTCAACTGGCAGATCTGAGTCTAGACGGTCACGACGGCGACAATGCTAATATCAAATATAAAGAAGCCACGAAGTATAACACAGTTTTGTCAGAGGGTCAGTCAGTTGCGATTTCTCTTCCAAATATAGATAAATTTAAGTAAAATTACTTTTAGTAAGGTTTTATCGCGTTTATTACATTATTAGACATTATCATCATCGGGTTTCAGTCTTCACTGCAGAAGCACGACCGTCTTTGTACTACATGAGCCAGAATAGTCAGAGGATTAGACCTACAGTCTCCCCGCTGGCCAGACATTATTTATACACCTAACGTTTCGAACAATTTACAGTTGTCATGTTCGCAGGTAGACTGTGAAGTGTTCGAAACATTAGTTCGTGTTCGCAGGTAGACTGTAAAGTGTTCGAGACGTTAGGTGTATAAATAATTTAATAAACGCTGTAAAACCGTATAAAATGTAATTTTATTTAAAAGGCTAACTTGTTTGTTGGCAAAGTCAACATCGAAGAAAGTTTGCAGTATCTACCAAAATGTACCTCATTCTATGTCAGATGCCTGTAGACAGCTGCAAAAATCTAACATCAGTGTTGTTGGTCATTTGCACAGATGAAAAATTTAAAATTTATTAAAACATTTGGTATTGACAACTATTCATAAACGAAACAGAAGTTCTAGCATCAAATCTTTTGCGGCTAAAACTTACTTCGAAACCACCCTTAAGCTTGCTGTGAACAAAAATATCGTAAGGCATCTTCCACACAAACTTGTGAAATAGCCAATGGCAAGCCTTTGCATTGTTTCCGTTAGTCATTCATAATAGTAATATTATATCCACAATAAATAAGCTTTGTTTACGCTACCTACTACAAATATCTTTAGTTATTTAATTCTTAAATATCCAATAATCTTTATGTCTTCTGTAACTGATTATGGTTTAACTTTGAAGTTCATCTGGTTTTCTTAAGTATAGCTCTTGAATATAAGAAGGTCCCTAAGTCTATGATAATAATTATTATTATCAGGCCATTTTAGTCTCTACTGCAAGAACACGACCCTCTCTGTACTACCAGAGCCATACATTAGCCGGAGCGACTGCTCAATCAGCAGAGTATTTGGCCTACACTCTCCACGCTGGCCAACGGGTTGGAGAGGTTTCTTTGATGTTTATAAGTTTTATTTAGCTTGTGTTTCCTAAGTCGCCTTCTACGAATTCCATGGAAAGACTTGGAGTGGTCTTATTCTACACGGCTAATAACTGTCCCTAAATCAACAAAACACTCCAGCAAATATGACCCTTACGATTAAGCAAATAGTATGAGATAACTTTGAAATTCCTCTGGTTGTGTAAACGTAATTGCACTAGGCCTCGCTTCCTCGTCTGCGCAGCCCTGCGGCGCCCTACGCTTACCTTGAATTTTAATTCGATGCTTTAAACACACGCCGCTAATGTAATGGCAAGACTATTTATCTATGACTGACTGTGCCCTTCTGAGGATAGGCAAATATGGTAAACAAAATAAATAAATATATAGGGACATATCACACAAATTGAGTTAGCCCCACAGTAAGTTGTGAACTTGTGTGTGTGCATGCGCTGTGAGGGCCCGCACTTAATAATCGTTGCAAATGATACTCAATATTTAGTAAATGTTCTAAAAGAATTGTACAACTTGGAATTAAAATTTGTAACAGCCTATTATGGGAGTTATCAGGTAAAATGTTGGGCCCTCAGACCTAACCTATAAATTTTTCAGCCTTTAATATTTAAATAACTGAGCGTGTTTCAGAAAATATCTTTATTTTACGATTTAAGTCTAGTCAAAGCAAGTTTTGTGACACTAAGATATTTTACCAATACGCTTTCTTATTTCCTAAATCTGAGTTCAAAATGGGCCCTCATACGGCATACTTCCAAATTTTATTTCATCAATAAAAAAATATCTAGAACATATTGTTGTTCTGAGCTTATGTAATCTTACTTAGTTGAATTTGTGAAAATTTGTAAAAACAAAACATCCTACACATTCGTTGTTGTTTAAAAGTTATAGCGTTATCAAAATTCGGGCTCTCAGACGGCCACTTTTTTAACGTTTTTTGACTATTACACAAAAACTACGCAATATGTAACGTGTCTGATATGTTCAGTAATTGTGAAAAAATGATTTTGATGAAGTGTTTGTATTGTATTATCTGTAAATATGATAAATCAATAGAAATTTAAAAAATAACAAAAATATTTAAGTCTACATAATTTTCTGTAGGTAGGGTGACCATATTTTTTTCTGTCTTTGGACTTTCCCTAGTAGAACGTAGTTTGATATGTACCTATATTTTTTTTTAACACATATGTTATAAAACCCAATACTTAAATGAAAGAAAATAATGGTACTAAACAAAATAAATTTGAGAAAAAAATGGTAGGCCATATAAAAGTTGGTTAGCCACAAGGTTAGGGTTCCGTAGTAAACAAGGAATCCTTATAGTTTCGCCATGTCTGTCTATCTGCCTGTCCGTCCGCGGTTTTACTCAGAGACTATAACTAGAAAGCTGTAATTTGGTATGTGTATGTATATTAATCAGGCCAAAAAAGTTGTTGAAAAAATCCTGAAAAAAATTTTTTTAGCTTATGTTCCGTACAAGTAAAGTGGGAGTAATTTTTATTTTTCTCTATTTACCTATCGTGTGGGGTATTGTTAAATAGGTCATTAAAAAATATTGTGAGGTTGAGAATACCATTTTTCAATTTAGGTATCCGTTTCTAAAATATTTGGTTTTAAAGTGCAAATTTTTGTCAGAGGTAAGTGTCCCCCCTCTATCTGCTACACGGTTATACATAGATACGTAAAACAAAAATACAGGATAACGAAGTTGAAAGGAAAACTATCAGAGCTGAGTACTGAGTACAAACCAAAAAGTTATAGCACTTTTTCATAAACCGCAAACATAACTTTGTTATTAATACAAACATTATGAAAAACAAGTTATTTTTGCTGGCGAAAAATTATAGAGGTTTTTGGCTTCATGGGCGAGCCCGACTCGCACTTGGCCAATTTTTTCCTTTTACGCTAAATGTAGAATTGTGCAATGTTGACGATAACCGTCTCTGTGAATACTGTTATTATGATAGTTACAGTCGCAAACCTAAAGGCATAAAATTTACTTGTTGGTGCTGTCAACCGCAGAGGTGTTCCGTCATTTAGAGCCAACTTTGGTCGCAGCGGCATAGTCACGATAACCATACAAACGGACTATCCCAGCTGAATGCATATATAAAATTACTGTTAACCAGTGAGGAATTCCCTCATCTGGAGCGACCCCTGGTCAGTACGGCATAGTCACGATGATCTTACAAATTGATCATCCCAGCTGAATGGACATATAAAAAAATAATAATAAATAGACATATAAAAATAACTGGTTTATTTCAAAAAATTAATAACCCCCTACTGCAGTTAACGTCCACTGTATAGATTTTTGCTATCGTTACATACCATATGACACTCCGAGTATAACATACGAATCTAATGACACCTCACACTTCAAATCCAGCCGTTTAAGCTACAGAGAGCAAAAATGGAACAGACATACTTACATACATATATTTATATATATAGGTATATACATACGCGCGAAAAACAATCCTTCTGGGTGCCCACCCAGAAATCACAGTCGGGTAAAATATCATTAAATGTTGGTATTGCTAAACTGAGTTATCAGCGAGGATCATAGGCTATATTCCATTTTTTTTAAAATAGGGAACTCTTTAAAATTGCATTTTTTGACCTACCTAATTGTCACCGAAGTGCGTTCTTGGTTATATCCTCATCTAAGGCGATTCGGAACCTGGAAGTGGCAGGCCGGGGGTTGACCCAGGGGCCAGGATAGACTGTGTGATAAAACTGTAACTTTCACGGATTTAATACCTTATGATTTTTGATTTAAATAATGGATATTTTATGCATGTGACACTTATAAATATGTAGTACTGTTTCGCTTGTAATGTTACAATTTTCCTATTTAATTCCTAAATAAGATGAGAAGGCGTGGTTACCCTACTCATAATAATTTAGTAAGAAATAAATATAAACGATTTTTATCAAAAATAAAGGAGCCTTTTATTTTATACATAGTGTTAGTTTATGACAACATTTTTTCACAATTACTGAACATAACAGACACGTTACATATTGCGTAGTTTTTGTGTAATAGTCAAAAAACGTTAAAAAAGTGGCCGTCTGAGAGCCCGAATTTTGATAACGCTATAACTTTTAAACAACAAAGAATGTGTAAGATGTTTTGTTTTTACAAATTTTCACAAATTCAACTAAGTAAGATTACATAAGCTCAGAACAACAATATGTTCTAGATATTGTTTTATTGATGAAATAAAATTTGGAAGTATGCCGTATGAGGGCCCATTTTGAACTCAGTTTTAGGAAATAAGAAAGCGTATTGGTAAAATATCTTAGTGTCATAAAACTTGCTTTGACTAGACTTAAATCGTAAAATAAAGATATTGTCTGAAACATGCTCAGTAATTTAAAAATTAAAGGCTGAAAAATTTATAGGTTAGGTCTGAGGGCCCAACATTTTACCTGATAACTCCCATAATAGGCTGTTACAAATTTTAATTCCAAGTTGTACAATTCTTTTAGAACATTTACTAAATATTGAGTATCATTTGCAACGATTATTAAGTGCGGGCCCTCACAGCGCATGCACACAACTTGTGTCGCAGGATACTAACTCAACGATACTATATTTTATGAAATATACTTATATAGATAAACATCCAAGACCCAGGTCAATCTGAAAAAGATCGTTTCTCATCATCCTGACCGGGGATCGAACCCGGGACCCCCGTGTCGCAGGCTGGCGTGGTGACCACTGCGCCACGGAGCTTGTCCAACAAACACACAACCGACAGGGATAAAGTTGATTTTACTGAACCTGGCTAATTATATAAATGCGGAAGTGATTTGTTCGTTTTTTTGTGACGCTTTCTCGCATTAACTATTGAATCAATCATCATTAAACCTCGTCTGCGTTAACTTGAAGGACATAGGGTATCTTTTGTCCCGTAAATAAGTATTGTGATCAAGGAATCAATGGAGGATTCTGATTCCATAACAATATTATACAGCAAAGATTTGATAGTTAGTTTCTATTAAATAGGCTCCCGTTGTTGTAGGCGGCCGTGTGGTCCCCGGCAGAGTAGAATAGGGCCACTCCAAGTCTTCCCGTGAATGTCGTGTGGGCGGCTTAGGGAACACAAGCTAAACAAAGCTAATAAACATCAAAGAGACCCCTCCAACCCGTCTGGCCGGCGTGGAGAGTGTAAGCCAAATCCTCTGACTGCTCTGGCCAATATGTGGCTCTGGTAGTACAGAGAGGGTCGTGCTCTTGCAGTGGAGACTGAAAAAGACTTGATGGTGATAATGAAATAGGCTCCAAAACTACTGGAACGATTTCAAAATTCTTTCACCTTTAGAAAGCTTATTTATCTGCGGGTGTCATAGGCTATAATTTACGCGAACGAAGTTGCGGGAAAATCGCTAGTACAATATAAATACGCAATAAAAAAAATTGGAAAATGTTTAGATTTCCCATAGAAGTTTGACCGACTGATGGCGTTTGGTGAATTTTTATGGAAGTCCTATCTGTTTCTTCATTCATTATTCACTTGTTTTTCTTGCGGGTCTATATCCTATTAGGGATTCCGATTCTGACATTAAAATATGGCCAGTTTGTCTAAAATCAAACTATATGTCACAAAATTTTATTTAATAATACCGCGGTGAAAATTTCCGTGATGACGTTGAAGTTTTCCAAGGTGAAGGCGATGTTATAAACTGAGCATTTTAAATATGTTTGCGTGACCGTTGCGCATAAACTACAAAACAAAGAGTTTTTATTAACCTATTTTATAATGAAAATGATATCTATTTGTCAGATGATAAAGCGATGATTGTTCTTGACAGGTTCGTTATTCATGAACGTATAATCATCATAAATGTTAGCCAACAGCCTTTGTGAAAGTTGTTTAAAAATTGATGAGTGATGGTGGATGAAAGTCAGATTGTTCTTCGCTCATGGGGATGGGAATTTTAGGACAAATTTCTTTCTCTTGACCAGTTATCCCCTACATAGAGTTGGTCGATATAAATTGGTACTTAATGACACTATATTTTTAAATGATGTTTTCTTATCGTCCTAAAATGTGTGCACATGTTAACTTTCATTGTGTGTGTTGTTGTATATTATTTTAATTTTTTTTGAAAATAAATTTTCATTTCATACTTTTCACAGTTTGGATGGAAAAAGAAAGGCACGGCCAATATTATAGTGAGCTGATATATATTCAGAATGACCAAAAAACTTAATTCATACTTTCCTGGTATTGGAGTATGGAATCTGAAGATGTATGGAGTTGAGTGAGACAGAATGTTCAACTTTACGACATCAAGACAGAGACAATAATTAAAGTTATTAATAAAGACAGGTTAATAATAAACAATGCTAAATACTCAACGTTCCAACCCTCAAGACAAGTTTTGAATGTCAGACGATCAACGAACACGCCCAGCGCTGGTCTACTTGCTCCACATTTAATTATGTAGTCCAATAAGATGCATGAATCGAAAATAGTGCGTAGGCTCTCAGTGAAGGTCGACTATTTGCTTGTACTACATTTACAGGTACGAGTAGTCTATAGTTTTGGGAAAACAATGAATTAAATACATATTATGATTAAAATAATTTTAAATTTGATTTGACGTGCAACCTCTAAAAGCCCATTATCTGAATAAACGTTTTGATTTTGATTGATCGACAGGTGAGTTTAAATAACCTGGAAATATTATTATGTCGAAATCAGATCTCTTATAGAATATAGACGCGTAAGAATGAAATTGAAAGAAAAAAAATGGACCTCGTATACAAATTCTGCAATTAGCTGGTCAAATTTCTATGTGTAATCCAACTAGTTTTTTTTATTTTTTAACTTTTTTTCTGGCGTGTGTATATTCTATTAGTGATTCTTATACCATCATAAAAAATATTACAAGCTTGTATAGACTGTCCAATAGATACATGTTGACGACAAAAATATGAAAGACGATGAGAATTATGACGAACATATAAAAATTATATTTGGGTGAAAACAAAATATCCCAGAAACGCGCATTGAATAAATTAAAACCAGGAGCATCCAATAGTAGAAAAATCTACGAATAAGTAATAAAAAATTTATGTAACGTAGTCATTATGTGCTCTTTGCAGAAGACTGTAAAGTGTGACAAAAACTACTAATAGCAAAGGCTATAAAATATACCTTTTTAAGGTACTTTTATAGCCTTTGCTATTTTACTTTACCACCTGGTATCATTATTTTTTTAAATTATTATAACAGACATATCAATAGAGTTTTATTGATATGTCTGTTATTAAAACTACTAATTTTCAAGCTTCGTAAAAATGGAACATTACGCCGTCCATTGTTTGAGGTATGTGATAAATATTTAAAACAGATAATAAAGCAGTGAATGTACGAGCCCTGTGTGTGATAATGTTTTGGTGATGAAGGTTGCCACGCGTTACCCAGCATGCACGATGCACGTGCTAGTAGCGACAGCAAAAAAAACCTTTATTTTTCAAGCGTGTAAATTCATATATTTTATCTACTAGTAATCTTAAATTTGGCTTCAATTACATTCAATTATTCTAAATTATTGATATCCTCGTTAAAAACTAGGCAGGTAAGATGTTGAGGTTTAAAAGACACCTATAGAAGCTATATTTAGATCTCAATTCTTTTGTCGGTGAAGTCGACAACCCCACCATATGATAATATTACATGAACTTGATTGAATTTCCTCATTTTCGGTGAGTTTTTGCTGTGCTTTACAAGAGCTTGCGAAGTTTTCTACTTAGCAATAATTTTTAACGACAAATGGCGTTAGTAATACAATACCTTTTTGTCTTTTTAATATATATATTATAGTATTTGATAGATAGACATGAATTGAAATCACTATTACTATGGTGTGATAGTTTTTCAGTAAAATGTACTACAAAAATACATAGATTATGGCACAGTGTTCTCGCCTTGACAAAATGCCTCCGGTATACGCGTAAACGGTAGAGTAGTTATCATGCTACTAGTTAACAGCAAAATAAGCCGTCTACCGTGTACTCTGTCTACCAGAGGCATTAAAGGGCGCGCCTTTAGACCACTCAGATGGACATACGGCACAGGCCTCTTTGTAACGCTCTAGCGCTATATTAGGTACTCGTAGTTATTTAATCAATAACGTTCGCGTGTCACTTTTTGTGCTGACGGTACAATCGGCGGGACCTTGCTGTGATGTCAGTTATCTCACGGCCGTTTTCTTTAGTGTGTGTAGGGCCTGCTAGGACGAATCGTGCGCGTTACTTCCTCGTCTGCTTAATCCATTTATCAGCCATTAGCTGTTTTCGACGAGCCTTGGATAGGGTTGCCTATAAAGGGCATATCTGTGCGTATCTGTGCCACTACATATCTATATCTATCTATTCTTATATTATAAAGAAGAAAGTGTTGATTGTTTGTTTGCATGGCTTAAATGAAACTAATGGACCAAATTTCAAAATTCCTTTACTTATTTATCTGCGGGTGACATAGGCTATAATTTACGCGGACGAAGTCCTGGGAAAATTGCTAGTTATTTTAATAAATCTCAGAAGTTACCAAAAGCCATTGTAAAACATTGTGAAATGTATTTTTATGCATGCTGTGTTCACTCTGAGAAGGTTGTTCAATGTACATGTTCTTATATTTTTCCCTCTTAATGTTGCTTAGCTTGTGACAACCAGTTTGTGAACCAAATAAATAAAAAAAAAGAAGTGTTCAGGTTCAACTCGTATAAAAATGTTCCATTTTTCAAATTTCCACCATAAGTTGTTTATATTTAAGGGTTGAGTCGCCTCTTTAAGGATTGGACAGGGTTTTATTAACATTATAAGTGTTGGGGCACAGATACGCACAGATTTCGGCCTTAGAGGAAAAAATTAGTGTGGTTCCAAAGGCTTTGCCATTATTTCTCAGTTCGCCCTTCAGGCATGCATGCGAATCGCAGCCCATCTTGTATATGAGAGTTTCCTGTCTCCTCGAGCCTTGCGCGCACAGGTAACTCACATACCTAGCCGAAGTCCGTCTCTCCTGGGGGCCCTTTTTTGATTGTTGGCTCACGGGATGAGGACGCTCTGTCCTCACTTCAATGGCCTGGTGAAGTAGTGAAAACTCACTTGGTGCTAGCTACATAGTCCATTTATAAGAAAAAATATATATGCACAGACTGGCATAGTGGCAGTGTTTCACAATAACAGGATAATACTGATACCTACTACTACTTTGCATAGAAGTGTCAATTAAAAAGTTCATTTGAGGTGGCGATGTCACTGTTATTTGAGTATAATAGATAAATGATTAAGAAAAGAAAGTTTTCGCGTTGTATTAGCCTCCTTCATAGCACTTTGTATGCTGCATCACTCTGTACTGTATGCTGATGAGAATTTTAGGACAAATCTTTACTAAGGACATTTTTCTTTTTGACCCTTTACCGAGAACCGATGCAATTCAGTAGTCTAAGGTTAGGGTTGGCAGATCCTATTTAACGTAAAAATTTTAATCAGCCAACCTTATCTTAGAGCACTCAATAGAATCAGTTCTTGTTAAGGTATTGCTTAGCCCTGAACGATTGGACTGTACTTTTTTAACTTCCTAATTACGGCCACACGTTTAGCGGACAGGTTTTGAACAAATCTTGCATGAATTAGTCTTGTTTAACAAATGAAGTGTCGACCAGTTAATTTATTGTTGATAGTTAAATTAATTTTGTTTATTCTTGTTGAGATTTCGAAATCTACACGACTTATTTATTTAATATGGAGTCATCATCATCATCATCATCATCAGGTCCTTTTTGTGTCCACTGCAGGAGTACGACCTTCTCTGTATTACTTAATATGGAGTAAAAAATATTATTTAACTAAGTGTCTAATTCTTCTGTGTTTGTTACATAGCATGCGAACATTCTTGCTGAAATGCTGATAAATGTAAACAAAAGTAATTGGTTATATAATGCAATTATAGATTTATTTATGTTATATATCTTGAGGAGAATAAAGCCCGAAAACAAGTAAATGTATTTCGTCGTAACCCTCAAGTATTCTTATAATATACGGTTGAAGAAATTTATTCTCAGCAAAGAATCTACAAAAGTCAATTTACAAATTTATATTTAGTGGAAGCGAAGAAGTTTTATTAATTTTTCCTATATCTTCTCATTTTTTACCTTCGCATTCCGTGCAAAGTTTTTGTTTTTTTTCCCTTTTTTTATTTGAACTTCAATTTTTTTTCTTATTTTAACCTGATGCTGATATCAGTGTTCTTAAGTATTTTAACGTTCTCACCTGCCAATTATATTATTATATCCACTACAGCGAGTACACTGTAGGTACAGCAAAGCGGTTCGCCCCGAAATGTGGCCAATGACAAGGTTAGCAACATTCGAAGTGGCAAAAAAAATACGACGCACGTAGCGGACAATATAAGGTAACGACGTGGACTGAAGTTACGTCTATTAATAGGGCTTTACTTAAACTGAACAATTCAAACTCATATACAAAAAACAACTAAAAAAAAAACTTAAAAAATTAAAAACACGACAACTTAATGAGATACCCGAGTTTTTTTACCCGAGGTTTTGGAGCGAGGTCCAGAGCTGCTCCAACATTTGAAATAAAAAGAAAAATGAAGGAAAAGGGAGTTGTTATTTTAAATTTAGTCATGTGAAAACCACGGTAGATCATTAAATTATATCATAAAATATGCTGCTAAATTCAAAGTTTTAAGCTGTTTAGCTTTACTAAGCGTCTTGGCCAAAAAGTGACCGCTTGCTTTACTTTCTTATTTATGAAAAGTAGTTAAATAAATAGGTTGCAGGGTTATGCAGGGCTTTATAACACAAAATTTTAAATAAAAAGCGCAGTATTCCTTCAAAAAATGTATTTAAAGTTGGAGCAGAACTGGCCCTTTAAAATATAATCATAATCATAATCATAATAATCTTTATTGCTAATCACAGGTTAATAAGATGTTACAAGTTCTATAATGTACATGTGACGCCCTGCAAGGGCACAGCAAACATGAGGGCAATAAGATGCTCACTTAACGAAAATTAGGGATTTACATTATATTATAGAATACGAATGAATATAAATGATTAAGTGGTATGTCAAATCAGTGTAAAGAAATCGAAGAATTCACCGGTCAGTTTTGTCTTGAAAGAACTCTGAAATATTATAATAGCATTTATTCAAGAGAAAGGATTTTAACTGTTTGTTGAACAAGGTAGGTTTTTTTAGATTTTTTATGCTGTTGGGTATGTGGTTATATATTTTTATAGCCATATGGTGAGGGCTAGATGCGATTAGTTCCATATTGGTTGGTGGAATTTGTAGTTTATTTAAGTAACGGTTATTTCTTTTATTTGTATTATCCCTAAAAGAATATAAATCTTCATGTTTCCGTACAAATTTGCATGTTTCTAGGATATATATGGATGTTAACGTTAATATTTGATGTTTTTTAAAATAGGACCGGCAAGATTCCATTTCGTCTATATTAGTTAAGATTCGAATACATTTCTTTTGTAGCGTAAATATGTCGTTTACATCACTGCAGTTTCCCCACAGCACTATGCCATATGATAATCTAGACTGCGCATACGCGTAATATGCTGTAAGGGAGGTCTTAAAGTCGGTTGCCCGTATTAGTTGGTTTAGTGCATATACGAAAGACGATAATTTTCTTTTTAGTGCTTTTATATGGGGTTTCCAAGTCATATTTGTGTCTAAATCAATACCTAGTAATGTGGCTGAGTCAAAAAACTTTAATTCTGAATTATTGAATTTATATGTCATTTCTAAGGGGGTTTTTTGTGCGGGTTTGAATTGTATCAATTTTGTTTTATTTAAATTTACTTCAAGATTATGAGTATTAAGCCAGTTTGTAATGTCGGTTAGAGTAGTATTTAACTTATTTTCCAATTCTATTGTATTTGAACAAGATAACAGAACCGAGATATCATCGGCGAAAAGTACACATTCGTCATCTATTTTATTGGGGAGATCATTTATATAGGTGAGAAATAATATACATCCCAGTACGGTACCCTGAGGGATAGAACTGCTAGAGACACCTCTATCTGACCGGATGTATTCTATTTTACCTGTATCATAATTGGTATTTTTAATTTCTACATACTGAACTCGGTTTTTTAGATATGATTCGAACCAGTTGTAGGCGGGTCCTCTGACGCCAGAATTGTAGAGTTGCGCTAGCAAAATGTTATGACAGACTTTGTCGTATGCTCTACTCATATCTAGTAGGAGGCCTACCGCGTACTGCTTCCTGCCTATTTTGTTGAAAATTTTTTGTACGAATTTATAAACTGCCAAAGTTGTTGAGCGATTTTGCCTAAAGCCATTTTGGTTATCATGTAATAATTTATATTTTTCGTAGAATTTACTTAAACGCTTGATCATTGCCGTTTCGAATATTTTTGCTGAAGTTGTTAAGAAAGAAATCGCGCGATAGTTGTTTATGTCTGTGGTGGATCCTTTTTTATGTATTGGTCTTATGATGGCAACTTTCAAAGCTTCCGGGAATATACCCTCGGCAAACGATTGATTTATTAGAATAGTGTAGGGGAGTATCAATTCATTAGCACACTCTCTAATAAGCGTAGGGGGGATCTCATCAATGCCAAAAGATTTTTTATTTTTTAGATTTTTTAATATGGTATATACTTCTTTGGGTTCGACGGGGCTTAAGAAAAATGTATTAGGTACTCTATCTATGGAAATATTTGTATTTACTTGTTTAGATTTAATGGATGATTTACCTACATCTATGAAAAAATTATTAAATTTGTCTGCTACGAATTTTGGATTATCAATAGTCTGCTTGTCTGATAACTTAAGTTTTATATTATTTACATTTTTATTATTTTTATTAGTTTCTTTTTTTATAATGTTCCACATACACTTTGTTTTATTATCAGAAGTCATAAACTTGCGTTGGTTATTTAGCTTCTTTGCTCTTTTAATCGCATTTTTTAGGATTTTACAATACATTTTATAATCCGCTCGGAGAATTTTACTATTACTCTGTGATACTAGACGTTTCAATAGTCTTTTATTACGGCAAGATTGTTTTAATCCAGGGGTCAGGTATGTTTTATTACATTGTGTTTTATATTTAATTAAAATTTTTGGGATACATTTATTTAAGATATTTGTCATGATATTGTTGAATATATTATAATTCTCGTTTATATTTAATGTTGGGTTTAGAACCTCCTTCCATTTGATGTTTGATATTTCATTTTTGAACTTATTTATGTTGCCTGGATTGTACAATCGTTTACGTAATGTGAAATATTTTAAGTTTTGAGTAGATAAATAAGTAAAGAATATAACTCCTTTATGGTCACAGAAACCGAATTCGTGCACTTCAGTTTTACTTTTTTGTTTATTAAAGTTAGTGAAAACCAAATCTATACACCGTGCGGATGTTGGTGTAATTCGTGTCGGTTCTTGAACTTTTTGGTCAAAATTATACATTAGCATTAATGCTTGCAGTCTACTACTTTCATTTTTATTTAAAAAGTCTATGTTAAAGTCACCCGTTATAATAATATTTTTAAGGTTTTCTTTTTTGTTAATTAATTTAAGAAGTTTTTCCAGAGACATGTAAAATACCTCGATTTCCCTACTGCTGTCTGGCCAATATAAATTAATTATTAATAAATTTAGTTTTGGTATATAATATAAGGTATCTCCTTGGTGTAATGTTGTATTGATTTGACCTATCTTATTTTCGGCTTCTTTTTATCTCTTTTGGTATCTGATATCAGAGGCTATGGTTATTGGTTTGAATGTTCTTAATGATGGAAAAAAAATTGTACTTACAGCTCACTAGCCTCGACACTGGCATCCAATCGGCACGGTCACCTATATCGCGCCATACCTGAAAACAAACGATAAAGAATCAAAATACTAAACAAATTAAAATATTTCTTACTCAATCTACAAGGCCTTCAAAAAGAAGCAAGTCCATGCCAGTTGCATTCATTGATTTTCTCGGGATTTTATGACATCAATTATATTGTTTGGTTTTTTAGGGTTCCTTAGTAAACAAGGAACCCTTATAGTTTCGCCATGTCTGTCTGTCTGTCTGTCTCGTCAAAGGCCAACTTGGCCGGTTTTTATTTGTATGTACAGATTTACACAGATTCTGTACAAGCGGCCAAATCTGGAACTAGTATTATACTTTGACATTTTAATAAAGCTTAGTGGTGCTATTTATAATATTACATCGGTTAAATAAACTTTGTAGGTTATATACTTTGTTTAGTATTTCTTGGCAGTTTTTTTATTTTGAATATAGGGGATAATTAAAAGTGTAATTAAACGGACTCGACCTCGTTATTGTCTATTCTAAATTACCTATGTATTTTTTTCTTTGACCCATGCAATTGATTTCCAGGAAGCTTTTCTTTAAACCTAATTTAATATTCGAAGTGCGCTTAGTTGAATGAATTATGCATTTGACCTCGTAACTTTTTTTTTTTATATTTCAATTTTTTTAATACGGTTTTATCGCGTTTCTTATATTTATTTTATACTTATTTGTTTTCCTAGTTTTATACATCAAATTGATTGAAAGGCCAGGAAGAAGACATGAAAGTAACTGCCAGCCAGTTGCTGTTTTCATTTAAGGTTCTCTTTTCAAAGTGCAGGCAAAGGTATGATGCATTTGACCTCGTAAACCACTTAAAATTAAATTGTAAATTGTATTTTTTGTTCATCAAATTGATTGAAAAGCAAGGAAGAAGACATAAAAAAATTACCAGCCAGTTCCTTTTTTTCATTTATGGTCCTCTTTTAAAGTGCAGGCAAAGGTATGATGCATTTGTCCTCGTAAACCACTTAAAATTTGAATAAAGTAGATGTTTTTTTTATTCATTAGCTTGATTGAAAAGCGAGGAAGAAGACATGAAAATAATTGCCAGCCAGTTGCTTTTTTTCATTTATGGTTCTGTTTTCAAACTGCGGGCAAAGGTATGATGCATTCGGCCTCGTAAACAGACTCTAGATAGCGCTAGACAAAGACGCGGCGAGGTCAGGAGCGTAGCCTTGCGCGGGTGCGCGCACGCTTCCGCCTGTCGACTGCTGCACGCGAGCGCGCATTCGCTGCGCGACCGCCGACTGGGCCACACGTGTTTTCACGCGGCTCTCGGTAAAAAGAAAGGAAAATTTTCTCCGATGATTCATAATGCATAATGGCGTCTCCCTTGACATTAACGGTGTGCCACTGATTAATACGCTTACTTAAGGCAACTTCCTTATTTTTAATTAGGGGAAGGATGCGAAATGTCAGAAGATAAGCAATAACTTTACGTCAAACTTTTAAAACCATGAAATGAGCCTTATAATTTTTTTTACGAAAATCAAACCGATACGTAAACATAATGTGAGAACAGAAAACTGAGCTGGTTATAATGTGTTTCGTTTCTTTGTAACTTCTTCTTTAGGTTTGCGAGATTTATCTAAAAATGATGATTTTCCACCTATTCAGTGGTACACTTGAAATCCAAAACCCTATCTTTCCGAGAAACCATCTGAATGCGTGGCGCCTACTGAAGTTGTTTACTTAGTAATAATGATTCAAAGTATAATTCATATCATTTTCAAGCCTATCTCGATAAATGCGATTAGCAACAACACAGTACTTCCTCAAACTAAATGGGAGCCGGTCCGCACTAACAGATTGCTCATACTCATGCATGATTATTAATGTTGCATCTTCCTACGCAATTGCGCTACGCAGACAAAGAGTAAACAAGCTTCACATTTTGTGTAATGACAGTGAATCACGTCTTTATCCTTAACAGGGTAGACAAAGCCTTGAGCTGCAGTAATCAGATACTAGTTTTAGCCGTTGGATTGCAGTTCTAGATTGACCCCTTAAGTGAAATGATTTTGCCATAATTTCGATTTTATATTATGACACGTCGACTTCTAGCAGAATATTTTAAAGTATTAAAGGCAAAAGAATTGGAAAGTTCGCAATTGCAATACTTAGTTGAAAAGTTTTTCGTACTGCCGTCCTTCCTGTTCAACACATCATTTGTGAAGCTCTTTGTCCGAACATACCTGAGCATAACTCTTTACTAATTGAAGTTACGCACATATTTGGAGCCTTTATCCAAATGAAAATCGCAGTTATGATTTCAAGACTATTATAAATCTTATCGCTTTAATCAATATTAAAACATTTGGGTGATAGAGGTGTCGAATTTTAGACTCGTTTTTGTGGATCTTTCTTTATGGGCCACCAGCGTCATCAATTTAAGTACCTAGAATACTAGGAATATTATTCTTTGTAGGTTCTGCGAGATTCCACGGAGAATACCGAGGGCTTCATTTGATATCTGTAATACATTTCAATATCATAAAATGCATTGTAAGGTCATTATCATCGTATTGGCATCACTTGCACTCGATGATATGATGCATCTTGATAATAAAACTGTTCGTAAAGGTTACTTTAGTCTTTGGTATTTTTGATATATTTGGACCGAATAGAAATAATTCACTTACAAACTGAGTTTTATAATAATTCTCTAAGTAAACTTATCTTAGGTAGCCTAGTTTGAAATAATGGCTATTTTGTGAGACATTCAATCTATACGTCATCATTTTCTTTTTTGGAAGTTCAAAGAATTGTACCGTCGATTATAAAAGTCGAAATGCAAAGTTTAAATTTCTGTTGTAAAAATATTGTTATGGACAATTAGTTTATGGATATATCGACCCTGCAAAGAATATAGGTGAGACTTTCCCATAAGTTAGTGCTTTTCGATCTATAATTTTTTATACCCTATTAATACATTTAGTTCCATCACTACTTCCGTATTAAGACAAATTTGGCCCGTTGCTATTAAAAACATTGCGCACACATGAGTAAGAATGATGAGCCGACAACACAAGGCAATGCGTGGACGTAGAATATCTCACATTAGAATCAAAGACAACCACAGACCATCTACACGATCTAGATGATGAACATCTGATTTTTCTTGTTTATGAATGAAAAGTCTTGAAACTCGCAGAAAAAGTACTAACGCCATCTTAACTTAAAGAAAACCAATAAAACAGTTTTGCTGGCTTTTACTCAGATATTATTTTTACCCAACTGCAAAGAAGGGTTATGTCTATTGTGCGTATCTTGTATGTTTGTTAAATTCTTTATTATCTCGTATCTTCGAAAGGTTCCTGTTAAAACCAAGTGTCCATTGGATAATTGTTGTTCTTGTATCGAATATAAACGCTGAATGAATGATTTTTATAGTTTGGTTTCATAATTACTGTTAACGTCAAATCATATGAGAGACAAGTTATTGTTACTTCAAAAACCTAAAAAGCATAATCGTTGCACATCAGCAACATGTTGTTATTAAATATCATTGCTAAAGGATATATAAAACTTCGTTAAAGAAATTGTGTTCGTGGGAATAAATTGTCATGTCATGCAGCTAGACGATAGGCTGTTTTCTTGTTTTTCCTTTAGTTAGCAGTTTATTGATCTCTATTTCTTACTTTGTCTTTGGATCTGAGAGTATTACAGCCAGCCGGCCTCGGTTGACGGTATCATCTCACTTATTTGTATTGGCAATCGACTGTGAAGTGGACGGAGTTATGCAAAAGAATTACATTGTAAACAGTTGATTAGTTAATTATAGACAATCGTGAAGGGATTTTGTAAAATGAAGCGTAGAAAATATGGTATACGAGTATCTCTCTCTTAATGTTGTCAAAAAACACATTTCACCTTGTTAACTAATGAACAAACTTTTTGCGATACTTTTCGGTTTTGTTATAGAATTTCACATTTAGCGGTCAACACGCCAGCCTGTGACACGAGCAGTGGTTCCGGATTCGATCCCGTAGTATTAGTAGGTATTGCGTTTAGTTGTACCATTAGGAACATTCATCTGAGATAGCACTGCTAGTTGTGTGGCATCACATCATCAGGTCTGTTTTAGCCTCTACTGAAGGAGAACTAGTCTGTACTACCAGAGCCATATATTAACCAGTACAGGCAGGGGATTTGGCTTACAATCTCCACGCTGGCCAGACTGACAGGGTTTGAATTGACTTGTCAGTACCGTCAACCCCCTCATCCTCTTCCTTCATCTTGAGATATGTAGGCATCACAATACCAATCTAATAAAAACCGTGCAAAACATTACGTTAATTACGCCAGCGATGGCGTGCGCGAGCGGCCACCTTGTTCAGATCTTCTGATTGTCTGGTACACTTTGCCAGTGCTTGTATGTTTGTTTTTCGTGTTTAAGTGGCCAACACTGGTGTCAGATTTTTCAAGCTGCCTAAAGGCATCTGACATAGGTTAACGACTGTCATCAATGATGACAGCCAGGACCAACAACAACCAGTGCTGACTGCTCAGTATTCGTCAACCCTTCGCATTGTCTCTTCTCATCATGAGCTACTTGATAGAGGCATCACAGCGTCATCCGGTCTTATTTTGGTCTCCACTGCAGGAGCACGAACCTCTCTGTACTACCAGAGCAATGTATTAGCCAGCAGTCAGAGGATTTGACCCCCATTCTCCATGCTGCTCAGACGGGTATGAATTGTCTCTTTGATGTTTATAAGCTTTGTTTACTTTGTGTTTCCTACTTAAGTCGCCTTCTACGACATCCATGGGAAGACTTGGAGTTGTCCTATTCTACACTGCCGGGAACCACACGGCCAGCCGGGATCCACACGGCTAGGAGGCATCACAATAACAATCTAATAAAAAGCTGGCAAAACATTACGTAAATTACGCCAGCGATGGCGTGCGCGAGCGGCCTCGCTCCGTTCACGGCCACCAGACTTCCTGATCGATGCACTGCGCTGACTCTGTTTTGATGCCGAGTCTAATGCAGATGAAACTGGTGTTGATTATGTACCCGTAGTGTTGAATAAGACGGTCTATGAAGATTTAGGCCTGAATGCTATGCACTTGATGGTATGATAGAAAAAAGGAGAACCAGATGTTTCTTCTCCTATAATCATTTCTTTTTCCATTAACAGATCTAGCATCACGCTGAATTTGGCCTTATGGTCTTTTGGCTTTAGCTCTGCCTATTATGTGGACAATAAGTACGTGATTAGTATAAAACATTTGCAATTTCTTAGTTAATTTTCTTATCGATTCTATCCCTATTTATTTGGGATCATCTCTCAAAGTTAATTATCTTGTTTTTTTTTAATTGTATCTCCCGCCTATTCCTCGATTTTCTCGAGCAAAAGAACGAGAATATTTTTGTTTTGAGAGAAATCGGATGATGGCTACTAATATACTCGGAACGAGAAATCTTTTACATCTTTGAGGTTTTTTAAGGGCATAAAGATACAATCTTCTGTTGTCACTCTTGTTCCAAAATTGTCGAGGAGCTAAATTTGTTGTTGTATTTTCTCTGTTATCTGGATGATAGTATCAACACTTTCTATCTGTGAAATGCAGTTTTATTGTCGACTGAATGTGCAAAACTGCATATATCGTTAAAAATTCTTAAGTAGAATAATTTTAATTTCGTTAATAAAATCTTATATTGACCAAGTTTAAAAAGAACTACTTGTTGCGTGGAAGAGCTTTTTCAAGAAGCTTTACTTCTTGAGCATTTTCAACAATTTTGACGACACTTAAAATGACACAATTGATTGGCAATGACAGCCAAAACAAAATGGCTGGCAATCGTTGGAGCAACGAAAAGGTATTTATGAGTAACGCCTTTGAAATAGACTTTATTCAAAACCTATCATATATTTATATCATTGAAACCAACGTGAGATAAAGACATTATGTATAAAAACGGGTCACTCACGTGCTATTTTTCATTTAAATTTATTTTCAAGTCACCTTGAAAATGGGCGACTGACGAGTTCGATACTATAATAGCTGACAGAATAGCACGTGAGTGACCCGCTTTTATACATAATGTCATATCCCAATCCCAACTAATATTATTAATGCAAAAGTGAGTTTGTTTGTTTATTTGTTTGTTACGCTTTCACGCCGTCTCTACTAAACCGATCATCATGAAATTTTGCATACACATAGGTAAGGGTACCGAGAAGGACATATATCACGCGGGTGAAGCCGCGGGTAACAGCTAGTGTCATATATTTCTTTGGGATTTTCATCTTTTTTTTCTGCTTATTTTCCTACATCTGTTTTCATGTTTTCCTTTTCCTCTCTTTCGTTGCTCATTGAGAAATCATAATTGTTAGCTATATTTTAATAAGGAAGTGCAATTGCATTGTGTGTTGTTTTTCTGTTGCTACGCTCATTATTAATATCGAATTGGTTTTAATGAGGAACTGGTGTCGATTTCGGTGCGACATGTCGTACATCAAGTTGGACTGAAAGTACGTGTTCATATGTCTCGTCACGTTGCAGCCAAGGGCAGCGGCTGGTGCATAAACATCTCGGAGCACAGGTCAATGCTAGCACAATAACAACGTGGTAGTTTTACATTCAGTCAGTTGTAATCTGAATGATTGTGAAGTGTCGCGAGGGGATTTCAAATTTAATCCTTGAACGATAGATAGCCAAATCCTCTGACTACTCAGGCTAGTATATGGCTCTGGTAGTACAGAGAGGGTCGTGCTCCTGCAGTGGAGACTAGAAAGACCTGATGATGATGATGATGATGATAGATCTTGACTGAGATGATAAAAAACGCATTTATGATGCACAATTTTTTGATTATTAAAAGAAATATCAAATAATAGGACTCAGACTAGAGATACAATAAATTGCTAAGGCGCTAAGGATTAATTTCTTGAAATTGATATTACACTCTAAACTTTGGACACGTTTATTCCATGGGTTTAATGGAATAAACCAAGCAGGTTGTTATTTAGTAACACAAAATCATGTTTACCAATCTGTGTGTATTGTGTTTTCAATGTTTGTGGAGTAATAATTATTTTTAAGTTACCAATATACACAACTCGATTAATCAAGAAAACGTTGTAGATTTCATAAATTATTGTGTATTGGTAATCGTGATTAAATTATTCAAAATTAAAATAAAAACTGCTTTGAAATCTTAGATATAATTTACATAAAGCGATGATTTCCTACTACACTCCAACTTAACAGTAGACCATCACTGTTGAGGTTAAACGTTATGAGAATATTTTGACTTCCTGCGTCTATTAGTCTCGTTATTTTCGTGCGAAAATTGCACGTTAACTGCCCTGCGTGCACGCAGCAAGGACATGCGGAAATGAAACGTTGCAACTACGATTATTCACGATTTTCTTTGTTGAGTAATAAAACAAGGATTAAACGGATTTTTAAATTTAATGCATGATATAACCACTAAAGTTTATGTCGATTTCGTGTAATTCATTGAAAAATAAATATATAATAGTCATCTTTTAACTGTTCCTTATTGTTGAGGGTCATATGTTAAGTCGTGGTTATAATTAAACAATCTGAACGTCATTATTAAAAAAAATCATGCTGTAATTTGTTATCTTTCCTTGACTATAAAACTTGAATCAAGAGGGCGAACGATTTGGAATATTAAAAATGCGTTAATTTTGATCAAAAGGATCGCAGGCTCACTGCGTAGGTCAATAAAAACGACGTACTTAATGTTTTGTTATTATTTATAATAATTATAATTATTATCTATAAGCTTAGTTAACTAATCCGATAAATAATGATGATTTTATTCACATCTTTTATATAAAACGTATCCCTCCTACGCGCTGTGTACTGCTTGTTATTTATATTTACACAACGTATTTGTTATATTCACACTCGCATCTTCCCAAGAGCAACGGAAAATTTTGCGTCATCAGTTTTATAACACATCCACATTGACCTTTACCCAGTGCTATGAGACCTTGCCACTAGATTCAGTTATCTTATCGGTATTTGTCGGTTTTTATCGTGCGATAAAGGGCCTGCCCTTGCGGCGTATCGGTGGAAGGTTAGCGCCGATTCCGGTATTTTTTCGGCAGCGTTCAATCTTTATGCATCGCTTGAAGTTCCGGTTTGACAGTTTTCCTTCCTCATTAGTTTCGGCTGCACAATGCAGCTCTTTTTTTATTGAAGGCTAGTGATTGTTCAGGTTTGGTAACCTTCGGGCAATGGACACTGGCGGGGATATCTCTTATTTACAGATACTAATTACTATCAGATCGTTCAAGAATAGGAGCTTTGTAAAAGTAACTCTAGGTAGTGCCGAATTCATTAAGTGTATCAAGAGTATCCTAAAGAATGGTCCTTCAGAATGTTAGTACCTGACATTATTAGATCAATATTTAAGACTATCGATTGAATTGCATCCCAACCCAATACCAGCTTCTCAAGCTGTATTCATATTTCGGATTATGTAAACCCTGTAAAAATACTAAAAAGGCAATGTAACTTTTTAAACTTTCACGGTTATCAACATTAGAATTAACCATTTCGGGATATTTCGAAAATATAAATATCGAAAACTCAAAGAAACCACAATAATCACGGCAAATATCCCGAAATATTTATTAAAAAAAATGCAATTCTCTACATTTAGAAATTACATGAAGTTTGTACAATTTTTTTCTTCAAATAACAACCTAGACCTAGAGACTGAGGCTATCATGTAACTTGTGACCTCATAGATCTGCTTTAGATAAACGACTGTAGTTGTACGGCCGACCACGTCCGGAATCATTACATAACTGATGATGTACGAAGGGTCAGGCAACCTATATCGTTAACAAATCAACTTGACATTATCTAGCCTAGAATCTTCGATAATGAACAAATGTTTTTATCATTCAAATTGCTTGCAAAGTATTTTGATTTCCCTTTTCATCTACACGCTTACTGTCATGCTTAACATGGCAAGGATTAATTGTTTTAGGCTCTGGCCTACCCCGTAAGAGATGGTGTGATGTGGTGTATGATGTGAGATAGCTAGATAAGGCCACAACGGTATTTTGGATTTCTTGTAATATCCTTAGAGCTATGGTCCATAGAACTTGTCGAGTGGCTTTAGATGCGAGGCAGAAATACATTTTTAGCCCCCGTCGCTAATAGAGGGGTGTTATAAGTTTGACTGCTCTGTTGGCCAGTTATACACACGAAAACCACTCTGTGTGTGTGCGTCTGTGTGTCTGTTTGAGACACCGTAGCTATAAAACGGATGAACCTTTTAAGGGCTACTTATTTTAATTTGAAAGCAGGTTTCTTTGCAATGGTTGTTAGACATGTTTTATTAAAATCGATTCAGCCGCTGACAAGATTGAGGGATTTACGTGTCGGGGGTTGCTTAAAAATTTAATGTTATTTTTAGTATAGGTAAAGTTCCTTTCCATTTTTTTTTTTCAAACGATTCGATTCCTACGTTAATTTACAGGCACCACTCTACCCCCTTCTGCTTCAATTAAAATATCAAACTTTGCATATAAAAACCATACCAAATTGATTTTTCCAGCAATATTCGTTACAATTTACGCACTCACGATTCATTCTCGAACCGTGACCTGCAAAAACTAGTCACGGGGTGTCGCCAAAGGCTGAAACAGTTTTTTGTCGTCAAAGGCCGAGGGCAGAAACAGCGGAAGATGTTCTAGGTCGCTCAGTGCAAAAAAAAGTAATCTAAAAAGTTTGATCAAGTTGAACTCCTAAAGCGAAGAAATCGTGATCAAAAATGGTAAAGATTAAGATAAGAGTGGAAAAATGACAATAGAATATGCATAGATTTTAAAACAGTCGGCGATAAAAGATCCGTAAACGTTATTATTTTTGATTTCTGTTCACTACTAGTCACCTATCTCTATCTTCTTCTAAATATATAAAAGGCTAACCTGACTAAATCAACTATCAAAGCACAGCCGAAACTACTGAACTGAACGAATTTCGATGAAAGGTATACATAGTTGAAATGATGTAACCATCCGCTAAGAAAGGATTTTTGAAAATTCGTCCCCTAAGCGGGTGATAAAGGGGTTAAAATTTTGTATAGAAGACCGTCATTTTTAGAGCTAGAAACCATGTTTTTAGGTTAACGATTAGCTTTTTAGATTAAGCTAGTTTTCGATATAATAGTAACGTACTCGTAGCGGAAGAAAGCAATCAAATGGTAAAAGGTGGCGTAATCTCTTCTTCTTCTTTCCTCTAGACCTTATCCCATCTACTTAGGGAGGGCCCTTCTTGTCCTTCTTTTCCACTTTGCACGATCCTGAACTGTGCCGGCGTCTAGCTGGGCTTGTTTCTGGTCTTTTTCGACTGTCGTCAACCAGATAGAAGGCGATCTTTCTGTTCCTCGCTTTCGCGTTGGCAGTTTCAGGGTGAGCTGAACTATATGGTCTTCGGGGCGTCTCTGCACATGTCCTTACGGCATATCGTCTTAGGCGCTATCCACCAATGTTTCGAAAATAAGGCAACTTTAAAGCTCCATGTTACAAACTCGTTCCGAATTTTATCCAGTAGGCAGTAGGGTGACACCCGCTGACCAGCTTTAATATCAAAAAAATGCTATCATAAATGTGCATAGATAATGTAATATGTAATAGAGAGAGAAAGAAATTAATAGATGCTAAGAGCTGCGTTTCACCGAAGCCAAGCAATAAAAAGCCAGAAGAATACAAGTGAGATGTTCGAGGCCGCGGTCGAAATCGAGAGTATGAAATCTGGAACACTGACGCGTCTGTTTGTCACGCATATCTGACACACTACAATAGTTACGTCAGAATTGGGGATTTCCTTGCATATATTTAATGTCAAGGCCAAGAGTGCTACCTTGAGGTATCCCCAAAGTTTGAGACATTTATGGTAGTAATAGCAAATTATTTGTGCGTGGTATTGGAAAAACTTAATTAATTTTACATTTTTCATGAATTCCGAAAAGCTAGCGCATAATATATGTGTGGTCGCAGCTGAAATCGAAAGTATAAAAGTGGCACGATGACGCGTCTCTACTTGTCACGCATAGGTACTCGTATTTGACACACCACACAGTTACGTCATTGCAGATCCTTTTGCATAGAGTATATGTTTTTAAGTCCAAAAATACAACTGGAATGCTTACTTTATTTTATACAAGGATAGTGTTTTATTGAAATGTTGTCTCGTCAATTGATTACAAGACCAACCTTTTTTCCAGTTATTTTAAGGTTCTAAAGATCAAAAGTTCCATATATTTGATAAAAAACTCTCAGATCTCATCTTAAATTCTAAAGCTTTTTTCCTTGGATCGCATTTCTGCACTTAAAGATTAACGAATGCCTTTGTCCCCAAAAGTTGCATTCTGGCTGTTATCTACGCTATCTATCTCTTAGAAACTGTCAACAAATGTGATATCTGCAACTCTTCAATGAATTCCACCATCACGGCAACAGGTCCAATGACGTAACGAGCATCAACGCGAACAAAGAGCCGTGGGTGCTACAACATACTTTCATTTTCGGCGGTTCCACGGTCACGGGCACCTGTCACTGGCTATTGTTTGGTTTCTTTCCTTTCTAGGCCTTGCTTCTTTAGCTAGTAGACTATTTTTAAATACTAAGACTAGATTCGATTCTATTCGATTAGCATTCTACTAAGGTATGTATCTTTTTGCTATCCCCATACTTATATCTCGATGGTCTTCCGGTCTTCCCTTATATTGTCTACTCCTATTTTTTTTCTCAGATTCTGTCATAAACATAAAAATTTAATCTTTGCACATTTTAGCAGTTCAATGCAAGTTTTAGACATCTTAGTTTATTTACTACATTTTGATAAACGAATTGTAGAATTATAACCATCACTTCAAGAGTGGACTGCTTTTTATGGCGAAGTTTTTCTAATTTAGACATTATATTATTATCATACTCCCTTTTCTCTCACGTTTTGTTTTTCATGATAGTTTCCCGGCAATTTGCAGCATAAGTGTTAACAAACATAATAAAGTGTAAATATAAGCAATCTATGAAAGTGCTAAAACACTGCTGCAACAGCAAAATTCGATAGTATGGCGCTTTATAATTCACAACTTACAATTGTATTGAAGTAACTATCTACTATTACTTGTTACGTGATAACATCAACTTAACACATAACGTGCAATAGTAGATAGCCCTTAAACACCTCTTCAGTACGAACGAAAGCGCATCGCAGTTACATCAAGTTTATTACATTACATGGCATTACGGACAACTTTCATCCGGCCACAACCTAGTCCAACTCGACCCACTATAAATAGCTGGTATCCAGTAATACTAGTACACAAGTATATACTAATCACATTATCATACCTTCACCTTAGCTACTACTGCACTACGCTTCCGCATAACATACGTCGTTCACTTTCACTAACTAAACACCTGTCCATTCTAATAACTACTTTAATGTCAATACGGTAAAGTGCATTAGACGATTGCTAGTTTATATTTTTTCGAATGGGAATTTGGGTGACATAGCAATGCAGGCTCTGTCGCGTATGATATAACGTTCTATTTTGTTTGTTACTGTGTAAGTGACGGCCTCGTCAAGGCCGCACGTATCGTATCGTCTGTTTACTTTCTCTAGCGGTCAATGGTCACTGGAGTCGTGTTTGGGCTTTTTTTTTGGGGAACTTCAAGGTCGGTTATTGTTTTATCGAAAGACTTATATATCCTAGGTACTTAATCATGATTGAGCTGAAAATAGAATTTGATGGCATTACATGGATGACTTTGTATTAGATAATTATGATGTTCAAATAAATAATATTTTGATTCATTATGTCAGATATCATCTGTAGATGTTAATGCTACAATAAAATTTATGACGCGGTTATTTATAATCATTAAAATGTATTTGATGAACTAAAATATTCATTACCCATTAAAATATAATTTAGACAAATGATATTTTATTGCTGGCTTCAGTAGAAACGGTCTAAAGTCAACGCTAAAACAGCACTTCCTTAACACTAAAAATATATCATCTGTTTATCTGCATACTTGTAGGCCAACATTACTTTTGACGACCTTGTGCCAGTAGTACTGTATGCTAAATGTGTGATCCACATTGTCATGTCATTATAATTATAAGTGACAAAACATTCGTTTGAATAAATCAAATTAAATGGTTATAGTAATAACACTTACGGATTTAGAAAGTGTAATCGTTTTCTATTTTTAGCTACAATAAGTTTTTAATTATCTATTAATTTTTAATTATATATTTTTTAATGAATTATCACAATTCATAAACAACTACAAATTGTATTGTTCGTAGTGTCTCTTAAATGATTATTATATCATTTCGTTTTGGGATAAATTTTAGTGCGAGTCAATTTAGTACTACTACTAGTAACTGAGCTATTCAACGATGCGATATTCTCCATTATCAGATCGTTGATTACAGACAGACAGCGAGAAAGATAGACGCACAGACACAAAGACAGGTGAAACTAAATAAATATTATTTTTAGATGGATATAAGTCTGCGCCTCCAACAAAACAAACGTGATTTCAAATCGCGAGAGTTTAAAAAACCATTTCAATAAAAGGTTATTAAAATTATGTTAAGCACCTAGTAGCAGATTCCACATACCTAGCGCAAACAGTTTCTTGCATTGCATTAAGTTGGAAGTTTCCCTTATTAAGTCTGACTGAATGATATTGTAATTCGCTGTATATCTAACTCAATCATCTGTCTTTGAAAGGCAAGCTAATAGTATGCAACGTAACGTTGTAAGAGTGTGCATCGATTTTACCTCTAACTTCGTTTAATTGAGTCTTATTTTTAGCTGTTTCATTTTGAAACCCTCTAATTGACCCTAAAATTGTTAATATTACTTAGTTTTGGCAATTTCCATGACTCGTTATTGTGTCTCTTTCCTTTTTCCATGTAAATATGTTCCTAAATTCGACTATTGTAATTTTTTTAAACATTAAGCGATTTTAGTTTGTATTTTGTCACGTCGTCCAAAGAATTTTTCTACTATCGTCGGTATATATTTTCTTATCATCTTTAAGGTATCTGTCTGCTTCGAGTAATCTTATTTATTTTTGTTACAACCCGAAACAATTTTTCAAATGGATTCAGATTAGAGCAACAATAATTCACATGTGCCACGATGCTTCAATACAAATCTTATGTCATAGGAGTAGTAAAAAAATCAATATATTTAAATATTTCCCTTTTAAAACCTTATCAAACTCTCGCACAAGTCGTACTTTTGGATACAATAGAACGCAATCTCTGACACATCTTTGATATATGGATGATTTACTAGTCAAGGTGCGATTGCAGTTTAACTACTCGGCTAGTACACAATGGCGCTACATGTGTGGCCCTATTGTTCGGGAGCCCTTGGCCGAGCTCTAGCGGACCACAAGGTCTTGCGGCTTTGAGACTTTGACCATAAGTAGTTGCTACATTTCGTCAATCATCACAAGTGAATCTTTAAAAGGTACGACGTTTTGAAGTGATAATCTAATCTAGTGGCGATACAGCTTAAGTTAATGTACATGCCTGCCTGTTTTGTATCAACGGCGGTAATTACGGGCTACTTTGAAAAACATATTAAACGAGAAAATTGTACTTTAATGTTTAGGAAGGAAAGGATAGATCATAACATTACTTCATGCAACGAAAACGGCATTGCGTTTATTAATCTAATCTAGTGGTGATACAGCTTAAGTTAATGTACATGCCTGCCTGTTTTGTATCAACGGCGGTAATTACGGGCTACTTTGAAAAACATATTAAACGAGAAAATTGTACTTTAATGTTTAGGAAGGAAAGGATAGATCATAACATTACTTCATGCAACGAAAACGGCATTGCGTTTATTAATCTAATCTAGTGGTGATACAGCTTAAGTTAATGTACATGCCTGCCTGTTTTGTATCAACGGCGGTAATTACGGGCTACTTTGAAAAACATATTAAACGAGAAAATTGTACTTTAATGTTTAGGAAGGAAAGGATAGATCATAACATTACTTCATGCAACGAAAACGGCATTGCGTTTATTTGTTTTTCTTTCAAAATAAAACGGTTATTTATGTACATATTGATACTTTATGGACTATGGCACAGACAATAAAATAAGTCATAATTCATAACTCCAATAAAAGCGACAGGCTGGATATATTGCCGAGTCATATTTTGTTCAATATCATAAATACTTGCCATACACCATATTTATTGGACCATGTGACACAATATATTTTGTCTTTCTTTAGACAACAGTCCGATTGCACTAAGAAACCGCATGGTTGGTCCTTTGGCTATAGGAAATCTATTTAAGGATAAGGTACTATTGTAAAATATTAAAGAGCTACGACGAGCGATACTAGTGCCGCCCAGATCATTTACTTATAAATCAGATCAAATAAAACTTACAGTTAAACCGGCTTCCGTCAAAACGATAGCTGTTGTAATTTTAAGTACAGTAAGAATATAGATTTTACAAAAATTTGATATGGTTTAGGAATAAAGAATTCATTGCTGGGTGGCGATAATTTTCTAGCTGCTACTTTCTCATCCCTTAACCATCGGAGCAAGTAGCATCCCAAATACCTTTACTTCGTTCCCCAGTTTAACAAACTCCGACCATTTCCTCGCTTAAAAGCAGGTTTCTATGGGCAGCAGCGTTGAAATTGATATAAGCCAAACAAACTGCGCTCAGCAACCTTTTTGCCAAATGTGGTGAGTATGGCAAAACCCCCCAATGATAGAAATCCTTGGAGGACGCCTATGTTCAGCAGTGTACTTCTTACCGCCATAATAATGAATGATTGTAAAATGTCATCTCAAAATCTATACTATTAAAATTTTTGAAGTGGACAAACATTTACAATTATATTAGTAGGATTTGTAGAACATTACGCAAAATAATAAAAGATACTACACTCAAATTAGGAATATACCGAGGGCCGTCAATAGATGCGTCCTCACGTCCCTCCCCGAGTGCCAAGTGAAAGCGACCAAGTATGCAGTGCAGCGCTCTGAGACATTTCTCTTGCAATTCCCAATTTTTAGACGTCCGCGCCAAAGAAAGCCGTGACAAATGGTGCTTGAAAGTTTACATCTTTTGATCTATGACTTAGTCTTGATTCTAGGTTACCCAACGTAACCTGTTAAAATGCTCAGAATAAAATCTAACTCAAATTAAGACCGAAAAATAATCTAATATTAGGTTCGCTTAAAAATCTGAGAAAAATTTTCCCGTAAGAGCTAAAAAATCTGTTTCTATGTGAGGAAAGTAATGAAAACGACTGATTTTAGCAGAAATTATGAATGTCCTTTGAATGCTGTTATTGCCTTCTCCGTAGAACGAACTACATTAATATATACTACTTTCTCACCATCCATAAGCAAAAAGAATAACAAAACCGGCCAAGTGCGTGTCGGACCACGCGCAGTGTAGGGTTCCGTAGTTGCGAATGACAGTGCAGTTTAGCGACCAAAAACATCTAACAATGAAAATAGTATGAAATTTTACAGTTTATAAGTTGGTTGCCTATAACTTTTTAGTTTGTACTTGGTACTCAGCTCTGATAGTTTTCCTTTAAACTTCAGTATATATACTACTGCTGTAATTTTTTTCACGTATCTATATATAACCGTTTAGCAGATAGAGGGGGGGGACACTTACCTCTAACAAAAATTCGCACTTTAAAACCAAATATTTCGGAAACGGATCCCTAAATCGGAAAATGGTGGTCTCAACCTCACAATATTTTTGAAAGACCTATTTAACGATACCCCACACGATGGGTAAATAGAGAAAAAAAAATTACTCTCTTACTTTACTTGTATGGGAGCTACCCTAAAAAAAATTTTTTTTCAAGTTTTTATTCTACCACTTTTTTGCCATGATTAATATACATACCTATACCAAATTACAGCTTTCTAGTACTTATAGTCTCTGCGTAAAACCGCGGACGGACAGACAGACAGACAGACAGACAGACAGACATGGCGAAACTATAAGGGTTCCTTGTTTACTACGGAACCCTAAAAATCGGTTCATCACCCAAAGACAGGAGTTATGCGCGAACTAACAGTAGATATTGCCACAAAAGAATTGAAAACTATGAATAATGTATTTTAAATAAAACTAAACATCGTTCTAGAGTTTACTATTTCGTTTTTATGTAACATCAAATGGTCAATCAAACTGTGAATGTATCTTACTATATTTATGTGTATATGTTTGGCGATCCTTATTCCAAGGTGAGATACAGATTTCCACTGATACGAAAATATCACAAGGTTATTAAAAAGAGCGCCAAAATTATCTTCCTGCGACTGATATAATAAAGAGGTATGTTTGATATCAAGGTAATCGATAAAATTAGAAATATTCCGTTGTTTTATGAAAACAAACATCATAGACGTTTAAGTAGATTTTCGTATTATTTTGTTGTACTTATACCTTTTTATGTTATAATGGAATTCTGTTTTCTGTTTAAGATTAGTAAAGATTTTTTTATTGCATGGAGTATCTTTACTTGTAGCTCTAGGGAATCAATTTAAAAAAATATCTAACTGAAAGGTACCAAAGAAACTACTCGTTATTTTTTTTTTACTCGTGCAGTGAGATAGCAGGTGGCTTATAGGAAATATAAACGTGGTGTACCGTCACATGACGTAATCCGATCACAATCGGAGCCCGACCACAGTGTAAACAAATGTTAATGATATTCTGTAGGTCAATAGTTACACCAATGTTCCTCAAATAATCACTGACCTTGCCCACATCATCGAGGCCTTGACTGGAGCCGATAAGGTATCGAAGGTCGGCGTCATCGCTACAGACAATGATATCATTGCTCTAGACAATGATTCTTATGGTCTTTCTGTCTCATAATTAAATAAATATATACGGACAAAACACCCAGATTGAGCTAGCCCCAAAGTAAGTTCGAGAGTTGTGAATACTAACTCAACGATACTATATTTCATTATAAATACATACATAGAATAAACATCCAAGATGGGTCTTGGTTGTTTATTCTATATATGGATATTTGTAATGAAATAAAGTATCGTGATGTAACGATCTTTTTCAATCTTGACCTGACCCGGGATTGCACCTAGGACCATCCGTGTCACAGGCTGGCGTGTTGACCGCTGCGCTACGGAGCTGTCAATAGATATTAGATAGACATCGCCCACACCATAGAGGGCTTTCCTGCAATGGATAAAATATTGGAAGGTCTAGCGCTGTTCAAAACAGTGATATTTACCTTTGCTCTTTCCTTCTGCGAGCAAGAAGCAGATAATTACTACACAAGTACTACTAGTAGTACGAATCATAAGTAGTAAATCATATTGATATAATTATAATTTCTAGCCTTCTATATCGTAGTCCAACATTGATAGTATTCGCTCTGTAATAAAAATTAAGGACGACTCGGATCGGGAGGGATTCAAAGTTGATATATTATATTGACACCCATGAAATATTCGAAATGACCTAGCCCACATCTTCGAGGCCTTGAATGCAGGTGATAAAAGTATCGAAGGTCTCTCTAGACAATTATGTTTGTTTATAGTCTTTCCAGTAAGATAGTACAAAGACATAACACATATGATTAGTCTTTAACGAACAAGTTAAATTATTATTTTAAGATTGGACTTTATAAACAAGTACTGAAATATTTGGAACCATTGATTTAACCTTGCTCTTTAAGGCCTTGACTGCAGGTGATAAGGAATCGAAGGTCGCCGTCAGCGGTGCAGACATTGATTTAATGTTCTTTTCTTGTGGGGTATACTATGTAGGGAAACGATGTCAGTCTACACTCTTTCTTTGTCTCAAATTAGAATTATAGAAGTTCTTGCACACAATATTGACGGTGTCCAAATCAGAATTATTCTATTGTGCATGTAACGGAGCACGAAATGTCGCTCAAGCGCGCGAGCGACAGACACATTCCCTGCTATGTGGTGCACGTTTACACACTCCAGAGCCAGAGGAAGAGAAATGACGAACATTGATACGGTTACCGTTGACAGCTCACGGTTCATTGGGAGCTCAAGCATATAGCAGTTGCAATGTTGCCGAAATATCAGACGAAACTCAAAACCCGTCCCGTAGTGAAAATAATAATGACTGTGATCGCGAAAGCTTCAAATCATGTAACCATTCATACGGCACTGAACGTGCAGAAATAACACTTATGCGCCTTAAATAATCAGACCTTGTCCAGGTCACCGAGACCTTGATGGAGACGATAAAGTATCGAAGCTTGATATATGATTGAGACAGAAAATGATTCGACAAATAGACAGACGCTTCGAGACCTTCTCTATCCGAACTTTTTTTCCCAGTTGCGTCCTCAGCTGTAATGCGTCAGAGCCCGGGGTCCGGGTTATGACAACATTTATGCTGTCATATGATTAGAACCGCGGATAATGCCTGACACTCAATTAAAGACCGTCTTACTGAAATTCCAAATAACGATGTGTAACAGTGAATTATAAAGATTTGTGACCGTGGTTATGTTCTTCCTTGCAAAGAAAAAAGTTCTGTTCCCGTGCTGGTCAAGATAGATTATTAGATTTTAAAGACGTAAAAAATCATGGCTGAGGAACATAAGGGAGTGGACCGGAATCGCCAGAGCTAAGCAACTGTTTGGCCTGGCGATGTTCATCATGATCTTTCCAACCTCCAGTAATGGAGTGGCACTTAAAGAAGAAGAAGAAAGCACCCCGATTTATGTGCGTGTTTGTTAGTAAGAGCTTATTTAAATCCCTCCTTGTGGGAGTTTTATAATTATTTACTTGTTCACTTGTCAGATCTATCTTCTAGTCATATTTTTATTGTAGCCCAACATTGTCAGTAGAAATCAAAGACAAGTCGGATACATACAAGACCATACCAGATTCGAACCCGATACCTTCTGGTTTTGTGTTGCGGTCTATTACCACTTGACTACTGATTCTTCACCCATTAAGTATTGGCATCACGCTCGCCTTTGCCTTGGTGCTCGTTCACGGTTGTGAGCCAACCTTCGTCTCTTACGAAACGGATAGTTTTCCTTCCGTTCGGTAATTGTTATGCCAGATGCACTTTGTAATCGACCGTAACACGCGTCGGAAAATCGCTGCGGTTATTGGAAAATTTTCCATACATTGCTTCAAGGCGTGGTTAGATAGTAAAAAAGATACATTCTTCACAAAGCTATCCTAAGCACTACCAGGGGTATTTCGGAAATTTTCGACATTTTCTGAAGACGCAATAATAGAAGGTAAAGTTGCCAGAGAAAAACCACCAGCAATGAGGACTTAACAGCCAGGAAAAACATATAGTCACGGTTGTTAGCATTGAAAGGCGCATGAAGAAGAATTTTAAGTTATTGGCTTTTTAGGGTTCCGTAACAGAAAGGTAAAAAACGGAACGCTTATAGATTCGTCACGTCTGTCTGTCTCTTGAAACTAATCAGACTACATAGATGAACTAGTAGATGTAATTCTGTGAACTGCTTTACGATTTTCATACAAAAATAAAAGATTGAGAGAGGTATATATGTTTCTTATAAAGTGGAGTTGAATTCTGATAAAATACAATGCGGAAGTGTAGCGAACACTTCTGGCATATCCCAACTTGTATATTTCCCAGAGATTCGCCGACGAATAGAACAGCCGCGGCCGAAGACATTTGGCTCGGCGTCTCCAAGGCGAAGGGCGCTGGGCTCGGTCCAGTTACACCGCGTTACGCAATTGTGCACTATTTTTATACTGTTGTTGATATCTACCGGCATCACGAGGGATCCCCTGGGTCTCAAGACGCGGAAACAAACGTCCGGCATTATGACAATATGACAAAAAAAGAAACAAAACAAAAGAAATGAAATTAGCTTTGCCGTGCAAAAGAAAAAGAATAACCGCCACCATCTTGGATCAAAAAACTGACTTTAATTTTTAATTCTACGGCGTCTGAAGTCCCCAGATATCAATTTTGAGCCGAATCGCATGCAGTTGAGAATCGGTGGCGAATTGGAACCCTCCAATTATGTATATAGATAGAAAGAAATTTAGGTGGAGAAGTAGTCAGTTTTTGAAACTAATGCTTGACTACGTTTTCACAGCAAAGGAGGAATGTCATGTGATAACACTGAATGGCAATTGTTGAATAAACTTGGAGTCGTGGAAAGTGCGGAAAATGCGACGGATTCTTTTAAACGCGTCCTGCGTTGATTTAATAGTCGAAATAATTCTGAAGAGTACAGTTTGTGGGTGTTATGTCCCTAGGCTTCTATTTATATCGCTGTTCAACAGCAAAAGATCTGAAGCGTCTATTTGTACTTTTTGTATTGGTTCCCTCCACATCGTCAGTTGAAGGTCACATGGAGTAAATGGCGTTTTCCTAATACATATCCCGACGCTTGCTTCTTTCTTCCTAGCAACAAATAATAACTTGTGTCCATGAAAGTCTATTGCCCTTTTATTACCTCAAATACTGAAAGTAGTCCACGTTTGTCTATATGTTTGTTTCTTAAATTAATTCTTTTTAAAATAGTCCGTCTGGTAGATTATTAAAAAATATTAGACACGTATTTTATTTTTTGTTAATCATCATCATACTGTCCAATTTTAATTAGAAATGTATTTCAAATTCCAAATTCCTCACAAAATAAACTAACAACTTCTAAGCACCACAGTTGAGGAGGCTGAGTATGTGTTTTGAGAATGAGCAGTTATAACATTCATATTATTAAAATAAGATATATCCAGTAAAGTGTCCATGAAGGTCCATTGTCGGGTCATCGGAAGAGTACAGTTAGTGGGCGTGATGTCCCTTTACCTGTCATGCACTGGCAAATAGTCCCCGCTCCTCTGATTGCTAAATTGCATAGCTCAATGCTCTTCCTACAATGTTGTTCCCACGCTGCGCTGTTATGTCATTGCTGGATCCTTCATCTGAGGGTCCGTTTGTTCATTGTAATTTAAATCTACTAGGGTTATGGTTCTTCTTGTGACCTTTAAGTTCTTGTTGGTCTAAAGATCACACGCATGATTTATAGGTAGTGTATATTGATTTCTTTATTGCAGTCGATCAAATTTGTTACTGTTGCTCTACTCTCTCTATTTTTAGACGCTTGGAAATCCGAATTTACTTTCATCAATATATTTTGAATAGTACAATCTGATATAGGAATAAAGGCAGATATTTGCCAGCATTTTGGTAAATAAGTATGTTTAACCATATAACCATCATTTCATGATATGTTTTGCCCCAAAAGTAAATAGTTATTGCTAAAAGTTTCCAAATAACCAAAGTTGTATATTTGATGAGAAAATATCAAAATAGTATTCAAACACACGTTAAATCTGACCTAATATTTGTGTACATCTTATGGGAAGTCCCCCTTCTATATGACTTACAAATTAATATAAGCACGCCAAATATATAGCCAAGTTCTAGGAATTATTTTTGTGACATCCATTCTTTCAAGTTCCGAATGCAATAGCTCAGTAAAATTGGTTAATTTTTTTAGCTATTTTTTTTTATCGGCATGACGACGTCTTTACATACATTTCGGTTTTTTTAGTTTTTAGACGCCTAGTTTTCTGTATCGATGGGGGTTAAAAATGCGGAACGCAAAATTTTACTCCGCTACAGTATTAGCTGAGGATGCAACTGGGACACTCACACACACACACACACACACACACACACACACACTCCTGGCAGGCTGGCCTGCTAGGCTGTATGAGAAGGTCAAATCAAAAACAAAATAAAAAAAAGAAAAGAAGATAGAGTTCGAAATAAGAACAGAGGCTTAAAAAGACTTCCAGGCGGAGCTGCATTTACGGAAAATATTTTTATGTAAAAGCTATGCCCAGATCTATATCTGTATCCTAAAATGAAAAAAAAAAACTGTATCGCAACAAAGCGGCCAGTGTTACAGTGTCCTCACGCAGCCGACCTTGCCCGGAGCAACTTTCCACCCGGAAGGCTCAGTTTCGTACCGCTCCGGCCTTATTCGGAGGCTCAATTATACTCGGGGTTACAACGGTAAATGTCCTGGTATATTGCTCAGAGGAGTCAAGGGTCACTTGACACTTGGTGCAGTTCCTTAATTAATCTACATTGTGTTGGATTTTGAGTTTTGTAAAAAAATAAATGGCAATGTTTATGTAATGTATAATCAGTCAAATTTGAGGCTTCTCAGGTAACCTTCACATATTCTTCAGTTCTTTGTACCGTTTCGGCCTTATGCAGAGGCGCAATTAAAATGGTGTGTCTGGATAGGGGTAACGACAGTCAATATCCTGGTATATTTCTGAGCGGAATCAATATCAATAAATAATTACTTCTCATCGTTGAATATTTAGCTTTTCTTGAAAATGTATGGCAGTTTTTATGAAAATTGTTGATAAATTATTGACCTTCTGCCTGAATTAACTTTACTACTCTAAACGCGGGTCGGTCCTAAGACGAATCCTCGCATATCGTGAACAAACTGCATTAATGACACACCCATATTAATAAATATGTAATAGTACGGCAAAGCGTTGTATGTCTACTATGTCAATAATGTAAATTCAATTACACATTGCATGCTTTTCATTCTAATTAAAAATTATTTTTATCGGCACGACAATGAACTAGACATAAAAAACATTGCAGCTGCATGAAGGAAAATTTCTGTGCATTCGGTGAGACGGTTTTACTCTAATATGACTTAGGGCAAAGCACACAGAATACCTTTGGATTTAGCGACTAGTAAGTTTCTACTCGCATACGGATATTAGACTACCATCTGCGAATTACAAGTCGATACTACTGATTCTTTAAAGTGATCGCAAAATCACTAATAGTGGCAGTGCAGACTGAGAGCAGCGCAGCGAAGAACATTTTTTTTACCACGCTCGAATATAAACTTTATATTGTAATAAGGTTATAAATGCTATCTATCTAATATCGGTGTGCGCTGACTGACTGATTGCCTTTAAAACAACCCTGTGCAAACAGGCATACATACGGCACACCTGATGGAAAGTGGTTACCGTTGCCTATGAACGCCTGCAACACCAGAGGTGCCACTCGCGCGTTGCCGACCCTGAATAATTTCTTTACGCCCTTTTTAAAGAACCCCATGTTTTAGTCTCTCGGGAAAACTAAGGCATATTTGACAAAATCGCTTGCCACTCCTGTGTGCTAAAGCCCTAAAAGCTGCACTCGAGGCCGCCATGTCGGCAACCTGCTCGAAATGAGATTTTAATGCGCTGTTAAATTTAAGGACAACGTTGTGAAAACACGACGCAGTTATTGTGGACCCATGACGCAAATCTCCATGGTCAGGGGTACTATTTTGGAATAAGTGACTACTGGTTTTCGAACGATTTTTGTATGGAAAAACCGGTCGTTTGCGAAATTTGTTTCATAATTCAATAGTTTCAGTAAAATTAGTACCTACGTAAAGTTTGTTTAATCGGCATAATGCATTTTGCAACACATTAAATAGATTTTTTTTTTGGTTCATTTAGTTTTCTGTATCGATAGACGGATTAAAAATGCGGAATCCAAAATTTGACGCTGCTGCGCACTGATTTAAGCTGAGCATACAAAGGGGACTCTCATTTGAGAAAAAGGATCAGAATGGCACTCCAGGTATGCTATATGAGGAGGTTAAAGTGTTATTGACAGTTATTGTGGACCCATGACGCAAATATCCATGGTCAGGGTACTATTTTGGAACGTGTGACCAGTGACCACTGGTTTTCGAACTATTTTTGTATGGAAAAACCGCTCGTTTGCGAACGGTGAGATTTCAAAAATCTTACTCCAGGTGTGGTGGAATGATCAAGTCGCTATAAGAGCAGTGACGATGATCTTAATTATAGTTACCATTTTGGCTGACCATAAATGCCTACTCAATTTTTAAACGTGTTTAAATATGTATTGCTGTTAGTTAAGTAGTAAGTAATTAATTATTTTTTCCCGGGGATGTCCAGACTTTTTAGAGAGTACATGATTGCTTCTTGCACAGCTCAAGAATTCTTTTTCAGTTTGATCCATACAAAGTAGTTTAACATTTAATTTACTTTCCACAATGCATATTATTGGTTGATATGTATAATAGCTTAGTCCATATGTCCTTAGTCATAATGGTAATGTAACGATTAAAATTGTTTTAAATCAGAATAAACCGAAAACGATGGCCTCCTAGTTATATGCCTTTAGGCTTTGTCTGTCCCGTAAAGGATACAGATGTGATTAACAGGTTGTGAGTTGCTGCCTCATAGAAACAATCGCTGTAGCTGCCATCGCTGTCACAAAGTAGCTTTTTTATTAAATAAATAACACATATATCCGTCGACAAAGCGATTTGCATGTGTATTTTCCAGCTGTTTGGACAAAAAGTTCGTTAAAGCGTTTTCAGCTTGCGTTCCGTAATTTCCTTCACACAAAAAGGCCATTTGTAACAGGTGCTTTGTACTGGTTGTAGGAATCTTTGAATTTGTATGTTTAATGAGGTAGATAGGTATTGAACATTATAATTATCTCATTGACAACACAAAAGCTTTCCCAAAAATCTAAGCTATTATCGAACTATTACTGAAAAATATTGTTTTCCATCATGATGGTTCGGGGATCAAGCCTAGGACCATTCATGCCGCAGGCTGGCGTATCTACAACTGCGCCACCGAGGCCATTACCAAAAAGTATAGGACACAAGAATATCACGAAACACCCAAGGATGGTATTCTGCGTGCGTTCGAGGAAGGAAAACCAAAAATACCCGTATGAGGTAGGTACCGCTTGGTGGGCACTACGAACTGAAAACTAAAAATTCCCATAAGAGAAATGCGTTGAACGGCACTATTTAATATGTAGGACACAAGGCTATCACAAAACACCCAAGGATGGTATTCTGGGAGCACCACAAAAATATCGAGGAAGGAAAACCAAAAATACCCGTAAGAAGGACCTTGGGCGGCACTTCGAATTGAAATGGCCCGAGGCGAGGCCACGGCGCCTTCCGTCTGATAAACACTGTGTAAAGTAATGAGGTGAGAGAAGTAGGATTTATGCACTTCAGATTGATACGAGTTTAACGCATATGTGTTGTGTTTACTGTGGTTATTATATATTTGAAGTGTGGTTCCCAGCAGAGTAGAATAGGACCACTCCAAGGCTTCCCTTGGATGTCGTAGAAGGCGACTAAGGAAACACAAGCTAAAGAAAGCTTATAAACATCAAAGATAACCCGTCTGGTAAGGGCCTCATTTCATCGCAAAGCGTCCCATCTGTAGTTTCTTTAGTTTTCATATAAAGCTGATTGAATTATAGGTTAGTTTACAAATGAAGAAGCGTCCTTGCCTCAAATGTTTATGTCGGAATGTATGAAATCGTAGGTTCTCGAATTTTGGCACCTGGCCCTAGAATAGACCCTTGCGCTAAGCCAACAAAATTAAAATACTGTAGTTTCACTTGCAGAGTATTTAAAAACAAAAATATCTAAATTAGTACATGCTTCAAATGTTTGTGACGGTATGAAAATCGTAGATTCTGGAATCTTTATTAGCCCTAGAATAGACCCTTGTGGTCAGCCGCCAAAATGTAAATATCTTAGTTTTAACTTTCCGAGTTTTAAAAAAAATGTCTAATTAAGAAGAGACCTTGCTCCAAATCTTTAAACTGTATGAATGAAACCGTAGGTTCTAGAACCATTATCACCTGGCCCTAGAATAGATCCTTGCGGTAAGCCAACAATATTTAAATACCGTAGTTTTACCGTTCGAGATTTTAAATTGCTACAAATGTTTATGACAGTATTTATGAATGAAACCGTAGGTTCTAGAATCTTTATCGCCTGACCTTATTTGTGATCGAAGCGCGTGGCCCTAGAATAGATTCTTGCGTTAGGTCTTATGTTAGGTGACGCAAGCAATAATGCGTATAAGGGGATATGGTGGAGAAATTCGATGTTGACATTGTGAATGCAAAAAATACCTATAAAATATTAGACTCCTGCGGTAAGCCAATATTTTAATACCACAGTTTTACAATTGTGAGTGTCTATTAAGAAAAGAATGCCAACGAAAGAGTCTTAGCTTCTTTACTTATGACGGCATAAATGAATCCGTACGTTCTACATTTCTCGGTCGTCTGATACTGTACATAATATAAACTATTTTTTCGTAGTTTGTGTTGCTGTGTAAGATGATAAGCAGTGTTTACGATGACAAAATACTCACCAGTAACTACTGGCGTTTCGTATTGCTATACTGGAAGGCTCGGTTATCACTGAACACATTTGGTGAGGGAGCGACTCCGCCCCAAAACTTCGCATCTGTAACAAAAAACACTTTTATTAGAAATCGTTTTACTCATCCAATATAAATCTTTTTCCTTTTTTTACCCGACAGATTCACCCAAAAAGAAGGCAATGTGTTTTAATAAATATATAGGGACAGATCACACAAATTGAGCTAGCCTCACAGTAAATTGTAAACTTACAGTTGCAGTAGATTGTGAACTTGTGACCAAAGATACTCAACGATATTATATAGATAAATATCCAAGTTCCAGTTTTCATGCTTTAATTATCAGGGATATAGAGTGACATAGGAATATAATTGACCTACAGTAAGATTAACCGTAAAACAAGAGGCTGTGCTCAAAATCTAGTCTTAAATATAAAGCACAGATAGTCACAACAGGCACAAAAAGTACAGGTGTCTCCAACATTATCTATTAATTTTACCGTAGGTAAAAACGTCGCAGGTGGAGGTAGCGCACGTGGGCTTCTACACGCGAGGTTCATTACGATAGCTTTTACTTAATTGCCTACATGGATTCGTCGCAAAATAGTATTTGTCTGTTTGCTTTAATGACAAAACCACATAAAACGTTTGGTTTCAACTAGCCGCCGACAGTAGCCTGTTGATAATCAAATTTAATTATCTTATTGCATAAATAAGAAGTCACATGCGAACAGGACTCGAACCGCGACTTGGTGCGACTATGTGGTCCTAACCTCTAAATCTTGCTATTTTTCTGACAGTTGCACATAAATGGCACTACTAGAAGCATCACAATTTTATAACTACCATATTATGAGAAAATGAAAGCAGTCTTCACAATATTTTCCTCTTTTCGATCCTTCAACGTGCGTTTGTTTACAGATAGTAACCCGGCACGGGACCGGCATAAGGGGGGAGCTACACGCGACGGTCGTAGCCTTTGACAAGCAGTGGAACTTCGCCCTGACTGACGTGGTCGAGATCTGGAGGAGGAAATCGGTGAACAAGAGGAAGATACCGCCTTGCATGGGTAAATAAATTGCGCCAAAGTTAAACTTCACCCGTCTTATTATAAAACAAGGACTACCATTAACCAATCAAAATAAATTGCTAGTGACACTACTAAATGTCAAAGTAATAAATATTGACTTATTTTGGCCGTATAATTCTTAAAACCAGGTACAAGTTGGACTAAATTTGTTATTGTTTTATAATAAGACAGCAATTTTTTTTTTCAAAATTAAGAAATTCTTTTTTTTAATTTTTAATCAAATGTTTGTTGTTTGTCTCCATTTATTTCCAGTGTTGTATGTTAATACAACAAAACAATATGTCACTTACGTATAGACACATATTGCATGTAGTTGCAACTGGCAAATATCCCGCATTCAAAATAGTTGTTAATGACTTTAAACAGCTGTTGCTTTAGTTATTGGTTTCAGGTGTTGTTTAAATTATTACGAGCAGCAAATGTCATTGGACGATTAGCCACGGTTATATTAATTATTGAAACAAAATTATTAAGTAATTCCACAAATAATTCTGCTTGATTAAGATTATTTTTGTTATTTAGAAATTAAGTTCCAGCTTCTTTGGCTCCTATCAGATAGTATATACGATTGAAAAATTCTTGCAATAATATTCTGAAACCGGCTTCTACTCGTATTTTATGAATGGATTCAAACGTAACTTTTGGCAGTCAAGAAGTAATTTCAATCAAAGTGCATGCTGCTTCTATTTCTAATAATTTAGTTTTTTTTAGTATCTCGGATCTTTTATGTCAAATATTTTATCACTTTTATCTTGACAGTTCATCAACAGGTCTTTGTTAGTCTCCACTGCAGGAGCACGACCCTCTCTGTACTACCAGAGCCATATATTAGCAAGGGCAGTCAGAGGATTTGGCCTACACTCTCCACGCTGGCCAGACGGGTTGGAGAGGTCTCTTTGATGTTTATAGCTTTGTTTAGCTTGTGTTTCCTTAGTCGACTTTACGACATCCACGGGGAGAATTGGAGTGGTCCTATTCTACTCTGCCGGGAACCACACGGCCTTGACAGTTGTCCTGTCCTATTTGATTCATAACAATCTTTTTCTATTGTGTCAGGATAATTAAGCGCAGAAAGTATAAGCCGTATAAGTAGTATAGGACCACTCCAAGTCTTCCCGTGGATGTCGTAGAAGGCGACTTAGGGAACACAAGCTAAATAAAGCTTATAAACATCAAAGAGACCTCAACCCGTCTAGCCAGCGTAGAGCGGAAAGTGTAAGCCAAATATTCTGACTGCTCTGGCTAATATATGGCTCTGGTAGTACAGAGACTGTTGTGCTCCTGCATTGAGACTATAAAAGACCTGATGATGATGATGATGATAATTTTTTGGCACAGGTATACCTGTCCCCAAAGGCTCAGCAGCAGCGATATCCGCCGTGCCAACGGTAACGGAGACACCACTAGGAGGCAAGGTGTGGGAGTGCACCAGGCATATACCTCAGCTGATGGTCAGAGGAGAACACGTAGTGCTAGTCAATATTGTTGAACGGTAATGAGCTGATAGACTGTTCTAGTGAGCTTTTATTTAAATTCATGGCAAAATTTTGATCGTTTTGAGTTTCCAGCTTTTGTTTCATAGAAAAAGTTGTTTATATCGACGGGCTGAATTACTCCTCTAAAGCTCTAAAACGATCAAAATTTCTCCATGTATTTTAGCAATTTAAGCTAGGAGTTAATTATTTTTGTTATGTTGTACTTTAACGCACATTGTTGTTAATTTTAAAAATATATTTGCACAGTAAGGAGTACTGAAGTATGAAACAATGCAGATATTTTTTTGACAAAACTGATAATCTCCATTTCTCTATATTAGTAAATAATGATTAAGGATCGATAAATATTGTCATACTTAACAAATGAATACATTAAGTTACGGAGCTTCAAATTATTATAAAAGAAAGAACTAAAAATTCTGAATCTTTAAAAATCTTTTAGATAGTTTATATGTAACTGTATAGTACTTAAGTGTATAGTGAATTTTATACACTTTGGCAACTAACTGTAAAGAAGTCCTTAGTAAGAGAAAATAAAATAATTCAAATAATGTTTTCAAGTTTTATTTTTAATACCCATAGGTGCTGTTCTACGTTTAAAAACATAGATGGAATTAAGATTTTACATAGCGCGCAACACTGCTTGCAGATGGGCAAAAAGGTTCTTGAATGGCAACTAAGTACCAGCAAGCGCAGCGTTGGACACCCACCGACCCGTAGTCAGATGACCTGACCAAGGTCGCGGGGAGACAGATAGAATTTAGATTTTACATAGCGCGCAGAACTGCTTGCGTATCGAGCGAGCAGAAAGGTCTCGAATAGCGACCACGTATTGGCAAGCGCAGCGTTGGACACCCACCGACCACTGGTCGGAGGACCTGACCAAAGTTGCGGGGACACGGCAAATTATTTTATTCATTAAGTTTTTATTTTAAATCCTTAGGGGTGGTCTATGTCCAGTTGTAAACTTCTTACATCTGAGATGTTGAAACGATTATTAAACCCTAAATGATAGTAATTTCTAATATTTTTGCGAATGTTACACATTTAAATAAAATAACCTTTAATACGGTTTACGCGTAGGTGTCGCGCGGCAGACGTATATGCATGTAGGTAGATTGCGAACATGAACACTGTAAAGTGTTCGAAACGTTACGTGTATAACTATTGTAATAAACGCGACAAAAAAGTATTAAAAGTAATTTTATTTAAATCTCAAAAGGAAAGACCAATGAAGCAATGAATATGTCCTTTCAGTAATGTAAGTAACTACGCATAAATCTAAAGACATTGACATTTCCAAGCTGGCCCCCAAGCATCGCTAGCAAATGTCAATGTGGAATATAAAGGGTCGCCGCCTTGCCAGCGTTAGAATATGATGATATTAGCTATTTATGAGTTCAGTCATGACACGATATCTCGAGAATTAAAGAATTTGTTCGATCGGGAACGAATAAGGTTAGTACCACTTTTGATACAAATTAATGACCCCCCCTTTGATCACGAGCTTTGTACATAGAATATAACATTATGAAAATGTTAGTCAAATTAGTTATTACGTTTTTTCTTATTTATTACAAAAAACTAGATAAGAATAATGAAAAGTAAATCAAATCAAGATTGCAGACACACGAGTCGCAAAATTTAGATAGGGGATGGATAACCTAACATGGACTCATAGGCAAAACTTTTAACGTCATTATTCAGAGTTCAGAGCATTTTTTGACCAGTATTTCCTTACCTAAGAAAAGGGAAGTGGCTTTTACCTAGATACAATCTTTGTGATATAACAGACATTAAACTATTAGTGTTATCACGTAGTAATATAGGCAACTCATAGTCATAGTTCCGATAGCGTCACTTAATTAAGAGATATACAATCTTAATTCCATTGTTGTCAGGCCGAAAGACGCGGGTTTCCCAAGGCGCGCTATAAATTAAAAAAGGAATAAATTCGCGCCGAATTCAAACAGCCATTGTGTCGAATTTTCATTTTTGGAACAATACTGAGAAAATGGCGGCCGTGGCCGTGCGAGGTTTCCTCCGATGTCAAATCTTAATTACATAACAAGTTATTATAAATAAATAAACCTTGAGAGAGATGCCAGATCTCACACGGATTCACTGCTTCATTTTACGGTTCTTACACAATCAATCCATGAAAATAAGTAGTACTTTGTATTCTTTTTAGTTAAATATTTATTATTTTATGCTTTCCTACTTGTATTGGTCTTCGTGTTCGACCGATTGTGTCGTGTAAGATTCTTGTATAACATTAGACCGGCAGCGCATTAACAGCTTCACTACTATTGCTGATGATGCTATCACTTAACAACAAGTGCGTTTATAGTTATAGAGCCATACTTCCGGCGAAATTCACTTTTGCTAGTACGTAGCATGAATGGACCGGTGCGTCTGGGGAAGTACCATACTCTCACAGAAAGTTGACGTTTGAGTAGTGACTTTACCGCTCCTATTCTATCCTTCGTTCGGTGAGTGAGAGAGCTGGAGGTCCATCCCTAAAAAGGCCGGCAACCCTCTTGTCACTTGTCACAGCGCTGGTGTCGCAGTAGTCAATGGGCAGTGGTGATCACTTACCATCAGGTGACCCACTTGCTCGTTTGCCGTCCTATGTCATAAAAAATGTCATCATACACTCGTCTGACCGTTCTTGTATACGTAAAAAAATACAATCTGCGCATGAGTCCCTGGCACGAAATCATTTCTTCTCCCATATGGGAGTTTTCCCCCGCCATTCACATGTCACTAGTACATAGTGGAAAATATGTTATCGTTGCCACCCCGGCGTGGGTGATTGGAGCCTGTCCAGGGGGCGTCGCACCCGCGGCCATTGTCTCCGGGATAAAAATACCCGTGATGCAGCCGGATTCGCATAAAAATCGCTATTTTCGTCTATTGCGATGATTTATTGAGCTATAAATCTTATTCGGCAGGTTAATATGAATAGGCACTTGAATGCACTGCAGTTGAGCTTGGTCTTGAAACACTAATGTATGAGATAAACTATTCTAACCTTCTATGGTAATTAGCTCCGACTAGAAAGTAATGTTGAAATGAAATGAACTATCACAAAACACTGATAATAATTTCTTTTTTATGTTACTTACTACCTATATCGTTTTGTCACCATCAAAAATGTAGGAAATTTCACAGAACGTTCATATCAGAAGCATATTTTAAAAATAATTATGGTAATGTTGTTTATTAGAATCAAACAGCTTTCCGTGTTCATGAATGGGCTGTATCAGTGCCAGATACGCCATAATCCTTGGGGACGTCTATTGTCGGCCGTTTATCTCGCGTGGCGTGGACCGGCCGGATCAACCCAGATGGCTGCGTAGGCGCCGACTGACAGCGCTGCGCTAATGAGACCCGACCCTTCCTTATGTCGTGTAGTATTATAAGCTCTCAGAAAACAAATATGCTTTACATTGAGCTTGAAGATTGTGTCAAAAAATATACTCTATCGAACCAAGATCTGAATTGTTTCCTATTTCTTCATTATGCTCTTGGATTTTAATAATTAAAGTGATTAGCGAATAAAATTTTGGTTTTTTTTTCCTGTATATCTAAGGTTCTTAGAATTTTATTTTTAAATGTTACAATGTTTTCAGATCGGAAAAATCTGACGTGTATTCCCACCTTTATTAAGTTCATAGTCTTCATCATCATCTCAGCCACAAGAAGACCACAGCTGAACATAAGCCTTCCCCAAGCATTTCCAATACGACCGGTTGGAAGTGATGCATGGTAACTACTAATGTATAAAATATATTCTCCGTGATAGAACACTTTGTCAAAATAATGTTCGTTTCGTTTACAAGTTACCCTGGCTATAGTGACTGTTGAGCATGACGCGCCTCCACGCCAAAAATATTGTCAAATGCTTTAAAAATTGTCTAACAAACGAAAGTGAGAGGTCGCAGGTTACAAAGAATACTGGCAATGATTTTCAAAAAAATAATAACAGCTAAAAAGAAATTCGAATTTCGAAAGATGGCGTGAAAGCATAATGAGAAGACGGTGCGGCAGTCGAACCGCGGCGGGCGGCGGGCGAGGTCGACGCACGGTCGCTGGCGGTCACCACGCGGCCGCGGGAGCGACGCCCGCGAGCACCCCGCATGAAAATGGGAAAACAATTGCAAACAATGCGTGGGCATAACGCTTCCGTGTTAGGGCACGGTGTAATGGGTTATGGGAGGCGGTTTCTATAAATGTAACCTTCGTCACGACACCACAACAAATCATAAAGCCGCTAGATTTACATGAAAATTGAATGAAATCGTAAAATTTTACTTCAGAGTAAATCAAGTAGTTTTCAACGATTATTGCAAGACTTGTTGTGTCGAAACAGGCGTTAGGCTCAGTTTATTAAACTCTACTGCTGCAGTTTCTCTAAAAACAGCAGCTTATAGTGCACGAATATTGATCCATCGCATTACTATCTAAATACTTTTTATAAGATCTCATTGAATATTAATTACTTATAAAGATTGGACGTTTGATAATCATGCAATAAGAACTAAATGATTTTAATTGATAGTTAACACATTATATTTAGAAAGATTCTTCCAAATGTTTTTGCAAAAACACATGTAGAGCATCGAATAATCCCTTTGAATCCACAATGGATGGCAGTAACCCGAGATTGACATGGTTATAGGAAAATACAATAAAATCAAGCCGTGTCGTGTGGTTCCCGGCAGAGTAGAATAGGACCACTCCGAGTCTTCTCGTGGATGTCGTAGAAGGCGACTTAGGAAACACAAGCTAAACAAAACTTATAAACATCAAAGAGACCTCTCCTACCCGTCTGGCCTGCGTGGAGAGTGTAGGCCAAGTCCTCTGGCTGCTCTGGCTAATATATGGCTATGGTAGTACAAAGTGGGTCATGCAACTACAGTGGAGAGTATTATGACAATGAAACAAAAAAGGGTAGATATCCATTTACCTAACATAACTGGGCACTAATTATATTAACAAGCATAATTTTTTTTTTTTTTTTTTTTTTTTGAACTTCCGGTTGTCATATAACTAAGACGTTTTATCGATGTGTTAGTAAATAAATAAGTTTTAAATAAGACTTACATAGTTCAAGGACCTGGAATATCAACAAATATAACCTCAACAACCTGCTGAAAAGGTACGACATTGCACTTATCATCAGAATATCACTATCACATACATATTTTCAATAAACAAAATCGCATTGGACATATAACTGAAATATTTTGAAAATTTCTTTTTGTTTTTGGACAAATTTTGACCAATAAGAACAAATTTACATCACAACCGGCTTCCATGTTTACAATAATTACAATTAATATGACATAAATGACATTCCAATTCCATCGAAAATAAATCTGACATTGACATTTCAAGTGACAATGAAAAGCATAGACTACGCATAGACGTTATAAAAGTGTATTAAGGCAAAGACATATCGACTATACATCATTTTAGAGAAAAAAAAAATCATTATATTTTAAAGCAAAATGACTCCTAACACAAGAAGACAAAAATGTGATAAATGCAAAAAAGGAATACTTAAGAAAGAATTTGTAAAATGTTCAAAATGCAATTTAAAATACGATTTGGAATGTGCTAATATTTCTGTCCAGCGCTTTTACAATACAATAACAACAGAACATAAAAAGAATTGGACATGTAATGGTTGTTTGGAAAAGCAACGTAAATCGAAAAATCAATTCATAGATAAAAATATTCGCAATTTACCTGAAACTACTACTGAACCCAGTTGTTCAAAAAATCAAAGTACTCCGAAATCTAAAACACCGGAAATTTCTTCACATTTGTCATCAGAAAAAGAGTTACAAGTACTAGCTACTCCAAATATACCTACAGAAAACTCTTTTGAAATATTGTCCGAAGATGAAGAAGAAGAAGATACAATAATTTCATCCCCCGATTCGCAAACAAAAACTAATAGGAGCTTTCCTGACTTAAAAAGAATAACTGACCCGGACACAATTAAGGACTTAGAAAATAAGGTAGCTTTTTTATCTGAAAAACTAGCATCTGCAGATCAGGAAATAGCAAATTTAGTCTCAGAAAATAGTTCTCTTAAGAATACAATTTCCAAAAAAGACCAAAAAATAGCTCATCTCACAAAAATCTGTGGATCTACAAAGAAAACTCCTCAACAAAAATTGCGAAGGAAAAAAAATGCTGAAGGGGCCTTCACCAGCGCTTTAGATAATTCAACTTATAGTACTGATAATTGTGACAGAATAAACGATGAAAATAATGAAGATTTACTGATGAGTCAGCAAAAAAATGTGTCACCTTTTGATAAACATAGTAATAATGACAAGAAACATAAACTATATATATTAGGCGATGAGCAATTATCGGGATTAGCTGTTTCATTCAAGAAAACTAGGACTGACAGGTGGAATGACAAGTATCAGCCAACCGCACAGATTATAAAGGATGGACCTGGTTCGTACATTCTTGAACGTTGCACTGATAAAACTATAAATGTTTTGACCCAAAATGACATAGTTGTTCTTGGCATTGGAGGGCACGATGAAGACCTCATTAAATTAGAATCTAGTCTGCATGTAATACTTTATAAGTTAAGGCATTTATCAGTTTTTGTAGCTCCAGTATATCACAGTAAATACTTAAATACAAAACTGCTTAATAATAGACTAATGATGTGTACAAAAATTTTTCCTAACTGTAAATTTTTAGATATAAATCCATTTTATTGTAATAATGAAAGTCATTATTTAGATAAAATTTGTCGCAAAATAAATGTACATATTGACGGGAAGCAATATACAGAGACTTACCTAAATCCTAAGAATATTTTAAGACACCTTCAAAGTAGCACACTTAAAGACATTCGCTTTATAAAGAAAACTGAACTAAAACAAAAATCTTTGCTGGATTATTTTTCAATAATAAAACAAAACACATTCAATAATTACCAAAAAGCACAATCAGAACCCAAACAAGATACGCATGATAATAATATATTTTTTCGTACCCAAACAAAATGACACTACAATGCCTCTCAGAATTTTTCATCAAAATATACAGGGATTGTTAAGTAAACTTGACACTGTTGAAGTGTGTTTAAATGAATTTGAAGAAAGCTCCGTAAATTTTGACATTTTGTGTTTTACAGAAAGTTTTGTTCTTAAAGGTAGTGAAAACAATATTAAACTAAAAAACTTTAAGTTAGCGTCCTCATTTTGTAGAACTACCAAAAAAAGAGGCGGTGTCTGTTTATTAGTTCGTAAATCAATAGATTTTAAAGAGTTAAATATTTGTGTGGAAATATCAGTTGAAAAGGTTATTGAGTCATGTGCTATTGAAATACCTATATTTAACTGTATAGTAGTTGGTGTATATAGAGTACCGGGTACATGGAATTTACCCGGATTTATGGCTAGTCTAGAAGTGCTTTTACATAAATTGACAACTTATGGAAATAAATCAATAGTACTTATCGGTGATACAAATATAAACATTCTTAAAGATGACAAGGTTACCAAAAGTTATAACATGCTTTTGCAAACCTATAACATGACCCATCACATCACGGTACCTACGAGATTACGGTCATGCATAGATCATATGGCTAGCAACATAAAAGAAGCAAAAGGACTAACCCATAAACTACACCTATCAGATCATGACACCGGACAAAGTCTTGAATGTCCAGTCAAAAAACGCGAGAATAAATACCTATTTAAAAGTATTCGAGATTTTAGTGCAGAAAACATAAACATATTTGTAAAGTGTCTCTCAAGTATAAGTTGGGCTGATGTCTATGGAAAAGAATGCGAGTTAAATAATGCGTTTAACAGTTTTTATGAAGATATTTGTTTGTTTTTTGAACTCTGCTTCCCCTTTAAAAAAATTAGGGTAAATTTTAATTATTCGAGGCCAAAATGGATCTCAAAGGGTATAAAAACAGCTAGTGCAAAAAAGCGACTTCTGAGATTCAAATATTACACAAACAAAACTCATGAGAGTAAGGTAGACTTTAAAATGTATACAAAATTACTAAGAAAATGTGTAAACAAATCAAGAGAAATATGGAACAGGAATTATGTTATGAACGCAAAAAACAAAGGAAAGGCAACATGGGATATAATAACAGATAAAGCTGATAAAATAAATGAATATAATGAAATTGACAATATAATATTTAATAATAATGTAATTAATGATCCTAATGACATAGCCAAACTATTTAATGAACATTTTATTAATTTAAATCAGACCCCAATGACATGTAAAAATAACGAAATCGACTCTCTGAAAGATAGCATATTTTTATCACCATGTTCAGAAGCAGAAGTAAAACAAATAATAAAATCATTAAAAAATACAAAGTCTGTAGGCATTGATTCTCTACCAACTTTCATACTAAAATTATGTATTGATATTATTACGCCAATACTTACTTTTCTTATAAATCTTTCTTTCGCACAGGGTAAATTTCCAGAAGCATTGAAAAAATCAATCGTCAAACCGTTACATAAAAAAAATGAAAAAAACATCATGAAAAATTTTCGTCCAATTTCATTAGGTTCAATATTGACAAAAATATTTGAGACAGCCATGGCAAATCGGATAAATACATTCTTAGATAAGCATAATGTTATTGTGGACGAACAAAATGGCTTCCAAAAAAATAAGACTACAACCCTTGCGGCTTATTCATTAATAAAAGCGGTCACTGAGTATATTGACAATAAAATACCAGTCGTAACCATATTCTTCGATATGAGTACAGCTTTTGACCTTGTGCAGCACGAGATTCTGCTGTCAAAATGCGAAAAATATGGTTTAAGGGGACAAGCTTTGAGCTGGCTAACTAGCTATCTCACAAATCGTACCCAATGTGTAGAAATCTATAAAGCCAATTCTGACAAAGAAATAGTATCTTATAGATCACCATTTTTGCAAAATAAATATGGTGTTCCACAAGGCAGTGTAATGGGTCCATTATTGTTCTTATTATATATAAATGACTTGCCCAAATCTATAAAACATCAGACAATATTATTTGCAGACGATATATCAGTAATAATACCAAAAGACAAAAATATTAATGATTTTAATTCATATCTCAATGAAGCAGTAGATAGTGTTGATAAATGGTTAACTAAAAATGGCCTGCTTTTTAATGTTGATAAGACAATTTATATTCAATTTTCCAACAATAAAACTTGTCGATTAAAGCCTGAAATTACATTTAACGGTTCAAAATTAAAAGAAGGCAGTCAAACCAAATTTTTAGGTATAACGCTCGATCAGTATTGTAATTGGAAAGCTCACGTACAAAGTCTTTGCAATAAATTGAATCGATTTGTGTTTGCACTTCGACGCCTTAGAAACATAGCTGGGGAAAAAACAGCTCTGACCGCCTACTATGGATACGTATCGTCTGTCTTAAGGTATGGCATAATAATGTGGGGGAACTCACCGGACGTGAATGATGTCTTTATACTACAGAAGAAATGTATTAGAGCAGTATGTGGAGCAGGTCCGATAGACACTTGTCGACCATTATTTAGAAAAATGAATGTTCTGACTTTAACTGGCTTATACATACTAGATATTGCTTGCTTTGTAAGAGACCACCCCACATTCTTCCAACGGCAACACAGAAACCAAAGGCTTCGTCTATTAGATGCGGAAAAATTGAGGGTACCAACACACAAAAGCGCACTTTTCGAAAAAAATTGTTTTATCATGTCTATAAATATATACAATAAAATACCGATAGAAATAAGACAACTGACAAAAAAACTGTTTAAAATAAAATTACGGAGGTGGTTAATTGATAAATGTTTTTATAACCTGAATGAATTTTTTAATTAATTAATTTATTACTGTTTCTGACAAATATAAATATTGACATAATACATGTTGTTTAAAATGACTTTCATTAGTTTAATCATTTGACTTTTCTTTTATTTGTTGGACTTAGATTTAGTAAGTACTATATTTACTTAAATTATTATGGAACAAATATATAATTTGTAAGTTCCTATGTAATTAATTGGTTAAATTTTATTTGGCTACATGCCTATCCTGATTATAATTTTGCATGCCTTAATTAGGTTAATGGTGAGAAACTTGTATTTTATCGATGTCAACTTTTTGTACACCACTATTATGCAAATAAATATGATTTATGATTTATGATTTAAGTAACTAAAAGCATAGGCAATTATCTACAATATTAGATAAACGGTACAAAATCCTGTACCTCTGTAATATGCGTAACTATGGTAACTATGACATTAACAAATCTATTATCTTATAAAATATGCATGCGTAATAAATATAAACAAGGGCGATCAAAGTCATACATACGGCCTATTAGGTACTCCATTAAGTAACAAATAACTGTAATTTATCTGTAACCTTATTGATTATGATAACATGTCGCCATTAAAGATTATCTTGTGTTAACCATCGAATCTGAGTTGATGTAAGCTTATCTATACCACAGACAATATAATAATACTAACGTAATAGACTGCCCACCTCGTACAAAAATATTGGACCAAATTAAGGTTGCGAAAAGCAGGCGAATGTATAGCGCAGGAGAGTTGCCTGGTAGTCGATACTAGATGGCGGTAATCTGCGTTAGCCTTTAAGGGGGAACAGTAGGCACAGTAGCGACGCCAATCATTTTATTCCTAATACTTTACAAATAGAAAGGAATTCAAGAATATAAACAATACAAGCCTTAGTAAATAACCTGAAGTATTTTTTGAATCATGTTTATTACTATCGGAATCAGTGAGAATTATGAGAATCTGATTACCGCCTAAAACGGCCGTTTTTGGCGGTTATCACTTTTTCTCTCAATGACTGATTCTCATAATATCAAAACATGATTCCAAAAATACTTCAGGTTATTTACTAAGACTTGTATTGTTTATATTCTTGAATTTCTTTCTATTTGTAAAGTATTAGGAATAAAATGATTGGCGTCGCTACTGTGCCTACTGTTCCCCCTTAACTTACTAAATATACGGTGTCATTTTAAAATATTATACCTAAAATATTGTTTTGATTTTTAATAAGATATATTTTGTGAATCATGTTTTTATATTCTCATAATACGGTAGATACAATGTTGTGTAGTTTCGAGTGGCGCCATCTATGCGAGTCTCTGAGAACAAATCGTACGATTAAGGCGTTGAGACCACATGTCTATACTAATATTATTAACTAGCAGTTCGCCCCTGCTTCGCCCGTGGTACATACCTAGCCTATGTCACTCAGGGATAACGTACCTATCCCACGGAGAAAGATTTTTTGAAATCGGTCCAGTAGTTCCTTAGATTAGCGCGTTCAACCAAACAAACAAAATCTTCAGATGTATATATGAGTATAGATAGGAAAGATTTGTTTGTTTTTTTTAAATAAAATTAATTCAATACGGGTTTTATCGCGTTTATTACATTACATTATAACACCTAACGTTTCAATCACTTTACAGTGGTTGTGGTCGCAGGTAGACTAAGTTGACATTTGTCTAGTATTTTATAACAAAATCTAACCTATTAAAACCGTATTAAATTATTTTTTTAAATGTGTAACAATTGCGAAAACATTAGAAAAGATTTGCTAAAAAACTAGATTTATATTTATTTTCTGTGTTGCTACCTCCGAACACTCGCCCTGATGATGGTCGTCGTAACAAGCCGGCAACTAGTCGCCAATATCGACTAAATATACGTGATAAAGTCGTGTTTTTACAATGATTTTATCTTATGTAAGTTTATAATTAAGCTGAAAAGAACAGATACTACACTTTGATCTTAGCCAAAAGGCCGAGAAGTGAATAAAATATATATATAATAGAATAATACCAAATTAAAAACCCTGAAAAATCTTATTTTGTAAATACTTTTCTAATTAAATATTATTTTATAATAATCAAATAATCAAAAAAATAATCAAAATCATTATTAATTAAATATACAAATTATTATTTTTCATTATAAATAAAAGAATTAGTATATTAAAGTAAAATATTGTGTTTATAGGTTAAGCTTTCAATAAATTGCATGGTGAATGAAATATTGAAATTGTTAAACTGGAATAAAGAGGCTTTTTTATTTTAATTTAATTTAATTTTTTATTTAAGTATTGATAAGTTGATAATTAATAGCTAATAAAAGTCGATAAAAAAATTAAAGGAAAAAGCTACATTTTCAAACCAATATGGTTATAATTTATGGGTACGGGCAACGGGCATTCATCTGCGAATAATCAGGAGAGGCTCTTGAAGAACTTAACAGTGATGCAAATGTGTCACGACATAAACCCACGCACGAGTTTGTGGTGGGAAGTCAAGGGGTACAGTTGAAGTTTGCCTTAGACATTTTTGCAAATTGATTTTAGTGGACTTTATAATATGAAATTGGTGTAGTTTGGTGTTATAAATGCTCGTGCTCATGAACAATTTGTGAAATATTTAAAGTGGACTGATAAATGGACTCGTATATAGATTTGCCGCCATAAGCTCCCACGAGGCATCAAAGAACATACGCCATTTTTGATGCTACTTAAAAAAACCTTACCGTACAACACCGATACTTAGTATCTCATTATACTCGACATTGGCAGAATCACTGAAATTTCGGTGGAAGCCACAATATAAAACAGAAGAAGAAGAAACCCACGCACGAATCGACATTAAATAACTAAGCAATTTTCCCCCGTTCAAAAATCTAATTTAATTAGGACCTTTTTAGCTTTTTTCGTCATGTAACGTACAAAGTGGGCGTCACTTTTGACGTTCTTAGCGCCTGGTACAGAATGAAAAACTGTTCTTCCACTCTGGGAAACTGAAACGGACCAACTATTTTTCTTTCTCAACAATACAATTTTTTTCAGTTCCGATTGAAAGCTAGCAGATTTATAAACCCCTCATAAAATAAAGACTTGATTGACATTGATTGAAAAACACACGAAAGGAAGTCTTCCTACTCTGCTCTCGCTTTAACGAAGTAAAGTTAGACAAAGGGAAAATTTTATTTATTGACATTATAATTACCTTACCCGAACACTTTGACATACCTACTTACCTATTATGATGATGTATTAACTTGACGTATAAATGTACGTAAACTAATAATAATTTTGCACGCCTTTCGCAGGCAAAATGTATTGGCACTTGTTTACTGATCCTACTATCTGTATCATGTATTTACCTACATTTATGAAAATAAAGAATAAAGGCAATGAAAGAATTAAAAATAGAACAGTTACCCTTAAGGGTCCAAATTGATCAAAATTTCATCCATGTATGTATCCTCCAATACTCTTTTGTCATTGAGGAAGAAAAAGAATTAACTATTCGAATATCTATGAATTGAGGCTTGGTCCACTTTTGACAAGTCGCACGTGGTTGAGATCAAGGTTGTCTGCCCACATCCAGCCTACTGCTAGGCTTCGCATTCCGAATGATTAAATGCGATGACATAAGAATAATCTTGTGCCAAACTTCTGCAGTTCGCTAGGCAAGATAATTGAATGAATTAACTAATGTTAGTTTATTAATTAACAATAAAATTAAGAAAGTAAATTGTCATAAACGAAAAGCAAAAGAAAGTAATCAATGACTTTTTTTAAATCATTCTGCATTTGAACTCTGGAAGTACTAGTAATACCCAGAAAACTAAGATTTTTTAAAGAGGAGTACTAGGATTGACATGGAAAGCCTGGGATGCACGCGTAGAGTAAGGGGTAAAATTTTTTAATACGTGTAAACATACACTTGTTAAATTTTGCTAATAGAGTAGAACGACGCAGCTGTCACTAACACTTAAACTTAGCGACTAGCGTATACATTAGTACTTACACTTAACAAAAATTGTTAAAGTGGTGATAGTAGTGGGGGAAGGCAATTGGTAGAGTAGCTAGCCCACGTTGCTAATCACTCTACTTACGAATTTCTAGGCTATCGATGCTATTTACCCCGGTATAGTTAGTAGCATAGTTAGTACTCCTCCGTTAACTCTTTTATAGCGAGTGTGAGTACCGCATAACCTTTCCGTATCGCTGTAGCAGTGCGTTATTCATAAGTCACAAACTCATAACGCATTTTCACATCAAAAAAAACGAAATTCAGTAAAACATCGTAGACTTATACTTGCAAATTAGATACATCACTAAATATAACACAAATCACATAATTACAACTAAATAGCTGTCCTTTTAAATAAATTAGCCTACAGATTAGGCAGAATCTGGCAAATATGTAGTTTTAGTTTAGGAGCGCAAACTTTCTCCGGTTAGTCAGATAGTATAAATAGGCGATTGCGCAACCCGGCCGATGCACCGAGCGCAGCGGCCCGTTGCACCGCGGTGCATAGTTAAACGAGAGTTAAGCCGAGGTGAGTTGATAAAACATAGATTAATAGGGTAATAAAATGTAAGATAAAAGTATTTTCCTCGTTGCATAGCTAGAGTTAAGCCGATTTGGCCGAGCTGAGTTAATAAAACATAGGTTCACTGTGTAAAAAATGCGAAAATTAAAAGATGTTAGCGTAGGGTGTGAACAGACACTTTGCTGGAGCCGAAAATAGAATCCGAGGCCAGGAGTTTTACATTTTTGTCTTTTATGATAAACCTGATATCATAAAAGACAAAAATATAAAAATGGTATATCATAAAACAACGAGCCAATACGAACAAGGCAAATATATGGTCTTACAGACATATTAAGAGTTATGTTTGTCCAGATGTATTGCTGATTGCTGACTAGTATGTTTTCACAGAGACAATGTTTGTACTTGCTCGCATAATATTTTTTCCACTAGTTATAGAGTCAATTTTGTAAATATTTTATTACGTTCATCACACTTAACGTGGCGTTTAAGCCTTTTCCGTTCGGGATAAAGACGCGATTTGTATGTTGTTATGTATGTAAGTGTTTTTATCACCAACTCGTTCGCCAAGCGAAGTGAAATCCCTCAACGATGGAAATTCACAGTGGACTTCTTACTGCTGTAAGTTGATGATAGATAAGGCATTCCTCAAATGCGGCTAGTGTAAGTTCAAATGAATAGCATGTTGCAGACCTTGAAACTCGCCAACTGTAGTCATGGTCAATCCCAAAATGAAATGTCGGAAAACAAAAGAATTAAATAAGTCGTGAATGCAAACAATAAATAATCTTGCGCATTATTGTCCGCCATTTTCTTACGTCTTCATCTCAATACAAAGAGTCTACAGATCGCAAGGGTGATATCCATTTACGTCTTCCTTTCTTATAGCAGTCGATAAATTCGATACTCCATAAATACTGAACGATATCAGCAACTCTTGATGAAGGTACAGAGAAGATTTTAATGTAGAGATTAAGTTTCATACGTGTTACGAAAACTATTGTGATTATAAGAGCAATTGCTCTATGCTTACAAAACGTATAGTAGTTACAATGTGAGAGTTGTAGATTTTCCTTTAGGTGTTTTTTATGCATTTACAATGCTATTATTATATTTTTTTAAATTAAGGAATAAAATATATTCTGCCCGCGTGAAATTATTTCCCATATATTATTTCTTTATGTAATAAAAACATGTAAATATTCCGTTAAAATTTTCTTGAAAATCCATGTTTCTTAAAATCAAAAATTCATCCACTTCCAGTTACGTTTATAATTTTTTTTACGCTCTACGTTTACTGTTTCATGCTATTAGTCAGTGTCAGGCAGACGTTTGAGTGAAACTGACGTAGTTCAGTCTTCAAAACGTTGCTGTGCCTTGTAATACATTGTGTTATGATTGGGGCAATAGCAATGCGATCGTAACGAGCTTTTGCTCTGTATTTATGTCTACTGTACCTACGCCCGAGGCATGAGGCATGCACATATAAAGTAATACACGCCGAGTTATACGTATTGACATTGTCATGTAAGGCAAACTGGTCGCACTTCCGTCATATACCTACGTTAATTATGTATATATGTGCCGGCCAATGCCGTCCACTATTCTTTTACGAGGCGGCCTTGATCGTCTGAACTGCTAGTACTTTATTTACATACATCATATATTTTTTGTAAATATAGCATTTTTCAGTTTGTTTAACAAGTTCATAATAAGTATGCAGCAAAAAATAGGGTCTTGTGTTATTTTTATTTCGGTTCCATTCAGGTCTAGAAAAACAAAAGTGAAATAATATATTTCCTGCTCTTTTTATTCTACTTCATTCAAATCATTAACTAGTTTAATGTCGAGGTGACTGAATTCTGTCATATATAGACTGTCGTCATTGTTAAAATTAGTTAACGAACAATTTTAAGGATTCTGTTTTTACTAGAAACGTAATGGTTTAGTACCGTATTAAAAATATACTAAACACGTATTTTAAGAATGTATTGATTATAAGTAGTATTCTTCTCCCTTTACCTACCCTCTTTTTTTATGGGGGGTCGCGCCAGTATGTCAGTTGTCTCCATTTTTATCTGTTGTCTACCAATAGCTTTTGTCACTTCCTTTATAGTTTTTAAGTACTGTAACAAAATATACATTACGAAAAATACTACCAACCTAGGATTTTTTTGCTAGAAGTCACAACATAAGACGATAAATAATTAACCCTGTACTGCGGGTTACCCGGGATCGCCGCAACCGGCCGCGCGCGTTTTACTCTTTTTGTCTTCGTTCTTGCATCTAAGTTGGGAGCGGTTGACCCATTTACTGCAAATAGACACAGCTCGCAGACACACGTGCCGCGGGTTCGTCCGCGGCTCCGCGACCACTTACATTGGAATTCTGGAACTTCCTCTGAAGGGTTACCATTTTCTTTATCATATAGATTAGTTGTTATCTACAGCTTGAAGACCTCCGTGACTCAGCGGTTCCTTAACACCCCAGTTTGCGACATGAGGTGGTCTGGGTTCGATCCCCGGTCAGATCTTATTCAGATTGGCCTGGGTCTTGGATGTTTAATGTTTATCTATATAAGTATCTATTATAAAACATAGTATCGTTGATTTAGTATCTTATGACACAAGTTCAAAACTTACTGTGGGGCTAGCGCAATCTGTGTGATTTGTCCCTATATATTTATTTACTTAGCTTGCTCAGACGATCGTCCCTCGAATTCGTCCTCACCCGCTCCGGGAATAATATGCTCAAGTCGCGTCTACTTATATTGAAATTTAGAGACTTCTTCTGAAGGGTTACCATTTTCTTATTATCACGTAGACACATTTAGAAAGTTTGGGTGATATAAAAGTGTACGCTCATGAAAAGTGACCGTATTTTCTTTCGGTATACATACATATTTTCATTATTGATTCGGAAATATAATTGAGAAAGAAGAAATTTTTTTTTTAATTAAAACTACCGTGAGATAAAGACATTATTTAATTATCTAGATAACAACAATGTCAATGCGAATTGGGACGACATCGTGCGTGCGCGTCGATTCACATTCTCCCTGAAGAAGAAAGACCTCCGAATGAGGTCGAAACAAGTCGGCTAGTAGCTGACTTTTTATCTGTAACCCGTTATTAAGTATATTAGTAAAGAAAAATTAAGTTAAAGAAGATTATGTACTTAGCCGAATTAAATAAAAATAGTAAAAATGTAATTTATGTCTGTAACAGCTAGATATCTTAAGTATTCAGCGTTGATTATGATAAATTACAAAAACAACCTTGACAATATCGTGGTTCTCAAAATAGTTGACGTTTGATTTGGCTGCACCTGATGGTTACCTGCTCATCAATCACTTCCTGGCTACTACAAACGGAAGGTTAAAAAATGCGTATGTAAGAAGTATTTTGGAAGTGGCAATGAATAAGGATTCATGGAAAGTCTTGGTCACATCTTGGCCAGGCAGTGGGATACTGTACTGTAAGTCAAGTGCAAGTTAGAATAACACATTTCGCACCGAACCACCATACAACTATTATGTTTTATTAACAACTTACTAATTTGAAGCTAGGTTTTCAACACTAGTTTATCTTTAAATAAATGTAGAAACCGACATAAATGGAACCAGAGTTAACCAAACCACAGGATAACACTTTCATCATTTACCGTGAACTTGGATTACTTGGTAAAAATAATGTGCAGCAGCTCCTTTTGACTTAATAGGCGATATATAAAAGGGTCGAAGGGAAAGAGTAAAAAAATTAATACCGGGCCATGGCAGAACAATTTTCGGGAAACATTGGTTAAATAGATACAGCCCTGTGACAGACAGATGAATGAACGGACAGTTGAGACTTAGTACGAGTAATACTTGCAACTTGTGGCAATGCAAACTTTAAGAGGCATTAATAAAATTATGGGACACTAATAATCTAGGTCACTTATATATATATATTAAAAAGATATATTGTACAAGAAGAAAATAATGAAATTTGCTATTAGTTATATGTAGTTTCTTTCTGTGTCTAGTAGTTATATAAATTTAAATAGCAGACATATGACGAAACTTCACAAAAACATAATATGCAATACAGTGGTTTAATGCAAGTTTCATTTCCGTAAACAATCTCAATAGACGACTGATAGCAAGCATTACATTGATATTTTATGCAAATATACAGACAGATGCTTTATTCTTCTCCGCCCAGCAGGTCGATTTGCTAACTCGGTGTACAACGATTTCATTGTCACTTTAGCATCCATTACGGTTTTCATATGAAAAATGGTTATTCATACCGAAGCTGTAATAAATATTGAAGTTACCATAAAAATGATATGGATATAGCTACGGTAGCTGTCAAAAGTTAGCAAATAGGCCTGCAGGTCATGAAACGATCTTATAGTTGGTAACACACTTAGGGCGCGGACCTATGAATTGTGGGTTCGGATCCTACCTGTGACGCATTCTTTTACATCACATATTTTCAATTTCATTAGCATAACGAGCATTGTAATGCTATTTGAAAACCATTAAATTTAATAGAAAACGATCGTTTTCAGATTGGCTTGGGTTTTGTAAGTATATTATAAAATATAGTATCGTTGAATTAGTATCTTACGACACAAGTTCACAACTACGTGGGGTTAGCTCAATTAGTGTGATTTGTTAGTTATCAATGTTCGGTTAACACTTAGAAATGGTAAACATTTAACTTCATCATCATCATCAGGTCTTTGTTAGTCTCCACTGTAGGAGCACGACCCTCTCTGTACTACCGGAGCCATATATTAGCCAGAGCAGTCACGGGATTAACATTAAACGTATTTAAGCCTTATACAAAATTCATATATGTTCATAAAACTTTATCCAATCTTTATAAGGGTGACTCAGCCCCTCAATATGAACAACTTTTCCTATCAGACTAATGCTGGAAATTCTAAAAAGCAAATGTTTTCAGTCCCATATACTTAAATGTTCAGCCGGCCTCTTTAAGGATCACAGAGGGTTTTATTAACTTATTATTGTATATAGATAGGCTCTGTCTGCCCCGTAAGGATAAAACCGTGAGAATGTATCTATGTAGTGTAGACTACAAATCAAATATGTTAGTTTTACGTCGTCACCACTGTCGCAATGTACTTTTACTCGGAACTAGGGTTGCCAACTTTTTAACGTGAAAAAGTATATTATGCGTGGAGATAAATGAAAAGTAAAAAGTATGTAATGGCGTTTTAAAAACAGGAATTTTAGAAATGTTTGCTTAATTTATTGCTATTTTTATAATGATCATAAACTCATGACTTCAGGCACAGTTTAAGTTATGAAATAAATGAACGATAAGCTCATTTAAAAAAATAGAAGCAATATTTTTTTTTCTCTCAATTTACAATGGGCAGCTCCAAAGTACCAGTGGTCATAAAAACATAATGCATACTTTTTTTCATCAAATAGTAAAAAGCATATCGTATAATCAGTGCCGCTTCGAGACCGCATACGAAACGCATCAGGAGATGATCTGGAGTAGTGGACGTTGGAGAGAAGATACATACAGTCTTGACACCTGATGAAATGCACAGATAGCCGATGGAGTCAGCAAATTTCTGTCTGGTGTTCAAGAATGGGACATAGAAAGACGGGAAAACCGAGGACCTATTGGGAGAATGACATTTCAAAGGTGGTTATGGAGAAGATAAACATGAGACAAGAAGAGATGGAAGGAACTGGGAGATGCCTTTGTCCAAAATTGGGCTAGTAATGGCTGACGATGATAATGATAAGGTATTATACTGTTAAAACAGTATAGATGGCAACCCTACTGGAAACCCACGGCGTTATTACGCTGTTGACTCAGCGTAACTTTGACAATTATGTGCAATTTCGTAAACGCAAAGAAATTCTCTTCCGGTTTGTATGGAAGATTTTAGAATCGATTTTTGACTCGAAATTTTCCGTACTTCTTTCCAACTAAACAGGGTGTTTTTGAATTAATAATAATTGGCATCTTTTTGAATACAGACTGATAACCTTGCTTCAAAGTTTGAAGAATTCTTTGTTAAAAGAATACTTTTAATCAAAATAAAAAATAGCACATTCAAAAAATATTTTTTTTATTATTTTTCTTTTTCTGCAAAATTCCCTATATTTAGAAGCTACATTATTAGACATGTTACGAGATTATATACGATTAAGCGCACCAAAACAAAACATTTTTTGACAATAGCGACGTCAAACAAGCCAATGTGTGACATTGACATTTGACAGTGACAAATACTATGTCAGTTTAACGCAAGGCCTTTTGGAGAGTGATTTATTGGTGTCGTGTGAATCTGCAGACAAATGAACAGACAGATAATCTGGGATATTAATATTTTTTATGTATTCATTTTTTCTAGAGGCATTTTCGAAGTCGATATTTGTACATCATTGAAATGAAAATAAGCAAAATTATGGGTGGAATTAAGTAGGGCGGCGGTAGGTTAATTAATTTTATTTCTTAACGATACCTCATGTCCACCTTGTTTTCATATTTTACTATTAGACTGCACTTTTAATAAATAATTCTTAATTAAATTATAATTAAATTTGAAATGAAAATGAGCCCGTGTAGGTATTTTCTGAATAAACGTTTGAATTTTTTAAAATGTTTTTGATAATATTGACGTCAGTTACAATTTTCCTATCTTAATTTTCTCTTCAAATTCACGGGCAATTCGTTCTAACCCTTCAAGGTCGCGATTGCACGCTGCATCGTGCTGCACCGTGCCGCGTCGTGACGCCGCCGGCTTTCTCCGCACGACACGACAACGGCACGACACCTATTATTCGATAAGGGATCGATTGATAGCCGATTCACAGTTTCTATTGATATCTATTTTTACTATGAATTTAAATGATAGACACGGATTTATTAATCTTTACCCTGATATTTAAGAGCTATCTGGGTCTTAATTTTGATCAAAAAAGCTATTTTAACTCGAAAAAGACTACATCTTGATCATATTATGTGGAACAAAACGCATGCAATGACCGATTATGGCATTGCCTTCTCCATTTCACTCACTAGTGAACTGTCATCGTTATCTCAGCCTCAAGAAGTCCACTGCTGAACATAGGACTCTTGAGATTTCCAATACGAGCTGTTGGAAGTGGACTTCATCTATTTCTCTCTCTAGTATACAATTCTTTAGCATGCAAGTTTGTTTTACATTATTTTCGTCTCCTAAAAGCTAGTATCATTATCATCGTCAGGTCTTTTTCGTCTCCACCACAGGAGCACGACCCTCTCTGTACTACCAGAGCCATATATTAGCCAGAGCAGTCAGGGGATTTGGCCTACACTCTCCACGCTGGCCAGACGGGTTGGAAAGATCTCTATGATGTCTATCCGCTTTGTTTAGCTTGTGTTTCCTAAGTCGCCTTATACGACATGCACGGGAAGACTTGGAGTGGTCCTATTTTACTCTACCGTGAACCACACGGCTTATGAACAACGGTAGTATTAGCTTGATGAAAATGAACGCTCACGAGACAGATTGGACAACAAACTCACGAAGTACAAGATGTGCCGGGCGGGGATCAAACAGCGACCTTCTGAATATGCTTTTATCTGTAGGCCCACTACAGCTGCATTGTTAGAGTTCCGTAATCTAAGTGTAAAAACGGTACCTTTTTACTGAGTTCTTTAAAAGTTTACAAATTTAAAAAGAGGCTCTCTGAACCTCTTTTTAAATTTGTTACGTAAAATTAACATTCCTGAGAATCCTTACCCTCTAAGATAATTACAAGACTAACGTCATACAGAATATAAGATCTCCTTAATGATCTTGATCATTCATATTACTTTAAGATACAATAAGAATACAGACACTGATTTACTCTTATACCAGTAAATAATAGTGTTAAGAAGAAAGCGAAGATTAAAATATATTTTATTCAAATGAACGTTTAGTAAAAGTATATTACTTTCTGTTATACAACCGATAATGACAGCTTCCGTTGCGCAGTAGTTACGAGTAACACGCTAGTCTGCGACATGGGTTCGATCTCGACCCCCAGCTGGATCATGATAGATATTGGTACCATCTTTTTAAGATTGGCCTGGCTCTTGGATGTTTATCTATATACATAGGTATCTGTTTTAAAATAAAATATCGTTGCTTTAATATTCTACGAAACAAGTTTACAAGTAGGTAACTGTGAGTGGGGCTAACTCAACTCCTGATTTGTTCCTCTACATTTTATTTTACAACTACCAATGAAGTTTGCATTAACTACTTTTTATAACTATCCCCTTTGTCCTATGGCTGGGTAAATTCCTTTGCTTTATATCTCTTTTATGATATCAATGAATCCCAGCCAACCCTTTTCTGATTCCGAACAAAATGACACATAAATTGAAAAGCCCATTGCTCAAGCGCAGAACATAGACAACCCGCATTCCTAGATGAATTACAACCAGTTAACATCTAAAGTGTTGCAGATTCGCCCGACGGCCGCGCAAGCCCGCAGAGGCCATTTCTCCGGCGCATGCAAGTAATCTGCCATCTTGTTCGCGTAACTCCATACAATACGAACGTAAACGCGTTGGTAACAGTCGGCGAGCGTTAGAGACTAGCATGCGCCCGCGCAGTGAAAGTACTTTCGCGCGCTCGTTGCCCCGGTCGTCGACCTTCGCGTGCGAGTGAGACGCTCCCATACGACCAAGCGAGACGAATATAGTTTTCTGAGGAAAGTCGTGAAAAGGCCGGGTGCAGGGTGCGCGAAAGTTAGCCACCAGGAAACTGCGGCGGTCGTAAAGTAGATGATTTTTAGCGTCACCTTAATGGCGGCTGTAAAAGGTTTATTGTGAGCCTGCGACCGTTTTTCCCGATTTTCATTAGTTTCCGTTCCCCGACATGTGTTGCCTTTACTAAGTTTAATTAGTTCAGTTATATTATTCGTTAATTAGTTGTTAAAATAGTGAGTCCATTCATGTTTGTTGTTAAATAGTGAGTTCATGTTATTCAGAATTGACACAGCTTGTCTAAAATATTAACACCAAAATGTTCTTGATTTTAGGATCCGTACCCAAGAGGTAAAATAGGGAACCTATTACTAAGACTCCGATATCCTTTCATCAGTTTGTCTTTCACAGAGTATCTATTAAAGAGTAATAACAAAAAACAAAAAAAGTAACAATACTAAAGGCCCCCATTCAAAAGAAAAAGTATTGTTGGTAGTTTTTTGCAGTTAAATATTGTAACTCTTCGTGTCCTATTACGACTCGCACTTGGCCGGTATTTTTCTAAGGTATGGTTTCCGCTTTTGTTTTGTTTCTGACATAAGTAATTACGCCAAATTATCGTCGTCCTGCTATACATATATTGTAGCATATTTTACGGAATTTCATGTAATTGGAGGAATTAAAGTAGGAACCGTCGTCCAGTAACAACCTACGAATGTAACAACAGCTATAAATATCTTTATCAGCTTGGAATGCACGTGATCCTTAGCGATTCTTAAATTCCATTCAGATTTGGTACTATCTTTGCGCCTGTTTGTCGTTAGCGATCAGCGATTTCATCCTAATATACGATCGTAAAATCTAAACTAATATTTGCCATGCTATGTTTTTTTTTTCAATTGTCTATGGCCCTCTGCTGGGCAAAAGCCTTCTTCTTCTTTGCGAGTAGTTAATTCTATAGTTAATAACCTACACTAATTTTGTCTAGAATGCACCTCAGCTACTGCTTGGTCATTTGCCAACTCGTGCAAGGAGGAACCGTATCAGCTCATTTCCACAAGCGCAGTTCTGAACTATGGTGGATGTCTATCCTACGCTCTTGTAGCGTAACCGCTGACTCGGGCTCAAAACAGAATAAAATGTTATATTGCTTCGAAGAGGAATAATCATTATTAGCGTGCTAATGCAACAACTTATCACCATCATTAATATGAATATTTGCAAACGTGATCGCTAAATGATGTGCTTTGGACCACACGCACACTAAGTTAATTGTGCGACGACAGTGAAAGTAATTCGAATTAGTTTTGTTTTCGTGCGGCGCACGCGCAGCGAACGCGTTCCGCATATTCCTGGCTTCGTGCAGATTGTTGTAGAAGAGCCGTTTCTTGCGACTTTTTCCATGTTATATGAGCTATTATAACACTGAAAATTTTAATTAAAATTCATTTTATAATTATTACGCGAAAGAGTGCCTAACTAACACTATTTATTTATGCCTTTATATTAATAAAGAAGAAAACAAATCTAATGACACCTTATACTTCAAAATTAGTCAACCCGTTTAGGGTACAGAAGACAACAAATAGAAGACATACTTACATATACCTAGCTATTACCCGTGGCTTCGCCCGCGTAATATATAGCCCATGTCCTTCTCAGTACCCTAACCTATGTGTATGCAAAATTTCATGATGATCGGGTCAGTAGATACGGCGCAACAAAGAAACAAACAAACAAACTCACTTTCGCATTTATAATATTAGTAAGGATTAGGATACATACCTTCCTTCTGTATGGGTCAGTCGATACAACCTATACTGCACGATTATGTTATCTACAAAAGTGTTGCCGGTGGAACCGACAAAGGCCACGAGTTTGACGTTATACCGAGTCAGTATTATATTACCGATGTCTGTTATGATATATGCAACACCTCTTAATATTATAATTAATACATAATATGTCAATTTATCGTCATTGATGAGTTTAAACGTGGATAGGTAATGCCATTTGCCGGTGATCGACCTTGATGCTCTTCTCAACAATATTGTAGAAGTATTATTTATTCTGTCGCCGCGTACACACCCGTCTGCCATCAACAAAACAAATAAATGTTTGTGCCTTATAACACCTACTTACATAGTACTTACTTAACACTTAAACAAATCGGCCTTGTTAAGTGAGTATTTATGTCTTAGGCTCAGAGGTCAGATCTCGTGCCGAAGTCTTACAATTTCAGCCTTTTTTTGAAGGTTATATTATAATAATGGTAATTGTTGGTCTCAATCATCATCATTAGGTATTTTTTAGTCCCCACTGCAGGATCACGACCCTCTCTGTACTTCCAGAACCTCATATTAGCCAGAACGGTCAGAGGATTTGGCCTACACTCTCCGCTCTACGCTGGCCAGACGGGTTGAGGACTCTTTGATGTTTATAAATTTTGTTTAGTATGTGTTTCCTATGTCGCCTTCTACGACATCCACGGGAAGACCTTGAGTGGTCCATTCTACTCTGCCGGGAACCACACGGCTTATAACACCTACTTACATAGTACTTACTTAACACGTAGACAAATCGGCCTTGTTGAGTGGGTATTTATGTCTTGGGCTCAGAGGTCGTATCACGTGGCGAAGTCTTACAATTTTAGATTTTTTTTCTCTTCTAATAGAAGGTCAGAGGCCAAATCCTTTGACTGCTCTGGATTAAGGCCGTGGCAGTACAAAGAAGGTTATGCACCTGTAGTGGAGACTAAAAAAGACCTGATGATGATGAATAAAAGGTTATATTTTAACTATAGTACTTGTTGTTCGTGATATTTATCCTATCCTAACTATCCTATACTAAAATATTTGTTACACTTTCACGCCCCATCTATTGAACCGATCATCATGAAATTTTGCATACACATAGGTTAGGATACTGAAAAGGACATAGGCTATATATCACGCGGGCTAAGCAGTGGGTAACAGCTAGTATTCTATATAAGCAACCTATTTTGGATACAATAATATCGTGAATTATTTACGTCATCCATCATTACGAATGGGTTATTAGAACAAAACAAAAGTTGACAAAAAAAAAAACATGTTTATATTATTTATGAAACAAATGAAATAAAACTATTTATTTTGGTGATTTTCGCGCTAAATAATTACCAGTGATATTAGCTAGGTTAACTTTGTTTTAGGTTTTCAGATAATGAATAGACTTTGAGTTGCTTGCCAACTTAAACAAAAAAAAAATCTATTAACCTTGGTCAATTTTATTTTTCATTCATAACTTTTCCTGTTCAATTACAAAAGCGTATTGCTAGCCCGAAAACAAAAGGCATTCGAAAACTAATCGTCATTGGAAATAACTTCCCTTCAATTTATTAACTTTATTCATTCCACAACTAACGCGCCGCCCACCACCCCGAATTATCAGGGGACTATTTATTCGGCAAATTGGAAAACTAACACTTCCAGTAAAGTAAACAAAAAGGGTTATTTGGTTAAAACTAATTGAACGGAGCGTTACATAAATTTCGGAAAGCAAAATTATGTATTTTTTTTAGTTTTGAGGGACTGCCTTGTTGTCTACTACTGATGTAAAACCAGATCTAGAAAATGGCAGAAAGCTATCTTTTTACCCGATTGAGTCAGACTCACCCAGAAGGAGGGTATTGTGAGCGTATTTATCTATGTATATCTATGCCATAGATACTTATAGGTATAGAACATTTGACGAACTTATACAAAAACGGGTGATAAAAATTCGCTTGACGAATCAAAACAATTTTCAGGCTTGATCAATCTTGCCCTAAATCAGCTAAACATCCAAGACCCAGCCCAATCTGAAAAAGCCCGTTTTCTACATGGCCTAGCCGGGGTTCGAACCCGGGACCACTCGTGTCGCAGGCTAGCATGTTAACAATATCTACTATTTTCCATATCCTAAAATACTTTATCAACAACCTAGTTTTTTCTATCTCTCATATCTGACGATGTTCCTGGTTGATTCCTTAGTTTGCTGGAGAAGTAGATCTTCATCGATTTTATTAACTTTGCACTGAAGACAGCGTGGTTAAAAATGTAGGAAGAGTTGTGGAATTACTCGGTTTTAAGTCGGAGGAATCATCCGGGGCAACGTACACTCATTACGGGAGACGAGGCGGTGCGTCGTCAACTGATTCTTTAATAGGAGATAATACTGCAATGTTCTCCCGCCAGAGGGCAGCATTAGCAGAGACAGTAAACAAATGTTTGACATTGACAAGTATGTCAAAATCGCAATAAATTGCCTTTATTTTACATCCGAATAAGCAGCGCAAATACATATTTATATTTAAATACTCATTGGAGTATTTTAAAATCAAATTAATAAAGGAATAATGTATAATTTTACAAATTATTTGCGACTTTGACATTTTCAAGTACATACTTTTCAGTGTCAAACCTCTTTTACTGTATGTGCTAGTGGTGCACTCTGGCGGCACAGCTTTCAGTAATGTGTCCTATTCGACAAATATAAACAAAAAATAGTATCAACAAAGGCTGTAGGTATGTCCCAAAAGTAAGTACATCGAAGGCTGGCACGGCTGGGTACGCGTACTAGTAGCCTTGGCCCGGTATCGATCCGTAGACGCCGTAGTACGTAGCAATAACCTCTACGCCAACGCGGACTAAACGGCTATGGAGCCTACTTCATTAAAAAAATACAAAATGAAAAATACAAGAGGTGTTTTATAGGATTAATACATTTTACTGTGTTCTTTTTAAATATGTTTTTGGAACTTGACGTGAAAATAAAACTTGCTCTTGCATTGGATATTCCATCGCAATATTCTATTCAACATCTTTTAAGGTTTGATTTTTATTTAGCTTTATAGCTCTTCGTTTTTACGTGTCTCTTTTTGACATTTTCTTTTACACCTCTTTGTCACTTTAGTGAAGAATAGAGTGTCTATTTTCTTGAGTGATGTTAAAAAACATTTTATTTATTCCGGTTAAAATCGAATTCTATTATATAAATAGGTATGGAAAAAGAACGGTGATGCTTAAAAAATATATATTTTACTCTATTCTTTTGTTGTTCCCAGTTTGCTGCGTAGTTTCGACGCATGCCATGCGTACTTTTATATTTTATGCGTTTCATAGGCCTTTTATATTTAGCTACGTACCGACTCGTAATTTCTTACTTAGATGTTGTTTTTTATCCTGTAATTGTGTGTGTAAGGGACTGAGCTAGTTTCTTAAGTATTTATTTATTTGCTTAGTAATTTACATAAACCTTAATTTTTAAATTATAATGGTTACTAGCAGCCCTATCCGGCTGCGCCCGGGCATGTATTATATCTTAAAACCTTCTTCGTGAATCACTCTATCTGTTGGTGAAAACCGTATGAAAATCCGTGCAGTAGTTTTTGAGTTTATCGCGAACAGACAAACAGACAGACAGACAGACGCGGCGGAGGACTTTGTTTTATAATATGTAGTGATAATAATATATACGTAAAGTATCGACTACAAAAAGTCCCTGTAGTCTGACACCATCTTGAGTAGATGTCGTAGTCGGCTAATTCAAATTTTTCTATTCACTATAAATGAAAAAGTAAATAAAGATTACGTATGTTTTTTTTTCATTCATTCAGTTTTTACGCAATTACTTCTGAACAATCGTCATGAAATGTTTTACCTGTACAGATTTTTAAGGATTGATATTAAAAATATAATTCGAAAAAAGGGTCACTAAGGAACTTCAAAGATAGATACAAGTGAAAAGAAAAGAAAGAGACTTTTGCCTAGCAGTGGGACAAAATAGCTTAATTAATAAAAAAGAATTTTAACGCGACCTAAGCAGCACATGATAGCTAAGGTTATTTTATTTAAAGCAAAGTAAGGTATATTTCCATAACAACCAATGTTGGTTTGCAAAACTTAATTAGTATTTCTGAGGCTTCGCAGGAACTCTGAGCCTGTCTCAATGAAAAGTTAGTAATTGCCCAATAAGTTTGAAATTTCGCCTTATCGTCCCTAAACATGGGTTGGCCTTGTATAATCCGGAATACTAAAAGGTCCCTTTATAAAAGCCTTATTTTTATGTAATATAGTGACGCACATCATAAAATACTTTTAATTAATAATAATTTTATTTTTTGTTCCATATTTCAACTTGATTTCTAAAGTATCTCGACTCAAAATGATAAAAAAAATTCTAAGGAATAATATTTAAAAAATAATTTCCAAGAAAACGTAGCTTTCTCTGAAACAACGAAGACTTTTGCATCAAGGCCAAACCTTCAGGAAACTTTCAATGGTTTCTTACAAGTTCCACAAGGACCGCGAAGTTAATGCTGTGACTCTGTCAGCGCCGCATTTGTAGCACTTCTGTCGACCAAAACGAAACAATCTTGTTCCTAGAATTCTGGCTTCAATGGGTTTAATTTATAAATTCACTTGCGAAGTTTATACGTGTTACTACGTCTTTTTCCCTTGCAGGGTAGACAGAGCCCAAGACTGTAAAACCTTAAGGCTACGTTTAGCATGTTGGTTAGCTTGTAGGTGAGACCAGAATATAGTGATGGGTTGCTAGCCGCATTGCCTATTGACGTGATTCCTGACACCCATTCCCTTGGATATTAAATAAAACCACTTCTTGAGGCCCATCGCATTAAGATGAAGTAAATATTTATGTAAATTGAATGTGAGTGCACCATTATAAAGTCATGGAAGTAATATAGTCCTTAACGCAGAATGAAAACTTGCAATATAAATTCGATCATGTTAAATTCATGTCACATTTGTGATGTTACTATAGCAAGAACCTGTTTCCAACAAGAAAAATTCAACAAAATAAACGGCAAGCTTTTTCAAATCTCTTAACATATTTCCCGGAAATTCGTTATTATCGGTAGCAGTTAAGACGTGAAGGCGGTACAAAAATATTGAAACTCTTTTACGTATTTATTTTGTCAGGGAAGGTTAGAATTTCTTGGAAAAAAATGTCATTTGGGATATTGAATTTTCCGGGAACACAACTTCAGGGTATTCCCGGAAAAGATATTTCATAAATTGTATATTCAGTGTATCTAGGTATTATTAAAAGATTTCATATTAAACTTTATTAACTGTACAAAAAAAGCCCCTTTTTTCAAAAAGTAAAGTTCATGATTATGGAGATTTATGTATGTAATTATCTATACTTCCATGTTCACGTCTGTCACGGCACACAAATTATAGCCTTTGTCACTTGTATTTGACGGTGTAACGAGTGTTATGATACTAAAACCTTTAAAACCGTTTACAGCATTAAGAAGGGCTCATAGAATAAAGAAACTTACATATATACATATTTACATACAAACATGAACTCAAAAGCCGGTCAAGGGATTAGGCGAAAATCTAAGGAATTAGGTACGTCAAAAGGCGATGCCTCTAGCATCCATCAATATTTTTGATTCCACTTTCCACATTTACACACACTCCCCCCCTTCCCCCCACTTACAGGCTAAATATGTAAGTATGTATGTATTAACTCGAAAGATTATACTCAATTTTGGCATTTGTGTAAAAACTCGTATTATATACCTATAATGCAAAATTTATCTTTGAATAGGAAAGTTTGAAATCGTTAAACAAACCTTGATATACGACTTATTACTAACTCTACTACGGGTTCATTCTTCAATGATACACGTGTCACCCCCTCCCCTCTGCCCCACCCCCGCTGCGTGGGACGGCCATGCCTTGGCATTCACAGGCGTCGTACGGAACCTTCAGTTGTATAATACTGTTAAAAGGGTTTTATTCAGCGAGTCCTCTTAAGTATGATCAATTTTGACAGGTAGTTACTGGCGTTTTAACAATATTCTTGTTGAGCGTGTTTTTACGCTTTACATACATACATACATACTATCACGTCTTTATCCCTTGCGGGGTAGACAGAGCCCAAAGGTCATAAAACCTACAGGCCACGTTTAGCATCGTAGTGGGCGTAAAGGTGTAAATCGGAATCAAAATAGTGATGGGTTGCTAGCCGCATTCAAAGATTCAAAAGATTCAAAACGTTTATTCAGAAAATAGGCCCTTGCAGGCACTTTTTCACGTCAAATCACATTTAAAATTATCTTATTAAATATTATGCATTGACTCATTATTGTTCAAAAGCTACAGACTACTAGCATTTCGGAACCGACCACTGCAGAGAAGAAATGCCGAAAGAAACTCTTTTCAACAGTATAGGTCGCCTACTCGCCTGAAGGGCTTTGTATGATTAATGATTATATTATATTTCTTTCTTTTTTTACTTTTCTTTTTTTTTTTCGTCTGTTTTCATTTAACAATATTATTATACATTCATTATTTTTGGAACATGTTTATGTTTACGATCGAGTGAGCAAATCACAAAAACAACAGAACATGAAGTAGTCTCAAAGAGGCCGACCAGACCAGTCCCCACTGGCAGCACCCGTTCACGAGTTGACGTATGGGTCAGCCATCGTTAAACTCAACCATATTAGAGGGAACTCAACGACCCGACACATATCAATGTGATTTCTTAGATTTTCGCCCAATCCCTTGACCGGCTTTTACGGTCTGCGCGGGAAGAAAAGCAGCTGGTATATTCTATGTTTTTTCTTTTCTCCCAAACCAGCATGAAAGAGCTGAATTGAGAAAATATTAGGTGAGAGTATCTTAAATCTAAATAAATAATATATACGGACAAATCACACAGATTGAGCTAGCCCCAAAGTAAGTTCGAGACTTGTGTTATGGGATACTAACTCAACGATACTATATTTTATAATAAATACTTATACAGATAAACATCCAAGACCCAGGTCAATCTGAAAAAGATCATTTTCCATCTTGACCTGACCGGGGGATCGAACCCGGGACCTTCCGTGTCGCAGGCAGGCGTGTTGACCGTTGCGCCACGGAGATCGTCATAATCTATATGAGGAAAAATAAAATAAAATGTAAACGGATAAAAAACTAAGTAGGTACGTAGTATTAAATAACTATGTTTTGTTACATGATATTTAAATTAGCGTTATTGTCATTAGTTAGTATTTAAAAAGTAAAAGCTTGAGGAGATATTTTTAATAGTTATTACTCAAAAACGTGTCAAGCGTTGAACGTTGCAGATTAAAAATACTACTTAGTAGTTCGTAGCAAACATTTAATAAAAACCTTCGTAAACTACTGAACACATTTTAATGCCCAATGTACTTGAAAGTTGTACTAGTCGAATCTACATTAATTTTGAACTTCATCTCCTTTGGAGCACCGGTTCGAGAGTTATCGTTGAACATACATATATACATACATACTTACATACATATAAAATGTGTTTTCGCCCCAACTCGATTTTAAGACCGTGCTTCCTTCGCTCCCTAGGTCAGTTATTAAATTTACTAGTAGTAAACAGTTAAAATAATTCGCCCATTCATTGTTTGCATTAGCAATTTTACGCACAAACATATACCTTAAATATTGTGACATCATAAGCTCGTAGCAGTAGATATATTACGTTTACTTAGGAGCTACGCCGCCCGCCCGCGCTCCGTAGAGGCTCGTAGCATCCGCTACGCCCGCTACGTAACGAAGGGGGGCGCTCCATTAAAATGAATGAAGGTTGCTTCTACTAATTAGTGTGGACGCAATTACTTGGGCAACCTTTTTTACAGACCCCTAAAGAGAAAATGGCGAAATACAACATAGATACGTCTTTTTTGCTGGTTTTTATGTAGGAAAGAAAATTACTTTGTCTCTTAGGGAGTAATTTCAGAAGTAAATTTAATACTAAGTTTCCGTCCGTAACTTTGTCTGTAGTAAAAATATTCATGTGTAACTTTAAATTATTTTTAGTCGTAACCTCTTTCAAATCCGTTTAGTATTATTTTCGTGATTGAGTTGAGATTCAGTACATACAAAATTTCACATATATAATATTAATAGTAGCTAGAGCTTCTTTATTAAGTATATGTCGGTAATATTATCATCTACCTGTTCTTCATGATAAATTAGTGTTTCTACAAGATGGATAAATGGAAGACGTTATTTGATACTCAGCGTGGGAGGCATAAACATGGTGGGATTTGCTTAGAAATAAGAAAGGTATGTATAAGGAATTAAAATGTAAGTAAGGTTATATTTTGAAGTCGTTTTTTAAAAAAGCTTTGTGAAAGGGCAACTAAATAAAACAATAAAATATGATTCATTATATTTGGTGTTTAGTTTACTTGATTTTATTCAGTTTTGATGATGATTTTACATTAACTATTACATTGCACTAAATATTATAATATAAAACAGTGTACCAGAATTTAAAATAAATGAAAACAAATATTGAAAAATGACCGGATCCTACAGTTCTGCCCAAATCGTCTTTTTAAAACTAGAGCAAAATAGATACAGAATAAATTGCTTATGCAATTGAGACAACAGTTTGGCTAAGCTTTTTTATTATACTTTGTAAAAATATTCATCGGTTTAGTCAAGTCTCTAATCTAGATAATTTTGATTTGTTTTATATTGAAACAAATGATAAATAATTAAATACTAGGCAGAGTTAAAAATAGAGTTAGTGTCGCTTTCAATTGCAACAGTACTTAACAAAAACTTACAAATTAGATACAAACATTTTCTGCTATTTGGTTCTCAAATGTTTATAGGTACTTAAATAAAAAAAATATTGTAAACAAAATGATAGTTTAAATTAAACACCATTTCCTACCTATTATTCGCACGAACGAGCTTTATCAACATCTATTGAGTCATGTCATAGCGACGCAAAGCTGTGGGGGCAGTAGTACGCGGTTGCCAGGCAACTGTACTCGTGCCAACCCCGCCTGCCTCATCCCACCTGGCTGCACCTCGCACTTATAAGGAAGCATTGTTGTGTTCATTAATTGGTTATTAACACCAATATATCAAATAATTAATACAAATTTACGAAGCATGTCAATATCCCTACTTCCTAACTAATGTTGTAAATGCGAAAGTGAGTTTATTTGTTTTATTGTTACGCTTTCATGCAGTTTCTACCGAACCGATCATCATGAAATTTTGCATACACATAAACTATACATCGCGCGGATGGAGTCGCGGGTAACCGCTAGTTTGTTATATATTCCAGTTACTATATATCTATTTTATGTACTCTACATAACGAAATTTTGATTGTTTTGGACCTTTGAAGGGGTGTTCCAATTTGTTCATAATGATGGTTTTAACCTACCCTTTTAGGCAACTGTACACGTGCCAGCCTCGCCTGCCTCATCCCACCTAGCTGCACCTCGCCACTTATGAATTGCGGAAACATTGTTATGTTCATTAATTGGTTATTAACGTCAAATAAATATCGATGATTCAATACGAATTGTAACTAACAGCATGTCATTGTTTGTGATATATTCCAGTAACTATATCTTTTTTTTAACCTGTTGGTGTGTCCCATGGGTAAAGGCCTCCCCTTTCTGCTTCCATAGGCTCCTGTCGAGGGCTACTCTGTCCGCCAATCCCTATTATGTGCGTCCAAATCATCAGACAACCTTCTCCTAGGTCTGTAACTATATCTATTTTATGTATTATTTAAAACCCCCATGTCATACATTCACTCTGTAATGAACAAATAAACGTCTTAATCCATTGAAATAAAGATTTTTACTCTTTACCATCATTATTAAATCTTTGTTAGTCTCTACTGCAGGAGCACGAGCTACCCAGAGCCATATATTAGCTAGAGCAGTTACAGGATTTGGCCTACACTCTCCATTCTACGCTGGCCAGACGGGTTGGAGAGGTCTCTTTAATGTTGATAAGCTTTGTTTCCTATGTCGACTTCCATTCTGCTGCACTATTTGTGATATATTCCAGTAACTATATCTATTTGATGTACTATATAAACCACCATGTCATAAAGTCATTGTACCAAGGAACGATTTAACTTATTGAAATAAATATTTTAACACTACATATTTTTTTAAGCAATCCTTGCCGTGAAATTATTAAACGTACTTCCGTCAAAGTTGAAAATTTCGCTACACGTGTAAGCTTTGATTGTGTTCGAAATTTCAATACTTTGTGTTAACTTTGCCTACAAACTTTCGCACCTTTCCGTCAATTTTGTAGAGGCAATTTAATTAAATAATTAAGTATTGTAATGCTTTTGATACGAGTCGACTGATTTAAAAAGGAGTGTATTGTTTTTATTAGAAATAATACGGTAAGTAAGTGTGTTTGTATGCGAGTTTCTTTATTATACTAAAACTTAATTTCTTTTTTGTTTTGGTCTTTTGAGAGTCGCCTGGAAGCGCATGTCTCCATTCAAACGGAAAAAGGGAATTGTGGCAATATTTGATAATTTTAGGTCAAAATTAAGCATCCAATCAATTAATCTCATTATAATCTACGTACATTCCTATACAGTTTGGTTAAGTTATCAAATGTTTGGGAATTATACGCCTCTGAAGATTTCCATACAAATTTGAAAAGGCTTGTAATTCTCAAACCATTGGTATTTTAACCAAGCTGTATAGTAACGTACGTAGATTATAATGAGATTAATTGATTAAATGCTTTATTTTACTCCAAAATTATCAAATATTGCCACAATTTCCTTTTTCCGTTTGTATGGAGACATGCGCTTCCAGGCGACTCTTAAGATATTGCGAGAATCCCTTCATATCCCGATGTTCCGAGTCATACACGCATTTTTGGCAGAGTAGTCTGATTTTCTTTTTTTTTTAATTGTTCTGGCCAGCGCGGAGAGTCTAGGCCATACCCTCTGACTAATATATGGCTCTGGTAGTAAAGGAGGGTCGTGCCCCTGCAGTGGAGACTAAAAAGATCTGATGATGATGACCATTGTAATACTCATATTGAGTACGGCGTAACTACTAGCTTTAGCTCTCCTCTCACTTTATCTACCTTGTCCTTGGTCTTCTCGTGTATATTTCTTTTAGTTACAGGTACAGGTTATAGGTATTAACAGATGAACATATCTATTAAATAAATAATAATATTAAATGTATATGGACAAATTACACACATTGAGCTAGCCCCACAGTAAGTTGTGAACTTGTGTCGTAGGATACTAACTCAACGATACTATATTTTTATAAAATATACATCATCATCATCATCAGCCTATACTTGTCCACTGCTGGACATAGGCCTCCCCAATTACACGCCATCGATATCTATCTTCGGCTGCTCGCATCCAGCTTCTGCCAGCTAAATATACTATTATACATAAATATCCAAGACCCAGGTAAATCAAAATAAGATCGTTTTCCATTATGACCTGACCGGGCATTGAACCCGGAACCAATCGTGTCGCATACTGGCTTGTTAAACGCTGCGTCACGGAGTTCTTCATGTATGATAAACAAAATAACAAAAAAAAATACTCGTATTTTTGTTTGACCCTACAAAAATATTTTATTTTCAAGCGCCATTAGCAGCAAAAACACTTGTTCCTCGTAATCGGCTTAGCCGCGAGGCCGAGGGGGAATAACAAGAAATTCTAACAAACATTTCTACGAAATTCATTTTCCTAATATCGTTTACAGAACTTTGAAGTACGTCTTATTATTTATTTCCAAGTATGATTAATGCCTCTTCATCTGGGCGTTTTTCCCCGATGGGTCTTAAGCTATAATACGTCGGAGCCCGGGGTTCGCTTTTATAACAGCATTTTTAGCAGTTAAAATATTTATTTGAATATTACCTAAAATTTTATTATCATTATTTATTGTTATAATGGCTATAGATTAAAAACATGTCTCTACCTCGGCAGCCCTGTAACAGATGGATGGACGGACGGTCAGCAGAGGCTTTACATTAGGGTCCCTTTTATACTCTTAAGGTACGGAACCTTTTTACGATTGGGTAGATTTTAAGTACATATACGTTAGTACTACATAAGCTACGTTGCGTAGACCGTAGCCCGTAGAGGGCTGAGTCACGATTCGCTACGTAAACGTCGTAGGCGTGCTACGAGGTGGCTACAACTATAATATACCATGTTAGAATTTTTGCTACGCATATTGAAATTTTCTGCAAAAAAATATATTATCATAAAAGTATTACTAAAGTTACTGTACGCAAGTCGTAGAGCGTATTCACATTTCGTTCACTACAACACAAGCTCGAAACACACGAGCTTATTACTCGTAGACGTGCTACGACGTAGATGCTTAACGGACTACGCCTTTTGCAGGTCGTAAAATATGTCATGTATTTTAAAGATGTTTATTGTTTTTCGAGGTTTTAATGGCTTTGTTAACATGACCCATGCTTGATTTTGTTTTTTGAACACGACCATAATTCTGAATTTAATTACTTCGAAAAACTTAACAAATTATGACTCCTTTTCTCAATGTTGGGATAGCTATGTTATGCATTTATCTTTTTTTTATGATATAGGACGGCTAACGAGCAAGCGGGTCACCTGATGGTAAGTGATCTCCACTGCCCATGGACAATTGCAACACTCGGGGTGTGACAAGAGCGTAGCCGGCCGTTTAAAAGAACAAAGACTCGTTTTTTGAAGGTTCCAATGTTTTCTAATTAATATTGCATAAATATTAGAGTCTGATGATTCCTTTTGGCAAATATATTTCGTATTTGATATATCGTGATGATATCTATACTAATATAGTAGAGAGCAAAGATTTGATTGTATGTTAGCATTGAATAGGCTCGAAAACTTCAAAATTCTTTCACGCATAGACAGCTTATTTATTTTTGGGTGACAAAGGCTATAATTTACCCTGACCAAGTCGTGGGAAAAGTGCTTGTATTTAAAATATCATCACTGTGAAGACATTTTCTTCTAGTTTATCTAATTCCGTGGCTATACACGACATAGTTGCGTGCCCTTTCCGACGCTTATAATCTATTAATATACTCATACAAGTATAACGACATATACATATATGTGTGTATACAAACATACGAGACTATGTAGTTCATTAGCAAGAAAGATACAGCGGGAGGTAATTAATGTAACCATTTTGTTGTTTTGGACGTTCTGTTAGTTATAGTATATTATTAAATGTTAAACTGAGGCAGTTTGTCAAATAAATATGTAAATAAACCTACTACTAAGAATTTTCTTGCGACTTAGTCCACGTAACTTATATTCTATGTCACTTACAGATAAATTAGCTTCCTGAAGGAAAAAGATTTTTAAAAATCGGTCCAGTAGTTACGGAGCCTATTCAATGAAAACAAATAACTATCAAATATTTCCTCTTTATGTTATTAGTAGGGTTTCTCTCTTTATATTATCTTAATTTCAAAGTACTATTACAAAAGACTTTTAAGTGTTAGAGTTTACCTCAAAATTTTATAAGTTTCACTGATTTATTCTGATGAACCACTTATTTGGCGAGTTCAATACAACATATTTAATTCTGTAAATACTTCTGTAGTTAACTCTTCTATTCTATTCTACATATTTCTATTCCTAGCCTATACTGTCCCACTGCAGGGCAAAGGCCTCCCTTTCATCATTCTTAACGTTTTTAACTCTTAGAAAAATGTAAAAAGCCCCAATAATATTGCTGGCGTTATTATATATTTATTTAGGGAAAGACAACAGATAACAATCATCAAAAATAAACAAAATATTTTTTTCCAAAAGCGAATTAATACATTTATAGCATAGATAATAAAAATATTCATAAAATAATGCATTTATGAAAATTACAAGTCAATCAGTTAGGTTTTTCTATACAAGTATTAGAAGACTATTTTCAACAAACTTAACAATGGTAGAATTTCTCAATGCGTCAAAATCTATGAATTACATTGTGTGGTCATCATAATTTGTTTATTTGTCAGTTTTACAGAAATACATCGGACAAACACTTCTGACGTCGGAAAGTGGCCGTGGCCGAGGAACGACTGGTTTATTAATACGCGTTATTTTATACAATTGCGTATATTATAGGTACCTACCTATTTATTGCATTTAGTCTATGTATTACATGGTTTCATCTCCATGAAACGTGAATCGATATTGTTTCTAAAGGGGTTTCGTTCGATTTTCAAATTTACTTTTTCTTTCAATGTGGATATTTGAAAGGACTTTAAAGGTAAAGTTTAAAGTTTGGTAGCACCGCAAGTGTCATGCAATTTTACCCGACTTACCCAGCTAAAAAGAGTGTAATGTTTTCTAGCATATGTTTGTATCTGTATATGTAAGTATGTCTGCTAGCATATGAAATGACAGGTCGCAACGCGACTGGTGTTGCTGTAGTTCCATACAAAATGCACGACATTGCAGCTGCCACCGAACTTCTCACTTTTCCGTAACATAGTTAGTTTTTTCTAACAAAACATACTTACACCCGTATTTAAGCCAAGACAATGAGCTTAGTTGTCAAAATTCAGATTAATTTAAACACGATTTTTAAAAATTCAATTGTATAATTAGATAGTTTGTATAACAATACAAATAGCTGTTTAAATTACAGATCTTCCGCTTAAATTATAGGTAATAAAGTTAATTGATAATGTCAATAGATAATTAGTTATCGTGTTATTTCTTTGTTCAGAAGTAGGTCATCATAATTTTCTAATCAACTGTTTGGAAGAATATAATTCTTGTTCTTTTTTATTGAATATAGGTTGGTCTAAATAGCAAACATTTTTTGTTTTAAAGTATTTATTAGTCCAGTTGTAAGTTCTTTTTTACAAAAGGAACAGGCCAATTGGTGATATACAAACAAACACATAAGTTTTCAGTGCCAATATCACAAATTATGCGAATTATTTCTTTAACAGTTTAATCAAAAGAAATATCACAAATTCGTTGTTTTTAGGGCAATATAAAATTTGCGCTGTATTGTTAGGCCAAAACCCAGTTTCATTATACAACTACAATATTTAATAAACGTACGACAATTATTTAAATTTCATTGTCAAAAAACCATAGCTCTAACTAAAACATTAAAACTGCAACAGATTGCAAAACTATGACGCAAAATAGTGACGTAACACTCTCCAAATTGGATTTGTCGAGTCGTTCGCGTATTTTTAAACCGAGAGCGAGCGACCTCCAATCATGAATGTAGTGCCAATGTCACCGTAACTGGGTCTATGTCAGCGGCGTGGCCTTACACTGGCCAGTGCGGGATACGTTTGCAGTTTGCGGCCTTATTTGGCTCTTTCGGCGGGGTCACGAGACTTCCATGAGGGATTTTGGACACGTTTTGAGAGAGGTTAAGTTTTATATGTACTTATAATTTTTGATTTAAGGTTCAATTGGCTACGTATCCTGAAACGTTCTATTTTGTTACCTTATATGGTGCATTCGGTGGATTTTGTTGAAAAAAATATTTGGTCAAGGTCAGCTTTAATAATCTTTTTCTGATCTTGCAATATTTAAAAACAAGTTTATAATTCAACATTGCATTGACGGTTAGGAATATATAATTTTAGAAAATATTTGTTTCGGTTTATTATCTATGTTTTTGTTTGCAATTTGTTGTTATAAGTTATTATTGTTGTCCATAACATTAAGGGGGCACACTAGGCACAGTAGCGACGCCTCATAATTCTTACTGATTCTCATAATATTAAAACATGACTCCAAAAATACTTCAAGTTATTTACTAATGCTTATATGATTTACATTCTTGAATTTCTTTCTATTTGATTTAGAAATAGAATGATTGGCGTCGCTACTGTGCCTAGTGTGCCCCCTTAAGATTTGACTTCACCAATTGTAATTAAAAAGTAACTATTAAGGCGCTCCTATAGTAACACTAGCGCCACCCAGCAATTAATTCTTTTAATCCTAAACTATGTCGAATTTTAAAAATCTAACAAGTACATAACTAGTTAATTACTTGTAGTATTTTTGTATTCATTTTCACTAATATTTGTATGATAAAATAAGAGAAACCAGGTTAACGCCAAAAGTGGCCACTTTTGGCGTTAATCTGTTTTTCTCTTTAAAAATAGCAGTAGTAAATTACTTGTAATATACAAAAAATACTATTAGTAATTTAGTAGTTTTGTACTTGTTAGATTTTTAAATTTCGATACAATATATGATTTAAGGAATTGAATAGCTGGGTGGCGCTAGTGTTACTATAAGAGCGCCTTAACAAGCAAAAGCCACAAAAGTACTTACATGTAATTGTCGATTGTGCATCATATTAGCGTCTTGCTATGCAAATAAGTGGTTCTAAGCTAAAACAATCAACCCATTTGTCTCATACCCTAAAAAGTGATAGTTGCTGGCGCAACCCTATATTGTATGAAGTGACTCATCTACAACTTTTTATATTGGGTTTTTGGCTAAAATACTTGATGCAATCATTGTTTAATGTTTCATACTCCGTAACCTCATTAAGCGTTACTCAACGCATTCCAAATACTGCAATGTCAACGTGTATCATATTGACAGTGCAAATATGAATTTTTATGGCGTCATCAACTTTACTCTTGAAATAAGATCAAAATACGTGACCTTATTTTAAATTGTTTGCTTTAATATCAACATTAATGTTTAGTATTTATTTATTCATTTGTTTATTACAAAAAATAAAGAGCTACATTATTAGCGTAGCCCATGGCATTATTCACAGATTAGGTAACAATAATAGGGGCTGCTAGTTTAAAAGTAGTTGTTAAATACTAAGATTACATAATAAACATCTTTTGTTAATCATATTACCACTAACTAGTCGATACCGATAGAAGTGGTTTTTTTCTCACCCCTAAAAATACCTGTAACAATACTTAATTAAATAATATTATTTAAATAATAACGCCTTAAAAACTCGATATCGATGTGCCATTGCCGCCTTCCCTATTCGTTTCCTTATACATCTGCAGCTGAGTCCACCTTGACCCACAAATCTACTAAAGTCGGATTGTTTTGACAAAATTAGTGTCATACTTGCAGAGTTGCATAATCATTTGCAGAATCACGTTGTTTCACCTTACTAGGTTGATAGAGCTTCATTCATGCAGTATTAAGCACGTTATATCATTCAAAATGGGATTTCCTTGAGTTAATAAATGTAATTTAATGTTTAATTAAAGTATTTTACTTATTTGTTGCTTTTAAGTGTTTATGAAGACTAGAGTTTGTCGAGTGCATAAAAAGGCTGCTATAAAGCAGCTTAAGACTATGTCATTTTCATGCATGCTTTTCAAGCTGGAGGCAGAGATACTTGGAGTAATAAAGGTAAGGGTTTTCGCCAGCATAATTAATAGCTAAATAAATATATACGGACAAATCACACAGATTGAGCTAGCCCCAAAGTAAGTTCGAGACTTGTGTTATGGGATACTAACTCAACGATACTATATTTTATTACAAATACATATATAGATAAACATCCAAGACCCAGGTCAATCTGAAAAAGATCATTTTCCATCTCGACCTGACCGGGGATCGAACCCGGGACCATCCGTGTCGCAGGCTGGCGTGTTGACCGCTGCGCCACAGAGCTCGTCTAAGCTAGCTGTTGCTAAGATACATAAATATGCTATGAATTTAATTTTAAATCATCGGAAATAGTGACAGTTCGCTAGCCACTGCCTATGTAGATGATCATTACATCACTGCATTTATATCGAGGCTGCCAAGTTTCATCGCTAGTATTTTTACTCTTTTATATAGCTATAATATAACATAATAGGCAAGTAGTAGACATTTCTTTAAATTATGTGAAACAGTCACTATTTTCATTTGTAAACCCAGGTTTACTGTTGTTTATTTCGTCGAATTCGCCGACAAGTCTTATTACGAAGACCAGCATTGCGTGCTTTGAGAGAAGCGTATAAAGTTACACAGAAGCGTAACCGTCGTATCGCTACCCCTATCACTCGCTACGGTGATGGTCTTCGTAACAGACTGAAACTAGTCGAATCGACGTCGATCGAAGAAGTCGTGAATCCGACAAAAAAACATGAGTAAAACCAGATTTCCATAATGAATTTTACTCGCTTAAATTTTAATATAATAGTCACTATTATATATGAGAATCAGTAGTGATAATCTTTCTCGACATTGTCAAAGAAATATTTTATGTTAAGAAATTATATTTTAATTATTAATAAGTACGAACGTATAGAACAGAAACTCGCAGCGTCCCCCGCTATATGGCGTCCCCGCTCCTCTTACCCGTTCTCTCAAAACAAACGGAAAAAGAGAATTGTGGCAATATTTGATAATTTTGGAGTAAAATTAAGCATTTAACCAATTAATCTCATTATAATCTACGTACGTTCCTATACAGCTTGGTTAAAATACCAATGGTTTGAGAATTACAAGCCTTTTTTTCGGAAAAAATTAAGCATCCAATCAATTAATCTCATTATAATCTACGTACGTTCCTATACAGTTTGGTAAAATTATCAAAGGTTTGAGAATTATACTCCTCTCAAGATTTCTATACAAATTTGAAAAGGCTTGTAATTCTCAAACCATTGGTATTTTAACCAAACTGTATAGGAACGTACGTAGATTATAATGAGATTAATTGACTTAATTATTAATTTTACTCCAAAATTATTAAATATTGCCACAATTCCCTTTTTCCGTTTGTATGGAGACATGCGCGTCCAGGCGACTCTTAACTGAGTTTGATTGCTTAGAAAAGCAACGTTAGCAACTGTTGCTAGTCGCTACGCGACGTTTCCTGCATGTTTGTAAGTACGTGCGATGGTGAGCATGATTTTTTACTCGCACATCGAAGTGTGCTGGTATGAAAAGTTTCGTTAGTAGTATTAGGCATAAATATAGGCGCTTGTATGATGCGCCACAAAGTACATATATCTCCATGGATGCGCCATACTTTTGACATTGTACACAACGTTATCATTTAATTTTAATTAATTAAAGTTGGTTCCCTGTCTGCATAAAATAAACAATTAAGGGTTTTCAGAAGTAATTTTTCCCTCAGGTAGCGGCACTGTCTTGAGAGGTATTTTTGCCATCTGCTGTCAACAATACCTCTCGACACAGTGTCGCCACCAAGGGGAAAAATCAATTCTGAAAACCCTTGTTTATTTTATGCAGACAGGGAACACAGCTGTCATTTTGAAACGACAGCATTAGTCAAAAATTGTTTTTATAACTTAGTCGTGTACAAAGGTATTCGAGAGATTATTGCTGATCTAATGCTTCACGACTTTTCCTCATATACGAGTAGGCATTTTATCTGTGAAACGTAGTTGAATACTTGAAGAATCTTTATTGCGCGTCATTCAGTAATGTAGAGTTTGCTAATTTCACCGCTGTACTACAGATTATCAAATAGTTACTGAATTTTCTTCCAGATCAAATCCTGTCCTATCCTATTCTTTTATACTTATATATTACACTAGCTGTTACCCGCGGCTTCATTGCCAAAAGTCAAATATTTTATTCATTATTATATATATACGATATTTAAAATACGAGTATCAGTTGATGAACGTCAATTTTCATTACAATTTGTTTACAATGTTATATTATTGTTGACGTTAATAATTTACTTAAAGTGTGCACTGCACAGCGCATTCTCTTTCTTCTCTCACGTTCAATACAATCTTTGGACACTCGTTTAACCGTCTCTCCCTTTGGAAAGTCCTTTCTTAACGAATATCTACGTCACAATTAATATCTGCGTACCATGCCAAGTTTCAGAGCAATAAGTGTTACTTTTTTTTTTGTAAAAATGTTTATAAACATGAATCATGAAGATGAGTAATAAGTTCTTAAATACCAACCAGTACACTATTAATGCATGTACCTACTTACTAGTAATGTACTGTTTTGGTGTTTAATTATTGATGAAAGAGTAAAAAATATTTTATAATCATTTTTTTAATTCAAAGCAGGTACTTCAACTAGTTTTAAATAAAAATAGTTAAACCTTAGTCAAACGTCATTAAATGCAAAAAAAATCAAGTAATATCTCCAAGCTGGCGGAAGCGATCAGACGAGTCGATTTGTCGCATCGATTTAATGAAATAATCGAGTAATGTTAAATCGATATCATGGAAGTATTTATAAGCTGCACTCGTGAAGACGGCCGTGAGCGTAACCTTGCTGTTGCCGTCTCTTTCGCACGCTGACTATGTAGCTATGTCTGTCTCGGTCTCGTTGGATGAAGCTGGGTGTCACTACCGGATTCCGTGCGCGTACGTCGCTATCTGTTTTGGAATTATGTTTGATATGTTTATATGTTGTGGAAAATGGCTGGGAGATCTTCATCTCTGAAATAAGGTTCTTACCAGATTATTTCCTCTTTTTAAATCTCAAAGTTTGAAATTTATAGTAATATATGACTGTTTTGCCTTGTAAGCCTTAAAACTCGTATAATAGCTTAGAGGCATCAAATTTAAGGCCACTATGAAACGTAATGGAGGGCATGTTGGCGGAAAATAAAGTCTGTATTGATGGGTTGCTAGTCGCATCGCTTGTAGTATGATCAATGATACATTCCTTTGACCAACATTTACAATCTGTGTACCTACTGTAAAGCAGTTGGCAGTAATTTTATTTAATTTTGACACAAATATTCTATACGTGGCCTTTTAAAAAGTTTTATAGACCTAGGTACTATCTATCCCCCAAGGAAAAAAGACGTGAAATAATGTATTATATGTTTTGTATTTTTCACACAGTTTAACATGAAAGACGAAATACGATTCATCTTTTAGGCATTTAAGAAAAAAAAATACTCTTATTTACCGAAACACAGAACGATCTGAAGAAAATCTGCCCACCTGTGCTGAATTTCATTATTGACATCTGGGCCATTGTGACATGCGCGCGCGCACGCTGTGCCGACACTTTCGTAACGGCCCGGATTTTGCGCCGCTTCAGCGGCTTTTTGAGTCCACGTTCTTTGTGCTGTGATTCAATTGATGAGTAAGATTTTAATTTATTCGCGATTATTCGGAACAAAGGAGGTGTAACAGTTAAATAAATATTGCGCCATTTGTATTTTTAATGTTGAATTTTAAGTAGAATGTTTTATTACGACTTTGATTGGTTTACACTATATTCATATTTTGGTAACATGTTTTATATTTTATTTTAAATTTTATTAAACATAATATGTTTAAATGTTGTAAGATACGTGTATAATTTTATAGAACTGAACTACATTTGTATAATTTAATTGGAAATCAAATGTAGCAAATTTTAATATGCATCGAATCTTAAATTATTGCCTGAAATGATAAAGTTATCTTCAGATTTGTAGAAAATCTAAACATATGTTCTATATATTCATGACTTGTTTGTAGTTTTTTAGAAAGCGAAGTATTGCCAAGTAAACACACGTTACATCCTAGTAATGAAGTATATAGAGCAGACTCTACATATCTGTATGTACTTTTTGTTTATTAAATTAGTACCTACTTATATTGTTTTATACTTGTGTACTTATATGTATAGAATTAAAATGCCTTAATTTTTATATTTAATAGGTATTGTATAACATTCCATCTGTATTTATTACACAGGTTATATATACAATACATCTCAATTTAAAAAAAAATACAAACGTTATCTCATATTTTCCTTTCCTCTTAACAATAGAAAGAGCTATCTAAAGAACGTTAAGTAGATTCAGACAGACGAGGCTGGGATGTCGGATATGAGCCGAGCTCCGAACGGAAACTTTGTGATAATTTTACCACTACGCAGCAAGGACCTTTATTTTTAGAGATCTTACCGAGTTACGCTCTATTTCGGACCTGCACACGAAAATGTCTTTGCTATGTTGTAATATTGTTTTAAAAATAGGTTTTAACCATAGAAGTATTGAACAATTGATTTATCCTTTATAGTTTTCGTACTTTTCGGAGAGAGCATGAATGGGCCGGCTCGTCCGGGGAAGTACCACACTCTCACAGAAAATCGACGTTTGAGTAGTAGTTTTACAGCTTCTATGCTTCGTTCGGTGAGTGAGAGAGCCGGAGGCCCATCCCCCCTCCCCTCCGGGGAGGGAAAACAAAAGGCCGGCAACGCTCTTGTCATACCCCTGGTGTTACATTAGTCCATGGGCAGCGGTGATCACTTACCATCAGGTGACCCGCTTGCTCGATTGCCGTCCTCTGACATAAAAAAAAAGAGTAATGTATGATTTTGGACATAGTATATTTAATTACACTTCTATCCTGCGCTTCCTCCTTTTAACTGAATGAAATAATTATTTAGTATATTTTCAGAATTCTTTAAAATTAATATTCTCACAATGCACATAAAACCTCTCACTGCCACGTCTTATCAACTTTTACGAGCCAGTAGCTCGGTTTAATCATCCATGGTGAACACAACATGACCTTACGCGCACAAGGTGATTCCCTCTTCATTTCAACTGAAAATTTGTTGATTTTAACACAAATTAACCATTTATTGTACACGGTCTGCGAATAACATTTGCTAATATTGCTGCAACTGATAACCGGCCTTACCTTTGCCGCAAGGTCACGGCTAGAGACGTAAATCGCAATAGAATGATGTCTATAAACGGCGTTGCCGAAAAGGCTGTAAAAGAGTGCTATAATGGCTATATTCGCGTGTGTGGAGCAGACCTTCGCCGCCTACCTGAGCACGCGGTGGCCCTCTGTTCAATTTATTTAAACTTAACCCACTGATCATGACACACTTTCGGCGATTACGCGCGCGTGTGTGTGTGCGTGCGTGCGCGCACTTTTCGTACACAAATTTTCGGCCCGCCTCGCTTTAATTGGATATTATTGTATATGGGTCATAGTTTTTAATAAACAAACGGCTTATTTATCTCACTTAGTGAGCTTGGGACCTTGATTTTTATAATATTATTTACGATTGTTTTTGAGATTTTCAGAAAAAGAATATAATTTTGGTACATAGCCAATTATGTGACATATAATACAAAACAAATTAAGTGTGACACAAATAGCAATTTTACGTATTCAAAATTTCGTTTTAATTTAATTACATACAATTTAAAAATATATAGATTTTTAAATGGCTCATAAAATAATCGAATTGATTCGAAGGCGGAAAGAGCGGACGCCAGATAGAGGCAAGGCCACTCGCCAAGGTCCTCAACCTAGACGGTTGTTGTAAAACGTGCCTTATTTGTGGAGGCTTAGAGGTGTTATTTGTTTGTCTTAAGACTGAAGACAATAAGTTGGGTGGTAAATGCAGCATTTTTCAGTAATAGGTAGAGATCAAGGTTGCCGCGATGACGTGGTGCGGCTTAAGGTTGTAGACGTAACCTGTACTTGTTGAATGCAATTTAAACTTTACAGTATGTAATGAGAATAAATTTATATGAATATTTTCTAAGATTTTTAATGAGATACGTTTGGACGCTATTTAAAAACTCAGTACCTTAGCTTATTCAATATATTTTAAAGTAAGAAAGACAACAATGTAAATTTACTAGATTCATTTTCTTTTACTAGTATTTTTGAGTTATTTAACTAGTGACAAGACTGTTTGGTCCATAAATATGGAAATGAAAATTTAAAAACATAAGAATAATTAAAAATCTGTGTTACACCTACAATTTTTTATCAAACTTTAAAATATAATTGGCATTATTATTTAAATACATAATATGTAAACATAAGGTTACTGCTTAATATAATAATAATGTGTTTAAAGTAAAAATAAATTAATATTAGATTTAATCATATAAACTAAATCGCATAAAAAGGAGGCAAAAAAGTCAGATAGTCATATCATAATTCCCTAAACGAAAATAATACAAAAGTACGCATATAACTCCGATTTAGCCAATCAACATGAGGCAGAAGAGTGAACAAGTAGGTTATAAATTAAAATCTGGTAGCAAGGCTGAAAAAGTGATAAACGCCGGCCCAATTGTTCAGAGTTGGGATGTCATTTCGGAGTCATAAGCATATTCAGCAAAAAACTAGGTCACGGATGCCGAACTTCCATTGCAGATCCAATTAATATGTGAATAGGCCTGACAGAGACAAATGCGCTAGCAGTGTGCGACAGAGAGGTCAGAGTGCGTGTCGTCACAGTCTGACGCTGATCCTGCCACAATTTATGGATCCATACGTCATCAATTCGTTGAAATACTGGCAACTAAAATAAAATGACGTGTGTTCCTTTTTTTTGAAATAGAAAATTGGCTTTTATTTCTTTCTTTTTTAGTTTTTCTATGTATATGGACACAAGGATTTTTTTAAGGGAAAGGGTTCTTTATAGAGTCAATATTTACATTTGAAGTTCAGGAGGCGGACTCGATTTTTTTGAGTGATATTCTTCTCAACCCGATTATTGAGATTTTATGATATTGTTTGTTAGATAGAGATTAGAACTGAAATATTAAAATTAAATGTTAGGAGTCAAGTTCCCACACAATCTGAAGACATCCTTAAATCATTGATAACTCAGACAAAAATGTCATTAAAGGAAGCGTATCAATTTTATCATCCAGCTGAGCGGGGGCCGAGCCGCTATCAAAGTAGGCCAAGGTGACGCGGACGTCCGCGCTCCAGCGTCACTTGACCTCCCTGATAGCACTGCATCACTCCTCTTACGCCCCACTGTGGTGAGACGCGGGAGTATGCAGGGGTCTTGGTTAGCTGGTGATGCGGCGCCGCTGCCGAAATTCGCCGAAGGTTGCCGAGGCGCCTAGATAAAGATTCGCAATGTCTTCGCTATTGACTAGGCTTTGTTGAAGCTCTGCTGAGTTAGTAGAAACGTAGAGTACGTCCTATCTATGACGTTGTTCAAAATCTTACAACATCTCCTAGTTGCTTTTGATAAGCACTTTAATTTGATATTATGAAACTTTTTTGTATTATTGGCCAGATTAAATTTGGCATCTTAGTATTGGTACGTTTGCATTATATGGATACGTATCACCTTTGGTATTGGTAGTACCAGCTTAAATAGGTTAGCGCCTGATTAAAATCTGACATTTGTCAAAAGAAAATTTAAAAGTTGGATTGGAACTGAAAGCTGTTCCATCAAAGGCTATTGCAGTGTTTTTCGAAAAAAAAACTTAAACGTTTCATGTAACAAGACATAAGACGATGGAAAGTACCACTCTTTTGTCGTAACAGTAAACAATGACGTTTTTGTTAATATTACGTTCAGGCTCCGTGATAGGTAGTAAAATTTATTGCAATTTTTTCCATTTAAATACTATTCCTAACATATGACATAACGTTACAAAACATGACATAAAATTAACAAAGTACAAAATTCCACGAGTGAATACTCGTAACTTCTTGAATGCTAGTGACGCGGAATAATTTTAAAAGAATCATATATGTAGCGGTATTTATATGCAAAGCAAGCGTGTCATACATTCATGTTAACACGTTGACTGCCAAGTCACATAACAATACGGTTTCAATTGTTTGTGACAGTGATAAGTCGTGCTTGCAAAGTAATTTAGATTTAGAAGATATATCTGGCAGATGATGGTGGTGATGGTGACTTTTATTTTCGGTTAAAAATCGTCAACCGAATGGCTAAATACAAACTATATATATTTAATATTGCATCAAACCTTTAGGTATATAAAAGTGTGCCAAATACATATCTAGTCTTGCATTTATTTTTTCCAAAACCTTTTTTCAGGCGTCATGAGATAAATATAAACAATCAAGTGGTCCCGTTAAATTCAAAACAGGCGTCAACTTCTAAAAAATTTAAGCCTTTTTAATACATTTTAGTATAAAAAGCAAAGAGTGAAAGAAAGTGCAATAACAATAAAGTCTTGGGAAAGATAAAAAAATGTCACATTGTTTCCCATGCGCGTAAAATAATTAATATTTATTACTGTTTTACGACTGCTGTAAAAATGAAACACTGTAAGCCATAGTTGGTTTGCCTCAGCTTGTCAACCCTTTGCGGGTTGTCATAAAACAGAGAACAATTAAAAGTAAAAAAGTATTGTCTATGCGCATTTTGAAATTCGAAAGTAGGCGGTAAATACGGTAGTTGCCTAATGTTAAGATTATATAAAATTTGTTTCTAATTAGATTCATTTCTATCTAAAAACACTATAAAGAACACTTTTAATTTGATATCGATTCGTTAAGTGATCTTAAAGCTTTTTTAAAGTTGGGTGAATAGGACCATTTTTTAAAGTATGAAAATCTTTAATTATAATTATACTATATTTTAGTCTGCAAAATTTATAGCAACTTTTATTATGAAACCATTACCATAAACGAAATATTTCGTATAGCTACCAAACAAAGTTCTCACGCCATCCATACAAAATACAAGCTTGTGACGTCACAAATATGTAGGCATTTCAGCAACGCGTTTTCACGTCTAAAAATTTACGTCTAAAAACATGTGTCTTTAAAACTTTTATAACTGAAAGAGTTTTTTGTTTATAAATGTATTTCTGTCACTATTGTGTTTATTTTTGGCAGGTCTTTACATAGCAACATGAAAAAAAATTTAGTCAACATGCCCATTGTAGAGGGAAAATATCGTAATGTCCAAAAATATTTAGTCGATTTTTTCGGTGTAAATTTTTATAATAGTATTGTGAGTCAACTAGATATGAACTTGTATTATTTTTGTTTTATTATGTTGAAGATCAAGGTTTTTGCTGAATAAAGCAATACAATACTCTGAGTATCACATAATTTTCTTAAACTACTTTCAACTTTCTCATAACCATGATTTTTAATATAAACATTTTTTTCGATATTGACATGATTTCTTAGCTTTTCTTTAAGACCTTATAAATAATTTAAGAAAAGAAATGTTTCCAAGTGTCCCGTTTAACAGGAAGTCAACATGCTTAAAAATAAAACAATAACTTCTGTAATAAATTAAATTTATGGACATATTCCACATTACAAACTATTATGCAACATTGCGCGTCGATTTTTACCGTAATTGCTGACGAAAGCATACCAATGTAATGACGTCACACTGTCGTCTTTGGTGCAATAAAATGCATAGTTATAAAACATAATATGTTATCTGCGTCTAACGAATGGAGTGTGCGAACGAATTGGTTCTTGAAAGTTTGATTATATTTCTAACTAATTTGAAATTATTAATTTATTTTCAATTTTGTATTAATCTAATGTTTAAATGTATAGATGGATGATTTAACTCTTTGACTTATACAAGACTACATTTAATCTATACTTATTATTAAGATTCCTCTATAAAATAAGTATGGATTTGATTGTATGTTCGTATTAAAAAGACTTCGACACTACTGGACTGATTTTCTAAATTCTTTCACCAATCAAAACCTAGTTTATCTGCAGTTGACATAGACTATAAATAAGGTGAAAGAAGTCCCAAAAATCGTATCAGTTTCGGTTTTGCGTGTACGTCAGTATCAAATTATTTGCGGACCACGTGACTTTAACTTTTACAACATGACTACTTATTCATATAGAGGTAGGCGCGGAATTATCACGATTCAACCATTTATTGTGAAGTTTCCGTAATCAGTTCTTATCATAGATAAATTTGTCTATCAAATAGTTGTAAAATGTTGTTGTCAAGTATAAAAGCAGATATTGACAGTTAGGTATTTTCGTAGAACCAGGCACACCGTTCACTATTTCTGCATTCGCTCAAATTCATATGCACGTATACGTTAACAATCAGACAAAGACAAGAGGTGTTCTTTGTTAAACTTTCACGCTAAATTCTGTATATAAACGACTCTTTTATTTATTTGTTTCCATTGACGTTTCAATGGAGTTACATCCTACTATAGTCACAACGAGACTGGAGTACTGCGGTGTCCTCTTGTGGTGACGAATGCACGCACCGGCACTAAAATGCTGCACAGTACTTAATATGTCCTTATACAATTAAACAGAAAAGTACAAATAAAACACATAATCGATGGCAGGTCCATAAATTCTGTATGCCTAAAGTAAAATTAAAAAATAGCAATTTTTCATTATTTGCTTTATTTAAACTTTTAAGTGCGTTATTATCTCTTGCAGGAAAGAACAGAGCCCAAGGCTATAAGACCTAAGGGATACGTTTATCAGGTTGATCGGTATATAGACAGAAAACTGAAATAGTGCATAAGATAGTGATAGAGAGATGGATTGCTAGACACATCGCTTAATATGATTGCTTAGATTTTTGCCCATTCACTTTAATTTAACCGAACATTTTTAATTTTATTTCGAAAAATCCATACAACAAACTTTTTAGTCTATGCAATGTGCAACTTGGTAGGTCTATAAAGGCTATAAAAGTGACAGCTGGTTTCTATGAGAATGAGTAAAGTACATATTGCGTGTCCCTAATTTGCGATTCAAGTCAAGAGGCACAGCACACATGTCGAAGATAAGACAATGGTCGGGCCTATAGTGATTCCTGACTGATCTCACGTGCCTCGTAGCTAGTGAAAAGAAAGGGTAGGTATAGACTGTGACTATGACCTATATTAATTTAAAATTTGACGAGTTGGCGATCTTACAAAGCTTGAACAGAACGGGTACTATTAAGTTTTTCAAGTTTATATCTGAGGTTTTATAAAATAAAATCATAATTTCATTTTATGCAAACCTAAAACAATAAACGAAAAGACCCAAAATAATTTAATTTATGTACCTTGAATCTATAAAATCTATTAAACCTCTTAGTTAAATAACTGAGGTTTCCTCATTAATTGTAATAATGCTATTGTTTAATGCGTCAAATGTTTTAAGTATTACAAAGATAGCTAGCTAATTGATACCAATAAAAAAGTAATACAAAAGTTCATAAATAACTCCAAACATAATAAAATAGTAATAAAAATCGCAATCTGCACATTGTCGCCAGTGTCCTCAATATCAGTTTTAATTCGCCAATTTATCCCGCGACGTCGTAAATCGTGGTCCCCATTCACCCACTTTCCCGCGAATTTCTGTAATTGGGGCGACCTGGCAAGGCCGTCGCTATGACGACGGGCCCACATGGCCCTAGTTTTCAGAAATAGTATAGCCTACTTTATTCATTCATCATAATTAAGACCGTTTGTCTGTGTAATTGGTTCTAAGTCTGGAAACGAGCAAAGTAGAACTTGATCTGATTTTATTAATTTAATTGGTATTTAGGAAACAGAACACATGTCTCGTTTGTGCCTTGCGTGCTAAGTAGACTCAAACGTAAGCAGTAATGAATATATTAGTATTTTTCAAAATTTCATCCCTTGAAATGGACTTTTCAAACCAGATTTACCAGGTTCTTCATTGCAGACTCTCAACAAAACAAAACAGTTGCATTTTCTGCAATATTAATAAAAATTATACATGCTTACCTCCTTACCTAACGCACTAAATGAATTACCATTTCGATAGATAGTGCTAGATTACGCAGGCCCAAGAGGCCCAAACGCTAGCGTTGGTTACCTTACCGCCTATGTCGCTCATTTCTACAAGTTAAAGAGCACAAATCAAATATTTATCGGGTCGAGGTCAAGGCTGGTGTCTGTTTGCACAAAACAAACGTTTGTCGTGGAGATTAGTCAAATCAGCTGGCAGATAGGCACTCGCGAATTACTATTGCCAACAAATTGTATATTTTAGTCCATTTTTTATTAACAGACACCACACTATTTTTAAGATATAAAAACACTAATAATGCATGCAGATTTAAAAAAAAACGTCTTTATATTTTACAAAGAAGACAGAGCCTGTGACAACATTGAAAGGCTGAGAGGAAAACTAAACAAAAAGGTTATGTCCGTTAGTAAATAAATAATTACGAGGATAATCGTCGTTTAATAAAATCAAAGGTAATCGGTTTTGTATGATAACTCTAACGTCTATTGTTTATTTAAATTCCAACAATTTCAAGCACACCTACAAACTGCGCCTCATTTTTTGCATGAGGCATTTGCATAGCCCTCAAATCCAACAGAATTGGCAACAATAGTTTTCACCTTGAGGCGATATGCTGAAAAATAGCGCGCTCCAAAAATGTGTATCAGGAGTGAATCACCCGGGCCACGCTGAGGGCCGTTCATATCTAGTGGCGTGACGTGCAGATAAAAAATGTGTCTTGTTGAAGATTGTTTTAGCAGTTTATGATTTGCTAATGCGGAGGAAGTTTGTAGGTGATTGCCTGATTAGTTTTGGATAGCGACAAACACTGAGCTTATGAACGTAGAAAAGGATGTACAGAATAATGACACAACCGTTTATGTAACTATCTCTATAATACGCGAAGCGATATAAGAATCAGGCATGTACAACTTGCCTTCTTAAGGGACATTTTGAGAATCAAAAATGGGTTGTTTAAAATATTAGGTTCAGATAAATATTTACTAAACAATTATTTACTAATTGTCCACTGGTTTTGATAATCCAAACACATTCCTTCTTCCAGACCTAAATAAAGGCAACAATTTGACTAGTAATTGGCAACAACCGGCACCTGTAACTCTACACACTTTAAGAATTCTTTTAACTCATACTGTACAATATTACATCATATTTAGCATAACAATAGTTCACGAATCGAGCACGAGCGGTGTGAAGAGTCCTCTTCGGGTGGCGTGTATTTTTCGCGCGGGCGCGCGCGAATGTGTGTCAAGGAGACGCGAAAAATTTACGGACCTTGGTTAGAATTAGCCGGAGCTTATTTATTTTATTGCTGCAGCCTATAAAAAGCTATTTTTTTCATCTCTGAAAAGAAAACATGATCGAGAAACCTTCGGTTGTAACCTTCGTGGAACTATGCAAAAACAACGAATAAAGTACTAAAATATTTATTGTTGTTGAAAAAAAAAAACGTATTCAAAATACGCTGCTATGTCATCGAGGTGTAAGTACTAAGTGCTATGTATATCGAAAATGAATTTATCCAGTTTGTTTTCTTAATGCATTAATGCACACATACAAAATTGTGCAACAATATGGCACAATTAATATTTTGTTATTCAATTTTTCCTTTCAAATCAGTGTTATATCGCCTCACTCAAGAAATGAGTGATATAGGTACATACAACATTGGTATAAATAAAAAAACATTTCTACATTTATATTCCATAAAATTATTTTAAAACTTGGAACGTGAAATGTCACCATGACGGACACCGACCAGAGTTAGTGTTTTTTTTTTTTAATATTGTAATGAAAAGTATTCAATAATATAAAAGAGGTTTGTGTGTTTTAAAAATAAAATATCTACTAATTTAAAACTGGTAAGTACTTATTTTACTTTAAAAAGTCAAAAGCCTATCGTAATTTTACGATTATACGTCAACAGCAACGATGATACTTACGAGTACGTAAGTAGTGCATGATGACGTTGTTTTAATAATCGTTAGTAAAATTACCTACATTACCTACCTTCCTTCATTGCATTGGACGTCAGTCTTATTGAATTATTTGCTGAGTTCCGCTATTTTAAGTAACACAAATAAAGTAGATATTTTGATGTTATTTTTTAAGTTAGCATTATATTTTGCTAGCCTACAAACAAGGTGACATTTTAAATCACCGACGCTGAGAAAAGAGGCAGGAAAATCCATCTGTTTCTGTTTACTGAAACTTTCTTTCACGTCTCGCCTTCATGGTCATTTCAATATCTAAGGTCCAAGTTCACTGAGCCATTGATAAAATTGTCAAAATAGCGCGGGTTCGACGCCCCCGCGGCCACCTAAACAAATATGATGCCGGTATCTTTTCGACGGTTCGCCTATATTTAGACTTTACGTATATGATCATACTTATTTGAGAAATCGTAGTCTTTTTTTCCAAACGTCCATTTGGGTAAGGTTTTGAAATAAGAACCTCCTGATGCTCGCGTTTTCTTACAATCGCAATAGTAACAGCTGAGGGTAACAATGACTTTTCTCTGTCTTTTAGTTGTACTTGGTTGTACTTATTTCAATTAATATTAAGAAATGTCTGCTTCATAACTAATTCAGATACTAAATAATTTAGTCTACGAGTAGACAACATCACTATTAGTTTTTGGCTGGCATTTGCCATACGTCCAAAAATAAAACCAGCCAATCAAGACGTAAAAGCAACGTAATTTAATGACGTTACATGACGTGACTGTCATTTTTGGCGGCAAAGTTCCATCACAGATTATAAAAGAAAAGCAAACTAACACTGGCCAGTGCACGTAATGGTGACGTTCCACGTTTGAAATTATACTTTCACTTTTGGCGAGCGACGCAGAGCGTTGCACGGCGTCGCGTGCCTCTCGCCTCGCGGAAGTGTTGCATCCATTTGTAATTTACTTTTGATTTTATTTTTTTAATCGAACTCGGTCAAGAGCGTTTTTGCCAGGGTCACTTTTGTACCGGTTCTATCCTATACTCGAATTATTGTAACCAAAACTTCCCTATTAAGTATTACTTTTCAGAATTGTATGTAATTTTGTAGGAAAATATAATTAATTTATATTTAGGAGTTTTTGGGTATCTAAAAATAACTTTGACTAATGCTGTGTTTGTGCAAAAGATACAAGCGCATTTAAGTACTTTTAAATCTAGTAATCCTTTAGTCTTCTCACTGGCACAAACAATGTTCTTTTCAGACCAAGAATAACAATTAATCACACGGATTTAAGAACAAAAACATTCTCATACTGGCCGAAAAGAAATTAAAAACAATAGTCAGCAAGTGAAAGTACTTAGCTTATAAATGATTAACATGTGATTCGATCATTTATAACAAAATAACGCGAAAGTCGCTGAAGTTGCGTTTTTCGACAATACAGTTACATTTTATTATAAACTTTAAAATTTATGTGATAAGGTTGTAATTGGTATGCAGACGGTTTCGAAAACTACGAAAAATACTGAATCATCTAATAATGGTTGTAGGAAAGCGACACGCGAGCGTGGCTTGCAAATTGATCGTTGAAGATGTCATGACGAGTGGTAGCATTTAACTCGGTTTTTTATATTGTTATGGTCTTTTTAATATTATTTTAGCTGCCTAAAGCCTTCAAGATCTCCTAAAAGAGCTGCTGTTTAGCGGTAGCAGCCAACAACAGCTTATACAATGCATAAGAGACGGGTTTTCACTTATGAATTCTTCTTATTGGTAAGATTTATCTTTTCTTTATGTCATACTTCGTATATTATTGAAATGCAAACAGCTAGAGGCTGGAAAAGTGCGCATTAATGCGCGTTGGCCAGTTGGTACGGGGTAGAGTCTCTACGAATGAAAAGCAAACGATGTCTGAAAATCTTTGATTGTACTCTTTCTTGATGTTTCTCTTCTTTTTTGTGGTTATATTATATTACTGTATACACAGCGCCTAAATGCAGCATAGTTACTGCTGTATTAGGTGCTTTACCTTTGCTAATATTGTTGTATAAATCGCAGTTCTTTTGACTAGTGTCTTTGTATGACAGAATCAAAATTAAAAACTCATGTAAATAAAATACTTTGGGTTCTACGATTTGTTTTGATGATTTAATATTATTTGTGTTGAAAGTTAAAACTTTTAATTAAGTTTCCACTTTCAAAGTTCCTTTTTATTGATACACATACGTACGCAAATTACTTTCAAAGTTATTAAAATTTATTAATCAGCACTTTTTAATAATTTAAACAGTACTTATTAGAATATTTAATAACTGTAGGAAAACTCCACGCGGAAGTAATTTAGCCTAAGGTCGCACTCAGGTTATCCTCCCTTAGCATGTAAAGTGTATGGACGGACCTTGCTGGTTGAAACAGCGAACGTACAGAAGTGTAACTCTTGTGCGTTTATTATTTGTTTGCTAAAACCAGTATGCGGGTCAAGTAGAGTCCCAGCGGATGATATCTGTGGTAATATTTGGAAAAGTGAGTTCTATCGGTTCCAATCCGCCGAATATCTAGCTATTCTAAAGCCCTGACATTCATTTTATTTAATTAGCCAAAATTAAGGCAGTCTAACTCTTAGTCTTAGTTATAATTTTACGCGTCTGACTCCTGAACTATTGCAATTCAAGACGATATAATCTAACAGAACCGTTTGTAATGTCACGTTTATGTTCTCTTTGCGTCTCTAGTAGTTTAGATTTTTGTTGAAATTCCGTATTTTCCAATTGATCAAAACTTGTTCCTTTTAGATTAAAACATCAAACAATTCACAGACCATCCATCACTAGTTAGCCCGACATCAGTAGATACACAACAGTTAAAGTTTCTCGCACGTCTCTGTATCATGTCACAAGTAAGTAAATTTTTCGTACAGTGCACATTGCAAGAAGTGTCAGTTCTGTTGTCTCCTTAATTTCCGATATCTGCTGCCATATGCAACCGACACTTGAATAATAGTTGGTATTGTGTTGATAAGGCCAAGGCTCTGATAAATGCAGTTCATTGAGATAATGAATCTTTCCGTGATTTCTGTTAGCTATATTGTCAATATTACTTAACATATTATAGCAATCAGATACAAGTGAAGAAAGTCTCTAATTTAATATTTTGGCATTAATGGAAAACTTTCGCGTCCATAAATGAGACACAACACATAATAGGCCAAGGAAGCGTTTAAATAACTAGGGGCGCCCAACTAGAGTTGTTTCTGGTCAATTTTTTTGATACGAATCTCTTCTTTTCCGAGGGAAAAGAATTTTTATTTTTCGGAAAAATTTTACTGCAGTAGTAAATTGTTTGTTGTGTTTTGGTAATAAGTTTTGTTAATTTTCGTTTGATAAATAAGAAGAGAAAAACCGGCTATCGCCTAAAGTGGCCACATAAGTACCTATATCCTAGCGTTTTAATGTCTCTTATAATCATCATCATTTCGTGTAGGTGACACGGTCAGTCGACCATGTTCACCCTGGTGTCAGAGTTTGCGGAACCGCCTTTCGGCCTCTGACGTGGTTCCTTTAACAACTACCAAATGGCAGCCGGGACCACCTGCTTAACGTGCCTTCCGAAGCACGGAATAATCTTTCTTATAAGACAATCAGGTGATTCATGCCTGCAATGTCTTAGCCAAACTGGAAACAACTTAACAAAGTATGCTTCCCGTGGGAATCGAACCCACGACCCCCGAGTCAACAAGGCAAACGCCTTAACCACTGGACCACGGAGGCAGTTAAATCTGTCTCTTATGATATCTATACTAATATACTAAACAAGAAAGAAAGAATAGGCTCCGAAACATCTAGACCGATTTTTTAAATTCTTTTACCTGTAGTAAGCTATTTTATCTACAGGTGACATAGGCTACAATTTACCACGATGAGGAAGTCGCAGGAAATTTGCAAGATGTAAAATAAATTGACGAAGTAGAAGCAAAACACATAGACGAACCGACTTAATTATAATATAATTTATGAGTGGATGCCAAAACCCCAACATCATTGTATTTTTCTTATGATAGACAGTCTTATCAATCATTTTATTATTAGGTGTCTGCCGCGTGCTTCGTGATTCATTATTACATATTTAGAGAAAGATCATTCTGAGATAAAACTGTTCTAGACATTGTCTTATGTAGATAATATCCACTGTATTATGGCAATACACTGAAATTGATCTTGAATACAGAATTGAAAACAAGCAATTTTCCACAATTTCCCGCGACTTCTTCCGCGTTAATTATAGCCTATGACACCCGCAGATAAATGAGCTTACTAAAGGTAAAACAATTTTAAAAATCGGTCCAGTATTTTTGGAGCCTATTTAATGGAAACAAACAAACGATCGAATATTTTCCCTTTATGATTTAGCATAGACGTAACAGGACTCCTTATCACGTTTATATCCCTTACGGAATAGACAGAATTTAGGCTGCAAGACCCAGGTCACGTTAAGCAAGATAGCTTATTGTTGAAAATAAAAATCTGATATTGTGACGTTTGCTAACTCAATTTATAGGTTTAACAACTACTTCCTTGACTTAACCGGGTTTGTCAACCAAAATTTTGATTGAAACGTGGAGAACAACTTTTAAACCCCTTTCCTTAAAGCTGTGGTGCCTCGAATCCCGGGCTCACATACATCACAGCCGAGGACGCAACCAGGAAGACGCTCTGATGAGGAGGGCGATGGAATATAACTTTTAGCAGCGGTTAATTTAAGACATCTGACATAGACAAGCTCCGTGCAAAGCCGTCAACACGCCTGCCTGCGACACGGATGGTCCCAGGTTCGAACCCCGGTCTGGTCAAGATGGAAAATGATCTTTTTCAGATTGACCTGGGTCTTGGATGTTTATCTACATAAGTATTTATTATAAAATATAATATCGTTGAGTTAGTATCCCATAACACAAGTCTCGAACTTACTTTGGAGCTAGCTCAATCTGTGTGATTAGTCCGTATATATTTATTTATAGCTTCAACATCACCAGCAGTTAAAACCTATGAAATCTGAAATCTCTTGGTATCTGAATCACTTTTGTTACGTAAATCCGCCTTCACAGTTATTATTTTCATAAAAATAATCTCTATAATAATTCCCCCTCTATAATAATCTTGCTTCCTTATGGCTTTCATGAATCATGAAAACCTTGTATTAATTATTTATTTGAAAAATAAATGATAACAGTTGTACTTTTACACCTACAACGGGTTGCACATTTTATATAAGAGCTTTGGTTATTTTCCATTGTTATGCTACTTCTGATTTTGCTCTTTAAAGAAAAGAAGGTAATTAATTTAATCCCTTTGTATGAAAACTTCTGCAATAACAGGGTTTTGATGACTAAGTCTATTCCATATCAATTTCTAAATGTATGTGGCAAAATTCATGAGTGTACTTGTGTATATTTGTCTGCGCATATCTCAGAAGCTATTATTCAGATCGCAAGATTTATTGCAACTTGAACTTAATAGGTATAGCTATTTATACCAAATTTAAGGAACAGTACAAGTTTCAACTAAATCAATTGTCAAGTTATTGAGATAAAGAGTTTAGTAGGTATCAGTTACTAATAAAATATGAAATCAGTTAATTATTTTATATTTATATCATTTATTTTGAAAATGTTTTTCAATTTCTTATTTAAAATGCCTGGTTAAGATATGTTTGTGTAGGTCAATTCGTGGAATCTATATAAGACCAATCATTGAAGTTTTTTTCAAACTCAAATATTTTTTTTTATTTGTTGTTTTGTTCGGATAAAAAATAAACTATGAAGTTTATATAATGATTAAGTACGAGAGGACTCAGTCGCAAAATTGTGCAGAATTAATGTTTTTTTTTTCTCTTATTTTTTGATATTCTTTAGACGTTAAAAAAGATTATTTCTTTATTACCTTAGTTATATGATACTTTTTTCTTCGACAGCTAACTGTCCATAGTACCCTTTTTTGAGTTGTTTACGCTATTATACAATATCTAGTAACAAACAGCGTTTGCTGCGCAGTACAGATAACTCGCAAGGCCAAGCTCTTGGCAAATCTAGAGATTTATTGCAATGGATTTGATTATTTGGTGTATTCGATTCCTAGTTCATACAACTTTTATTTATTTGCACAGATGAGTAATTTTGATAGTTCTTAATGTATAGTCGTTTTATTTTATTTTTTATTTATTTAACTTATTTACACATACATGTGTAATGACGGACTTAAACCCTAAAGTCGTTGTGTCTATTGGCTCTATGACGCTACCTAAGTGCTTAGTGTGTGTCTTAGAGTTGTCCAAGGATTTTCTCAAAGATTTATAAGTATTAAGAATTCCTAATAAGTACGTTGTATGTATGTACCATGGACCCTAAAAGCATTTATTGTTAAAAGGTGCTTTGATATTTTCGTATTGGCATTAGTAAAAAAAGGAAAATCTAACTTAGATATTAGGAAAACCCTTTATTTCGTAGTTACTTCACTGAATTCCTTTTATTAACCATTTGGTATTTAAAAGAAAAAGAACAAAAATATTCTTCATTTAAACGTAGTTACAAATTAACTAAGAATCTAACTTCATTAACTAAAAAAAAATTCTTTATGTAAAACGAAAAGCAATTTCGTTCTCAATATAAAAATAACGATGTTTTCTGTTATCAAACATATTGTTTACTTTTCATTACCGTAGCCGTGACTAATAAAAATAAGTAATCGCTCGTAGCGTTTTATCTGTTCGGAAAAATCTAGGAAAACGTGCTCTGCTAACCTTCAAATAAACATCAAACATCATCAATCCAAAATGATTTAAAAACCACGTAAACAAATAAATAAATCGACTGTATTAATTTGTTTTTGCAATCAAAATATGATTTTATTACACTGCATTTGCGCCCAAAATAAACGCAGAACGGTTATCACAACAAACAATAAAATAAAATCACTTACCGAGTCCAAAACGCAATCCAAAAGTTCACTGATCCGAATGCACTATTAAAAAATAATTGTCAAACCAAACTCCTTGCACAACACTCCTGTCACTGTCAGCAAAATTTTTCTTTTTCAGATAAACACACACGATTTCCAAATTCAAATAGTTCCACTCGTTCGTAGCTGAGCTGTGCGCGCCACGCACGCACGTCCAAATGGCTTGGCGGACGAGAAGTCACTGAACTAGAGTCAACCGCGCCCCCGTACGGCGGTGGATGCTCGCCCGCGTATATTTTTATTATGGCTCCTACTAGGTGTTATCATTGTCAAACCCTGAAATGGCCGAAAATTTATGAATTGGGTCAAACGCCTGCCTTCGGATGAAAAATTAGGTGCAGGTTTTAAAATTTTATTAGATTCGGGTTGGTTTCGATTTCATTGAGAACGCTTTTTGGAAAGTCATGGAATTTTTTTGTGAGTCGGAAACTAAAAGGACTTATACGTAAATTAAATTATCGTTATTAATTGTCCAGGAAAAAAATATTGTCGTTCAAGAAAATGAAACAGACTATTTATAAATAGAGAAAATCCATTTTCGAGGTTTTTATATTGGTTCTACCTTAACCAAAATTTTATGTAGTAAGCACTATAAAAACAAGCTATATAAATTCAAAGCTCTACATGAGTACATTATGAAAACACGGCTTTACTCACGTTTTATTACGTCGGATCCGCCGACTAGTTTCGGTCTGTTACGAAGACCATCATCGGGGCGAGTAAAGCCGTGTTTTCATAATGAATTTATCTCGCGTAAGTTTTAATATTATTATCTCTACATGAATAACCTACCTTACTAATGTATTTTTTTAACCTGAACCAATCGGTAGTTCCTAGAAAAGTTCCGGCTCTACATTTCGCCTTCTTACCATCCTGTTGGATAATATTATTGAATATTATCCAATGGGGCGAAAAAATGTAGAGTGCTGTGACACTCAGTTATTATTTCATAAATATTTTTCTTCTGTTTTTTTTTTCGGGAAATAAGACATTCAATATTTTTACTGAAAATATTCTAAGAAGAGAATTTTATACTTCGGTTTATCAAGGTGTCTCGCCTTAATGTTCAAGATCAGAAGAGTGATTATAAAATCAAAGATGGAATATTGAAGTTATATGAAGTACGAATCCTATTTAACTTACGAATATGAGTGGCCAATTGCGTGTGGGAGTATGCTATGTAGAGTTCCATACCACTATAATTTTACACCAGCATAAATTACTTTGTTTTTCATAGTGTTTGCATGAATGACAAAGTTATATTTGCGGTTTATAAAAATCTACTATATCTCAAAAACTGCTGAATATATCTTGTTCAAATAAATTTTGTTGAAAGTGTTAATTGAGATCTACAGCATATATTTTATTTAGAGGGTGAGGGCCCTTCCCTCACACTCTAAATAAAATATATGCTGTTTCCTTGGGGTAAAAAATTTCTTCAACAAAACCAAATTTCCTTCGATGTGTCTTATCATTATCGATCTTTTCAAAGATTGGCTGACTTAAACATATAAATATGAATTTATATAATTTAGATGCTTGACTTGGGACGGCGTCTATAAATATTACTCTCAAAATAAAAGTTATTAGTACGAATAAAAACGAATACAATAATTGAGGAGCCCAATGGCCCAGTTGGCGTGTGCATTATTATCGCTTCCGCATGTTAAGCAGCCCTGGGCGCAGTCCCCACTTGGATGGTATGGCAAGTGTGTAAATTAAGCCATTGAGATCGATACCAGGATAAGTGTAGTCTTTTTTGGAAATGCTACTCGTAACTTATATACTAAGGAAATATACGAGTGCATATCGCATTGGTAGGGGAGATCGCTGATTTAGGAATACGTGTATATTCTTACGTGATGTACGTGTCTTGCTAAATTAACAATATTTAAACACTTCCTACAGGTACATCACGTTCGTATTCCTAAGGTCGCAATAGTACTCCCCCTTTTGTAAAAAATAAAAACAATAAACAATAAAATTAACAAAAAATTCTAAAACTGTAACAACAATAAATTAACAAAAATGTAAAAACTGTAACGAACGCAAATATACTAAATATATCCATCAATTGCATAGTGCACGTGCTGAAAAACGCTGTGTAGGCAAATATTTCTGCGCGGCAAATTATGCGTTTATGCATTGACATTGACCCTGTGAATCGTTTTTTTTCCTTATACATAGTTGGTAGATATTGCAAACTTCTTATATCTCTTAATATACATCTTGTCAATATGGTCTTGATGTGCAGTCTGAGCTTCTCGTATAGATACGTTTTCACTTGCCAGTTGTTTCAATCCCAGTGAGTCGGGAGATAATTTCTGCTTGCTCGTAGTCTTTTGTGAGACTGTAGAGAGCGATGTCGACTAGCGCCGGTGGAAGTCCTGCCGAAGTGCTCCGCTGAAGAGTGGCCACTCTTTAAAAATTTCTAAGCGTGAGCTCGGCGGCTGTGCCGGACGTTATAATTGTCGAAAATAAACATTGTGGGTGCTCTGCTCAGGACCAGGAGCTCGGTGCGTCGGCTGCTGTGGCCCTGGAGTATGACCCGTTTGCTGGCTTGCTCTTGAGACTGCTTGCTGTGAACCATTTGCTGCATCTTGAGAGAAGTAATTTTCAGTTAAAGTAGTGCTTCTGTGATCGCCATTTTACTTTAATGTTTTCCTGTCAATATGTTGATCGCTGTTCCATCTTAAAGTTGTTCGCTCTTTTGCTTGCAGGCTTCAAAGTTATCAATTTATTGTCCTTGTTTGCCATGAAATCTATACCACTGTGTAAGTCGGTAGCAATTAGGCATTAGAACTTAATGATATCACGAAATGCGGTGCAAGATTCTTTGTTGCCAAATAAATTCTTCTTCAAATAATAGGCAAATATTTATATTCTTTCTCATTACGCCTTTTTTAACAACATACGGCCATCGGCGGCCTTGCGATCTTGACCTCGTTCAATTATTTGTTGTAGTTGCACTTTCGTTCGTTGTTGATTCCATGTGAAGTGATGCGATTTGTGACGTCAAATGCGTCATCATATAGATATCAGCTGTTCACGTTGCGTAATTGTTTCTATTGTATTTAATAATTTCGTTGATCCTCTGTGACATCATTTTCTTTATAATTCTGCCGCTCGCGATGAATTTTTCTTCTGTGCATGCGCTTTCTTATTTTTCTTGAAGTTGACGGCTACAGCTTGCGGTTGCGCTGATATTTCCCGGATTTTTCTTTGCCTCGTGGTTGCCTGGTAGTTCCTGTGCCTCCTGTTTTATGAGTTTATGACCGTTCAGCTATGGTGCAGGATTCGATCAATGAATCGTGTGAGCCGGTGTTGATTCCTTTTTTCAGCGTGGTTGGAGCCATTTTTGATGGTACTTGTTGTCCTTGTGGTTCTGGTTACTGCCGGAGTGCCTCTTGCATTTTCAAACCGGTGAGACCCGCTTGTGGGAAGCCGGTGAAAATGTGCACGTTGATTTATTCGTTCTTCAGGCTTGCGTCGTCTGGGTCTTCGGTTGAGGCGCGTATCCATCACGTCGGGGTCACCAATTATGGCGAGTGCGTAATTTGAACCATTGAGATCGATACCAGGATAAGTGTAGTCTTTTTTGGAAATGCTACTCGTAACTTATATACTAAGGAAATATACGAGTGCATATCGCATTGGTAGGGGAGATCGCTGATTTAGGAATACGTGTATATTCTTACGTGATGTACGTGTCTTGCTAAATTAACAATATTTAAACACTTCCTACAGGTACATCACGTTCGTATTCCTAAGGTCGCAATAGATGGGTGACTGCAAGTGACATGAAATATCTCGAGCTATCCGTGATTCAGAAGGCATGTTAAGCCGTTTGTCCCGGCTGTCATCATTGATGGCAGTCGTCAAGCGTTGTCAGATACCTTAAGGCAGCTTGAAAAATCTGACACCAGTGTTGGCCACTTACATACACGAAAAACAAAACAAACAAACAAGTACGAATACAAGCAAACCCACTTGCTCCAACTTGTCAATAAATACATTAGAATGCAAACAATGTTTCTGCTATAAAACAAGTTGTTAATTAATTTCTTCATTAGTGATATCAGATCTACAAGATTTGCTCGTCTGCGGCACACACCATTCTATTTACATATATTTCACTTTCACTACTTTGCTGTTTATGTTGGTAATTAAATCAGAAAAATACGAGACAAAATAGCGTGCAGCATCGAACAGAAAAGTTTTAGTGTGCGTAAGTACAGTACTGGACTGGACCACCTCCGTGGCGCAGTGGTTAACACGCCAGTCTGTTACAGGGGGTGGCAACGGGTTCGATTTCCAGTGTGGTATAAATGATCGATTCTTAATATTTCTATCTCATATATTTTTTTGTTATAGGGACTAATCACACAAATTGAGCTAGCCATAAGTTGTGAACTTGTGTCGTAAGATACTAACTAAACGATACGACATTTTGTAACAGATTCAAACATAGAACAATCATCAAAGACCCAGGCCAATCTGAATATGATCTAATAAGATAATTTAAATATGATATGACGTGAAAAAGGGCAACGGCATATTTTCTGAATAAACGTTTTGATTTTGATTTTAATGTGGTTAAAGAACTTTATTTCTCAAAGAAATTTACATATCACTTATAGAGAAACTTAATCTAATTGTATACAATGTAGGTGTGAGCATTAAATAAAATTAAACATATGATAATAAAGTTAAGTCGGTAGTTAGTAGGCATGTACGCAAAATAAGCAAAAGATGAAAAAATCTTTTTCTATCATGACTTGACTGGGTATCGAACCCGCCGGAACTATCCGTGTCACAGGCAGGAGTATTGACCGCTGCGCCATTGAGCTCGTCCATAAAAAAATTAATACATATATTCTTCCTAATCCTTATCCTAACTAATCCTATCCTATCCTTATCCTAACTTCCTAACTAATGTTATAAATGTAAAAGTGAGTTTGTTTGTTTTTTGTTACGCTTTCACGCCCAACCTACTGAACCGATCATCATAAAATTTTGCATACTTATAGGTTAGGTTACTGAAAAGGACATAGGCTATATATCACGAGGGTGAAGCCGCGGGTAACAGCTAGTTATTTAATAAGATCATTTTAATGTAACTTGACGTGAAAAGTGCCTGCAAAGACCTATTTTCTGAATAAACTTTTTGATTTTTTTGATCATGTTTATCTAGTTTCCCCATAAACTTGACCATCGACATTTATTACCCGTGAGAATGTTAATTTAAAAGAGACCACTCGAAAGTTTCGTTTATGCAAAACTAGCGATAAATTATTAATGAGTTTGACGGACGGTGGCGTTAAATAATAATTCGCGATGTTTATAGTTATTATGAGCGACATCGGTCCGCGAGAAAGGTCGTAACTTGTGACAGGTGACATCACAATTTTTGAGAGAAATGATTGTGAATCTATAAATAGTTTGATCTGAACGAAAAAAATATTTTCTCCCGTAGAAATTGGGCCAACTGGTCTGTTAGTACATATTTTCAGAAAAACAATAGTTTAGGCCGCACACTAGGCACAGTAGCGACGCCAATCATTTTATTCCTAATACTTTACAAATAGAAAGAAATTCAAGAATGTAAATCATATAAGCCTTAGTAAATAACTTGAAGTATTTTTGGAATCATGTTTAATATTATCAGAATCAGTGAGAATTATGAGTTTTTGGCGGTAATCGCGTTTTCTCTTAATGACTGATTCTCATAATATTAAAACATGATTCCAAAAATACTTCAAGTTATTTACTAGTGCTTAAGTGATTTACATACTTGAATTTCTTTCTATTTGTAAAGTATTAGTAATAAAAAGATTGGCGTCGCTACTGTGTCTAGGGTGCCTCCTTAATAAAAATCCAATATGCAAGAAGTTTCCTGGATCAAGGACCAAAGTGGACATATGAGTGCAAAAAGGTATGCTATCTGGATGCAATGGCTTTAGGTGGATCGAGCGTCAGTATGCGTGGCAGCTTTTTTAATTGACTTTTTGCTAGCGTTTGATATTTTACTTATTTTGAATAGTAATTGAAAAAAACAGACCTTATACGCAGTGAGCACTTACTTAATTCAAAAGACATCAACGCGTCATAAATATTTTTGGGTAGTGTACTTTATTTGCTTTTTTTATTTATATCATTCTATTTTCAGAAATATTCCTTAATAAAAAGAGATTATAAAAAATAGAGTAACATTAATACATTTTTTGTATTATACATATGCTACGAAATAGTTATACTTATTCGAAGTAATATACATAAGTCATATCTAACTGAAACGTAGTTAATTTTGTTATTAAAAATTTAACTTTCTGTTACTCTCACTATTAATTCACAATATTCAAATGACTGGAACTTTATATTTTAGATTTTTGTTAACACCAGAAAAATATAGAATATACTAACTCGAAAGAATTGAAGGAAGTTATTATTTATTTAATTATCTGTACTAAAAGATAAGTGCGTATTTTGGCATTGTTCTATCTAAATATTTAAATTTATGAATACCTTTTTAAATACATACATACTCGTATTATCACATAAATTGAGGTAGCCCTACAGTTAGTTGTAAACTTGTGTCATGGGATACTAACTCAAAGATATTATATTTTATAAAAGATAACTAAAGTGGGTATCTATTATAAAATATAAATATAGAAAAACATAGCAGATCCAGGCCAATAAAAAAATCGTTTTTCATCATGAGCTGGCCGGGGATCGAACTCGAGATCCTTCATGTCACAGGCTGGCGTGTTAACCACTGCGCCACGGAGCTGTAGTGTTTTATCTTCCGTATCCTCCGTGTCAAAGAGTAACAAAAATAAAAGGCCATTTGCTTTCATTTCACTGTGCATTTAATTAATTATAAACAAATCTGGTACCAATTAAAATGTAAACTGAGCGATTTCAGGCGAGGACACCCGAGCGCCGCCGAGCAATCACGAAAACCGCCGAACGTTGCCGAACGCGCCCGATCGTTCGCGGCCGCCAGCGAGGCCGCAGCGCGGGAAGCGCGTCATTCAAGGTGAATTCTTTTCCCGCCAAACTACGTCATGGTGACTTTGTATTAATCTATGACTTTGTATTGTTTATGATTATACTAAATACAACAATGTACTTAACAGTTAATTCATTAATCTAATAAAGTTTTGAAGGTAACATCGCGTTTGATTCGCGTTCCGATCCCCGAATATTTTGTTTCAAAATCGAATGCAACTGGCATTGAATCATGTAACTTGAGATTTAATTGATCGCAATATGTGTTTTAAAAATAATAAAGCCTCTTTTTGCATTACAATTTTGAAATAAGAATGTTTTGAGTAGCTGTCACATTGTTTCAGCGTGTCGAAGAGTGAGTAATGAATTTAAATAATTTTAATAACTCTTCAAGGCCATGTTGCTATCCTTGACATACATTTAATCCGAATCCAAATTACACATTGTCTTAACTTTCTGCCATTCATACAGTGCTGAGAGGAGAGTAGGTAATTAACCATGTTTACGAAACGATAACATTTCATCGAAAACTTAGTAAATCATTTAGTTATGTAAGAATTTAATGTTTCTATTCTTTTATATAACAATCAACCATAACAAGTACATATAAGTTAATTTAATATGTACTTCTGGGATTTGTTTAGAGAATTCGTAAATAATAATAAGACACACAACACATACATTACGCTTATAGCAATGTCATCAACAAAATAATGATGGATTACTAGCCGCAGCCTTTATCTACGATCTGCTCGAGATTAGTTTAACTATCATGAAGGGAGTTTACATGATGATTTGACTTTGACGAGCTCTGTGGCGCAACGGTTAGCACGCCGGCCTGCGACACGGATGGTCCCGGGTTCAATCCCCGGTCAGGTCAAGATGAAAAATGATCTTTTTCAGATTGACCTGGGTCTTGGATGTTTATCTATATATGTATTTGTTATAAAATATAGTATCGTTGAGTTAGTATCCCATAACACAAGTCTCGAACTTACTTTGGGGGCTAACTCAATTCGTGTGATTTGTCCGTATATTATTATTTATTTTATTTATTTATCTCAGCCCATCTTTCGCCCACTGCAGAGCTAAGGCCTCTCTTCCAATCTCGGCGCGGCAAGATGGCGGAAATTTGCAAATTTTGAAGTTGCGGCAATATTCCAGTCATCATCATCATTTCGTATGGCAGGTTACCTACTGCAAGAATCCTATACGTCTAGTTTTAAATTCTTCATGAGTGAACTTCACTCTTTGACGCCGAAAGCTGTAGAATGGCTGAAGAATTTAATATTCCAGTTTTGACATTATAGACCTTGTTTCATTTTTTTTATAGGAACCTTTTAATAATCGCCTGGGATATGATAATTAGGCGTTTTTGTAGAGCACTGCTCACTGCTTACGCGTTCAACGTGTGCTGATCTTGTACAGCGAGTCGCGACTTTGAATGAACTGTATCATTTTGTGTATTTTTTTTCATTTTTGTATGTTATGGTGCAATAAAGTGTATTTACATTACATTTACATTATCGTGAACCCATTTCATAGGAGTCAAGGAGGACATGTGACATCTTTAAGTTTTCAAATAATATATATAAAAAAAAACTTATTATTTAATTAAAGTAAAGAAGAAAATAATAACATCCAAATAGCAATCAATATTTGAGAAAAAAATTCTTTAGAGTCTACTTACACAACTAGCGCCACACGACATTTTTTTCGTTTGCTACTAAATAGGATGAAATTTAAAAAAATCCAATTCTGTACCTACTTCAGTAGTAAAAATGACTGGAGTATTAAATTTTTGATATTACTTTCACAATTTTTACTTGATAAATTAAGCACTTTCGGCGCCCAATATTAGTTTTCTTATTTGAACCGATGAGATTGATGGAAAATTATTTTATTAATAATAATAAACCATTTATTTTAGATATAAGTATAACATCCATATTATGTTAGTAACATTAAACTTATCCTAGGGTTAGTAACTATAATAATTAAAATAAATATTATTAAAATTGGCTTCTGATGGAACTCCTGTGCTACAGATATTGGTTGCCAGCAGCAGGAGCATGAAGTTGTATCCAGGGACATAACAATGGGGAGTCCCATCGGTCGGCCAACGCGCTCAGGATGGTGTTCGATGTGCCACGCACTCGCGCCCACAGCGAGGCGCACCTTTTTCTGACGATGGTATAGAAGCAGATGGTATATATATACCAAATGCTTAAAGTAATTAACTACCGGAGTACAGAGTTTTGACGAGCTCCGTGGCGCAGCGGTCAACACGCCTGCCTGCGACACGGATGGTCCCGGGTTCGATCCCCGGTCAGGTCAAGATGGAAAATGATCTTTTTCAGATTGACCTGGGTCTTGGATGTTTATCTATATAAGTATCTATTATAAAATATAGTATCGTTGAGTTAGTATCCCATAACACAAGTCTCGAACTTACTTTGGGACTAGCTCAATCTGTGTGATTTGTCCGTATATATTTATTTATTTATTTAGTAGTAAAAGAAATAAAATGACGAATGTAGCATACCCGTCATTTGATGTTGTAGTTGGCTGATTTAAAGCTTATTAAAAACAAAATGTCACCCGCTATATGCTCGAGGCCTGCCACCTGCCACTTTTGACTCGTATCATTAGCCGCTGCCTTCGAGCAACACGGTACGGAGGCCGTGTTGCTCGAAGGCCGCTGCGGTGTCAAGCCAAAACATGTTTATTTATTATATTTAGTGTAAGTGGTCAACACTGGTGTCAGATTTATCAAGCTGAAAAATAGGAAAGCCGTGACTAACGGCTTAACATGCTTGACTGAGGATTGGGACGAAATCGTGTGCGCTCCTCGATCCACATTCGCCGTAAGGAAGACCTCTGGATGAGGTCGAAACATGGCCAGTAGTTGAATATTTAAGTGAGTAACCCGTTATTACGTATTTTAATAATGGCTTAACATTCCTTCCAAGGCACGGAGGGGCTCGAGATTTTTTTAAGCCATTTGCGGTCACCCATCCAAGTGGGGACTGCGCCCCGTGTTGCTTAACTTGCATAAGCTCTAATACAATGCTCAGGTCCACTGGGCCACCGGGTTCCGGGTAATTTAATTAAAAGTTATAACATTAGTAACATTCGAGAAATATTAATTCCGACCACCATTTTCGACATTTTACATCCGCCATATAAATTTTTCGCTCACATAACATGGAAGAACATGGTCTGATACTCGAAGGAAGAAAAAAATCAGTAAGGCCGTTTAGCCTACAGCAGGTGACAACGGAACAGACGTATTTACATTGATACTTATTACATACATAATTGTAAGCGCGTAAAACACACCCCTCCTTTTGGTTATGAGTAAGTTGGGTAAAATAACAATGACGTAGAAATATAATCTGTGACGTCTGATAGACATCCGTCAGAGGAGATTCACCTTTCTTTTTATTAGTTCAATCCCCCAAAATATTTATTACTAGCAATTTTCACGACTTCATCAACGTAAATTATAGCCTTTATGCATCCGCATATAAATTAACTTTATATAAGTGAAAGAATTTTATAAATTGGTCCTGTAGTTTCGGAGTCTATTCAATGTAAACAAAAAAATAATAATAATAAGCAGATATAAAAAATGTCCTCTGTATTTAAAATAAAAAAATAAATAAATATATATAGGGACATATCACACAAATTGAGCTAGCCCCACATTAAGTTGTGAACTTGTGTCGCAGGATACTAACTCAACGATACTATATTTTATAATAAATACTTATATAGATAAACATCCAAGACCAGGTCAATATGAAAAAGATCTTTTTCCATAGTGACCTGACCGGGGATCGAACCCGGGACCACCGTGTCGCAGGCTAGCGTGTTGACCACTGCGCCACGGAGCTCGACAAACCTAGTACCAATAAATAATGATATGACAATTTCTACTAAATCATCTTGACACCCGTTTGAGCTTCCATGCCATAAACAGAGACCGCTGCTCATGGATAACCCAACACCCGGGGTGTGACAAGAGCTTGTTGTTAAAGATAGAACCACTGGGGGATCCTAGCTATCAAAGCCATCAGTAGCAGGGATTCCGGTCTCGTGTCTCCCCTGATGGCTCCACTAGGGGAGTCATTAGGATTTTTTTAGTCTTGGTGTCTTCCCTACGTCGGGGAGACATCAGACCTAGCTAGTTAATAATATATTGAGTACTCCTGTACATCCCCTGTCAAGTTTAAATATACTGGTCACTCGAACAGGGGCTTAAGAGTGTTTAAGAGTGTTTAAGAGTGTTCCAAAAATAATAAATCTATGTATATTGAAATTGTAACATGAAAACAGAAAAAAGAAAAGAAAGAAAAAGACAATAAGGAATAAATATTCGTAATCATATAAAGCCCTTCAGGCGAGTAGGCGACCAAAACTGTTGATAAGAGTGTCTTTCGGCGTTTCTTCTCTGCAGTGGTCGGTTCCGAAACGCTAGTAGTCTGTAGCTTTTGAACAATTAATAAATACATATATCTAATGAGATAATTTTAAATATGATATGACGTGAAAAAGTGCCTGCAAAGGCCTATTTTCGGAATAAACGTTTTGATTTTGATTTTTGATTGATTTTGAATCCTCAGGATCCAAGGTTCTATTTCCGAGGAATTAACGTAGAAAATTATATTATATCGATACGTCATATCAACTATAAACAAAAATGTAGCTGATGGTTTGAAACACCAATAGAATCTTTAACAGCCCTAATAACCAAACAAATTATAACGGACTATATTTCTTTTTAAATTAATAAACTGTATAAATAATTCAATTAATTAGATTATTAGTAAACATAACTCACAAGATAATAAATATTGGTAAACTGATAGATGTCGTCTACTTTCGTCCAGTTTTGCAAGACAAACCTACATAACCAGAATCACAACATTGAAGCAAATGATAACAAGAGCTGCCTTGTATTATAATTTGAGTTTACCATACTGACTTAAAAAGTTTACAGAAACAATGATACATGTAGGTAAGTACACTGTCATGGAATGTTACATTATAAATAGACTCGATTCCCTGTAAATTTCATCTGATAACTGCATTTTTAAAAAATAAACTAGCTTCTGCTCCAGGCTCCGCTAACTGAAAATGTAAATCCTTTAAAAACAAAATTATTGTTGGAATAAATATTAAATGTTGTTAATAAGTAAGGATTACTCTATAATCATTAGATTGAAGACGAAAAAAATATTGAAGGAATTTTTCTACAACATTTTTTTTGCGTCAAGGCCGTCTCAGTATCACAGAAATTATGCAAGCCAAATTTTAGATGTTTAATGTCAAATCGTATTTAAAAAATAGGAACAATAAAAGTTAATCGACATGTGAATACTCTATGTGTGACTCGAATATGGGGTCCCTTTCAAAGTGGAATTTAAATTTATAATATTTAACCTAAATCTCGAAATTGTTTACACTTTATGTCACCTCCATGGAAGTAAATCTCAATGCTATCAGTGATGGACGAATGATGGAGTGTTATGCAGATTCCGAGAAAGCAGAGAAACGCTGATATAATGTCACCGGTTTCATATTTACTGCAATCAAGAGCTGTTATGATATAAGAATTGGAATTTTATCATATTGAGCTCAATATTTGTTATTTACATTCAGGTATCTAAAGAAAACTCGACCTTCACCCATTTTACTAGCTGGAATTTTGTTGGTTTGTTTTATATGTCTTCTTCTTCGTCTTCACCTTTTCCCACTTTATGTGGGGTCGGCACAACATGTCAGTTTCTTCCACTTCACTCTATCGCTGGTCATACTCTCTGTTACACACTTCTTACACATGTCCTCTCTTACGAATTCCATCCACCTTTTCTTTGGTCTTCCCCTATTTCTACGACCCCTAACTTCCATTCCCAAAACTCTTTTTGTTACATGACTTTCATTCCGCCTCATAACATGGCCATACCAACCTAACCTATTACTCTCTAATTTTTCAGTCACGGGTGCTACTTTCAAACTTCCTCTTACGTACTCATTTCTTACTTTGTCTTTTCGCGTTACACCACACATCCATCTCAACATTCTCATTTCCGCAACATGCAAAATATGTATGAAATAAAAATGTAAAATATGTATAAAATAAAAATGTAAGGTGGGTAACAATTTACATTACTTAAAAAATCCGACTTCCGTTTTTGACCGTTCACGCCCGCCGTATTGCTAATGCAGAGCCCTATGACACTCTGGGGAAGAATCAAATCACTCTTCAAAGGTCAGGCCGTTGAGGCTCCAGTAGGCATCAATGCACCTAGCTTAGACTAGAAAAAAAGGTACACACACGTACACAAACACGACAGACATTTTTCGTCACTTATTTCATCATCATCATCATCATCAGATCTTTCTACTCTCCACTGCAGGAGCCCGACCCTCTCCGCACTACCAGAGCCATATACTAGCCTGAGTAGTCAGAGGATTTGGCCTTCACTCTCCACGCTGGCCAGACGGGTTGGAGAGGTCTCTTTGATGTTAATAAGCTTTGTTTAGCTTGTGTTTCCTTAGTCGCCTTTTACGACATCCACGGAATAACTTGGAGTGGTTCTATTCTACTCTGCCGTGAACCACACGGCTATCACTATCACGGCGTCACTTATTTACGGTGTTGTAATGTGAGAACTTTGTTTAGCAGTTATGTTAAATATTGCGTTCACGGTAAAAGCTTCATAACAAAACTTGCTATAATTGAAATATAGCCTTCAAAATATGGTATATTAATACGGCCGTGTGGTTCCCGGCAGAGTAGAATAGGACCACTCCAAGTCTTCCCGTGGATGTCGTAAAAGGCGATTTAGGAAAAAAAAGCTAAACAAAGCTTACAAACATCAAAAAGACCTCTCCAACCCGTCTGGCCAGCGTGGAGAGTGTAGGCTAAATCCTCTGACTACTCTGGCTAATATATTGCTGTGGTAGTACAGACCTGATGGATGGATGGAATACGGATTAGCTCTTGGAAGTGGCAGTGGGCGGGGCACATAGTGTGATGAATTTATATTAAGTATTGATATCGATCATATTGTTCAAATTGTGATAGTTTAAAATCGCGCGTTAGTTTTAAAACACATCACCATGCATACCTTTTGACTACAGAACCATTTTTTGATGTCGGTCAATATGAATGAAATGAGCTTCATGGCTATAAAGCAAGCAGGCTTTCGGTAATGTAAGGTTCCTCTCACGCTCACCCGGAATCGCGCAAGGCCGCTCGCATGCGTCAGCGACCGGCTGCGTTTTGGAAAACGTAATGCCTGTAAGCGCCCTTACACACGGCATGGCGAATGCAACGGGAAAGACAATTCGCCGAAAAAAATATAGGGAACATTAGTTTAAAGAGGATACCGTCTTTCCGAGCGAGCCTATATCTCCTGGGTATCTATTTTCTACTTGGACCAGAGCTGGGGTCACCACAAAAAACTCTTGCTTATGCAAATGTTGGACATGATATTGAAAAGTATTATTATTTGCAACATAGTATAAATACACAGATCGTAGATTAATACAAAAAAATACATTATTACTCACGAACTACAGTTAAAAAATTTGTAAGTTAGTGTGATTTAAGAGTAATAAATAAAATGATGAACGGCGCTATATAGTTGGCACATGTAAGCCTCTTACATAGGTGAACTGTCGCCGGGTTCCAAAACAGTACAGCTCAGAATGAAACCGGGGACACGCTCGGATGAGAAAATATCAAAAAAGCTTTTGACCAGATCCATAATGACATACTTCTTAAGAAACTCTATCTCATTGGTTTTACCCCTAAACTTGTAAATTTCTTTGCAGACTATTTGAGAGACCGCTGTCAATACGTGAAACATGGTACTCACATCTCCGAACCATATCGTACTAGATCTGGAGTGAGTCAGGGTTCAGTTCTCGGCCCACTTCTCTTCCTTATTATGATTCATGATCTTCCACAAGTATTGACAACGGCTAAATGTTTACTTTATGCCGATAACCTTAAACTTTTTTTTGAAATAGCCTCGTCTGACGATTGTATGAAACTACAAACTGACATTAATCTTATACATGACTGGAGTTTGACTAATAAAATGAAATTCAATTTAAATAAATGTTATGCAATGACCTTTGACCGTAAAAGAAATCCAATTAGATTCACCTATTATTTAGCCAGCACAGAAATAAAAAGAGTGAACAATATTAAGGATCTGGGTGTGGTTTTTGATCGGGGTTTGACTTTCAACGAGCACGTGCTTACACTAACAAAAGACGCTTATCGTCGTCTGGGCTTTGTTCTGAGAAATGCCAAAGAGTTCCAAAACCCACAAGTCGTGAAAACGTTGTATAATGCTCTAGTAAGAAGTAAGCTGGAATCTAGTGCATGCATATGGAACCCCTATCAGGTCAAATACACACGGATGCTGGAGAAAGTTCAAAAGGCCTTCTTGAGATCTTTGTATTACAAGACATTTGGTTAGTACCCATACTTATACCCTACTAAGTTCTTGCTGGGTCACTTGAAATATAATTCCCTAGAAGTGCGGAGAATGCTACAGCAACTCACCACCTGCCTTAAGGTACTACGGGGCAAGTTTGACTGCCTTCTCTTACACAATTTATTATGTGTGTTGTTCGTCCCGGATGAACATACTATCCCGGTGGATAGGCGCGGCCGCAGTAAACCACATGCCACCTTCCATGCAGACAGAGGGCAAACAGTATCGCGCGCTATGTCTCCATTGGTACGACCGTTGAGCCACCTCAATGCACTACGTAGCGCCAACATTGAATTTGATTTTAATTTTGACAACTGGTCATCCATTGTACAGGGTTTATTGACTTACTGTGAAAATTTGCCCGATCAGTGGTTTAATACTAATAATATAAGTGACGATTGTGAGTAACTAATGTGCACATGTTGATTTTTGACATATTTTTATTGTTTTTATTGTCTGTAAATTTTTTTTTTGACTGTCTTTGTTTTTAAATTTATTGTTTTCTTTTATGTAGCTATAAGTAGTAATGCAATTGTGAATGTGTGTGATAATTGTAATTGGTTATAATCGTTTTTATCACAATAAATAAATAAAAAATAAATAAAAAAAATAAAAAATCAAATTTGACATTCAGTCGCATATTTTAGACTTTATGTAATTAATGAAGGCTCTGTCTGTAGCGTAAACAGTATTTAAGACTAGCGTTACAGAATGAAAGACGCGTCGGCACATAATGACGGTACCGGGATTGTACCGTGTCGTGTGATAACGCACTAGTTTTGTGTTTTAATTTTAACAGCTCCAGAAAGATTTCCTTATGGATTTAAAAGAGTTATTATAAAAATAAAGTAATTTTTCACATCAAAAAAGGTTTATCTTTATCAGATAAAGCTAAACGTAAAAAAAATATGCTTAACCTGCTATCAGATTGTTTGGCCTTCCTAAGTTACTTCTCTTTTATTTTATAAGCATATTAAGAGTTACGCAAGATACATTATTATTAAAACAACGTTTTCCATCACACCTTTTTAGTCTGTACTAGCTATACTCGGTTGCGCCCGGGCATGTATTATACCTTAAAACCTTTCGTGAATCACTCTATCTATTGGTGAAAACCACATGAAAATTCATGCCGCAGTTTTTCAGTTTATCGCGTACAGACAAACAGACGCGGCGGAGAACTGTGTTTTATAATATGTAGTGATTGCCAACAAGTTTCAGTCAAATAAGAAGGCCATTTTCAGGGCGAGTTTATAAGACGCCGCGATGCAGCAGTTTCTCCCACGGAGACTGTCAAATAAAAGAACACACGTATAGGAAATAAAGCGATCTTATAAGAACTGGAAAAATAACCGGGTTCCAGTGCTGCCTTCATTTGAAATCATCATTTCTAGGTCTTTGTTAGTCTCCACTGCATGAGCACGACCCTCTCTGTTCTACCTGAGCCATATATTAGCCAGAGCAGTCAGAGGATTTGGCCTACACTTAAAATAAATTATTATTATAAAAATTTTGTTTTCTGAGGTCCTAGAAAACCCTTCATGAACTACTGTTTACAGTATAAACTGAGAACATTAAGTTTTTATTTTTATTTTTGCAAAACACGGCCACTTTTGGCAATAATGTTACGAAAAGCTTCGCACTGGGCCCTGAAAGTACCTTTTAAGTTACATTTTCACCGTAACGTACCCGTACGATTTTCATATATCAATCAAAGAATATCTGACGACGCTTTATATAATCCTATTACCAATTGCCAACAAAACAAATGACGCTGCTTTCTGAAACACCTTCAACATATAATCTACCTATTAAGTGTAAGCCGATAGATACTCCAGAGTCAGTGAGCATAATATTACGTTTAATTAATTCCTATTATCGGTTTTGCTGATACTACTTGTGATAATTATCAAAAATAAAGAAGTGAAGATTTTGACACACCGACAAAAAAAATTGGGTTTCGTACCCAAAGGGAAAAAACAGGACTCTAAATCTATTCCTAAATAGGTTCAATTGGAGCTCACTTGGAGCTAGCTATCCTGTAGAAGGTGGGTAAAAGAGTATACTTTAACTAGAGCTTTGTTTCCCAAATCATTATCTAGGAGGATTCATTCAAAGCGTCAATTTGTTTCTTGACTAAGATAAATTAGTCATTTCACGTATTGGATATTACTCTTATTGGACGTTTCTCAAATTGGTCATTATTATAGCTGGTCTTTTTTAAATTCTGGACAAAATTGTGTAAATCACATAATCAACTGCGGCCTCATTATATATAGGCAGGGTGTTTTTTAATTCGTTGGCATCATTTTAAATTCAGACAATATAACCATTAAAAGCTACTTTTAAGTAAATAAAAATAACACATTCTACGAAATTTAAAGGAAACTAAACATAAAGGAAAGATTTACAAAATTGTAATCAGGCCTGTATTATTGTTTGGATCGGAATGTTGGGCCACAAAGGGATGGAAGAAAGAAAATAAACTTATTACATATTAAATAATTATGAAAAATTAACCTAAAACTAAACACCTTAAAAATATGATAAAATACCTAAAATATATTATTAAAAGGAGACCCTTTAGGCAAGGTTCCAAAGATACTGGCAGCATTCCCCCTTTGAATAGCGAGACTAATTCTTTGTCCGAGGTAGCTGCCAGCTCTTCGGTCACCTGTGATGTCGACTAACCTTTTTGATATTTCCTTAAAAAGGCTTGTAGCGTAGAAAAAAAGAAGAAGAGAGAAGCATCGGTACCCGTATAAAAGAACATATTGCTGACATGAAGCATAGGCGCTCAACGAAGTCTGCAGTCTGTGAACATGCCCTAGACAAACCCAACCATTATATGCGTTTTGATAATCCTCAAGTCCTTGCAAAAGAAAACAGATACATTCCAAGAATGCTTCGTGAGGCTATTGAAATTAAAAAACATCCTAATTTCAATAGAGAGGATGGTTGGCAGTTACCACCAGCTTGGGATCCAGTCATCAATTTAATCAAATCTCAAGCTAAGCAGAAGACTGCAAGACCTTCAGACACCGTGAGCCAATACTGCGTACATCCGGAACGTTATCAATAAATATTTTAGGCGGTAGATTTTGCAGTTCTTATAAAATACTAGACAAATGTCAACTTAGTCTACCTGCGACCACGAACACTGTAAAGTGCTCGAAACGTTAGGTGTATAAATAATGTAATAAACGCGATAAAAACCGTATTAAAATAATTTTATTTAAATGTGTAACAATCGCGAAAACATAAGAAAACATTATATAATAGCTGTTTATCATGTGTGTGATCTATGTTCTGATTTCACCTGAACTCTCTGCTAAGCAACACCTACTTCACTTATCATTTATGTGGGGCCTGCTTTGACAAGAGCTGGGACTTCACATAACATAATGAAGTATCGCTGGTTGGAGATGCAAGACCTTGCGACCAAAAGTACATTTTGATTATATCTGTACGTTCTTTATTTTATGCTGGTTTAGCCTACGGGTAAATGTGAGTACTACTTAATTAAAAGCTAGGATTATAAAGTGTGAACTTGATTAATAAGTCAATAACTCACTTGCAGTGTTTAACCTGTGTTAATGCGTTGAACACAGTCATGATCTACTTATAGCTTATAGGTTAGAAACGTCACCTTTTGTTTTTAATGCGCTTAGTTATTAGCTGATCAATAAAATATGTACATTTAATTTTATTTTTTTTTATTTTTTTATTTTATTTCATTAGGTACAATCACAGATTACAGAACCTTATTCTAGTTAACTTACACTTCTACATATCACAATAATTCTGAAATCCTACATTAGATTGTACACAACACTTTATAAAATATAATATAATACATGCAAATTGATTGAAATTGAATGAGATTAAGTGAAAACAAAAGAAGCACTAAGAGAATTTGAAGACATACCTTACCTACTATATAACCTTAAAATATCAAAAGAAAAAGAAAATAAAATGAAAATATAATAGTATTCAGTATTTAATGATCACGCTGATTGACAAAATTTCTGAACCTTGTGTAACTATCTGCAAAGAGGTCACATGAGATAGTGTTAATCCAATTACATACACCTTAAACGAAATAATTTTAAAAGCTATACAAGCAATATTTACAATGGCGAACTTATCCCAGGGGGGGATTTCTTCTAGTCAACCAGGTATCTGAAAGAAGAATGCTTGTTTTATTATACACTAGCTGTTACCTGCGGCTTCGCCCGCGTAATATATAGCCTATGTCCTTCTCGGTACCCTAACCTATGTGTATGCAAACATGATGATCGGTTCAGTAGATACGGCGTGAAAGCGTAACAAACAAACAAATAAACAAACAAACAAACTCACTTTCGCATTTATAATATTAGTTGGGATACGTTCAGGGGATAAATAAATATTACGGGGCCCATTGCTACCACTACCATTTTCTTACACAATATAAAATGACGTCGCTTCTGCCACAGAATACATAATACTACAAGCTTCTGCTCTCTGTTCACTTAGATCTTTTAAAATACTCAACGGATTTGAATGCAGTTTTCCAGCAATAGATAAATTGATTTATGAGGAAGGTTTAACCTTTTCCTCCCTACATAGTATAAAATGTAGTCACTCCTGCTGTCTGTTCGCTCACAGCTTTTAAACTGCTCTACGTTTTGTAATACAGTTTTCAGCAATAAATAGAGTGATTCTTGAGGAAGATTTATAATGTTGCCCAGCCGAGGAGGGCTGCTAGTTTTAAATTCATTGTGTGAAAGAAAACGGAAGTAGGTCCTAGTTAAACGAATTAAACTATTTTATGAACTACTGTTTATACTCTGAAGTGAAAACTTGAAGCTTTTAGCCTCTAAACTTTTCGCATATTCACCAAAAACGGCCACTTTTAGCAAAAAAAATTAAAAAAGGCTAGTTTTAGTTCAGTCATATCATTTGTAATTTTTAGGGGCAAGTACGTTGGTCTGGCAGATAGCTATATTTTTTACCTTTTGCGGTAAAAACGATTGGTTCTTGTCCTTCGGGCCCTGAAGCCAATAAATTTCTCGCAAATATCACAGCACGCCTCTTTGAACAACAATTTGTTTGCACAGGGAATTATCCTGGCGATTTAGCGAGGAAATACTGCCACAACGCGGATAAAGTTTTATTAATAAAAGAAAATAACAAATTGTTTTAAATAAATTATTTTTGTTGAACAATGATGATTTGTTTTCACAAACATTTGAACCCACAAGTAAATCTAATGAATAGTACGAGCTCCGTGGCGCAGCGGTCAACACGCCTGCCTGCGACACGGATGGTTCGATCCCCGGTCAGGTCAACATGGAAAATGATCTTTTTCAGATTGTCCGGGGTCTTGGATGTTTATCTATATAAGTATCTATTATAAAAATATAGTATCGTTGAGTTAGTATCCCATAACACAAGTGTCGAACTTACTTTGGGGCTAGCTCAATCTGTGTGATTTGTCCGTATATATTTATTTATATTACTTAACAAATAGTTCCATCGTCATCGTCAATCACACAAATTCATTGTAACGATGAGGAGCCCGATGGTCCAGTGGGTGTGAGCTCTATGAGCACTTACGTATGTTAAGCAACCCCTGGTGCAGTCCCTACTTGGATGGGTGACCACAAGTGGCATAAAAATATTTCGAGCTCCTCCGTGCTTCGGAAGGCACGTTAAGCCGTTGGTCCCGGCTGCCATCGTTGATGGCAGTTGTTAAGCTATGTCAGATGCCTTAAGGAAGCTTGAAAAATCTGACACCAGTGTTGGCCACTTACACATACGAAAAACAAACATTGTAACGTAGTGCTAAGTTGCATCTAATTCAGTTTCCTCAAATTAGGCGCAAATGAATTTTAATGAACACTAAAACAACTTCCCAAAACAGTTAACGATCGGAACGTCTAAGGCAGTATCGCGAATTTAATTACAAAAGTTTACCGCGGGCCTTGGCAAAGGTCGCGATCTTAAGGTGACGCGCGAGGTCGCGCCGGCTTCGCTGTTGCTAGTTGCTTCCAACCCCCCTCCCACTGATTTTTTCAGAGGGGTACCTCTTTTGTAAGGGAAAGTCAACTGATATGTACTTATTTCAAGGGGGGTATATTTCAAAGGTCGCGATCTTAAGGTGACGCGCGAGGTCGCGCCGGCTTCGCTGTTGCTAGTTGCTTCCAACCCCCCTCCCACTGATTTTTTCAGAGGGGTACCTCTTTTGTAAGGGAAAGTCAACTGATATGTACTTATTTCAAGGGGGGTATATTTCAAAGGTCGCGATCTTAAGGTGACGCCCGAGGTCGCGCCGGCTTCGCTGATGCTAGTTGCTTCCAACCCCCCTCCCACTGATTTTTTCAGAGGGGTACCTCTTTTGTAAGGGAAAGTCAATTGATATGTACTTATTTCAAGGGGGGTATATTTCAAAGGTCGCGATCTTAAGGTGACGCGCGAGGTCACGCCGTCTTCGCTGTTGCTGTCAACTCTCCCCAGATTTTTTTTACAGAACTACACCTATCTTTACTTACCAATGAAACTACTCATGAAAAATCCCTGGAAACCAATCCTCACAATATGTCAATAACACTCTGTCTGATCCATAAGATAAATAGGATATGTCAATATTTTTTCAAGGGCTATATTTCAAAGGTCGCGCTCTTGAGGTGACGCGCGAGGTCGCGCCGGCTTCGGTGCTGCTAGTTGCTTTCAGCCCTCCTCCCAGATTTTTTGAGAGAAGTACACCTATCTTTACTTACTAACGTCTTACTCATGGAAAATCCCTGAAAATCAATCCTTACAATATGTAGATAAAACTCTGTCCAATCCTTATGAAGGATATGTCAATATTTTTCAAGAGGTATATTTCAAGGGTGAGGTCGCGCCGGCTTCGCTTTTGCTAGCTGCTTTCAACCCCCCTCCAAGATTTTTTTTATACAAGTACCTATAGTTACTTAAAACCCTGGAAACCAATCCTTACAAACGGAAAAAGGGAATTGTGGCAATATTTAATAATTTTGGTATAAAATTAAGCATTTAATCAATAAATTTCATTATACTTAATCTACGTATATTCCTATTCAGCTAGGTACAATTATCAATAGTTTATTTTCAGGCCTTTCAACATTATATACAAATGTTGAGATGCGAAACCATATAGCAATTTGAAGCAAGCTGAATAGAAACGTACCTACGTAGAGTTATTACTCTACGTAGGTACGTCCCTTTTGTTGCTAAAATTTTGACAAATTTGAACACTTGACAAATTGGTTAGTTGTATTTTTCAAAATTCCAGAACAAGTCCCTTGGGAAAAGTCGCATTTTGACAGGCTGAATCACCCGTTCACAAGTAAATTTACAATCCATATAGAACCGAGCAAGACTTGTCATGGTATGTTGGGTATATCAGTGTTGTTCTGGTATTGTGTCGCTCCAAACCGCAACCACATTTCTCCAGCCGACCGCCTTACGTAACTGCGGCACGGTGATAGGCTGTGCCTTAAGGGGCTTAGACCGGCCAACTAGCGCCACCCTTCGTTTTATTTCTTTTCCTTATAAATGAGATCAAATTGGAAAAATCTACGTCAGTACTTCGGTAGTTTATTACTTGTAATATTTTTGGTTTTTACTTTGTAATATCTTGCATTTGATAAAATAAGATTTCCGAGTGGTTTCCGGCAGAGTAGAATAGGTTCACGTCTTCCTGTGGATGTTGTAGAAGCTGACTTAGTAAACACAAACTAAACAAAGCTTTTAAACATTTAAGAGATCTCTCCAACCCTGGTTAGCGTAGAGAGTGTAGGCCAAATCCTCTGAATGCTGTGGCTAATATATGACTCTGGTAGTACAAAGAAGGTCGTGCTCCTGCAGTGGAGACTAAACAAAGACCTGATGATGATGAAATAATGATGATAAATAAGATCAAATTGAAAAAATCTACGTCAGTACTTGGGTAGTTAATTTCTTGTAGTATTTTGGTTTTTACTTAACCTTTCATCATTTTGCATTTGGTAAATTAAAATTACTTTTCATCATAAGAGACTTATATCAGCGAAACTAGCACCACACGTTATGTTATTGTTGTACTTCTAAATAAATATAAAGTTAAAAAAAACTACGTCACTAAGTACTTCTGTGTTTAATTAGTTGTAGTATTTTCAGTATAACTTTTCATCAATATCATCATTTTAATTTTAAAAAAACTTCCCATTATCGTTATAAGTGGCTGCTTTTGGCGGTAATAAATAGTTCTCTTAATTTACCAAAAAATAAGTAATACCAAAAATACTACAAGTAATTTGTTACCGAAGTTCTGACGTAGATTTTTTAAAATTTAATCTTATTCAGAAGTAAGAAAAATAAAATGAAGGATGGCGCTAGTTGACTGGACTGAAAGCCCCTTAAATGCAAAATGCAGTTGTAGTGTAGCCGATCTACATAAGGCTTTCTTATGCTTTTATTGTTAACGTCAATTTGTTTTTACTACTAACAGACACATCTGCCAAAAAATAGGAAATGCAGCGCAGGACCACTATAACAATATAGATACATGTAATACATACAATATATATAAAGTCTAAAAATTAAAAGTTTTCATGCTAGCTACCCCCTATTATTATTATGACCATTATCACTTCCACTTCTCATAACTTTCAGACGCTTTAACCGATTGTCGTGTAACTTACTGTTTTGTAGTCATAAGTTTAATTAAATCAAGGTGTGTAATAAAAAAATGGCATTTGCAAGCTTTGTCACGGCACATTTAAAAGGATCAAATTTGTTAATACCTATTTATTTATACATACATACATATTATCACGCCTCTTTCCCATAGGGGTAGGCAGAGGCATATTTATTTATGAATATTAAAACCGGCTAAGTGCGTGTCGGGCCACGCGCAGTGTAGGGTTCCGTAGTTGCGAATGACCACCTTGAATTCACACTGTTTACACTCGCACCTCACAGTTTAACAACCAAAAACATCTGACAATGAAGATTGTATGAAATTTTACATTTTCCAGTACATTTTATAAGTTGGTTGCCTATAACTTTTTAGTTTGCTCTTAGTACCCAGCTCTGATAATTTTCCTTTCAACTTCTGTGCTGTAATTTTTTTCACGTATCCATATATAACCGTTTAGCAGATAGAGGGGGGGGACACGTACCTCTAACAAAAATTTGTACTTTAAAACCAAATATTTCGGATGATGATGATAATATACATACCCATACCAAATTACAGCTTTCTAGTACTTATTAGTCTCTGAGTAAAACCGCGGACGGACAGACAGACAGACAGACATGGCGAAACTATAAGGGTTCCTTGTTTACTACGGAATCGCAAGAATCACAGAAAGAAACTATTTTCAGCATCAGCAGCATCACTCGCTTACTTGTCTCAAATGTAAGACTTTTTATGATTGTACTTCTTTTTCTTTTTTTTGTGTGTAAGTATATTTCTAAACAATCGATTGATCATTCCCTCTTGTAAATGAGATGACTCAAAAAAAAAACAAATTGGACATGGCTTACATAGAGTGCATCTTCAGTACTTGTCAGTTTCAATTAGAAAATGTAACATCAACGTCCACAATCAACAATAATCGGTTTAAAATAACAACAAAACATCTACCGTGCGGACTTCCTCAATCGGTGCAGTAGTCATTAACGGCGCATTATGATATATCAATTGCATATAAAGTATATAGTAATATACATAGCGCTAGACTTTCACTGCGGCCCTCGCCCCCGCGCCTGTTTACATAAGCGTTGCAGCAGTACACCCCACTTTATGGCATAAAAATTACGATTCTATTTTTTAAACCGACTAGGCGAACCGAACCGAAGAGTCTCGTTGCGACCACGATGGATGTAACTCCATAGAATCGTCAGCGAAAATAAATAAGTAAAAAGGTTCGTGCTAAGTCCTGTTAATATTAATAATTACGACTAGGCGAAGACAAATGGATGGTTGTAATTTTGGATGTTTGTACGTATGTTCCTTTGTGCCTTCGTATCTTTTGAACTATTCAACGTAATTTGCGCGTCGTGTGGTTCCCAATAGAGTAGAATAAGACCACTCCAAATCTTTCGTGGATGTCGTAGAATGCGACTTAGTAAACAAGGTCGCAGAGAAACGCTGGATGCAGGCCGCTTCCAACCGGTCATTTTGGAAAAATCTTTAGGAGATGCCTATATCCAGCAGTGGACTTCTTACAGCTAAAATGATATAATAATAATAAATAAATAAATATATAGGTACGGAGAAATCACACAGATTGAGTTAGCCCCAAAGTAAGTTCGAGACTTGTGTTATGGGATACTAACTCAACGATACATTATTGTATAATAGATACATGTATAGATAAACATCCAAGACCCAGGTCAATCTGAAAAAGATCAAATTCAAATTCAATCATTTTCCATCTTGACCTGATCGGTGATGATGATGATAGTCAAAGTCACGGGTCGCTCCTGGATAAGACCAGCACAGGACCGAGATGGATGGTGTAAAAGAAAAGAGGCCTATACTCAGCAGTGAAGATGGGCTGATGAGTTGAAGATGATGGGGTTAGTTCAGTTGCCTTTTAAAATGCAGTTGCTATGTACGTCTGCAATACTTGATCGATATTGATTAATCTAAGATGTAGAAACATGATAAAAATATGAAAATAAATTATTTAACGGCCCATAATTTGAGAAAGTTTATAAATATACTATTGCAAATCAAATGCCACAAAGACTAGTAATTTATTAATGTTTAATTAAAATTAATAATTAACAGTTGTAAACGTTACTGCTTTACGCAAAGGTATTTACTGCATCATACCTGAGACGTACTCGTATTTACTCTAATTAGCCTACTGCCCGGAGCGGCAAGCTAGGTAGGGCGGCATGAAATGAAAATTGTAACTGTAAACAGTGCAATCTAACCTTCAGTCCTAAAGTTATTAAAGAGCTGTTTCAAAAACTTCCTTTATTTTATACTAGCTGATGCCCGCGACTTCGTTCGCGTGGGCTTTATGACTCCAGCGCACTATATCGCCTCAATCCGAACAAATGTCGATAAATAAGAAAATACCTACTTGTAGTAGTGTCATAATTATGATATAAAAAGTTAATAAATATCAACGTGTTTTGCAAAAAAACTTTATATACTATGTTGAAACTATCCTATGGGTTAGTTTATTTTGGCGCCTAATTTCAGCTGCAGCAGCAGAATGGTTTTCATCAGGTAATTTCTTCCAGTCCTTTCTGAAGCATTTAAAAAAATCAGCTACCCTTCTTTGTTTGAAACACTTCGCACCACCAAATCAAATATTTCCTTTGTTCCGCTGTGAATTTGACCTGCTGTCATGCAACTCAACTTATAAAGCGCACATCTCCAAAGGGCCTTCGGGAAAGACGAACCTCGGCTTTGGGTGGGGTGGTGGGCTTGGAGAAATAGCAAACTCTCATGTTTTGCCGTATATGCTGAAAGCTACGTTGCCAAAAGGGCATTTCCTAGTTGCAAGTGACCCGGAACCGCTGGGCGGTCACCAGTAATATGAGTTAATCGTACTCTATCCCAGTGAAGAGCGTGACACTGTAAAATTTTCGATATAAAACTTGACATGGTTCTGTATCAGATGTTCTAAATCTTCGATTTTTATACCTCAACAAAAAATACTAATCAGGTTGAACAACTTTTGCTACAGCGTCATTTTATATTTCCTATAGTTCTGCATGAGGTCAGATTTTCTCAGATCTAAATCTCAGATTTTTTGTACCACAACAAAAATGCTCATTAGGCTTAACAACTTTTGCTAAGGATCCACTTTTATATTTCTTATTATAGTTCAGCTAGACCATTATGATGCTGCATCAGGTGTCCATTTTTCGAAATTATTTCTACCCTATATGTTGCTCCGGCTTAATAGCTATATAGCAAAAAAAATCATTCAAATCCGTCCAATATTTCCGGAGATAAACGTGATCATACATACAGACAGACAGACAAGAAATTCTAAAAAAATGTTTTGCTTTCTATTATTCTTTTTAAGTTTCCCTCTATCCATTTCAGTCAAAAATAATAAATGTACAGACAAAATATTTGTACTGTTTTATTATATGTATAAAGAAGAAAATGTTAGTTTTTTATATCTATGTACTCGTATGTATAGAATAGATGTTTTTTTTTTGGCATTCACAAATAGTATTCTAAAATACTCATAATAAATTGAGATATAATGGAAGCAGACTGCTGGTTCAAATACTGCCCGTGTATATTTAGTTCCTATATCTTATTTATTAATTTAATAAGAGTAAGTTCCTTTATTCCACCATCTCTCATTAATCTTTGAACATTTTGATAAATTTGATATACGTTGTTGGAAAATAGGAATCATTACTTTGTACTTACCAAGTGACAGTGACTTTTTATGATATATGAGAATTATATAAGCATCTGTCTATTTCCAAAGAATTCGTAATTTTAATAATAGGATGATAAATTTATTATACCCAGGGCGACAGTCATAAAAAATACGCAGCTGCTTTACATAATAAATTTTATAGTTTTGGAAAGAGAAGTAAGAGCAAGAAGTTGACCACAAATTATCCTAAGTAACTTATATAGGTATATACTCGGCCAGCTGAAACTGAGATTTGTAGTGTACTGTACAGTCCGAATCAAACTTTATCGCCGCTTGGAACATCGCACGAGTCGATGCGCAATACACAATATAAGGTTCAGCAGCGCGGGGAGGCGGGGCGTATACTGCGCAGTTAATATCCAAGCCGCCATAATGTTTGATTCGAGTTGTACATACTCTATGTTCCAATATAAAAGTGGCCAAGTGTGTGTCGGTCTCGCCCTTATAGGGTTCCGTAGTATCAGGCATAGAGGTATCTACTTAACATACCGATTACTTTCACCTAGCCAAAATACCATTTTTTGGCAGCAAAAATTACATTGTTTTTCATAGTATTGTGTTTGAATGTCAAAGTTATATTTATGTTTTATGCAAATGTGCTATATACTTATATCAAAAACTGCTGATCGCTTTAAATAAATATTCGTCAAAAGTGCTCAATGAGAACTATAGCATAAATTTTAATTCTATTTTTCTTTGTTTTGCTTTAGAAGTTAGAAGCTTGAACTTTGGAAGTATCTTTCAAACGATTGAGTTTGAGATTTTTTTTATAAAATGGATTCATCCCGTCAAAGAAAAACTAAGGGAATTTGTGATTTTTGATAGCTTTCCCTATAACATATAATTCTTCTATAATACATTTATAAAAAAAGAAAATTCACTACAAGACCTCACTGAACAATTTTCCTAGCATTCTAACACCACTAACACATGCACGTGTGTTTGTGTGCGTCGGCGCAAGACCGCGCTTACATAATACCGGGGAGAGTGCATTCACTCTGCGGGGGGCGAGCGCGGGGGGAAATGCATCGGTGCAAACTATAGAGAAATAGATCCGACACTTGTCGATGCTATGGCGAAGAAAGTTTTACATACTTTTAGGCTTCTCATTGAATCGTAAGACAGAGCGTGTGATCGTCTACGTCTCTAAATGACTATCATGCCAATGATAATACCAAAGAAAGATTTAGAAACTGAAAATCTTAATCTTCTTTTATAAAGAGACAAAGCAATTATTACATACAGCATTTCAGCCATGAAAAGTTCACAGCTTGACATATGCCTCTCACCAGTAAGGATTTTTTCTTTGCATGGAAAGATATTGACTTATTTTTAATAAATAAATAAAGTCTCATATCACATTGACAGAGCTGAATTTTAAACTTATGTTGTGGCACAGAATTAATAATAGTACTAAGTTGTGGGATTCTTAATTCAAAAATACACTCATATAAGCATATGCGATACAAGTATTTTATCAATATACGAGTAAGCACTGTGTAACTATATTTTCTAGAAGGCACTATAAAAATGTCCTATGTAATGTGCCAGTTAACCTAATATGTGCTTGTAATAAGTATATTCCACAAGGTATTCTTCTATGCATTCACTGCTCTCTGCATCGGTGCACTGCGCACGCGCACAAAACCATTGTGATATAACTCTGGGATTAGCTTTAATTGTGCAGATTTGCAGCTCTCTGCAGCTTACACTGGTGTTCCTCGCAGGGGGCAAGTCCAGAACATAGAATGTCCCACCTGCTACTTCTCCTGTGCTGATTGTAAAATGGTTGAGGAGCTTACAGTAAACTTAACAGCCTACAATCCGACGATGATGTTGTTGATTGAAATGTGTATCAGCTTCATGAAGAAACCAATGAAGCCCATGATGCGGAAACCAATAGTAGTGGCGATGGCGATTATCTGGATTTCTTTTTTATCGGGCTTTGTGCCTCTCCTGACCAATCTGATGCATTTCAGTCTTTAGCAAACTGCTTGCCTATCTCTACGAATTTTACGATTTGATCCAGAAATTTCATGAAAACAGAAAAAAGAAAGAAAAAAGCAAAGAAAGAAAAAGACAATAAGGAATAAATATTCGTAATCATATAAAGCCCTTCAGGCGGGGAGACGACCAAAACTGTTGATAAGAGTTTCTTTCGGCGTTTCTTCTCTGCAGTGGTCGGTTCCGAAACGCTAGTAATCTGTAGCTTTTGAACAATTAATAAATACATATATCTAATGAGATAATTTTAAATTAAAAACATTAAAAAGTGCCTGCAAAGGCCTATTTTCTGAATAAACGTTTTGATTTTGATTTGATTTTGATCCACTTAGTGTTAAAATTTGTCTATTTTTAATACTACACAAAGCTTAATGAAATAAAAATCGGGTCGCAGCAACAGATTGAAGCGGTCGAAATAAATGATAAAACATTTCCATGTTCCTTGCAGAAAGTTGCTTAGCATAATTAGTAGAGGCTGGCCAGATCCCCAGCCACGGAGAAGAAGAAAAAAAATGGGTTCAACATACAAAACCGATCTGCTGATCGATGTAGTATGTATATATAGAAGTAGATTTACTTTTTCATATTTCAGGTCGAAATATGGAATTTCCTTGGGGAAAGTTGCCCAGTTTGATCAGTAATGTTACGTTCGATAATATAGCAAGGTTACAGATTTACATTGTTTTTATAAATATCTCTATCATCTAAGCGTATCTCGGTTTCATCATCATCTAAGGCCGGGGGTCGGCCGTAGGGTCCAGGTAGACCGTCGCAAGAAGCGCCTATTTTCGTTGAGTTAGTATCCCATAACCTTTATCACAAAGTACTGTGAGACTAGCTGTGTGATTTGTCCCTTTTTTACAAAAAGAAGTCTGGCTGAAGATTTAGTTTCGGCAAACAATGAAGTTTCCAGACAGTTTCGGATCCGGCATAAAATCGGCCGAACACACTCACGTGTTCTGCTGGGATAAATTGGTGTTGCATTCATGAGACGCGCTTCAATAGTTAGTCCAGTCTAGTAGTGAGTCTACGTTGAATGAAAGCGTTGACATTTTTTAATCGCGATGCTTGAAATATTTGAATATGTGTAAAATACTAACATTTAAACCTTTTGCTACATAAAATGGTGGTTAATCACATATTTAAATAGTTTGGGTTTCAGCACTAAGACTCAAGCCGATGTTCGTTTAGGTACGGCTTCGGTTGATTTGTTGGACTCTAAAAAAAGGAAATTTTGTACTTGAGATGTATGACTCTGTCCAATCTGAGAGAGACAAAGACGTGATACGGTGCTTGCAGTCGCCAGCGTCTCTGACGTAACTTGTTACGCATTCCGCAACTTTTATTTACTAAAAGATTTGTGATTACATATTCAATGTATCATTATAATTCTGAGATATTATGAACAATAAGCGATAGATGTTATGTATTTTACGCATTTCAGTAAGGGTTGCCGGTGGAGTGTTTTCATCTTTTACTATCCTCCTCTAACTCAATCTGAGTGCCTTGTGTCTTTACAAGAGAGGGAGTTTTGTGTCTAAGTATATAAGGAAAAACACCTTTATCCTTCAAACCATCAAACCAGTCCAAAAAACAAATTTTCCCCGGTGGCTACTAGGAATTTAACTTTTTTTCGATTGTTTCACAAAAATTGACGGGCAGGCCCAACGATTTTGTATGAAAATTTCGTTTTTATTTCTTAATTCGACCAGCATTGGTCCCGTTTAAAAAGTAGTTTGTGATGTTAGCTGAGGTCAGGGAGAATTTTTTTTTTTTTTAATTACCTTTGTATCAATTTTTAATTATGTTTCAAAAGAATTTTTTTTAGTAACTTAAAAAAATCTACTTCCGTTCTTGCAGAGATTGTAAAAGCCAATCAAGGGATTTGGCGACAACCTAAGAAATCAAATCAATAGGTGATGCGGCTAGCCGTTTGATTTCGCTTTCAAGCCAACCATCACACGAATCGTGGCCTAAGTTATCTTTATTGGCCTTGGCTCTGTCAACCCCGAAAGGAATAAAGACGTGCGTTCTGGCAGACCTTAGAAAGACTTTCTCACCCCGCTCGGTTTCCATAACAAAGCCCTCACCCCGACGCGAGCGCGTGCGCTTGTAGGTGTGCGTGTGCGCACACTGACCCGCTCACTTTCACTTGGCGAACTATTCCTAGGCGGCGTGCACAGAGAGGCTTTCCGCCAAACTGTAGTTCAATGACATTTGTTTCCATGGACCTGGTGGTCGGACGACCTGATAAAGGTCGCAGGAAGGCGCTGGATGCAGGCCGCTTCCAGCTGGTCGTGTTGGAAATCCTTGGGGGAGGCATATGCAGCAGTGGACTTCTTGCGGTTGAAATGAAGATGATGTTTCCATGGACCTAAAAATACTATGAACAGAGTGCGGAGTACTTTACCTTTTTAGGTAGAGGTAAAAATTGCATGGGTTTTAGTGCCGACGTGTGCGTGAACCGTGTGCTACCCGGCAGAGTAGTATAGGCACTCGACTACTTCCCGTGGATGTCGTAGAAGGTGACTTAGGAAAAACAAGCTAAACAATGCATGTAAATACCCTCTTCAACCAGCGTGAAGAGAGTAGGCCAAATCCTCTGACTGCTCTGGGTAATACATATATGGCTCTGGTGGTACAGAGAGGGTCGTGCTCCTACATTGGAAACTAAAAAGGACCTGATGATAATGATGTGTGCGTGAGCTAGTTGCCGCGAAACGATTACATCGATTTTATTTGCGTCATCTGCTTCTGCCTCCGTGGTCCAGTGGTTAAAAGGCGTTCGCTTTGTTGACCCGGGGGTTGTGGGTTCGATTCCCACGGGAAGCATACTTTGTTAAGTTGTTTCCAGTTTGGTTAGGACATTGCAGGCATGAATCACCTGATTGTCTGATAAGAAAGATGATTCCGTGCTTCGGAAGGCACGTTAAGCCGGTGGTCCCGGCTGCCATCTGGTAGTCGTTAAAGGAACCACGTCAGAGGCCGAGAGGCGGTTCCGAAGAACTCTGACACCAGGGTGTGCAAGGCCGATTGACCATGTCACCTACATGAAATGATGATGATGATCTGCTTTTGATGTACTCTCTTATATTTTTATTAAAATACTAATAGTTATGTTAAAGACTCTACATTTCTTTAGCTACATTGGCTTGTACTATCAAAAGCACTATCTCAGCTGCAAGAAAGCCATTGCTGGACATAGGTCTCACCTATGGATTTTCATTATAAGGGGTGGGTTTTGCCATACTCACCACGATTGGCAAAGGGGTTGCGGTGACCGCACCAGGAGTTTGTTAGACTCACCTATCTTTGTTCCGACGCTGCTACTCATTTTCTGACATACTCGGTTTCTGAAACTGGGGGATCGGGATAACGGTTTTTAGAATGTTTCTTGCTCAGATGGTTTGGAGATGATATAGAAGCACGGGAGTCCGGGCGCGCGTCCCCGATACCATACCTGCTATTGGACAAACATTTGAGGATAATACCCCTGACCTCTGGCCTGTACAATCAGAATGGTCAACACATAACTTCTTGAAAAGTTTGACAGTATTAGTAAATATACGACTTGCATTGCATATGCTGCTAGCAATCTTAAACAAAGCTGTAACAATATTATTAGGAATTCCAAATCGATAATGAAAGGGAAATTACATATTTTCATGAGTCATCAACAATCCTAGACAAAGTGTCCATCTAATCGCACCTTTACAATTCTAATAGAACCGCGCGTATGTGCGCGTGCGCAGATTGCACTCTGCGCGTGTGTGCGTCTAATGCATCGCTAGATATATCACATAGAGCGGCCAGCGTCACTGACCACTCGAAATATGTAATATCTACTAAAAACATTCTTTTAAAATGTTCAAAAATATTAACATCTCATTAAAATTCAAAGCTAATTTCAGTATCTTGTTTACTTTTATTTCTGTGCATTTTATGTCCGATGCTGTCGACTTTCTTCCAAAGTTTTGGTTACGTAACCGGCAAAACGATAAAAAGTCTCCGTACTTACTCTACAATTATCATTGCGGAGTTTTTTCAGGGGTGTGCATACCACTCCATATGCGAGCGTGCGTGTTGGGCCTAGAGGGGCCTGAAGGGCGGGGGGCCGCGTTCGGCACAATGCGCCAGCGCAAAGACGTTCGTTGCTCCCGCGCAGGTCATCGCCCCTTTCACCGACGCACGCGACTGCCACTTTCGCGATAACATTGCTAGACTTGGCGATTTAGAACGAGACACCATTACACATATAGTGTACGAGTGAGCGAGACATCACTGATTAAATGACCGTAGCCTCGAAGAAAAATGTGTCTAATTAATGAAACCATTGCGTGCTGATTGTCGGTAACTATACTTTATCGGGTATCAGTGCCCAATGTTGGAAAACATCGAGTCGTCACCTGCCTACTCTGGACCGCTGATTTATTTATTTAATTTATCCAAAACCAATTTCACATTTGTGTCTGAAATTCAATTAATATGAAATAAGAGCATTTCAAAATACAAAAATATAAAATCAGAAAAAAACCATAAATCTATTTAAAAAAAGTTTAATAAATCTATATTACAAAAAGGAAAGATTTGTTTGTTTGTTTGCATTGAATAGGCTCCGGAACAATTTTCAAAATTATTTCTCTTCTATAAAGCTAATTTATCTACTTTAATTACGGTTGCATCATAGTAACCACAGCAAGTAAAATTATCTCTACTTCCGTTGCACTTCACCAAAAAAAGAATGGTTATAAAATAAGAAGAAGATACGACGACAATTAATACAGATGATGAAATCGTGCAACTCGCACTTGAAAAATCTGAGACACACGTGCAAAAATGTTGTTTTTTTCCGTAACTTCACCCATAATTAATATCCTATGTGATCTGATGATTTAGCCAATAGTGAAAAGTTTCATAGAAATCCATCCAGTAGTTTTTGAGTGAAATAATTTAAGATATTTTTAACAAAAAACAAAACCGACTTCAACCCTATCAGATTATTTAAATAAGCGTAAGAATAAAATTTAAAAAAGTGTAAACCGAACGGGATACTTGTAAAATTTTTTTTGGTGTTTGTGTATTTTTTCAAAAATCGCTCTTCATATTTCGGTAAAAATTTAATGGGACCATCTGTAAAGTATTACCTATGGAACAAGAAAGGAATTTCTTAAATCATTTCAGGCATCTTCGAGAAATCGGGGAACATACATAAAAAAAATAAAGATTATGACGAATTGGGTACCTCCTCCTTTTTTTGAAGTCGGTTAAAAACATCGTCACATCGTTGCATTCATCCAAACTTTTGCATTATTATGGAATTATTAGCTACGGGAACCAACCTCTGATTCTTTAACTACTCCGCTGTAAAATGAGAAGGCTTCTTCAAAATCTAATTGCCTTTTCTTTAATGCCAAGGGAAGGAAAGAAGAAATCCTCAATATAACAAAAACAACTTGGCTGCCAGAGGATAGGTTAGGTTTGATCAGTTTCCTTATGACCAAAACATAAGCGATCGAGCGATAGCAAAGCCCTAACTTAGGGCGAAACCCCCATTGCTTAAGAGTCCCACGTAAAGCCGCAATCCCATACAAACGTAGTTTGGTTTTAGTTTTACAACAGGTCAATCTGAACCAAATTTCGTACATACGACCGAATAAGGCATATTGATGTTTATAATCAGATTTCAATTTTAAAAACAATACCTATACAAAATTACAGCGAGTTGAAGTTTCGTATCGAAAACTTGTACTCGCTGTAATTTTGATTGGCTTAACTGTTGTAAAACTAAAACGAAACTACGTCTGTATGGGATTGCGGCCTTACGTGGGACTCTTAATAAAGATATACATATAGTTATGAAATGGCTAACATAGTATTTAGACACGAATTGATGGTGGTTGACTTATTAATTCAAAGGACAATTTATAATGCTATTAAACAGAAGTCAGTTTACTAAGCACCCTAGTAATATTATTACAATTGTTACGCTAAGCTAAGCTACGCTATATTATCGCTACCACTGTCCCCAACGACGATGCATATACGGACCGCCGGGCAGCGCAACGTCAGCACTTCGCGGCGACCAGTTACCCCGAATTTAGGAACACCCGTATGATTGTGATTCACTTGACTTCATTAAGAAAATCTTCAATCTTGATCCAACTTCGATCTTGTATTGTACTTATAACTTTTTATATTAATTAAATTAAGCTGCCTAAAAACATCTTTTTCTTGCGCCTCGCCTGTAGGAATCGTAATTGGCGCAGTCTGCAGGATACTTGTAACAACTAGAACATCATAGACAAGTAACCGAACCTACAGTGATTTCTACAGTGAGTGATCTAAAAATCGATTGTGCAGGAAAAAGATACCGGAGCAGTATGCTGTAAGTACTTTGAATATTTCTTAGTCCTTACCTTCCTACATTTAGTCCTTCCTAATATATATCTATTACATTTAGTACGCGTTTTTAATTCTTTCGCGAGTGGTTTTTTTTATTACTTTTCTTCCGTTGTGTTAGTTATATATAGCAGCCAAGATTTTCTATCCAGGAGAATCACGAAATAGTAGGTTAGTTAGAGATAGAAATAGGAATAGAGATGGTTCGATTGACGAACACAGGAATTTAGAAGATATTTTAGAGGAAAATAGTGACAGTGATTTAGAGAATAGGAATTTAGAAGAAAATATGGCAAATAATAGTAATCCAGTAGACTTGATCTATAAATCACTTAGGCTAGTTCCTGATTTTGATGGAAATCCACATATACTGACGCGTTTTATTAATTTGTGTGATCAGCTAGTGCTTACGCATTTTAATAGTCAACCTGGGCATGAATTAACTAACCTAGCCTTACTTAATGGCATTTTAAATAAGATATCGGGATCTGCAGCTAGGCTTATCAATTCTAATGGCATACCAGAGAACTGGCAGGGAATTAGAAGTGCGCTTATAAATAACTTTGCCGACCATCGCGACGAGACCGCGCTATATAGTGATCTATCATTGCAGACACAAGGTTCTAGCACGCCACACGAGTTCTATGAGCGATGCCAAAATTTATTCAGTACCATTATGACTTATATTTCTTTACACGAGTCCCTTAATACAACGATTGAGGCCAAGCGCTTGCTCTATAAAAAGCTTACTCTTCAGGCCTATTTGCGTGGTTTGAAGGATCCTCTAGGATCTAGGATTCGCTGTATGCGCCCCGAAAGTATGGAAAAGGCCCTTGAATATGTTCAGGGTGAGCTAAATACGTTATATATGCAACAGCGTAATGATGGTGGCTCTAGTAGAAAAGATTGGTCACGCCCATCTTCCTATAATACTAATTTACCCTTGAATAATTTTGTACCTAGAGCTATGCCATTTAATTTTCCTGGACCCTCTAAGCCATTTGGGTTTAACATGACAGGATCAGCTCCTCAGCCAAGTAGCCGTCCACAGCCTACTCCAGGATGGAGGCCTAATTTACGCCCTCAATTTTTACCTCCACAGGGTCTGACACGTACTCAGCAGATTATGCGCGCACACCCCCCTAATTACAACCCTCAAAGCCATGTCTTTAGATTACCAAACAGGCCACACCCTCAACAGCCTCATAACGCTGGTAACGCTTCTCGTCCCATGAGCGGTGTGAGCCATTACGAAGCAAAGGTTTTACCACCTAGCGGACATGATTGGCGTAGATTCGGGAATCCGCCCCCGACTAATTATTTCAAAACTCGTGAAACTAATTTCAATGAGTTTGATTTTTACGACTACGACTATCCTGATTACGATGAATGCTGGTATGACTATGAACATTTTAATGAATATAATTATTACCACGACAATGAAATATATTATTGCCCAGAGGCCCCTGTTATTCAGGAAGTTGATCAGGCTCCAACCCCTTCTAAAGATGAAAATTTTCAGAAGGTTTCGAAATCAGACAAATTAAAATAGAGTTGAATTTCCATATTCAAAGACAGTTAGGCTATGTACAGATCAGTAACCCTCCGCTCAAGCTGTTAATAGATACCGGGGCAAATCAATCTTTTATCAGCCCCGAGGCAGTTCAAAAATACTTTAGTCACCTACCCTTAAACTATGAACCGTTTCAAATTACTACTGTTCACGCTACTAGTAAAAATGATTATTCAATAACTTTGCCATGCTTCCCTGAATTTAATGAATCTAAAGATGTAACTCTTTTTATCTATAAATTCCATGACTATTTCGATGGTCTACTAGGAATTGACTTGCTTCATGCATGGGGTTCTAATATCGATCTAAAAGCTAAAGTTCTAACTACACGTAATAGTAAAGTGCCTATATTAATGTACGACTCCCGAAATGTTAACCTGTATGAAGACATAATACCGGCAAATTCTTCAAAATTAGTTAGGATTCCGATTAACACACAGGATGGTGAAGTGTTAGTTGAAAATCAGACTATCTGTAACTGCCTTATTTCAGACTGTCTAACTAAAGTAGAGAAAAATAGAGGATGGGTTGAGTTAAGTAATCCTACATCTAATGATGTAATTTTTTCAATGGATAGGCCTGTAGAAGCTCAAATACTGAACATTAACTGTAATAGTACTGAAATTTTATCAGATCGTACTGCTGAAGTGTTATCTCGTTTACGTACCGGGCACTTAAATGAAGAAGAGCGTGTTAATTTGGAGAGACTATGCGCGAACTACGCAAACGTGTTTTATCTTGATGGAGAACCCCTTACATTCACCAACAAGATCAAACATAAGATAAGAACTACTGATGAAATTCCAGTTCATACAAAGAGCTATAGATACCCTTACGTTCATCGTCAAGAAGTAAAAGACCAAATCAATAAGATGCTCGAGCAGAACATTATTAGACCTTCAGAGTCTGCATGGAGCTCACCAATCTGGATAGTTCCCAAGAAAGCTGATGCATCTGGAAAGGTTAAGTGGCGTCTTGTCGTTGACTTTAGAAAGGTCAATGAGAAAACGATTGACGACAAATACCCGATCCCCAATATTTCAGATGTATTAGATAAACTTGGCAGGTGCCAATACTTCAGTACCCTTGACTTAGCTTCCGGATTTTACCAGGTGGAGATGGATAGCTCTGATATTCATAAAACTGCCTTTAACGTCGAGAACGGTCACTATGAGTTCCTAAGGATGCCGATGGGACTTAAAAACTCACCATCAACCTTTCAACGGGTGATGGATAATGTTCTCAAAGACCTTCAAAGTATCTGTCTCGTCTATTTAGATGATATCATAGTTTTCAGCACTTCTCTACAGGAACATATACTAAACCTAGAAAAAATATTTCAAAGACTTCGAGAATCTAACTTCAAGATTCAGATGGACAAATCCGAGTTCTTGAAGTTGGAAACGGAATTTTTGGGTCATGTTATCTGTAAAGAAGGTGTAAAACCTAACCCTAATAAAATTCATGCAATAGAGAACTACCCCTTACCAAAAACCACAACCGAAATTAAACGATTTCTCGGTCTTTTAGGCTATTATCGCAAATTTATACCTAATTTTGCACGCCTCACTAAGCCACTTACCCAGTGCCTGAAAAAAGGTTCAAAAATTACATTCGATCAAAATTATGTCAATTGCTTTAATCACTGTAAAACTCTTCTTACGAACGACCCTATTTTACAATACCCAGATTTTAACAAAGAGTTCATCCTAACTACAGATGCTTCAAATGTGGCTATTGGTGCCGTCCTTTCCCAGGGTTCAATTGGCTCTGATAAACCTATTGCTTATGCATCTAGGACATTAAATTCCAGTGAACTTAACTATAGTACCGTAGAAAAAGAACTACTTGCAATTGTTTGGGCCTGCAAATACTTTAGACCATATATCTTTGGCAGAAAATTCAAAATTTTTACCGATCATAAACCACTTCAGTGGGTTATGAGTATCAAAGAACCCAATTCACGTCTCACTAGATGGCGTCTTAAGCTCAGTGAGTACGATTTTACGGTGATCTATAAGCAGGGTAAATTTAATACAAATGCAGATGCTCTTTCTCGCATTGAGCTGCACAATGAAGAACTCATGTCAATTGTAGCTAATGCTTCTGATAAAACCCCAACTATAGATGATTCTAATTCTAGAACCCTCAGTGCCCCAGATAATAATAGCAATTCTAATACTGCTACTGTTCATACTGATAATGAAAACCCAATTTTAGAGGTACCTATCACTGATGAGCCCTTAAATAAATTCACAAAGCAAATTATATTTAATGTTGTAGGCGATATCAAAAGTAGAACCGTTATAACTAAACCCTTTGACAATTTTACACGCATATCAATTCAAATTTCTAAGTCTAATCTAGAAGAAGAAGTCATTAATGCTATAAAAGAATATGTACAACCTAAAATTAAAACTGGTTTATTAATTAATCCTTACCTAGATATGTACGAAATAGTACCCATTATACAAAGAACATTTAAAAATTCATCTATGAACCTTTTTATAACTAAAAGAGAAGTAGAGAATATTAGGGAATATTTGAAACAGCAGGATATAATTAATAAGTACCACGATGGTAAAACTAACCATCGAGGTATTAATGAATGCTATTTAGCCTTATCTCATAAATACTTTTGGCCAAGAATGCGTGAGCAAATCACTAAATTCATAAATGAATGTACAGTATGCGGACAGGCAAAGTACGACCGCAACCCTATAAGACCACAGTTTAAAGTAGTTCCTGCAGTTTCAAGACCTTTTGAATTAGTTCATATGGACCTTTTAACTATTCAAAATGAAAAATTCTTAACTATAGTAGATGCCTTTTCAAAGTATGGTCAAGCCTATCACTTACGCGATGGAACTGCTGTTAGTGTAATTCAAGCGTTTCTAAATTACTGTACTCACCATGGTGTACCCATAACGGTCGTCACTGATAATGGTACAGAATTTACAAACCAGTTATTTGCAGAGTTTGTTAGAATTCACAGAATTCAGCATCATAGAGTAGCCCCTCATGCTCCTAACGAAAATGGTATTGTTGAGCGATTCCACTCAACTATATTAGAACATTTACGCATATTAAAATTAACGGAAACATCAGAACCGGTTAAAAATCTTATATCATATGCCCTTTTGGCTTATAACAGTACCATACATAGTTTTACTAAATGCAAACCTCTAGAAGTGATAACAGGTCATTATGATCCTCGAGATCCTTTCGATATAGACCTCACATCTCACTTACTACAGCAGTACATGCATAATCATAAGACAAAAATGACCCTTGCTTATAATTCTATTCAAGATCTTTGTAATTCAGCTCGTAAAGATTTAACTGATAATCGTAACGCTACCCGAGAACCTGAGGCTGACTATTCACCCGAACAGCAGGTTTTCGTGAAAAATCCGTTTGCTTCGAGGCAAAAGCTGGCTCCCCGCTATACTCATGATGTAGTTGCAACTGACCTCCCTATTCATATTTATACAAAGAAAAAGAGAGGTCCAGTTGCTAAAACTAGACTTAAGAGAGTCCCTAAAAGCGCCCAATTGTTGCAGGACGCTCCTGGTGTTACACATACTTCTGTCTCCAGTAATGATGCAGGAGATAAAACTTGAAAGTCTTGACAGCGGACCAGGTATTCTCCCTTTTCAACTTGGCCCAGCCAAAATCGTCTCCCACTTTCACTCTTATCTACGTTTTATTGATTTCAGCGATATTCATAAAATAGTTGATTCTATTAAAGGTCAATTAGATACATTTAGTCCTGAACTTAATAATCGTACTAAGTCCCTCTTTGAGCCCCATTTGAACTACCTGAAAAGTAAGCTTAGTAACGTAATTAATCATTTAGAAACTTTCGAGGTAAGACGTAGTAAGAGAGGACTCGTGGATGGTCTCGGCTCTGTTATAAAAAGTATTACTGGCAATCTGGACTATACAGATGCCCTTCACTATGATCAAGCGATAAAGTCGTTGAAAGATAATGAGAACAGGATAATTTCAGAATTTAACTCGCATATAAGTTTATCTAAAGATTGGATATCTCAACATACGAAAATAATAGATACTATAGTTGATAACCAGAATAAGCTAGAAGCTTTGATAAGAAAAATTAGTCAAAGTGAAGCTACTAGAGACGATGATTTAGTTAAGTACGCCCATTTATTTCAAGTTCTTACTATTCTTGGCGACAACATAGATTATATATCTCAAGAACTTATAAAATTAGAAAATATTCTTGCTTTTATCAGAACATCTACTGTTCATCATGCAGCTTTAGACTTAAATACTATGAAAGAAATAATGAGCAACTTGACTAAGATTTATACAAAGGAAGAAATAGTAGACTTAGATGCTAGGGAAATATATGATATAATTAGTCTAGGTTCTTATTATACAGGAAATAAAATAGTTATAGTATATAAAATCCCAATTCTTATCCCCTCCACTTATGATTTTTATAAATTATGTATGATCCCTAATAAACTAAATCTAATCCTTCCACCACCATATCCGTTCCTTGTCCTGAATAAGAAAGACTTCAATTACATAGCGACAGAATGTCCGAAGACGAGCAAATGGTATCTATGCTACAAGCTAAATAGTATGCACAATCAGGTAGGACCAGATTGTATCCAGAAGCTGATCACCACTCAAAAACGTCCTACTTCGTGCAAACCTGTAAAAGTATGGCTAACCAAACCCGCCTATGAAGAGCTTGATGACAGGCACTACAGCATCAGTTTTCCCGAGGCTACAAAAGTTCACTTATCCTGTGGACGTCGTCTCTATGATACTTTGAATGGCAGCTACCTCGCTATAATACCTCATGGCTGCTACCTAGAAACACCCTATTTCAACATTTCCAACTACAAGAATCGCCTTAAGGGAACAGCATTAAAGATCATTGACATATCAGCTGATAACTCAAATTCATGGGAGCCATCGACATCGTCAGTTCCAGCCTTCAAGTTGAACTCGATCAATTTGGCCCACCTACATGAAGCTAGTATGAAGATGTCCAAGCAGTCACCAGTCAACATGGTTGGAGATAGCAACTACAGCGTATATCATACTACCATACCAATGTACGCCGTACTATTCGTCACATCAACGTTCCTCAGTATCCTGTTTTACCGAAGATACTTTCTGAAACGAAAAGCAATGACTGTGCAAGCGAACGTGGAGAATAACCAGATGGAACTTCAAGGCGTCTATACTGTGCCAGATACTACAAGGGTTGATCCTGACCAACCCCCAGCTCAATTTACGACACCTGTCTTCAATAGTCGCTGTTCTACGGGGGGAGGTGTTACGCTAAGCTAAGCTACGCTATATTATCGCTACCACTGTCCCCAACGACGATGCATATACGGACCGCCGGGCAGCGCAACGTCAGCACTTCGCGGCGACCAGTTACCCCGAATTTAGGAACACCCGTATGATTGTGATTCACTTGACTTCATTAAGAAAATCTTCAATCTTGATCCAACTTCGATCTTGTATTGTACTTATAACTTTTTATATTAATTAAATTAAGCTGCCTAAAAACATCTTTTTCTTGCGCCTCGCCTGTAGGAATCGTAATTCAATTCTAACTTACTCACTGAGTATCACAACAGTTATAATTATTTCAGTAATCCTGTAAGAAATTATTATAGTTGTAAATGAATTTCACAACTCCAATAAACTCATAATAGGTGTTTAGACCAACAAAACAGGCAGCTATTGCGGATTCGCTTAATGATATAACTTACTTGTCTATTAAAGTTTTTACTACTATAATAAATTCTGCCTTATGCTAACAAACATGAAAATGAAATTATGAAATTGTAGGACGAAATTCTTGAAAATACATGCAGCAATTTGAAATCAATTCGTGATCTTATCTCAGCCATAAAAAGTTCACTGCTGGATATAGGCTAAGGATTTCCATCATGGGGGGTTACTATACTCACCACGCTTGGTAAACGGGTTGGTGAGCGCAGTTTGTTCGTCTTATCGAAGTTCCTGCTGCCTATCGAAACCGTTTTTTAAGACAAGGGTAGAGGTTGTTGGACTGGGGGATCGGTATAAAGGCATTTGGGAAACTGCTTTCTTCGGAAGAACGGGCGCAGTTTACTGATGCCATTCCTGCAACCACCGGAAAGTTGAAGATGACAACCCTGAAAACATTGAAATCAATTTTTTTTTTGACAATGCGTAGGGCTTGATAAATATTGAAACGGGAAAGACGATTTTCAGTAGTTACAGTCAACAACATACATACATACGAGCGCCAAATGAGATTTAGTATTAACTTAGTTTTGAATAGTGACAGGTTGTATGCAAATCGGAGCGCAGTTAAGAAACAGCAGATCCTAGATAATTAAATTGTGAGAACGGCGACTGCTTTCAGGGTGTCGCACCCATTTAACTAGCAAATCTCGCCCTTAAACCTCTGGTTCGTCTACAAAATTGGTTGTCACCTAGTTACCTTTCCTTTTGTTATGTTTGATAACCGCACGCTCATTGTAAATTCTAATTGTAAGAAGTTTTTTCTCAGTACCTAAGTGAAATACCATTGTATTTTAAAAGTTATTTAAATCTATTTGACTAACTCTACCAATTTTGTTAAAATAGATGTCTACACGTTATTTGAATTTTGTTAGTAGAGTAAGAACGCCGCGGCTGTCACTAGTACTCGATCTTTACTAAGCATATAAATGGGTAGAGTAACCAAATATTGGTAAACTGCGGGGTAGAGTAGATAGAAGGAAGTGGTGGGGGAATGCAAATGGTAGAGTAGATTGCCCCCACTATAGTAACTCTACTCTTCCTTCTAATTCTCTACTCTACCGATGCTGTTTACACCAGTATAGTTAGAAGCATTCATGCCGGTCTAACAGAGCTGGGATCTCTCAAATTTAATTTTAAAATTAATAAATTCTACCTTCTCTTCTCTGGTCGAGTGCTAATTGACTCATTTCGTAGAGTACGTGAATTCAAAGGCTCAGTGGGTGCGAGACCGCTTTCAGAAGGGCCTGCTTTCTAGTCGTGCCGTGTAACACGACCCGTGGTGTCATGTACCAAGCAAATATACAACATTTATTATTATCAATTCGAATAAGTAGTTTCATATTCTGTTGTTCTGCATGATAATGCAGCCCTGTTGACTGATCGTTTAATTTTTCTCATACACTTAGAAATTATTTTTAAAATAATAAATAACTGCCCTTTTTAGGGTTCCGTAGTAAACTAGGAACCCTTATAGTTTCACCATGTCTGTCTGTCTGTCCGTCCGCGGTTTTACTCAGGGACTATAAGTATTAGAAAGCTGTAATTTGGTATGGGTATGTATATTAACATGCCAAAAAAGTGATAGAATAAAATCTGAAAAAAATTTTTTTTGACCGTAGCTCCCCTACAAGTAAAAAGGGGGTAATATTTTTTTTCTATACAAACCCATCGTGTTGGGTATTGTTAAATAGGTCTTTAAAAAATATTGTAAGGTTGAGAACGACATTTTTCGATTTAGGGATCCGTTTCCGAAATATTTTGTTTTAAAGTGCAAATTTTTGTTAGAGGTAAGTGTTGCTCCCTCTATCTGCTAAACGGTTATAATATGTATAGAAAAACTATTAGAGCTGAATACTAAGCACAAACAAAAAGTTATAGGCCACCAACTAATAAAATGTACTCGAAAATGTAAAATTTCATACAATTTTCATTGTTAGATGTTTTTGGTCGTTAAACTGTGGGGTGTGAGTGTGAACAGTGTAAACTCAAAGTTGTCATTCGCTACTACGGAACCCTACACTGCGCGTGGCCCGACACGCACTTGGCCGGTCTTTTTTATTTATAATTAGGTCTAGTAGTCGACTTTAAGGGCTCCGTACTTAATTTTTCTGGTATTTGTCCGCGGTTCTGGAGATACCCAGGGAGGGTTGGCAGGCAGCCAGCCGCTAAAACTTACGCCAAATCCCGTCACAGCATAAATGCTGTCAAATTTGTGAGCAAAAGGCTGGTCGAGGTGTCGAATGACCAGAGGGCTGGTCACTATCTTGCCCAAAGAATAAGCATTGCCATTCAACGTGGCAATGCTGCCAGTCTTCTGAGCACATTACCGCAGGGACATTTTGTATTTATAGCTAGGTTTTATTTATTAGTCATTTTATTTCTTAGGTAGGTTTAATTGTTAGTTTTTAGTTCATATAAGTTAGTTTTATTGTGTAATTTTATTATTTGCAATGAATAACTATATCTAAAAAAATGCTGTCTATTGAGATTAAATTTAACATAAAATTAAGTTAATGAAAGACCATCTTACAGGAACCATATTGTATAACAATTTCGGAAGTAAAAAATTATAAAAAAATATATTACAACTATTATTTAATAAGTGTATTACTTTAAAATCAAAGGGATAAGATAACCAAATAACCTTCCAGTACTCTCAATATCTTTCAATTACCAAGTTACATAAAACAATACGCCATTATTTTCAAAATGTATTTAACCTGATGATCGGCCAAGTCCTGGACACGCAAGGAATGAGTACA